>OY294044.1:49589155-49813656 GCA_958510825.1 Brachypterus glaber | reverse complement strand
GATAATTTGCAAAAAAGGGTGCGCCTAATAGCCCCAATAAATCATATGATTTTCATAATATGAAATCAATGCATAATATGTTATATCCTCATCCAAAATATTTAATTTAATATGATTCAATGAAATATATATAGATAATTTTCTTTGCTATTTTTTCATTTATATGATTTTTTTTTATTTTGTTTACTCGGTTTATAAAAAACTAATTTATTGCGTATGAAGGGAAAAATTGTAACATGAAATTTAAAATTTGGAGCTATATATCTCTTGAACTGTTGGAGCTATTAAGATAAACAAAATGTTACTTTGTGTAGAATTTAACTAAGAATCTTTTATATAGTAACTAGTTTTTTGTTGGAATTGTGGTTTTGGAGTTTTTTTTACGAAAACCATAGACAAAATAAACAAATAGATTGATTTTTGATCGTCTGCGCATACTTCTGCGTCCCGACTAAATGCGTCCTCCATTTTGATTCCAATTGTCCAACATAAAGTAAAAAAATATATATTTTATGTTGGTAACACTGAGTTGCGTTAGATAGGAATATTTTCTTTGTTAGAGATTTGTCTTTTCATTTCACTTTAGTAGTCACTAAAAGTTTCTTTTTGTCGTTGTTTTGTTGCAACAGTTTGTTATATATGTAAAAACTAAATCAATATGTTATACTACACAGATATTTATATATTTTTACCAGTAATTTAAATATAAAAATATAATTCTTCGCACACACCTCTAACATATTCGTGCAACAGGTTAACATAACCTAATTTATGTTTGTTTTCGAGGTTTTTCTGTTATTTTTTCTACGCGTTTGGTGTTTTGTGCTAGAAGGGTGAACATTTTATTTTATTATAGACTATATAATAGCGTTTTTGAAATTTTAAAGTCTTTCTGTGTTTTTTGTATATTTTATAGTGCTTTTTGAAAGAACTAGTAAAGTCTTTGCAATGACGTGTTTTATAAAAAGTTGTAGAAACATAAAACGACTGCTACCTGCAGACAGCAGTATCATATTTTTTAGGTAAGTTTGATTTTTTTTAATATAACATAAGAAAACATTAAAAAGTAAGGTTATGTCGTTTATTTATTTACATTTTACCCACTAATTTAAATTTCCCGGCTGATTTCTGACGTAACTTCCGATCAAAATGGAGGATTCGTAAATTTGTATATAACCTTGAGATGACAGCTCATCTATGTTCTTTGTCTATGACGAAAACCCAAATTATACATGTTTAAAAAAGGATTGGCAATATGTTCTCTTAATAGGCAACTTTGTTGGAGCTATAAAACGGTAAGGGCTTGAGCTAGCGAGTTCATTAAAAAAACAGATTGTAGATAAATTATTTATCTATCTCAATAGAACAGTTTTTTTCGTAAAGATAACCGTGTTCATGAAATCCCTAGAAAACTAAATTTAGTCCCATTACACAGCTCTACAAAATAAAACCCGTTTCAAGGTGCCTGGGTTCTATCAACGGATTTTGAATTTGCCTAATGCCTAGTTACTAGTCTGATAAGTATAAGTTTCCTCATACATTCCGTTTTCGAGATAATTGTTCTCAAACTTCTTAAAATAGACAAATTAATTAGGGTCACTCGATCAGTTTTTACTTTGCTTAGTGTTTTGGTGGTTTGCCGCTTGGGTTTCTGGAAGTTTTCGCCCAAACCGTCCAACCACCAAAACACACCAACTATAGTCCGTCCAATTATGCAAGATAGTAGTTTAAAATACCCGAGATTTTTAAGCTTCATCATTGGTTAAAAACTCGTACCTTTTAACATATAAAATATTGTGACATTTTTTGTCTATGACAATGATTGACGGTCGTTAAAGCTAATAAAAGAAGAGAAAGTTACACAAAAAAATGGTTATACTTAATGTTATTTTGTATTTTTGTTATACTTAATGTTATTTTGTATTTTTGAAAAAGGTACTTTTTTGGTTTATTCTTCATATACTCACACTAAATTAGCATATTCTACATATTGTACAAACGTAAATTATATTGAACACAAGGAAAACGTCAAATTTTTAGGTTACAATTACAACTTAAGGCCTATCCAGAGGCTCGCATAACAACCATTACAAGATACATGACGACACATCAAGCCAATCCTGGCATCGCGTTCTTATGTTCTATACTTGTTTGCGAGTCTATGGATAGGCCCTTTCCAGGAAAACAGTACCGACATCTGTTAAATTTTTGATACACTACGATTTATGCATAATTATGCTATTTATGCGCTCTGTGGTGTAAAACGGGCCTCGTCCCTTATTATCTTGCATAACTGGACGGAGTATAGACAAAGCAAAAACCGATCGAGTGACCCTAAAATTAGTTTGAATTTGACTATAATGTCAATATTTTTTGCTGAAAAATAGTTATGTTATGTTTATGTTATGTTTATTTTTAACCTCGTACTATTCTACTTAATTAGGCATCCCCTAAGTCCAGGACTTGTGTGGGCTAGTAGTAGAGGGAACCACCGGCTTTAATTGACTTTCGAACCAATATATCTAGGGAGTACGCCTTCGCCAAATTTCAATTATTAATTAACTGAAAAAGGCAATCGGCGCCAGTGAGGTTTGAACTCACGATCATTAGGTCAGTGTCAACGCTATATCGATGCCTTAGACCGCTGAGATAATCTCCCATGATGATAGTGATTAAGTATTTTTGAGGTAGCTGAAACCAAATACGATATTAAGTATTCAAAATTAATCAATCCAATATGGTGTCAAAACAGACAAGGCAATGTGGCATTTTCTAAATGATTTCAGCGACCTCACTAATTTTTGGCAAAAAATATTGAAAATTTTAAATACTTAGACGCCATATTGGATCCGCCATTTGAATTTTAAATATTCGGTTTCAGCAACCTCAAAAACCTTGTTGTTGTTTAATTTGTCACAATTTTCTTTAATTTGTCTATTTTAACAAGTTTGGGATTATATATCTTGAAAACAGTGTGTAGTAGAAAAATGTTATTATTAGGATAGTAACAAGACATTAAGTAGAGTCAGAATCCGTTGACAGAACCCAGTTTGTTGACCTGTGATATGGGTCATTGATGTACCCAACAGGTGAGTTGTCGGCAGCAAACGTGTTAACTGAGCTAAAATAATGAAAATGAACATGATTTGTAAGCGTAAGAGAGGTAAAACTTACAGCGTTTCCTGAGATTATGAAAAAATACTCAATTTTGAAATTAAAAATTACTTTATTTAAAAACGGCTTCGTGGGCGATTTTAATTTTTATCAAAAACTGTTTGGAAATGTCCGAAAAACAACCTAAAATCAAAAAATCCGGGGTGGTCTGACTTTCCATTAAACTTTGTTTAGGGCTAGCCGTGAGCCATGAGCAGAGTATTTAAAAGAAATACGTAAAACGTGTTTAGGCGACATCTAGTATTAAGTTTACCTACTAGGCCTAAACAAAAATATTTTCGCGCAAAGTAATCTACAATTGTTGATTACTTTTTGCATGACATCGCGTTCCGCGGGCGGCTGCACTTAACCTTTTTTAAATACGCTGCTCATGGACTATAGTTGTGTGGGTGGATTACTGTACTGTACTGTACTGTAATAAATTGGCCAGTTATTATTAAAATTTGATGTCAAAGGGTTAATTCTTATTTTAAATATATTTTGAAAAATAATGGTTTGGGAGCAGATTTAGACCTAAACTTCGGTTTGGGCGATTTAGAGGATATAAAAAGACTGCAGGGTTAAAGGAACATGGGGAAAATGCTGATATCGAAATTTATGTATTTAAAATGATTTTTTTTACAATATTCTATTTAGAGAAGAGTACCTGTTAATAGTAAAGATTATTTGTTATACTTTTTTGTTGTATTAGTCTAATAAGGTATAAAATACCTTATAAGGTATAAGTATGTCAGAGAATGACTATTTTTAATTTATAAACTAATAATCTAAGTAAATTCTTCATTGAGCATATTTTATTAAGAAAAATTGAATGTGGAATGTAAACAGAGCTCTACGTCGTTGCATGCAAATTCTCATTTAATTCGCATTGACCAACTAACGAAAAAGAGTTGTTCCCAGAAATAAATAAATTTAAAAAATCAATACATTTCATTTTCTTTCACCGGAAATAAATAACATAATCGCGATTGGCCGTTACTTACTTTTAGTTCGAATTTGGAAAACACAGTTTTTTTAATAATCGTTTACTACGTGCAAATAATGTTGATCTAGCAGGTCTTAACTATAAGTCCAACTTTGCCAACCATGTGTTGTGCAACAACCATGACTATGAAAATGAAGTAAGTGTTTTGCATATTTCTAGGAACGATAGAGTTACAGATCTGCTAGAACAATTCGCCATTTTGTACAACAAAAAGTTTCATAGGGATAGGTTAGTTAATGAACAAATAGATTTTATCCAATACATACAGATAATAAGACAATTACCAGCACACGATAAAATTTTACAATCTTACAATCTTACAACACATTTGTACGATTTAATTTTTTTTTAACCATTTTATATTTTCATTTTTGAATTTACATTTCTACTTAACATCCAAGGCACTTTGATAAAATACTTAATTGATAATTATGGTAACATTGCATTGAATCCTTGCAGTTATCTTCCAAGAAGGTAACTTATGTTATGTGATGTTCCTGGAGTCTTCCAGGAAGGTAAGAAATATAGGGTTTTAATTTGCCAACGCTTAAAAGGTTTTAGGAAGGTAACTTGTGGAATGTAAAAATGAAAATGGTTACAATGTTCGTAAAAGGTACCTAACTGGAACTTTCGGTGCTCACGGGGTAGATCTTTCTAAATATTTTCTGGAGAAATAATAGTTATTTATGGTACCTATGGTATTTACCTACTAGTGGGTAAAGTAAGATATTGCCCATGAGAAAATTAACCTGCGAGGCGTCAGCCAAGCAGGTTAATTTTCGAGAGGGCAATATCGGTTTACCCATGAGTGCCATACAAGGTTTTATCCAATAAATAGCTTAGAAATTCATATTTTTATTTAAAATTTTAATGACATTTACAAGAAAATAATTTGACAAGTGACAGTTGAGTGGGTAAAATAAATAATTATCCACTCAATAAAGTAAAAGCCACGCGGGGGTTATTATTGAGTTTATCTATTTAAAATAAAGCTGGTAATTGTCTCATTATCTGTATGTATTGGATAAATGTATTTATCTACAAAAACAAGAAATAAATAAACTTATGTACGTTTTGGGTAATATTTTTCAGTTTGTATTTTAGTTTTTATTAGACCCCTTTATATAAAATCGAAAGGGATTTTTGGAACGCCACGTAACTTAGAGGGTGGATGTATTGGCGATTTTCAAGGTTGAATATTACGATTCGCTGTTCGTTTTTATTTCGGTGCGATATGAGGTCAGTGCCGCTCCAATTTCTTGAGCGATAAGGCACGCTTAAAGTGGCTTTTTAAGGGGGCAGACTCAGACTATTTCTTTTATCGTTTTTACAATTAAAATAGAAACAGAAATTTTGCAAGGTAAAGAGATTTAGTAGATTTGATAATATTATATTTACCTTGAAAATTATAAACCTGTAAGAAAAAATTGCCAAATATTAAATTTTAACGTACGTAAATTTCAGAAGTTAGAAACTTTAAAAGAGTATGGTACCATCTGGATTCAAAATTTAATATAGTATTTTAATTTTGTTGTGAATTTTAAGTGCCCCTAGATCAGATCCGGCTCGAAGGACCACTGAAATTTAGGAAATTGTTTAATGTCTATATTTAAATCTACTACAAGGCTAAAATATGAAAATAATATATTTAAATCCGAGCAGACAGTCAATTTTCAAATCTATTACAATAATTGTAATATTTCTAACAATAAAATAGCATGCTTTTAACCAAAACTAATAAATATAATAGATATTTGTATTCTCTCTATAGGAAAATCTACCTGACTTTTTTAATATACTGCTTTAAAAATAGTTTAATAGTTTAAATATAATATAAAATAGTTTAAATATTAATAAATAAAAGAGAAAACAACAAATATTAATTTAATTATTATACTATCATCATCAAGTTATGAGACTCGTTTCATTTCTCTTACTCTATAAGCTTTTATGTTTATGACCCTTCTTTTAACTAGCACTTTTCACAAGACACGCTTTTTCCAATTATATCTATTATGCTCTCATTTGTAGCTCTATCTGACCCTTTTATCTTTAACATGGTCCTATAGCACCACCTTAGAAATTATCTATCTGCCCTCTCTAATGTTCTTCTTGTGCTATCCTTTAGAATCTTTGGTACCGTCAAGTTGGGTGACTTCGGACACTTTTTCGCAAAACTATCTGAACCAAAGCAGGTATGCAACTTGTGCACCCATGCTTTGGTTCAAAGAGTTTTGCGAAAAAGTCACCCACACCGTCCGAAGTCACCCCACTTGACGGTAATATGAAAATTGATTTAGTAATCTCGGAAAGAAATAAACGTGGGCTGGTTTGTAATAATTGTTTTTTGAACCTATTTTTTAGGTGATTTTTAATTAACTTCCATTTTTAGGGTTTTTGGTTTTTAAAGTTTTTTATCCCGTAACTTGGTTTTTAGGAAATACGACATGGAAACACGGGAAACTAAAATAAATAAAAAAACAGTTTTTAAAAATATACCCTAGGTACATTAAAAAAAAATATAATTAAAAATCTAAACCATGTTAACATGTAATTTTCTAAATATATTCATAATAGTTGCGTTTATTCAAAATTATAAGTACTTGTTAAACAATGGTAATAACTAACCCTTCGGTATTAATTTACATTTTTTTCTGTTTAAAAAAATTCATAATTTACCTAGTTACATATTTTAATGTTCTTCAAATACATAGAAAAAAAGTAGGCTAAAAAAGTTTAATATTATGCGAATTACATCGGCACTTAGTGCTACTAAGATGTATTGAAATCTTCGCCGAAAAGTCAAAAACTCCATTTCTACTTGAGATATCGGTTTTTTGCATATTGTTTCTTATCGTATTCCAAAGAGCTGATTAGATTTTGGGGGTAAACGATTGGGGATAAGGGGGTAAAAATAGGGTAACATTCCTATTTTTAGCGTTTTTTGTTTATAATTAAGGCAATTATTATTGTATTTGGTTAGCACTTATATAAAAGATAATTTTAAATTGGTCAAAAAATGTTATAAACAGTGTTCCTAAAACGCATAGTTTTCGAGATATTGGCGTTTAAAGCAGTAAAAGGTTTTTTTAGCATATTTCACATATTTATAACCCGATTTCAAACAATTATATTTTAAATAAAAGCTGTTTTTAAGCCCTATAAAAAATGTTATATAAATTTTTTTGCTAGAATAAAATGTTTTAAAGATACAGAATTAAAAAAAAACACCTAGTTTGAAATTTGCAAACTAGATGGCTCTAGTGTACAAATTTTAAGCTTCCATTCATTTGTTTTTAAAATCAATCAAAAATTGTAATTAATAAGTTCAACTTGCATCCAACTAAAAACATATTTTTATTATTAATTTTAATTATATATTAAGTGTACAAGAAAAGCTAAAGTTTAATATAAATATTATACAAGTTAGTTTGTGCAGTGAGGAGTAGTAGTAAAATTGTAGTTATGTTATGCTACCCTGTTCTAATAGCATGTTATTAGTTTTCCCAATAGTGCCCATGTTTTGACAAGGTGCTTGCAACGTTTCATCTAGTTTATACTTGTTTTTAAAGCTTTAAAGCTTTGATACGTTTACCGCCCTCTAGCGAAAAGTTTTTAAAGCTGAAACGTGCACTTAATTATATGCAATTAAATTGAACGTTTTTATATTACCATTATAAACAAGTAATTGGTTTATTATGAGTTAGAAAAATAAGAAAAAATTGAAATAAAATGAAAGTAACTTACAGGGTGATCCATATCGTCTGGTTAGGGTTAAGTTGTATGTGCCTAAAACCACGTTTTGAGTAAATCAAAAAAGAAAAATTCTCTTCTTTTTTTACAAAAAATAAAAATACAGGGTGATCCATAACTGGCATGCCAAAATTTAAGAGGTGATTCTAGATCCAAAAATATAAAAAAAGTTCCTATAAAGGTTGGTCCGGAAATGAGCCCTAAGGGATCTAGGGCCCTTTAAAATTGTAATAAAAATAAGGTTTTTAATTAATAACTCGGGTACCGTTTAAGCTAGAGCGGCGAGCTTTTGCATGTATACTAGTATTAATAAGGGCAATAAGTTTATGTTAATTTATTTTTTTAATTTATCCAGAGGCGTGCCCAGGCGGACAAAATATATGAGGCTTAAAACATTTTTGCCCCAAACTTTTCTATGTGTATGTTTTTTGGATTTGTTGTAAAAAATATAGATTTCTAGAGTAAAAATACATATAAAATATCATATAGTGTAACACTGTATAAAAGTCCAAACCGTTATCAAAAAAAAATGCAATTAAGAGGAAGTAACATTTTGTGCCACCAAAAACGTTACTTTTTAAAAGGCTATTACTCCTTTAATATTAAATTTAGGTGTTTTGGTGTATAATACTTTTTTGCTCAGTTTTAAATGAAGAATAACCCTGCAGCATTAAAATTTTATTGGTGCTTTTTTTTGTTCCCCATTCAATACGTCATCTTCGAAGGGCCGTAGCTCCCTTAGGGCTCATTTCCGGACCAACCTTTATAGAAACTTTTTTTCATATTTTTGGATTTAGAATCACCTCTTAAATTTCGGTATGCGAGTTCTGGAACAGGCTGTATGTATTTTATCTTTTTATATATACATATATAAGCTTTTTAGGTTTTTATCGACAAATCTTAATAGTACATTAAAGTAAGAGTTTCATAACATACGTTTTTAGCGAACGAGTACAAGTTCAGAACACGAGCCGCTTGCGGCGAGTATTCTAAAGTACTAGTGTGCTAAAAACGTGTTATGTTTACTTCTACTTCATCTTGAAGTTGAATATACTATAACTTCCTATTTATAAGGAACTTCTAACCTAAATCAAACCCAAAAATATTAAAATCTTCAAAATGACAAAAATGGCGAATCCAGCTTTGTAACACTGTTACTTTTCGCCCTTTACAAATAATGTAAAGAGTGCAAAAAAGACTGCAAATTTTGCCAACTCTTCTACAATATTTTAGAATTAGTTTTTTACCTAAGTATTTCTCCTCTGAAAAAAAGGATCCTTTGCGGTAATCACATATGAAATTAGGCCAAATGCTTCGCACTCTTGAATACGTCCAAAAGCGCCTTCTCTTAACATGAAAATATAATTCACTTGCCAAGATCTTTCTGATTCTTTAACTTAAAATTCTTTGATCTTGTGTGAAATGCAAGTGGTCCTGTCTCAAAAGAAAAATTCTTGGGCCAAAGTATTTAAAATTATTTAATTTTTAACAATCTTAAAACAAGATAAATAAATGTAAATGGCTTTTGCCTCAAATTCGCCAGGTCCAAGAGAATTTTAAAAATATTTCAAAAGCGACACTTTTCTTGGGACAAGATAAATACTTTTCTTTGAAGATACACATCTTTTAAGCTAAAAGAATAACTGCCAAGAGTGTTGACTACTTTGAGCCAAGAACGTCATTTTTCTCAGTGTCATGTGTCTCCCGTAAATGAATACTTTTATCCTACCAGTGTTTATTAGTCTAGGAAATTTATAAAATAATAATTTTAAACCAAATAAAGTGTTTCCATGTTAATTATTCATATTTCCATATAACTTATTATGCAAAAATTGGCATAAAAAAATAAAAATAATAATAAAGAAAATAGAGCTTTTGATTATTTAAATTTTACGAGCTAGCAAACATGCAATAAGTCTATTGAAATGTACTTGATTTGATTTTTAGAATATTACTAATATTCTAATATTATTAAATAGGTAAATAGTCCGTTGTATCTTTTTTCTTTTACCTAACAGAAAAACTGAGATAATTTACAGTTTCAGCAGCAAAAAAATATGAAAATTGGATAAAACATCTAAAGTAGGTAAAACAGATAAAACAAGTACACTGATAAAACAGTTTATTTGTATCAACTAAATACTTGGTTGAATATGGCCAATTAAATTACACTGGTCGACAAAAAAAACATATGCCTCCATTTTGTCTGATATATAATTTTCGATGTACTTTTTGATACTGAACACGAATTTGACCTCCATTTGTTAAGTTTGGTTCGAGATTTTGAGATAAATTCTTATGCTTTTTTGAAAAAAAAAAAAAAATTAAATATCGTTGTTTTCGGCCCTAAAAAAATTTTCCACAAACATTATACATCTATAAGATGCAGTTTTTCAGACAGATTTTAAAAATATTTTGTTTTTTTAGATATCTTTAACGGTTTTCGAGAAAAGTTCAAAAAAATTAAAAAAAGTTAAACGTTTTTTTAATGCCTATTTCTCAGTTATTACTAAAGATTTTAATTTGTTTAATAGCTTAATTTGTTCATTTTTTAATACTCATTAATTATGTGATTTGAGATAAAGATTTTCTGTCCTGAGATATAACGGAAAAACCACACCCTTGTTTCGAAAAACGTGCTTTTTTATGCTTTTTTTTTAAATGAATGAGTACAATAATATTTATATTTATATAATATATTATATAATTTAATTTATATTTATATTATAATATAATTTTTAGGGCCGAAAATAACGATATTTAACTTTTTTTTCAAAAAAGCAGTTGCATTTATCTCAGAATCCCGAACCAAACTTAACAAATGAAGGTCAAATTCGCGTTTAGCATGAAAAAGTACATTGAAAATGATATATCAGATAAAATGGAGGCATATGTTTTTTGTCGACCAATGTTATTTGGTTGTGACAAATAAATTTTATTTTTTGTGTTAAAGCCGAATAGGAGAAGTTTTATATTGAAATATGATTTATTTTACAAAAACGCCCATCGACGGCACCCCTCTAAGCTTGCGCCCTGAAGCAGGGGGTTCACTTGACTAAGATACGTAATAAACTTCAATCAAGAAAAACATTTAATTTATTAATAAGTACTTAAAGAACGCTTGGTTTTATACTTTGACGAACGGATCTTTGGCTACGGCAAAAATGTTAGGAATGTGGGTGTGCAAATGAGAGGCCCGTTGTAGGCACGCACGCCTTATAACGCTTTTGACGGGAAGAAGAGAGCGCGAATGATTCCTCCCCCTTTCGTAGGAACTTTCTTTCATGGAGGAGAACTTATAGTAATCATCAGTACCCGGCAAAAGAGACACAGATTTTCGATTGAAAAACACCAATACAAAGCATTCAAAAAACCTTCCTATCCTAGTCATAAAGATTTTTTTTTTTTCGAAAAAAAAAAAAGAAAATCTAAAAACGTATAGTGTAACGTTTAAGGCGGTCCGTGAATTATCTATAAGTCGTACAAGAAAATACTTGGAACAAAAATTTTTGTAAATTTGGACCTATTTATTTTCATTAAACGTTTTTTGTCCTAGGATGCACCGATCTTGTTATATTGAAAAATCCGTTTTTTGTGAAAAATATGTTAAAAAAATGACTGTTCCAAATCGAGTTGAACGTCCCAAACTTTTTTTATATTTGCAGCCTTAAACCCTACCCAATAAACCGAAAATCAAAACTCCTTGAATTATTAAAGCCTCTTTTACTGACCTGAAGACTGGACTATAACTGGAAATACGCCTGGTATTGGTAATCATTTCTGTGTATTTAATTCGTTTATTTACAAAGAGGATCGACAAAAGAATAATATTAATACTATTTCATTTGAAAATAGAGCTTTAGATTATTTTAATTTTATGAGGTAGCAAACATGCAATAACTCTATCGAATTGCATTTGATTCGATTTTTAGAATTTTAGGTGCGGCCTAATGGTATTAATATACCGTCGTAATATATAAAGTAATATATTCAAAATAGGCAAGACCTAGATTTTGCCTATGCATCAGCATATTTTCACGAAAATGGTTTTTATATGTGCCAAGGGTTGTGTTATAACCATCGATTGTAAATCAAAAATATTTTTTTTCTATTTTGCGACTCTTATAAGCTCATAATCACACGCATTTTGCGTGTTCTTATAGGCCCATAAGAGGTCTGTACTTTTTGTTCTTTTGGGTTGGCAACAGATCTGGCCTATCGCTTGACGTTTTCCTTGCAAATGTCAGTCGCTTTAAAGTTGAATTTTCTACAAAATTTTGTGTTTAGGTTATTTTTACCATGTTAAAATTGTGGCTTGGTTAATTGCAGTAAAAAAGAGAAGAGATGGCTATAAAATATATCAAAATATCATTTGCTCTTAGAATTTTAAAAATAGTGTAAACTGTAATGCCAATCCAAAACAAAAATCCCTAAATCAGTCATCAATTTAAATGTAAGTTTTTTTAAATTTTAGAGCAAAATAGAAAAAATTGTATAAAGCACTCGTTTCATAACACGTTTTTAGCGCACTAGTGCTTTAGAAAACTCGCCGCAAGCGGCTCGTTTTCTAAACTTGTACTCGTGAGTTAAAAACGTATGTTATGAAACTAGTACTTTAATATACTATAAGCATATCTGACACCATAGTTTTCCATCCCAGCTTCCTACTTTTGCAGTAAAGTGAGAATGAGACATGTCTCTTGCAAGAGTTTTAAATTAAATTCATGTGTCCCAGAAAGTTAAAATATAGGCTACAAATAAACATTTATCTATATGAAAATATCCGATCAATTTTTTAGAAAAAAATATACAAAATAAAAACTTTTCGCAAAAAAAAAATGAACCGACTTCGGTCTCTAAAAAGTAAAAAATAAAAAAATACTTAAATCGATGCCAATTTCACTATTTCCTAAATTAATTACTAACAGTTATTTTTTTATTATTTTATTGTTGTTTGCTGTGAAATGGGCACCGACTTAAGTATTTTTTATTTTTTACTTTAGAGACACAGAAGTCGGTTCATTTTTTTTTTCGAAAATTTTTTATATTTTACTTTTTAGAGACACAAAACACAGATTTGTAACGTCATCTAAGCTATATTATAGCTGTCCTTCCATCTCGGCAAGCTGCTAACGTCACAACGCAGTGTTAGTGCATTGTGACGACATCATCTTAAAGATAAATTTCTAAACAATAAAGATAATATTTTTATTTCAGAGCACAAGAGTCCAATCAACCTTATTTTATTTTTTATACTAAATAAATTCTTGTTAAACTTTAAGCGTTAAGTAATAATCAAATAACGCCTTATGGTAAAATCACAAAATTTATCATTTTCTCTTGGTATTTTAATATTAAAAAAATAAAAAGTCCAGAGAATCAAGTTTAGCGGCATTTAAAAGATTTCCAGAGTGCTGTAATATTTGAGTGATCCCTTAATCAAGTTATACTGATCCGAGTTATCCGATATTTCTCTAAAAATTTGGTTGGTAGTAGAACCAAATTAAGCCGGTATTAAGTGAAATTGCGTTAAAATGATTAGATTTATCTTAATTATCCGGCTTACCCAGCATTATCCGAGCGTAAAATTGAAACGGGACCACTCAAGGAATGCCCTCTTTAAGTTGCAAAAAGTTTCATCAAATTCCGTTCATTCGTTCCAAAGTTATGCGGGAACAAACATAAAAAAAAACAAAGTCAAACGTGTCGAATTGATGATAACCTCCTCCTTTTTGGAAGTCGGTTAAAAATCGATTAGTTTACCAAAACATAAATGGTCCGAGCCACTTTTTACAAATAAAATAAAAGATCATAAAAATTAGTGTTAATATTTTTTAAATAGTCTTAGTCAAAAACGTATTCTTTTCCTGAAAAAATGACCTGGTTGGGGCAACTAGATCAATATAAAAAAACTATTTTTCTGGTTGCTGCAACCATAAATCAGGTAAGGGCAACAACACAACTTGTGGAAACCAGAAACAAAACTGTCTCGTAACTACTAATCTGGTGAACTCAACCAAATCTTTTTTTTTCAGTGTTCGATACTCATTTTTTGATCAAAAAAATAAATTTCATATATGTAACGCTGGGGTTGGGACGTATTCATTGGGGTGGCTGGCGGTCTGCGTAAAAAGCAGCTTAATGTTTGTTTTTTTAGGTTCACTCTAATGGTATTAATATTGACTACATTGTCGTTATAAGTAGTGTGTAAAGTAATATATTCAAAATAACCGAGACCTACATTGGCAAAATCATCAGCATATTTCCATGAAAAATAAATTTAAATTTGTTATTCATTTACAGGTAATGTGGGAAAAATAATGAGAGTTTATAGATGGAAAATTTAGTTCGACTTTGAATAAAACTCAATTTTGTTTTAATAAGTTGATAGTATAAGGATCATTTTAGGCAAAAAAAATAAAAAAAAAACATCAGACTGTTTTTTTTGCCCCGTCACATTTTTTTGTAAATAGGGCCTTATTTATTACATCAATTAATAAAGCTTATTTTTTTGAGCAACTTTACCGTTTAAAGTTTTTTTCTACCTTCAACCGTTTTTTAGTTATTCGCGATCAAGTAAGCAAGATAGCAACTTTTGACTTCAAAAAATGACGATAGAAAATTAAATCATGGAACAGACTTCTTCATAAAAATACACTATCGACTGATATAATAAAAAATGGTCTAACCACCAAAAGTGGGTATTTAGACCTTAGACGTATAGTACAGCAACAAAAAAAATGGAAGTTAGACCCATTTATAATAACAGTTGTTTACGGTATTGGTGAGTTAAGTGAGAAAAATGACGAGGCCCGATAGGGCTGAGTGGGTTAATTTTTGGGTGGTAATGTCGCTTAAATCACGCGCACTGTACCATATTTTATGCAGTACCTATTATTATTATTTCATTAAAAATATATTTTTTTTATAAAGGTGTCATAATTTAAATAAGTATGTAACGCAATTTTTTTTACAAAAGTGAAAAAAGCAAGGCAGTTACAGCGTGGCTGGAAGGGTGTAGCCTTCTTGGCACATTCCAGTACAGCGAATTCGCCATCTTTTATGATGTGCCTTGTGTATTTTTGTTTTGCCATCTTCTAGGATGTGCCTAGAGTATTTTTATATTAATGTATTATGTACAAGTTAAAGTGAACCATATATTTATGGTTATTAATCGTGTGAACTGTTGAATTTTAAGTTAATAATAATGGACGTTTGAAGATAATTTTTTTGTGTGTTTTTAATGATAACTTTTTATATTAGCGTGGAAATTACTACAGTAGTAATTTATCAGTGATAGTGCGCAAGTCAGGATACATATCCGATTAGTACTTGTGCACTGGAAACCTCATGATTATATAGAGAAACCCTGGTTAATTATTCGGAAGGAAAAGACCAAATAAATAGAGAGAGAAACATATAAAAAATACACTATAAAAGAAAGTCAAATACGTGACCGTGAAAAGTATTCAGGACCCGAACCTGTGTTTTGGCTTCTAGGTACGACTGAGCGATGGCGCCAGCTGTATATGAACTTGATTGTTTAGTGGGAGTGGGGTGAGGGGTGGTATATCTGTCAAAACAATTGAAATTTTACTCGTGAAATTTTACTCGTGATTTGCAATTTATTGTGCTTTTATACCGAACTTTTATTGTGATGTCTAATACAAAATGTGTATTGTACCGTTTTGCAAGGATCAGTTAAGTAAACGTCACCGTTTTCCTAGTGATGCAAACTTATTTAATGTGTGGGTCAAAAACATTAATAGTGCCAAGTTAAATAAAATGACTAAAGGCAGGGACTAACCCTGTCTTGAAAAGCTTCTTATTATTTTGACTGAGCTATTTAGGGCAGGGACAGCCCCTACACAAAAAAACTTATTGATTTGACTGAGCTGTTTAGGGCTAGGACAAATGCCCTAAAAAGCTTCTTACCATTTTTACTGATATGTTTAGGGCAGGGATGGCCCCTATCGAAAAGAGCTTATCAGTTTGACTGAGCTAGCCTTAAACAGCTGTTTAGGGCTGGGATAGCCCCTGGCCAGAGAAGCTTATCGGTTTAACTGATTCATATTGTTTATCTGTTAAATGTAGGAATACTTATTATAAAAACTTTGCAAATGTGCTCTGGCCTTAGGCAGTAGGTATATTGTGTATGACACTTAATTATATATGAAGGCAAATGTTTACTCCTCATATATTTATTTATAATAAAAAGTTAACTGTTAAAAGTACGACATAATTGTTTTAATTTCCTATTTACGTTTAAAATAAAATATATAAAAATCAAAGCAAAGTGTTTTTTTTTAATAATAAGTATAGGTTTATTTAGCAAAAGATAAAATTTCATATTTTTAAAGTTTAACAAATTTTACATTTAATTAAAATTTCGATTCATATATTGTTATTTTTAATTAATGTGCGGGTTAGATAACCCACTTGTTAGACTTTAAAAATTTGTTTCATCTTTTGGTGAATAAACTTAAAGTTTTAAATAAAAATACAGAGCTTTTCCCCATTTTTACAAAATTGATTTGGGAAAGCAATAGTAATCTTTATTACCAACTTCCGTAGGTTATCTGTATTATCGGCTGTCGTTGACCGTGAGTTTAGTGAATTTTAAAAAACAACCGCTAATGACTGTACAATAGTTTTCTATCTCTATCATTTGACTTTCTCTTATAGTGTATTTCTTATATGGAGAAAAAAGTAAGGTTAGGTTTACAACAATTAAACTGTGTGTACTATTGGTTATTATAAAGTAAACGGAGTGTTGAGCGTGAATTTATAAATATTAATTATAAAATGACAAAATTAAAAAGTTAATAATTCGTTATAGTATTAACATAAAATTAACAAGAATTTTATGACACATTTTAACGCTGTTGAATATTCAAACTGTTAAATGCGTGTGGCGATTTGTTAATTTAAGAATGGACTTTACCGCTGAATACAATTAAGCAAAACTGAATCAATAAGTTTATACAAATATAAACGTAAGTGGGAATTCACTTTCTTTTCTTCCACTAAATCGAGCACTAAACCAATCATTTTACTCATTTACACAGAGAAAAAAATTACTAAAAACAATTACCTATTCCTTTTTATGTACTTATGTACTCGTATGTATTCTGTGCATAAATAAACGTTATAATAATAATAATAATTATTATTATTATTATTATTCTTATTATTATTATTATTATTATTATAAAAAGCAAAACTGAATCAATAAGTTTATACAAATATATACGTAAGTGGAAATCACTTTCTTTTCTTCCACTAAATTAAGAACTAAACCAATCATTTTACTCATTTACACAGAGAAAAAAATTACTAAAAACAATTACCTATTCCTTTTTATGTACTTATGTACTCTTATGTTTCTGTGCATAAATAAACGTTATAATAACAATAATAATAATAATTATTATTATTATTCTTATTATTATTATTATTATAAAAAGCAAAACTGAATCAATAAGTTTATACAAATATATACGTAAGTGGAAATCACTTTCTTTTCTTCCACTAAATTAAGAACTAAACCAATCATTTTACTCATTTACACAGAGAAAAAAATTACTAAAAACAATTACCTATTCCTTTTTATGTACTTATGTACTCTTATGTATTCTGTGCATAAATAAACGTTATAATAATAATAATAATAATAATTATTATTATTATTCTTATTATTATTATTATTATAAAAAGCAAAACTGAATCAATAAGTTTATACAAATATATACGTAAGTGGAAATCACTTTCTTTTCTTCCACTAAATTAAGAACTAAACCAATAATTTTACTCATTTACACAGAGAAAAGAATTACGAAAAACAATTACCTATTCCTGTTTATGTACTTATGTACTCGTGTGTATTCTGTGCATAAATACACATTATTATTATTGTTATTATTATTATTACGTAATACCTATTCAGATAAAGTGGCTCAAAAGTTTGTATATCCGCCAGCTACTACAGCTCGATAGATTTTTTTATTTTTTTATTTTTGTCCTTGGGTCTTATATGGTCTGTTTCATCAAGCAAGATAGTAAATTAAAAACCGCACAGTGAATATTTTTAAAACAGATTCGAATATTGGATGTGCGAATATACTGCGTAGTTTATTTTATAAAACATAACTATATTTTATACACAAACATATACTACTGAAACCTGTTGTAAAAATATATACTGTGCGATTTTTAATTTACTATTTTGCTTGATGAAACAGACCATAGTATCAATTTATTAAAACAAAATTGGGTTTATTTAAGGGGTCTTTCTTTCTACCTTCTAATTTTAAGAATATTTTTTTTTAACATTTTTTATATAGAAAGAAAAAGATATCATTGTGAAATTTGTAGGTATATTTATTTATATTCAAAGAATACAACAAAAGAAATTAGATTTTTAAGTGCCATTTTTTGGCCATAAAAATGTTTTAAAAAAACATCAAAAAACGGTGGTCGCCATGATTCCGGCCGATTGGATCGACTGAAAACAAAAACAAAAGGGATATTATTTATTATTGAAGTCGCTATAGCAAAAAATAAAAAAATCGCGGACGTTTTTTAAAAGTTTTCAAATATTTTCAAACAAAACCGTTATTTTTTGGGCAACATTTTTTCTTCTAGTTCGGGCTGTAGCGACTTCAATTCTGAATATACCGTTTTGTTTTTTTTTTCAGTCGATCCAAACGGCCGGAATTATGACGACCAGCATTTTTTGATGTTTTTTTCGAAAAAAAATTATAGCCAAAAAATGGCACTTTAAAAATATAGTTTCTTTTTTGTATTTTGAATATAAATAAGCACACCTACAAAATTTCGCAATGATATCTTTTCCTTTCTATATAAAAAAACTGTTTAAAAAAGATTATATTTAAGATGTGAAGGTCGAACTATTAACTTTTCTAGCATAAAAAGTACCATTAAATGTATAATTTTTATTGGTGATATATCGATAATAACTAAAATGCGCATAGTATTTTAATTTATGAATATTTAGAGCATTATTAGATTATAATTCATTTTGAGATAAAATAAATTTGAAAAAAAAAATTAAATTAGCGGAAAAAATGCTACGAAGCGCACGCATAATATTATGCGTAATAATATTATAATATACGTAGCATATTTTCAATTTTTTTTTCCAAAATTAGTGTGGCAAAATATTTTAATGCGAAGCTTTTAATTTGACTTTGATCGGAAAATAATAAGAAATCGAATAGTACTATAGTATTATCAAAATTCTTGGACAATTTTTTTAACCTTTCGACATTTTTTTTGAACCGTGTGCGACGAAATGAAAATAAGTAAACTCAACTATTATTTATTATTTTACTTATTTATAATAATGATTGAATTGATAATGAAAAAAGAAATTAATAATTTTTTGACATAATTGAATTAAGGTTTTAGTCATGTTACTCATAAAAAAAAACTTATAAAAAATAAAAATACATGCAAAAATAACCTAGTTGCGACAATCAGAAAAATAGTAAAAAGTTCCGATTTTTTTAACAAAAACAAAAACCTATTTGTTAGTAGCTCATTTAAGGGGTCTATAAACATGGCTAATTTAAATATAAAAAATCTGGTATAAATTCATGAAAAATCACTTTAAAGATACAGTTCTAGGTAAAAATTAAAAAGAAAAACCAGAATTTGATACACAGAAAAAAAGGTTATCTTGGCAGAAGATAATAAATTATCTTGGATTTATATTATCTTAAATCGAGGTAATAATCTTCTTTTAAGATCATGTATCCTCGGTTTAAGATTATCTGTGACTTTGGTTTCCTTTAATTATTCTCTTGGTAGAAAAATCCTTGTGTCAAGGATTCTTCCTTAAATGCATGACATTTAAAATAGTAACAGAGAATCAAGAGTTATTATCTTGACTCAAAGCCTCTGTTGTCTTATGGTAAAGAGTTTGCCGGCCTCACCCCACGTAGATATACAGTAGATTCGCCCGTTGTTATTGGCAGACAATTTGCGCAGTAGTCCAAGATATGCGCGGGAGAGAAGTTAGGTTTATTTTTTTTGCCGTCAGTTGTATTTAAAGGTGTATCATTATTTTTATCTGCTTAAAAATGGAAGAATTTGTATCTGTTACCCTCAAACGATGGGGATTTTCAAATTTACTTAAAAAATTCAGGGGTAAGTAGCTTTAAATAATTTATACATTTTGCAATGGCGTTGCAACAAGTTTTTCTTCAAAAACAAGTGCTTTTTCCTACGACCACCTATGAAACCAAATTTTACACGATTAACAGAGTAAGAAAGTATCATATTTCATAGACGTGCGAAATAATATTATACATGTATGGGAAGTTTTTTCAAAATATTTACCATTCTATTAACCCTGGAACCTGACTGTGGGTTCAATATGATCTTGAAACAAGAGAATCATAATCTTAAATCAGGATTATAATTCTCTTCACTTAAGATTATATTATCTTAAACCAAGACTTGGTGTAAGATAATATGATCTTGGATAAAGATAATATGATCTTAAATCAAGACAATTACATACTTGGTTTAAGATAATATGATCCTTAATAAATGGTTTAAGTGGCTTTGATTTAAGGAAATGTTCTTAAATCTAGGACCTCAAATGCCAAGATCACGGCGGACTTGATCCAAGACAGTCATGGCGTTGAACATATCGAAAGCCATGGCGGCCTTGGTTCAAGATCGTTTTGCTTTGATTCAAGATATCCTTTTTTTCTGTGTAGAAGTAAAATAATCTTGTTATAGGGTTGTATTTAATTTAGATAATTTAAAATATTAAAATGGTGGTTAGTCACGAAAAAAAAAACTAGTTGGGTCAGCCAGCTAAATAGTAAAATATAGCACAACCGAGAGCACAACTATTTTCTGGTCAAATTAACCAAAAATTAAGTATATGGCAACCAAATATTTATTAAATACTAAAAATTTAATTAGTACTAGTAGATAACTACATGCTTGTTCCCTATAAAAAATTCTAATGATTATTTTTTAACGTTTTTATGAACCAATCATTTAACAATGTTTCTGGCCACGTGTTTATTTCTGTCCAATCATAGTATAGCTATATTGGGTATTTTCTAATGTAGAAAATTCTAGTGAGAATCGCTGTAGTATTTTATTTTTCAGTATTTCTCTTTTACAAGTTTTCATACCTAAAACTAATTAATAATTAAATATGAATATATTACTATTTATAATTATTGTTATTAATATATTATTTACCAAAAAATACCTCAAAATATTACTCCAGATAGCAAATTTTCATGAAAACAGCTAATTTTTACCGCATAATTCTCCTCTTGTGTAATAATAATATGAAAACCGGTTTTAATATACATATCAAAACTTACATTATCTCATGAATGTTCATATGGAAATTTCAAAAACCATATGAAATCATAAGAAAACTTATAAAACCTCATGAAGTCCCTTGAAATCTCATGAAATTCCATGTAACTTGATGAGTAAGTCGTTATGAAACGTTATCAGGAAGTAAAAAACTTAAATTTATAAAACATTGGTTTTTATCAGCACATCTGAATTTATAATAAAGGTTGGTCCGGAGACGAGCCTTAAGGGCCCTCTTAAGGGTGCATCTAAAAAAGAGTTTAATATCTCTTTACCCATCTAAACAATATTATCAAATTTTTGCATATTCCTTAAGGCATATCCACAAGCTCGCATAACAATATGGTACATAAGAATGTGGTACCGTGATTGGCTTACAAGATACATGGAGGCACTTCAAGCTAATCACGGCATTGCATTCTTATGTACTATGTTGTTATACGAGCCTGTGGATATGCCCTTAACATTAATAAAAGCTATCATTTTATGTAATTTTTATTTGGTAATTTTAACCAGTTACGTGCAAAATGGGCGGCCGTAGCTCCTTTAGGGCTCGTTTTCGGACCAACCTTTAAAGGATTTTTTTTCGTGAGTTCTGGAACACTCTGTATAGCCGTTATTTTATACACAGTTAAAATTGGCAACATAGTTACCACTACAAAAAGGGTATTCGAATGACTTTGAAGGAGAAAAGTAAGTGAACTCAGAAGAAGTAAAAAGCACTTTACACGAACAATTTGTACGCAAGTTTGATGCTATGCAAGTTTGCTGCCAGATATAGCATGAGGACAATTGACCATTGATTTGCCTTTTCACGGAGCAAGTTGTACGCAAGTTTAGTGCTATATATTGCAAGGTAAACAGTGCTGCCAACCAGACAATTTTGACGTGTCTCTGCGTTTGTTGACAAAAACATAACCTAGAATTTGCTTTTTTAAGGATTTTTTTTTTAGTTACAGACCGCTCTATTATTAATAATAATAATTATTAAAATGTGCAGTTGCTACTATTTTAGTAAAATGAAATCGATATGGTAACTTTTTTCCAGGTTGGTATCAAGAAAATAACCATAAAACTTGCGTGAAAATCGCCGAAAAATAGAACATGTTCTAATAATTTGATGGCATGAAAATGGCCTCAAACTTGCCTAAAGGCATGCGCAGTGTCTGAATCATTCTTGCATCAAACTTGCGTAGCATCAAACTTGCGCACAAATTGCTCCATGTAAAGTGGCTTTAAGATGGAAGTCTTCTGCCCAATTGCACTAACAGGAAAAATAGCTGTGTTATATTTTATTTTTAACTGGTTGACGACACTAGTGTTTTTTTCCGTGTTATTATACTGTAACACGAAATTATAATGCCATGATTCAAATATTTTTATTTGTAGGTACTTAAATTAATAATATTCAGTTTTTATATAATTTTTTTGGACACAGGTATCGATTACAAAATTTCCCGTAAAAATAAGGTTAAAAGTTAGCCAGAAATGTAATGTGACCCTTTTTCTTCATAGGGTAACTTAGATTTCTTGTGATTATGGGTCCGAAGTCACGTGACCTCAACTTGGTCATTCAGATAAGGGCTTTAATACACGCACCGCCTTGCCGGCTTACTATTAATGTATGTGTATAAGTGGGACAAAATTAATTTATAATTTTTATGCATGCCTAAATATTTCCAAAAATAGAACGAACTGCTGATTTTTAGCAAATATTATTGGATAGGGAAAACGTAGATGGCCTACTTTACTGTGTTATTTTATTTACTTAATACACAGGAAAAAACTACATTACTCTGCAAAAAGTGGCTCATAATGCAAGGCATCTCTGTCATAACAGACCTTAACAGAAACAGAAAAATATAGCAACTATTTTTCTGGTTAGTGCAACCAGTATTCTGTATATGACAACCAAATATAAAGTTATTTAAGATAACAAAAAAGTATTTAAGGTAATAAATATTCGGTTGCCATAGGTATACAATAGTATATACACGACGGCACATTAAATTCCGAACACCTAAAAAATTGACATTTTTTAAATTAAAATATTTCGAAAACTTATTAATGGATTTGACTCATTCTTTTTTTTTTTTTTTTGAAGCTTAAACATTCTCTACTTTTGTTTTTTTTAAGAATGATTATTTTTTTTTTTTTCGTATTAACAGCAACAAATAATGTACAATGTTTTTTACCCCATCTTCTAGGACTTGCATGGTACGCAACTGTTTATCAAATTATTAAAGTCTTTCTTATTGCCGCAGTTTTAATGAATATTGTCTTTTTTATTTTTTTACATTTTTACTTCTGGTTTAGTAGATATCAGGATTTTCCTGGAAGTTGTAATTTTTTCAGTTAACTTAAAAAGTACTACATGAATTTGATTGATGATGTGCTTTAAATTTGAAGCTTAAACGAGTTACGTTTTTCTTCTAATCAAGTTTATCAAAAACATAAATTGGGTTTGAAAAACTTGAGTAGAAGAAAAAATAGGGTCACTCCGTCCGGTGGCAGTTCTGCGAAATCACCGTTAAGCCTCCGTCATACGGCAATAAAAAGTTGCCGAACAAGAAGTAAAAGACATGAGCGTAGAAGAAGAAGTAAAATACACGAGCTTTAAATAAAAAACTCTGCTGATTTAGTACTTTTTGAGTTGGCTGAAAAAATGACAACTTTCAACGAAAATCCTGATATAGACTAAACCATAAGGAAAAAATTAAAAAAATAAAAAAGAAAATATTCAATCAAACTGCGGCAATAAGAAAGACTTTAATAATTTGATAAACAGTTGCAGTGACGTACCATGCAAGTCCTAGAAGATAGGGTAAGAAACATAGTTGTACATTATTTGTTGCTGTTGATACAAACAAAAAAAAATAATCATTCTTAAAACAAACAAAAGTAGAGAATGTTTAAGCTTCAAAACAAAATAAATCAGTAAAATCCATTAATTAGTTTTCGAAATATTTGAATTTAAAAAATGTCAATTTTTTAGGTGTCCTTAGAGCTTTTAGTTGCTTCTGGTTAAATTTGATGCGCTAATTTCGGAACCTTTTTCCGTTTTTCTCAATCAGATCGTTTTTTTGACATATAGCCCACAGTTTTTTTTTTGCGTATAGTTGTAGTAAAAAAAATAATTAAGATCTAATTATTTTTTTCTTGCCGTGATTGGTTCTTTATTAATGGGTCTCTAAGTCTCAAAAAGCGGATTTAAAATAGCTTTATTCTTTTGTTTTTTATAGGCTTCTAAATTCAAAAAATGAGATTTTTTTCCCATTTTTTCGATATATTTTGATAAAATTTTTATATGAATACTTAATCTCTAATTACTAACACATGCGTGGTTTATAAAAATAAAAAAGTTTTTGATTTAATCCATTGACGGAGATTTTACCGGGGGTTATCGAAAAAAAAACCAAAAATATTAAAGTATTTTATTTATTTTTAAAAGAGCAACACGATAAATTAAATTTATTATGAAAAAAAAAAACGAAACGAAAAATTAAAAATAAACGTTTTCTCCTTGTTTAAAAATAACATAAGAACAACAATAAATAAATATTAAATAATTCAAATATTGTTGTTTTACTTTCAATAGCTCCCCGTAAAATCTCCGTTACTAAATTCAATCTAAAACTTGTTTATTTTTACAAACCTTACATGTGTTTTAATGTTTCTTATAAAAATCGGAGCCATATCTTTAGTATTTATATAAAAATTTTATGAAAATATAGTGAAGAAATCCAAAAAAATGTATTTTTTTGAATTTAGAAGCCTATAAAAAACAAACGAATAAAGATATTTTAAATCCGCTTGTTTTGGCTTAGAGTGCCCTTAATAAAGCAAACATAAAGTTAATTAGACCTTAATTATTTTTTTACTACAAGTATAGGCAAAAAAAACACTTTGCGCTATATCTCAAAAAAAAAAACGAGCTGATCGAGAAAAACGAAGCAAAGTTCACAAAACAGCGCATCAAATAGCTCTAGAATAAACTAAAATGATGTGGGCAAATTTTTGAGTGTAGAGCAGTGTAATCGGACAGGTGTCAATAGGTCCGGATTTATTCCAGTTGCCTATCTAAGCAATAAGTAGGATGCCGCCCATTTCTTTGCCCTAAAAACGGTGTTCACTACACTCATGTGTAACAAATTCTTCTACGTATGCACTTACAAGTAAACTAAAACACAGTAGCAGCGTGGTCTTTGTAAGGGATGGGTCTGACCGCTTTGGCGGATTTACTCCAGCACCAGCATTGCAATCATTGATATGCACATGAATTGATTAATTTTATTTTATGTAATGTCGTGAAAGTGTTCGTTTAATTAAAAAGTTTTAAGTGAGTCGTTTGCGCATTCACTACAAAATGAGACGGTGTTGTGTAGGCCGTATATTATAGTAGATCGAGCTGGCAAACTATCCTATGAAAATACCATTATTGGAATTGGATTGGACTGGAAGTAAATTAAAACAAATCCCTTGGCAATTGCCTAGTATTGCCTAATGGGAAATCTGGCCCTGGGTGTAACGTAAGTAGTTAAAAAAAAGAGGAAAAAACTGTACAAAATAACATAATTTTGTGTGCAAGATCGCTTAATATTGGTTGTAATATTTTGTTATATGGAGCCCAAAATATTTGTTGATTTATACTTATAAACTTAAAAACTTACCTTAAACGCCTTATAGGAAGACACGACATACGAAGCCCCATCCTCCAGTTCATCTAGCCTGTACTTCCTATCCCCGTCCATGGAAAATATGTACCTGGCACCACGTGGGAGGTCCATTCGCAGCGAAAGCTTATCCAATAGCGACTCCAGACTGACGATATCTCTGCCAGGCTTGAACCGGAATTCGATGCCCGGGAAGAAGGGGTCCCCGTTTTTGTAAAAAACGACTCTCCGGGCCTTCCAGTAAGAGAGGTTGCTGTACCTGCTTGTTGCCATATCGACGCGACTTTTGGGTCTCTGAGGAGGCATCATGGAGGAAGCATCGCTGGCATTATCTGCCATAGGGGGACTGGAGGGCCTAAAATAAATAGAATTATTTCTGGGATACTTTTTTTAAATTAAAAACTTAGACCAGGTAATTCAACGAAAACTTTAACCTTGGATAAAATCCAAACTAATGAATTTTCGAAAATACGCCGATATGGCTTAATTTTAATTTTAGGATGATTTATAATTTATGATCACCCGCTATAAATATCGGTGGGTTAAATTATGAGGTTCTACTCTCAGAGAAAAATCGTTGTAAAATCAAACAAAAGTCATATGATTTAAAAGAAAACCAATATGTTTTTGCTCCGACAGTGTTTTCTCTTAATTCAAAAAGATATTTCTTAATTTTATAAGCCATAATATTTTAAAAGGCAATTTTTTTCAAATTAAAATAATTTCTTATTGATTTTACAAGATGAGTGTATGTTCTATAGAAACCCCATATAACAGAACAGAAACTTATAATTTTAACCCAGCGATATAAGGTATAGGGTTCTTTACAACGACAAATATATAATAAATATACAGGATGATCAATATCTGGCATTCCAAAATTAAGAGGTGATTCTACACCAGAAAATATAAAAAAAATCCTATAAAGGTTGGTCCGGAAATGAGCCCCAAGGGAACTACGGCCCTTTAAAATTGTAATATAATTAATAACTCTGGTACCTTTTAACCTAGAGCGACCAGCTTTTGCATGTATACTAGTATTAATAAGGACAATTAAGTTATGTTGATTTATTCGGAGGCGTGCCTAGACGGACAAAATATGTGAGACTTAACACATTTTTGCCCCAAACTTTTTTATCTGTATTTTTTTGGATTTTTTGTAAAAATTTACATTCCTTGAGTAAAATTACATAAAAAATGTCATTAGTGTAACACTGTAGGAGCAACCGTTTTCAAAAAAAAAAATGCAATTAAGCGGAAGTAGCATTTTGTGCCACCAAAAACGTTAGTTTTTAAAAGACTCCTTGAATATTAAATTTATGTGTTTTTGTGAAGAATATTTTTTGCTTAGTTTTAAATAAAGAATCACCCTGCAGCATTAAAATTTTATTGATGCTTTTTTTTGTTCCCAATTCAATATCATCTTCGAAGGACCGTAGCTCCTTTAGGGGTGATTTCCGGACCAACCTTTATAGAAACTTTTTTTCATATTTTTGGATTTAGAATCACCTCTTAAATTTTGGCATGGTAGTTACTGATCACCCTGTATATAAACTATAGTTTTTAAAGTTCTTTTAGAGAACTTTAATTTACTTTTCCTTAACATTAAGGCACTTTTTTTTCTTATTCTTGATTAATTTATTTCACTTTTTTTTAAGACGGGTTTATGAAGCTTTTTTAACTAAGAATTGTCATTTTCGCCAAATTCAATTGTTTATTTTTAAGAAATATCAGTTTTTGAGGTGACATTTCTGATTAGTGTAAATGACATCAATCAATAGTTTGGTGTAATTAAAAAAAGCACCATATACCTTTTTTAAAAATCAACCATTTACAGACAATTTTAATTTTTAAGGAAAGTCAAAATATTTTCTTCTTTAAGCGTACTAAAATGTTTATATTTTATAACTGAACACACTAGTTAGAACTGATCTATTTTTTTTTACAGTTCAGTTCATTGTTGTACGCCTTAAAAAAAAGTCAGCCATACTTCAAACTTGTTTGTTTATTATGTAAACAGGTGGTTGACTCGAGATTCTTGTGCAAAAACCTTGTGTGAAATTGATTAAAAATGATTGAAGAAGAATATGTGGTTTATACACCTACAAATCTCTCCAAAATTTCAAATGCTACATTAGACAAGTTACCATCGAAATCGTGAAAAGTGTACGACTTAGCCTACAAAAAAAATGAGCTAAGGAAGGTTAAAGTTTATTTTGAAAGGGTTTTATTGGCTTATTTTAATAAAAAAAAACATACTTTATTACTGAATAAATTAAATTCAAAATTTTTAATATTTAAAAATATATATAGGAAGCTTGAAGAAAAAATAGTATGTTTCACTCAGAGGAAAAGTGCTTTTTTTACTCGTCTGTAGTTTCCGGACTTCGCTTCGCGTCGTCCGTAAATTCTGCAGACTAGTAAAAAAAGCTTCACTTTTCCTCTTAGTAAAACAATATAGATACTATTTAAGAAACATTAATTTATAGGTTAAAACTAATTAAAACTGTGATAGGTATTTTTTTTAACTGAAACATGGTTAGTGAATGCCTAAATAAACTTAAAATAAAACTGGATTAAGGCGTTAATTTTTAGATTAAGCTTTGATAAGAATCATTTGAATCATATACACGTGACCGGAAGTAACACACTTTAAATCTTTGAAACTAGTTTCTTTTATTCAATTTAAAAAAAATCTTCTAGTTCAATAGTTTTTGTTTAACTATTTTGTTAATTTGTCCTACCTGGAGGCCCCTTGTCGCCAGTATCCACCGTTGGAGGGATGTGGAGGCTCTTGGTCGTCGTCGTCTTCGGAATCCTGGTGCTGCGCGCCGTTTGCAACTATCGTTGTTGTTGTACTGATCGGGTTCATTTGTTTTTCGCTGCGCGGCGTTGGCGACGCCAAGTCTTCTTCGGGGACACCGCCGGCGTCTTGGGTGGCGGCGCCATCTGCCGAGTGGTTGGCGTCTTCGTCTCCTGCAGCGTCGTCGTATTGTTGCATTCTGCTACTGACGCGGGATGGAGCCACCGACTACAAAATAGAGAAAAAAGAACAATAAATAAAGGAATACACGAAGAAAAATTGCTGTGAATATATAGAATGTTAACTTTAAGGTTATGTAAAAATATACATAGTTGATGGTGTAATTTTTGACAAAAATAATATATAATTATGTAATATAATGCATTAATATATTATATATTTTTACATAACAAATTATTGGATTTTTTGCTCGAAATTCACTTAATGTTGGCATCAATTTGTATTAAGTATTTTATTTGTGTGTGCTGAGACCGAATTTGTAATTTAAAAAAATTTCTAGCTCGTAGATTTTGAGTAAATCTCGGCTTTTATTAGAGACGGGTTACACGAGCCCAAAAAAGTAATCTTTTTCGCATTTATCTGAGATAAATTTGAATCGTTAGCTAGGGTGTGGGGATTACGTAAATTCCAAAATAGTGGGGGCACCTTGGTTTTAATTATATGCTTTTCGTTACTGCTTATAACTTGTGCATTTTTTAAGAGGTATTCCTTAACTTTTTATTTTTTCCTAGTCTTTAGAGTTCTACAGTTATTATGCAATGCTCACAATCCAGTGTTGGACTAAGGGAGGGCGGCCAGGGGCGATAACAACTCCAAAGGCAAGTTACCGCCCCCGGCCCCTCCCTAAGCTGACACTGGATTTTGTGCATTAAAACATAAGTGTAGAACTCTAAAGCTTAGCAAAAGATAATAAGTTAATGAATCTCTTAAAAAATGCCCAAGTTATAAGCAATAACGAAAAGCATATAATTATAATTAAAACAAAGGCGCCTCCTCTATTTTGCTCGGTGCCCCCTGAAATCGTAACCGATTTTCAAAAAAAATGGCATTTACGTAATCCTCACACCCTAGCCCAAAAATTTGTCCTCAAATTAATCGGAAAAAGTTAACTTTTTTGGGCTCGTATAATCCATCTCTAATAAAAATCGGAAGTTGCTGGAAATCTACAGGGTAGAAAGTTTTTACACCGGCACTTAGTGCTACTAAGAGTGCCGATGTATTGATCTTAGCCAAAAAGTCAAAATCTTTGACCCAGTTTTTTCACATTTCTTGACGTTCTGAGCAGAAATCAGTAAAAAAAAATTTTTCGTCCGTCTGTCTGTAAAATCGATAACTCCATTTCTAGATAAGATATCGACAAGCGTTTTTTTGCATATTGTTTCTTATTGTATTTCGAAGAGCTGATTAGATTTTAGGGGTACACGATTGGGGGTAAGGGGGTAAGAAGAGGGTAAAACTCCTATTTTTAGCGTTTTTTGGTTATAATTAAGGCAATTATTATTGTATTTTATTAATCTAGCACTTATATGAAAGATAATTTTAAACTGGTCAAAAAAAGTTATAAACTATTTTTTCCTAAAATGCATTATTTTCGAATTTATAAGCATATTTTTTAGTAAAAAAATAATGAGACTTTTTCTCTAATAATACTGCGGTAAAGATAAAATTATTTTAGGTAATAGTAGGTTCTTAAAATAATAAGTTTTATTGAGGTTAATTAGAAGCAACAAGTTAAATATTCATACATTTTATTTATTATTCCATCAATCTATTTTCTAATCATCGTACAGTGCACTAGTGATATTGGTAGACTGACAGTTTCGGGCTTCTGGCTCTCTTCAGTACCAAGAGTCAATAAAATATATTGATGGAATAATAAATTAATATTTTTATAATTTTGTTTAAAATTAAAAATTTCTGTCCTTACTTATTTACATAGGTTATATCCCGAGAGCTATAGATTTTACCGTATAAACTACGGGTAGCTTTATTTTTGAAAATTTTTAATATAACTTAAAACTAAACTGAATTATTATTATTATTAAGAGGGTTTGCTTTAAGCAAATATATATTTTTTTAATATTGCTCTAAACAGAGGTCTATTTCCCAAATAAATGAAAAACAACGTATAAAATCTAAGCAGGTTGGTTCTTTTTAATCGATGTTAAATTTTAACAAAAGCTAAGCTTCTGTTAATTTTGTGTTAAAATGTAAATTACGTAGAATTTTATATGAGAAAGTATCTTAAACATAAAACCTAAATTTTGTAATGCTGGTGCTTGTAGTTTGCCAAATTTGTAAATATTAATCTAGGGAGAGTATAGCTGCTACGATGTCTTATGACTCATAAGTTATGCGTGTTCCTTTAGAAGCATTATTTAATTACACAGGCCCACAAAAAAAAAGTGGTCTGTGCTGTGGTTAAGACCCACTGATTCTTATGTATTTTGGGATGCTGAACACGAATCTGCCATTAGAAAAAGGCACTTCATGGGCTTATTTTGTATCTACACTAAAAAAACTGTCTGGGCCCACAAAAAAAAAGTGGTCTGTGCTGGGGTTGAGATCCACTTATTCTTATGTATTTTGGGATGCTGAACATGAATCTGTCATAAAAAAGGCACTTCATCGGCTCATTTTTTTTTTCTACACTGAAAAAACATTAGGGGCTCACATAAAAATACATTCAAGAGCTTGTCGCTCTAGCTTAAAGGGTACAAAAGTTATTAATTAAAAACCTTATTTTTATTACAATTTTAAAGAACCGTAGCTCCCTTAGGACTCGTTTCCGGACCAACCTTTATAGGAACTTTTTTTCATATTTTTAACTTAGTATCACCTCTTAAATTTCTCGAACTTATTTCTGAATAATACTGTTTAAGCTCGAGAGCTTACCTTGAACAAAGGACACGTGTCTTTCGATATGTTCAACGCCATATTCTCTTGTTTCAAGGCTAGAATTACTTTGAACCAAAGTCAATATCCTTGAATAAAGAGCGCCGGTCTTTATTTAAAAACTCGTGCTCTTCAATCAAGAACATTGACTTTGGTTCAAAGAAATGCTAGTCTTGAAACATATGGAAAGACACGTGTCCTTGGTTTAAGAAATCCTTTTTCCTCTGTATTTACTCTTCAATGCTCTCGAGCTTAAACAGTATTATATAATATATACCATATATCATGGTAATTAAATTCTGAATAACTTTGTCTGTCTTTTATTTTTTTTAACCCGATAACCCAAGAACACATTATCAGATCGATAATTTTTTTTAGGATAACTCAGGTTCTGTGAGAGGAAGAACCCTATTGTTTTTGAAAGACATCCCTTCAAATAAAAATATTACATAAATTAAAAAAAATATATACTAATTTTTAAAAAAAATCTATAAATAAACAAAAAAGTTAAATGGCTGCATGCAGTTCAAGGTCATATTTTGCTTTTAAATGCCTCTAGCGAAAAACATTAAATTTGGTATGGACCAACCGAAACACCTGTCGAGATGACAGGTTATTTTCATATTTTGCTAACTTTTAAACCCCTCCACCTAGAAAAATTAATAGAAGGGCTCTTTGCGCAATTTGCTGCAATTGCAGCAAGACGAATCTACCTGTGAAAAGGTAGTATTTTTCCAACTTTTAACCTGCTTCACGTAGACATATGAAATTAGGTATGCGTGGAACAAAACCAATCGACCAAACTGTCAAAATAACAGTTAAGTATATCGAAAGAAAACGTGTACAAAGTATACTATAAAATGCAAAGAAATACATATCTTCACGGTTTGTTTCTTTTACATAAATTTTGCTTAAATAATTTTATGACCATAAGGTTTAAAAATCTAATTTTTTTCAAATTCAAAAATTTATGACTTGATGTTGCATCTAGGCTCTAAATTGTCATAATTTAAATTTATTAATAAATACTTTTTGATTCATGAACATGAAAACGAATGTATCGGTTGTACGTAAAAAAGTAATGGAATTTTTTTTTTTTTTCGACAGCAGTCGTTTTTTAATCTGACCAATAATAATAACTAGTGCAAATAATAAAAGCATTATCCCCACTTCCCATGATTTGTCAGTTTTAATTGAGAACTTTTGATAAAAAACCTGTGATCCAAATTGAAAGTTATTAATTTTAAACGTTTTTGAGTTATCGTAACAAATTGTGCTGTCCGCTACGAATGCTATACATTAAAGAATGCAATGCATTGAATACCTTCACAGCTTGTTTTTAACTTTTAATCGATCGATATATTGCGTTTCTATGTATTTTAAAATAATTTATATGAACGCAAATAAATATTATAATAACAATTTATTTTTATTTCTAGAATTCTGTGGATATAAATATTAAAATTAATTTTCAATGTAAACAAAGTTTTCGCAGAATTTAAAGATCTTCGGTAGCCGATAACAAATTTTATTTATTTATATAGAGTTTAATTTTTTTAAATATGTAATTACCAGTACTGGGCTTATTTCCAGTTATAGTCCAGTCTTCAAGTTAATAAAAGAGGCTTTACCTGGAAATAATTCAGGGAGTTTAGATTTTTGGTTTATTGGGTAGGGTTTAAGGCGGCAAATAAAATAAACAATTTTGCGACATTGAACTTGATTTGGTACTGTCATTTTTTTAACGTATTTTTCACAAAAAACGGACTTTTTAAAATATCTCAAGATCAGTGCATGATAGGACAGAAAACGTTTGATATGAAAATAAAAAGGACCAAATATTCAACATTTTTTGTATCATGTATTTTTTTGTACTACTTATAGTTAATTCACGGCACCGCCTTAAACGTTACACTGTGGGGTTTTAGATTTTTCTTTATAACTTGGTTAGGAAGGTTTTTTTTATGCTTAATACAATGGTGATTCAATCGAAAATCAGTTTACTCGTGATAATGGGGCACAAATGTGTGAATTATTTAAAAAAATAATAATTTTACTTAAATTAAAAAGAAAGTGCTAGATAGATTTTTTTAATTTTCACCCAAAATGTTCTAAGGGGCATACCTAACCGATGATAAAGAACAATTTTGGTTTTTCGAAAAAAAAATATAAAATCTAAAAATGTATAGTGTAACATTTGCACTTTGTTGCTGTGAAAACCAAGTTAAAAAAATAACAGTTCCAAATCGACTTCAACGTCGCAAAATTGTTTTTTTATTTGCCGCCATTAACCCTACCCAATAAACCGAAAATAAAACTCCCTGAATTATTTCCAGGTAAAACCTCTTTTGTTGACCTGAAGATTCGACTACAACTGGAAATATGCAGGGTACAGCTTTAATCAGTAAACATTTTATTTTATCTGAAGGAAAGTTTTTTAAAAACAAGATCCCAGGACATTTAAAACTTTAGGTAGGTACTCACCATTTTTACTTATTTTTTATCCTTTATCCACAAATTAACTCAACTAAAACATTAAACTCTATTATATGAACTATGCAACCCAGTTTTTCATAACAACTTTTTCTTTTCCTTCTAATTACCATATAAGGTCATTAACCCTTTTGCGTACTAACACAATTCAATCACAAAATATATTATCAAAGATTATTTTGATTGAAAATCTTGGGAGGCAAGATCTGTGATTGGGTATGGTCTGTCTGAGGAACCGGCGACTAATATTTCTTCGAGCTTTAAAGCCCGCACTTACTTTTGGTAATATATTCCAATTCAGTTCTGCCACAACAAAAGCTAAACTTGTTGCGTTCGGTTTTCAGAGTATTGACTCCTGCACAGGCGTAGACAGGATTTTTTCCTGCTAAAATTCTGCTTATTAGTAATGGGTTTTTGCCATTTTTATGGATATTGGCATCAAACCAAAAATACAAAAGCGGAATTTTAAATATTTAACCAGAGAGGCCGCTTAAATATTTTTTGGCCCCCCGAAACATTTTTTTTTAATAAAGAATGAGATTTTTACTCAAGACTGGGATTTCCCCAACTTTTTACCCAAGACTGAAAATTTCCCAATTTTAACACGATGGCAAAAAGTTAATAAAAATTTTTTTTTGGGTTATTGATCGACAAACGTGCAGTATATTTTTAAAGACTGTCGTCTAATTTATTTATAAAAAGGTCATCAACTTGATAAATTTTCCAACTGACCACATTTTAAAAATTATAAATAACACCACTTAATCTATCTTTATGCATATATTTGATATTTTTAGCTCTAAAAATGTGAGCAGGGGGGCATAGGGGCGATTTTTTTAAATACAAAGGGGGTCGTGTGATACATCATCTTAGTGCAAATAAAATTCTCTAATCTCTATTTTTTAGTTTTTAAAACATTTTTTAAGGGGTTTATAATAGTCTTTATTCTTTATTGTTTGGATTCAAGGGTACAGAGTCATGGAGAGCCCCAAATAAGCTCCAAGCTTGTGGTAGTGGCTCTCCATTAATTTTGACAAGAAATACAAATAAAATTTTAAATAGATTTTGCTTCTATAAAAATATTATCTCTAGATTTTTAAAATGTGTTCTTCTTTGTTCATGGTAGTGATTACTAATGTTCAGACTGCAAAAACCATAATTTTGATAAGAAATATAAAATTCAAGTAGAGACTTTTTAGGATTGAAAAGGGGTATTTTCGTCCCGTTTAAAAAATCAAAAAAAAAATCGAGAAGTTATTAATTTTATGATACAAAAACGTAAAAAGTAATAATTAAAAATTTACAAGAAAAACGCAATTTTAAGAAAAAAAAAACAAAAACTTTAAAAAAATGTTTAAAAAAATATATACACTGTGTATTTAAAATAGGGTCCGAAATTTTAAGGTGTGATTCTACAGAAAATATGACGAAAAAATCCTAAAACATATGTCTCAAAATGCGTCGTAAGGGAGCTTCGCCGCTTTGAAAGTGGCTAAACAATTCGGTTTTTATTTAATGACTCAGAAACCTTTTAAGATATAGCAACGAGGTTTTGCAAGAGAACTAATCCTAATAAGGCCCATCTTCGTATGTCATTTTCATGTACTTATTTTAACCAGAGGCGCGCGAAACGGTGGGGCCTTATCAGTTTTTTGTCCCAAACTTTTTTCTGTGTAACTTTTTTGAAATTTTATTTTTGGTAGTAACTGTATATGATTTTTTTTCTTAGTTTTTAATGTACACCCTGCATCATTGAAATTTCGGTTTTCAATATTTTAGTCCAAACTCGTTCAAAAGTTAAGAGCAGGGAGGTTTACTTTTGGACGCACTGTATATGGATTGGAATGGAATTTTTAACAGGAAATCTAGTAGTTCTGACATTGAAAATGATTTGACAATTATGCTATTCTAGACTAGTGGTGGAAATAGTTATTTATGGTACTAGTGGGTAAAGTAAGATATTGCAATATCGGTTTATCCATGAGTGCCATACAAGGTTTTATCCAATAAATAGCTTAGGAATTCATATTTTTATTAAAAATTTTAATGACATTTACAAGAAAATAATTTGACAAGTGACAGTTGAGTGGGTAAAATAAATAATTATCCACTCAATAAAGTAAAAGCCACGCGGGGGTTATTATTGAGTTTATCTATTTAAAATAAAGCTGGCAATTGTCTTATTATCTGTATGTATTGGATAAAAAAATATTAATTAATTCCTAAAAATATAATTCTTAAATTAGAAGAAAAAAAGAAATCTAAATTTGTGGATTGTCGTAAAAAATTAAAAATATTAGAATAGGCAAAATCCATGCTACGCCAGTGTACCTCTGGGTTTGGTTTCTCGTACAAGCCCATGCGCGATTGGTTAATTCAAAATGTCATTGGCCAATCAAGGCGAACGAAATGTTGGCCTCTTTACGGCGACCCCTACAAGGAGCAGAGCCGCCCCCAACAAAACCCCCATTGGTGTTTCCGGAATTGCTAGCCGCAATGTATTTTAGATTCTTATCACGCATGCGGTCTATAGAATAATTAAACGGGAAAATATGGTATGAAAATCCATTTTTAATTGAAGTTATTCATGTTTATATTTTAAATCGAACTTAAATTCTCTTATCTTAATTTTTCTCTAAAAGGTTCAAATTATCAACAAAAATCTGGTCCAGTTTTATTGGATTTACATATATACACAGTATTTATTACCCTGTGCAACACCAAACTTGATCTTGGGAGATAATCGAAAAAATCTGATAAGCGATATACCGTAAAACGGGGTTTATTGGAACAAAGGGGTGTACACTGAGATAAATTTTTACATCTACGTGAATGGGTAATTTACTTGCAGCTGCTGCTGATGTGAATTTACACTCGAAGCGTTAATATAAATGCGGTGTGTATTATATTTTACATCCAGTGTGTAAAGTTTACACCAATATTATGATTGGTTTTTATGAATAGTGTTTTATGGAAAAACTACGCAACAGAAAAATAAAACGTATATTCGTAATCAGCGCTACAAAAAGTACCAATATAAAATAGAAACAGAAAGCATACACAAGTCTTAACAACTCAAAATTTGCAGGCCAGTGTTACCGCCTAAATAAGTAAAATATTATAAAATGTATGTTTTAAGGATATTGTATTAATCATACTCTTTAAATATTTATTGTCCGTTTTCTTTGTCAATTTTATTCATCTAAATTTAGCTGGGAAACAGTGTGTGGAAGCCCAGGAACTCACCCTGGGTGTCAAGGTTCCTAGATACAACACTGATTATAAATATTAATTAATTAATTAAAATTAAATAATTAAAATTTGTTTTTTTTTTATTGTTTGTTTATGTAAATAAATTATTTACTGTTTCCGTCCTTAAATAACAGTGTGAGAAAAGTGATTTATGATGTACAGTTTATTATGTATAATTTGAAAAAATAAAACATGAAAAAATTTATTCAATTTTGTTTTTCAAGCTAATTAGATGTGGTAAACTTTAGAAGTAGAACGGATATTAAATATATATCAGTTAATAAATCTAGGATATAAGTTTTTTGTTAGCAATATTTTATTTGAAACTACTGAAGAAATAATATATAGGTGGAAATACCCATGAATGGGACATATTATTGAGTGGGACAGTGCCTGTTTCTGAACTATGCTTCGTAATTTTTGGTTTTTGTTACCATGCTTAGCTGGCCCTACATGTGCAGTTAAAAAATAATAAAAAATGACAAAGTTTAGGCAGCTGGGTTTTTGATAAATTTAAAAAGTTAGTTTTACCAAGTCAAAAGTAAATTTTTTAATAATTTTGAAAGATATTTTATTGACGAAAGGCAAAAGGAAATTGTTTGAATTTGGTTTATGTAATATTCTAGAACAACACGAAACATATACCAAATAATCGAATTTTATAGATAAAGGTAAATATTTTTATCCTAATTTTTTTGATAATATTGTTAGTATTCTTGAATGGGACAAATTTCGTTTTATTGCATGGGACAACTATTTTATTGTATATTTAATTCCTATTCATCTCTTTTAAATAAGAAATCACTCTTAACGGACAGAAAGTGTCTAGTGTACTACACATACAACAATTTGGAACAGTTCCCAGCAAACATTGGTTCGTTGGTCGCCCATTGGCCAAACATTGGCCTGGCAATGTTTCCTATATTGGACCAATGTTGACAAACCCACATTGGGTCTACATATTGAGGAGGCATCAGCGGGCCAATGTTGGCAAAACTGCATTGGCCCTGCATTGGCCGCCCGAAGGCCAAAGAATTTTTTTTCAATTTTCAATTAGGGAATTTAGTATTGGCCGGCCTTAGGTTGGCCATCGTACGTTGTTTCATTAGATAGCGGCCTTAGATTAGCAAATGTACGATTTTACGATAGAAATTAGAGTTGGCTTTAAAGCCACCTTTTGGCAGCCAATATAGGACCAATGAAGTTTTGCCAACATTGGCCCGCCGTGTGCCGCCTTAAAGGCTGATGTCTCCTCAGTATCTAGGCTCAATGTGGGTTTGCCAACGGGCGGCCAACGAACCAATGTTTGATGGGTTAGAACTCAAATCAAACTAATATTTGATATTGATTTTGATTTTGAAAATGTAAACTAATAATAAATGAAAAATTTAAGAAAACATGAATCAAAGTTTGGTAAAATTATTTAAAGTAAATTCTATGTTAAAAAAAAGATTGTAACACTTTAACAGCTATATTTTTTTTTTATGAAATGACATATAGGTTTATTGTTATTAGTAATAGTAATAATAATAGAAATTTTTATGATTTATTATCTTTAATAGCAATTTTTATTCTTGTCCCATTCAATAATTTTATTTATTTATTTATTTATTTATATATTAACATCCAACAGATAACCTAATTATAGGATGAGTCATGATTAAGAACTCCAGTACGATACTTAAAACAATTCAAAGAAAAAACATAGTACAAAAATAAGAATTTGATATTAACATTAGATTTCAGAAAAAAAAAAGAAAAAAACTTAAAATTAATTTAATTGGCGAAAAACATATTGAATTCGGTTAATTGAACAAGAGAAAATATCAGCCTCTAACTGAATTTTGTGGTAATTATTACACATAGAATAAATAGGTGAGTTATTAAGCAAGTTGGTTCTAGGTTTAGCCATATAAAAAGTATTTATTAAGCGTGTATTAGAAGGGACATGAAAATTTAACAACTGTAATAAAGCAGGGCAGTCTATGTTATTTTGCAGCAATTTATGCAGAAAGACAACAGATGAAAGTGCACGCCTATCTTCCAAGCTTAAAACATTAAACCTATCCAACAGCAGGTTATTCTCAATACCTGTATGAGGATAAACACCATCCAGTTTAAAACTGACAAACTTTAAAATTCTTCTCAAAATTTTATCAACATTTTCAATTTGATATTTGTACTGAGGGTTCCAGATTAAGTTGGCATACTCAAGTTTGGGTAGAACGAAAGAATTAAAGAGTGTGAATAAAACCGTTTTGTCCCTGAAACCGTAAGAGTTTCTTATTACAAATCTAAGACTTCGAAAAGCTGATGCAACAGTCTTCTCAAAAGAAAAATCCAATCTGCTATCAAATGTAATACTGTGTTCTTGAATGGGACAAGTTATTTTTTTTTAATGCTTGTAGTTTTGGTAAAAATTAATATTATTCAGGTTTAACACTTGAACTGTGTTATTTTGTTTAATTATGTATAAAAGATTAATAATAAAATTTTGGCAGCCGCACATAGGAGTATTTGACGATTTTAGCTGGCCAAAATTATTTATGTCTTTTTATTGGCGGAAAACCTTACCATATGGCAAGAAATTGTAAAATATATGCATTTTGTACAAACCCAAGCCAATGGCGTTCAATATAGGGGAAAGATGGGTACTTTAAGGATTACATTTTTTTCATTCAATAGGAGTTGGGGAAATAAAAATTATATTATTTTTCAAACTTTATTATGGTAAATAACATATATATATTTTGATATTTAATTAGATTCTACTTCGTCATTGTCAGTGTCGGAATCTTGCACTTCTCCAGGAAGCAGCATTTCCACAGCTTCTTTTGAAAAAGGCTTTGTAAGTTTGTGTTTCTTTTTCCCAAGGCTGGACAACAGAGGGTCGGATGTTAACAATAACCTATTGATGATATCTTGGTTACAATCTTTTCTAGAAAATTTTCTAGCATAGCTAAGTCTGTACTCCCGGAAATGTTTGTTTCTGGCTTCGGCAGCCTCTTCTGACAATTGTCCAATTGGCAAAAGCGCATTCTCTACTATATCAGGACCGTGTACTAAAACTTTATGCAGAGTTGGAGTCATTGGACACCAGGGGTATAGTTCAACATAAAGTTTTGCCGTATCCAAAGTATACTGTCTGAACTTTTCTACATCAATCTTGTGGCCACTGGAAATTACTTGTAGGATAATTTTTATTCTAGCAATTAAACTTACGTCAACTCCAGTGATAGCTGCAGATGTTTCCGGGTCGTTGAAGAATCTCCTGCTTGTGTTGCCGTTATTGGTGTTCCCAAATCCAGCCTTAGGTATGTCGACAAGATTGCCCATTTCGCTCTTGAATTCATCTTGAATTTTCTTCTTTCTATCTGAGATGAGTCTCTTCTCATCTTCATTTAGCTTTTTCTGCCATTTTTTCAAAGGCAATTTATATGATAGGTGAAGGAGACTTTCAAAACACCGTATTCTAGCATGCAGAATTGACAGTCCAAATTTGTAGGTGCTTTGCTTGTCAACACATTCTCTGTCCAAATCATTAAATTGCTTCGATGTTGCTCCACAAATATAACATCGCATTGTCGATGTAGTGGTGGTTGCTGCGTTACAGACTTTTCCATCCACCATGGTTAACATCATTACATGTTCTACTGCTATATCTTGAAGTTTAGTTGGTTTTAGATCTGCAATTTTGTTTTCCATGTAAGCAATTTCTTCAGCTATTACATCAGCAGTTTCTTTTATAAACCTAATTCGAATTGGCCTGCAAAACCTTGGAGATGATGGTGTAGAGTTTTGCCAGATAACCTTTTTATTTACTCCACAAGTTAGCTGTAGTGGAACCATTGAGCATTGAAATATACTGGCATCAGAATGAGTGTCATCCTCAAACTTTTGATTAAACTGTGTCTGCTGGGAGCCATCACAACCCCATTTCGTATATAGTTTCATATTTTTACGCTCACTTTCCGTTAAAGTCTTGATAACTTCTTCTAAAAACAATAGCAATCTTTCGGCAGTATGGTTTAACAGACTTTGTAAGTCTACTTCAGCTAAACTTTCTGTGACTGTGAACGAATCAGAATCAGGATAGCATGTTTTTTTTTCTTTAGCCAAAATACTGTAGCAGGGCCATTTCTTCTTATCGCTTGTACGAACGATTTCATATTGAGATTTTGTTAGACCTGCGTCAGCAAATATTGAAAGAGCCTGTAACGGTGTCAATGATTTTTTTGTAGGTTCAAGGCTGCTGCGGTAGGCTTTTTTATACTTTCCCGCTCTTTTAGGAGATGATTGAAGATCTTTCTTGTTGTTAAACAAGTTTCAGCTGCAAAAACAATAGCTTCTGGTTCCACATCTTTCCTGAGCTGTTCTGTTTTTCTCCTCTTTGATCGTTCACTTGAATCGACAAAACTTTTTCTTGGTCGTCCTGCTGATGATGGAGTGGATAGAATGGCCGGTATCGGTATTTGGAAACTCCCTTGCAGCCAAGTGCCGTGCTTCTTAATAAATTTTTCATGAGTTCTTGATGAAGACGACCACATATTTCTAAGAGCAGCTTTCAACCTCGACATTTGACGCTTGTATACTTGTTTCAGTTCTTCGGTGTATTGATTTCTTGATAACAAATGTTGATCGGCTAAGTCCATTTTTTCGTCGAAATTCGGAGCCTGCTGCTGCTGAATACTGTTGTAGAAGTCCAAACGAGAGATTGTTTGCATTCCTGATGACCCAGCTAGAAAAAAGAAATTTAGTTGAAAAATCCACCTTTGGACCTTGATGTATTTAGAACATGATTGGAATTTAGGTGGCAGTAATGGGCAGGTGAAATTAAGATTTTTAAATAGCTAGTGGTATAAGCTCACAGAAAAACTCAAAAAAATAATTGGGTCTCAATAGGCACTGTAACTTTTTCACTTTTAAAGTCAAAATTTAGTTTAAAATTCGTTAAAAAAATGCTAAGTTTCATGGGACATAACTTCTGTGGTGATTAATATTTCAAAACGGTAGTAAGAGTAAATAATGTACATACCTGTCATAGATTCATCCATGGTATAACACTATAAAACTTCTGTTGTAAACAATTGTACACAGCTTCAAAGAACACCACTAAAATCGTTCGTGAATAAAATGAACCACACAGTTATAAATCAGATATTTAACTAACCTGTATAGTTCAAAATTCTGCTTTTATAACCAAATCATTAATTGCTCATTAAGCGACCATTATCGAGGATTAATAAGGGTAGGTAATTAAGGGGGTACGGCCACTTCTAAGAATTCGAATTTTGGCCAGCTAAAATCGTTAAATACTCCTTAGTGAGCCGTTTAAAAAGAAGCGTCCCATTCATGGGACTTAAAATGAATACATTAGGTAGGTATTATGTAGTAAGTTGAAAATATTAGGACTGGGCCTTGGTGAAAATAAAACACAGTTACTGGTGTTTTATTTTCATTTTTAATGTATGTCGACGTTTCGTCTTATATTAAGACATCTTCAATACAGAACAGGACAATTTTTCTTAAACTAATTGTATATGAGATAACAATTTATAATAAAAATTTTCACCCAAACTTTTTGTGTAGGTTTTTTTTGAATGTTTTTTATAAAATATATAATAATGATTTGTAAAAATACAACCGTTTTGAGAAAAATGTGCTTAAGTATAAAATTTCATGTTCTGGGCATAAAAAAAAAGAAAAATAGCGTCAGTAAAAAATATAATACTGCAGTGTGAATCACACAATAAAAACACATAAAAATTGGAAAAGTTTCTGGCCAGAAATTACTTAGCTAAAAAAATTGAAGGGTTTGGACTTTTAACTTTAACTAAACACGTATGATATTTTAGGTATGTAAGGTCAAAAGGTGATAAGTCCAAATTTTTCAAAAATTAGATTTTTATACTATTTCAGCGGCTATCAAATAAGTTACCCATACAGCACACAATATCCCCCGGATATCCTCTCAATGTCCTCTCAATATCGCATGTCCCGGGACATTAGTTGTATATCCCAAAGATATCCCGAAGGGTATGTCCGAAGGATATACCGCCCGTATACCCCAAGGATATACGGTATGTTCTTTGTATATCCCAGGGATGACTCGACGGGATGTCCCGTGGATGTCCTTTCGGGATATCCCTGGGATAACCCTTTTCCTTCATTTCCTTTAATGTCGAATGTTTTTGTGGCTGTTTGTGGTCTGTTTATGTGTGTTAAATTTTTTCCACAATTATTATTAAATATTTATATTATCCTTTCCTTTGTTGGACAATTTCGTGAGTATTACTCCTCCCTGAGTGAGGGATAATACTTCCTCCGTCTTAAGTGCTTTACGTTTTTTATGGACGATCCAACTGGCCTTTGCAAAGGTTAATCGTAGTACTTTTTGAAAAATGTATGATGAAAAAGAAAAAGTGGCTATAAAATAGTGTTGCTTTTATTATTTTTTTTTGCGAAACTATTAGCTTAAATTTAAATAACTTGCACCTAGGTGAAAGTTGCTAATAGCAATATGCCACAAAAAAAAAATAAAAGTAATACTATTTGATAGCCACTTTTGTAGTAGCTATCTTTAGGACAGACGTACAGTATATCCTCAGGACATACCTTAGGGATATCCTTGGGATATACAGTTCGGAAGTCGCTCCTTCCCGTTTAGTAACAAAGTATATCCCGACGATGTAGGACATCCGATGTCCTACGGATATCTATAGAAGAAATCGTATATTCTGGGGATGTCGGAAATCCCAAAGCGGATATTCTGAGGATATCCATTATATAAACCTGTGCTATCAGGGTATATTCTATATAGCATGCCTTCAAGTTTTATACTAGTTAAAATCGGATGCATACCAGTGTATCATGAAATATAAATAAAGAAAAATTTTCCTAGTCAGAATCAACAGAAAATCCAGCTGAACTTGAAATAAAATCACGCAAAAAAATCATAAAATATAAGTTTCATGAGATTTTTTAAGGCACTTGTCCGAGGTTCCGTTTTGAAAAACACCTTTGTTAAGAAACTTTAAATCCTTAGGGACTAAATCCAAAGGTTAGGCTCAAAAAGTCCCAAATTTAAATTTTTCGGAAAATATTTAATATTTTTTGGAGATTTTTTTACCAACTTCCATTAACACGTTCGCTGCTGACAACCCGCCCATATTCATTGTAGACTTTAATAACATTGCAAAAAAGTAGTCCGCACTCAAAAAATGTCATTGTAATTTTAAAACTAAATTTTATTTGTAGATACATATTTGTTATTTATATCGCCACCATTGGTATTTAATACTTTATAGTGATATTAAATACTGCAATGTGTGTATTGTATACAAAATGTTGTCATACTAACATAGAGACAGTGCTGGTACATTTGGATCCCCACGCAACATGTGTTTATTAATACTAGCATGTTATAGTAAAAATTAGTGTAACATTTGGTATAGCATATCATCTTATAGTATAATATACTTTGAGTTGTTATTAAGTGGTATTACTAATCTAGTTTAAAGTATGTTACAGTATTCAGAAAAATTAACAATCGGTAAATAATACCAAAATTTTGATTAGTAATAATATAAAGATTGCAACCACACACAATTACACACTGATAAAATAATCGATCCTTTTTTTACTTTTCTCTGTATTATTACTAATCAAAATGTTGGTATTATTTACCGATTGTTATTTTACTAAATACTGTAACATACTTTAAACTAGATCAATAACACAACAACTACAACTTAAAGTATTCCAAACTATAACTGTGATATCATTTACCAAATGTTATGTATGTTATGTACAGTATTAATAAACACATGTTGGGTGGGGATCCAAATGTACCAGCACGGTCTCTATGTTAGTATGAAAACATTTTGTATACAATACACACATTGCAGTATTTAATATCACAAGTAAAGTATTAAATACCAATGGTGGCGATATAAATAAAAAATATGTATTAACAAATAACATTCAGTATTAAAAATACAACGAAATTTTCGGAGTGAGGCACCTGGGATAAACGTCTATTTACATAGGCGGCAGCCTAGATGTCTATAATACTCCAGCCATCTTGGCGGCAGCGAACTTGTTTTAAGTTAAAAGCTGAACGTGTTATAGCTTAAAAGCTAAATAAAATACCACAGGTTTCAAATATGTAAGAAAAAATGCCAGTTTGCAATTTTCCTAAAGTTAGCTAAATTGGACTTATCTCCTTTTGATCCTACATGCCTCATTTATAAGTACATTGTATGTTACAATATAATATAGTATAATTTTAAAATGTAAAATATTCTGATCATTTCCTTCACGACATTTTTGAGCAATTATTTTATTTTTAAATTTTGATTTTTCACTGGAAATATTGCACAATTTAGTTTTTTCTGAAAATACAGATTCTATTTTTATAACTATTACATAGTTTATCTTAATTACTTTCCCCTAGGATAGTCCTTCGTTAGTAAAAATATTTTGATTTTTTTATTGCTTTTTATTCTTTTGTAAAAGGCGTTTTATATGTAATTGGCCTGTCTGGAAAATTTGGGGGTACGATAATTTGAGAACGCTCTCCGCTAAAGACTTTTTTGGACCATAACTTCCCTATTGGCTGAGATTGTTTTTGGTATAAATTTTGGTGATGTAAGAAGCGTCAATAAGCAAATGCAACACTTTTCTAAAAAAAAACATTTATTTTTTTTCTGGCAGCAGTATTTATTATGGCCCTAGATGAAGAAAATTAATTACTTGAATTTAAAAAAAAATTATATTTGAAATAAAGTTTAGTGATTTTGATTGGGAAAATTCTATAGTAGAGCAGTGCAAATTTTTTTTATAAATAGATAATGTTGACTTAAAGCTACACACAAAGAAACGTTTGTTTAAACCAACAATACTGTTTTTTGATATAGTTAATTTAACCATATGGCATACTCAATCCCATTTAATTTCATTTAATAATACCGAATGATTGATTTAACTATATAATGTTTTATTTAACTACACTATAGTTAATTCAATTATAGTATAGTTAAATCAAAAATTATATTGTTAAATCAAGCACACGGTATTCTTAAAAATATAAATGTTGGATTGACTATATGGTTAAATTAGTCCTATAAAAGAAACAGTATTGTTGGTTTAAACATACGTTTTCTCTTGTGTGCAATAATAAAAAAATACTTCTTTATGTTTCTTAAGAAGCCAAAAAAAAAAATGACTGATTCGTTTTATATGGAGCACCTTTATAAATAGATAATGTGGACTTAAAGCTACACACAAAGAAACGTTTGTTTAAACCAACAATACTGTTTTTTGATATGGTTAATTTAACCATAGGGCATACTCAATCCCATTTAAATTGATTTAACAATACCGAATGCTTGATTTAACTACTAGTTAATAACTATATAATGTTTTATTTAACTATACTATAGTTAATTTAATCATAGTATAGTTAAATCAAACATTATATTGTTAAATCAAGCACACGGTATTGTTAAAAATATAAATGTTGGATTGACTATATGGTTAAATTAACCGTATAAAAGAAATAGTATTGTTGGTTTAAACATATGTTTTCTCTTGTGTGCAGTAATACAAAAAATACTTCTTTATGTTTCTTAAGAAGCCCAAAAAAAAACGACTGATTCGTTTTATATGGAGCACCTAGTATTTATATACACCTTCTAAATAGATTGATTAAACGGCACCAATGACAATAACTTGTTATATTAAAAGCCAATGAAATAAAGTTTCCATTTATTTGTTTGTGGTATCTATGGTATCTATCGTAAACAAAACAATTATCTCTATCCAATAAACGACCAATATTTTAATCCCGCCTTGTTTACACCATGCTATAAAAACTTATTTTACAAAAAAAATAATAAAGAAATCCCAATAAATCAATATTTTTTCCTATAGGTACAGGGTGATCCAGAATTCCCGCCCTCGTAATTTTTCTCGGAAATGGCGAGAGATATTAAAAAAATCAAGAACTACGTTTTATAGTTTCACCTATACTACATGTTAAACTATTTTTTAATCATGAAATTAAAAGATCTTTAAATTACAATAATTCAGTTCCATGTCTTTTTTTTCTGCTCTTATTTGTTTTCTAGTTATAGGCTGTCAAAATTTACTTAATTAATTTTTCCTAATTTTTTAACTATTACAAATATAAAAAAGTTTCAAATATGTTACTTTTAGCTTTATAAATACTAATTAATTTTAATACGTGTTGTAACAGAGTGGTCACCCTGTATATATTGAGTATTTATATTTTTATTTTTATGGTTATTGAACGTGACAAAGTATTGTTCTTAACGGGCGGTTTGTTGTTTATTTTTACAGATGCTAATATTATTAGTATTTGGGAAGCTTACATTTTGTGTAATTGAGGCGTTTACATAAAAAGGGTGTACATTTTTATTAGATTAATTATTAGCATCTGTAAAAATAAACAACAAACCGCCCGTTAAGAACAATACTTTGTCACGTTCAATAACCATAAAAATAAAAATATAAATACTCAATATATACAGGGTGACCACTCTGTTACAGTGTACAATTTAAAAAAGGTTCTAAGTGGCATCACAAGAATTTGACATGACATTTAAATAATAACTTTGTAACAATCAAAAATATATTAAGAGAATAATACGAAATTCTAAGAAATATGAGGCATAAAACGAATATGCAAGAATTAATAATAATAATGTATGCCTGTATCTTACAAATCCTAAATGAGGTAATTCAGTTTTTAAATAATGGATAATCAGAGTTGTTATGGCACTTAGAACCTTTTTTAAATTCTATACATATTAAAATTAATTAGTATTTATAAAGCTTAAAGTAACATATTTAAAACTTTTTTTGTATCTGCGATGGTTAAAAAATTATTAACAATTAATTAAGTAAATTTTGACAGCCTATAACTAGAAAACAAATAAGGGTAGAAAAAAAAGACATGAGACTGAATTATTGTTATTTAAAGATCTTTTAACTGAATAAAAAATAGTTTACCATGGCGAAAAATATAGAGGTCGCCACAGGGCTAAAGAAAATTATTATAAAAGCGCCATACGGTATTTACCTTGTAGTATAGGTAAAACTATAAAAATTTCCGATAAAAATGACGAGGGCGCAGGGCCGTAGCGAAGGAGATTTGGTGGGGGGAAGGAGGTCAAAAATTACAACTTTTTTTAGCCTAAAAACGCAACTGTCCTAGACAAAAAAAAAGAAAGGTCCCACCCTTTCTCAAAACTCAAAAAAAAAGTTCAGGACTAAAAAAAAAAGTTATCAAACCTTCTGGGGTTTTTTTCAAGTTTAAGGTGGTTAGAGAATCCTTACTTTTATATTTCTTTATCTATGAAGTTTACAACTTATTTTACAAGATTAAAAATTTATAATTTTATTATTTTTAACCTATGAAATATGCAATTTATATTTTGAATTCACGAAATATGCAAGTTTTTTGAATATCCCAACTTTTATATTTTTAATACATGAAATTTTTTCCCAAAATTAAAAATGTATTGTTTTATAGTGTTTATCCCATGAAAAAATATGCAACTTTTATATTTTTAATCCATGAAATATGCAATTTTTTTATTCTAAGGTTTAAAAATCCCAACTTTTATATTTTTAAGCCATAAAATTTAAAACTTTTATTTTCCAAAATAAAAAATTTATTATTTTTTTTTTTTTTTTGACCCATGGTATATGCAACTTTTATGTTTTTAATCCATGAAATATGCAACTTTTTTGATTTCAAGATAGGTTGGGAGGAGAATCCCCCCATACCCCCCATAGCTACGGCCCTGCGAGGGCGGGAATTCTGGATCACCATGGTTATAGATTTGAAAAAAAAAAATGTATGTGAAAATTTACATTTTATAACTTAATACCTTCTTCATTACTTATGGTGAAATCGTGCTTTCTACGTAATAAAAAATTATTGCTTTTTCAGATGTTATTATTTAATAGGCTTTTTCTGCATTTTCTGTTAGAATAGGGAAAACTAAAATAAAAAAAAACATCTACATAATAAAATTTGTCTGTTTATCCTTCCAGAGGTTTTTTGTCTTACTTCCCAAATACCCAGAAGTTTAAAACTTGGCATGCTCGTTAGGTCTGCTGATAAAGAAGGTCTGAAACCTCGCAACTTTCTTTCAGGGGATTTATTTTTTTGTCTAGAATGCATAAAAAACCCATTGTGCGCTATATCTCAAGATTTTGAGGGTCAATAATTTTTTTCATTGCCATATGCGTTTTCAACTCCTAAAAGTATAGTCTGGTGTCTGAAAGTTTTTACACGTTAGAAGAATTGAATCAGTAATGTCCACCCGCAACTAAGTGATAATAATATATGAAATTATAGTATTTAATGTGTGTATGTATGTATGTATGTATGTATGTATGTATGTTTGTCGGTCATAGTAGTAGTAGTAAGGGTGGGGAGGGTACAAGCCAGGCAACTAGGCCATTATGGCCCTTTTTGCCAGCCCCGAGCTGTCCCAGCCACACATCTACCCTACTCCCTGCCTAAACCTGCCGGACCTCCTTATAAAGGTCGCGATATCTGTCCAGGCAAGGGTACGCAACTCCTCTCTTCGGAGAGTTGCCACTCCGAAGATCTCCTGTCGTATTCTGCCGAACCGATCGCATTGTCCTAGGAAATGGAAGGGCGATTCTTCGTCTATCCCGCAACCCGAACAGACGGGGTCGTTACCGACCTTCATCTTGAACAGGTGCCTTCCTAGTCCACAGTGACCCGTGAGGATCCCTGTGAGTTGGCTGATCGTGGCTCGGCTTCTTCCTAGTAGCCACGCGGTTTTTGACTTGCTTGGACCGGAAAGGAAATCCTTTACCTGTCTGCAGTTCGTGACCGTTGACCGTTGACCAGATTTCCCTTAGTTTTTCTCCAGCCCACGTGTTGAGGGCTGATGTGACTTGTTTCCTTGTAATACCAAGCATGGGTTCGGGTCCCATGCACGGAGTCTCGGCTCCGAGCCTGGCAAGTTCGTCTGCCTTATCGTTGCCTGGTATCCCGCTGTGTCCAGGGACCCATACAAGGTGGACTCTTTTGTTCCTCGCTAGCTCCTCCAGGGCTTCTATGAATTCCTGCACAAGACTGGATCTTGTGCCGGGTGCACTGAGAGCCTTGAGGGCTGCTTGGCTGTCGGAGCAGATGTATACATCTGATCCGTTACTCCCTAGAACGTTTGTCGGTCATACTATATTGCATTTGAAAAATATTATTTTAACTAGTTTTGTTTAACATTATAATTATATATTTAAGATATTTATATGAGCATAACTGACGACTTTATCTATTGTAAAATAGCCTAAAGATATCTATATCTATCTATCTATAGTCACACTAAACTAACTTAAGAATTTAACCAATAAAATGAAATGTTTCAAATAATTTTGGCCAAATTCTTAGTTAGTTTAGTGTTAATGACTGGATAAACCATCATCCATATGTTATAGATCTCAAGGATCTTGAGTAATTTTTACCAAAGATGGCTGAGAGGCTAGTATGTAAGTCCAAACCAAAGGGAGGTATTACAATGGGCTCAGCTAAGTAGTCTAAGTGCGTGTAGATAGCTCTTATACCCTCCACCCTAAGAACCAGTACTCGGCGAATTTCCAGTACTCGCATAGCAGCCGCGTCTACTCTAGCTTTGACGCGAGGTTTTAAATATTTACATTTGTATTTCTTTTTCCATTGACTTTTTTGATGATTCTATTTAAACGAGTAAGGTGGGAAAAAAAGTTAACGATAAATAAAAACTAAAAACTTTTGTATTCTTGAAAGATAAAAATCGAATGTCGGTTTTTTCTTTGAAAAAAATATATACATATGTATAGTCAATATTGTTGTGTGTAACAAATTAGTCGTCAAATGTTTCGATTTAGTGAGCTTTATAAAAATTTCCCTCGTAATTCGGCAAATTTATTCCGTAAACCTATGTTTCTGTGTTTATTTTCAACGTTGATGAGTCTTAACTGAGTTTACGCCGACTACTGCTAATAACCATAACCATACTTGTAATTTTAAAAAAATTAATAATTTTATTCTTAAAAACTGTATAAAATACATAAAATTGAATAATATTCATATTATTTAAATTAATAATATTTCCTACAGGATGCTTCTTGAAATTTATTTAGGGTTATTTGTGATAAACACTCGGAAATGAAGCAAATAAAAACTTTATTGCTTTACTTAATCATGCCAACGTTTCACCTAATATTTAGGCTTCTTCAGGGCTATATTATTAAATATGCATCAGTAATTAATTGTTCTACAGTGAGAATTCTCCTGTTGAAAAATGTCCAGTGTATTTTTTTTGTTAATGTAATGTTTTTGTTTAATTTGTTTGTTTTAATGCATATTTAATAATTTAGCCCTGAAGAAGCCTAAATATTAGGTGAAACGCTGGTATGATTATGTAATGCAATAAAGTTTTTATTTGCTTCATTTCCGAGTGTTTATCACAAATAACCCTAAATTATTTAAATTTTAACTTAGGTATGTACTCATCTGCTGTAAGGCATGGAAGAGTATTATTATGAAAAATTAGCACATCCTTCGGGAACACGAAAAGCGCAATCAATAGAAAATATAACGTGCCAATTTTGCCTCTTATTTTGGTTGCCCACAAACACGTAAAGGTTAAATGTACCATTTTATTTATTTATAAATTAATATGACAAACTAGTTTCCGCTAAGATTACCTAACTATTAATTAGTCTGTACTTTATATGATAATATTAAAACAGGATAGCGCTGGTTAGGATTCTAGAATAACGGGTGTAGCAGCTAGGGATTGCAGAAATACCGGATATTAAAATACCGGATATTAAAATACCGGATATTAAATTACCGGTATTCGGTATTACCAAGGCGTCCTTCACTTGAAGGACGCCCATCTGGTATTACCGATGTTAAGTAACTGTTAAACCGGTATTAATACCGTTCAGTCCGTCTGACAGAACACAAAATTAACTGTCAAAACAAAAAATATTTTCTATAAAATTATTTGATCACTCATTTAATAATTGTCACCATTTTTTACTTGATAATACAAAAATTTTAACTAAAGAGCCTATCACAGAAATACGAAAGCTAAAAGAATCAATTTTCATAAAATTATGCAGAGATAACTGTATTAGCGAATGCTCTTCATCTTTATCTAATATTTGGACACCAATACTTAATGATGAAGTATTAAGCTGTAACTTAAATTTGCTCTCTTTTCAATAAAAGAGTTTTTTCTTCTTTTCTTCTCTACACGTTTTCAACAAAAACGCCTTTTCCAAATTAATTTCTCTACACCTTTTTCTTGTTACGGGTGTCTTTGTTTCAATTACCTCGAAATTACACATTTTGACATTTGTCATATTTTGATTGATAAAGCCAAATATTGCACAAAAACTAATAAATTTCTTTGAAAACGGGATCCCGAAACGTTAGAAGTTAACTTTTATTCAGTTTCTCGTTCTTTTTTAATTATTTTAACGATTTATCATAATTTTATTAAAAACTTTTTATTTAGGCAAAATTTTTAAACGTTGGTTATAATAATATTTTTTAGGTAAAGAAGATATAGCAGATAAGTATTATTTTAAACGCAATGCCTTGCCAGCGCATCTAGAAATAGGTGCGCCTGATAAGAACATTTTAATTTTATTTTATGTTTTAGATTTTTTATCTATATAAATAATCAATAAGGCGAAATGGCTCAAATTAATAATACTGTAAATTAATACCGGTATTGAAAAAAATAACACTACTTAATTAAATTTTTATTTTTAATAAAAACAAAAAAAATTACAAACCAGTCAGAATTCTCTGCTTATTCTTAAGTTCTAAGAACGTTTGAAAGAGTAAATATTTTTTAACCGTAATTTGTTTATCGTAATCAAATTAGAAAAACTAATATGTATTTTAAATCACGAATTTTATTAATTGTTTTATTATTAAAATGTATTTAGAAATAAATTAATTCATTTTTACAAATTTATCTTCAAAAACAGTACCTTATTGTTTGACACACGGTTCTAAAGCTAGCAAAAGAATGCGGCAAAAATTAGAAAGCAATAGATAGATAGATAGATAGATAGAAAGATAGACAGATAGATAGATAGATACTTTATTTATCCTTCTGAGAAATACAAAATTTCTATGGATACGTCATAAAATCTTAAACTAATATAAATAAATAAATAGACACTATGAAAATACATAATCACAAGATAAAATTGACAATTACAATACAGTTTTAACAGAAAACATATTAAAACACATTAAAAAATCTTAAAAATCTGTAGAAGCAATCGTACCACAGAAGTATTCTTTCAATGAATAAAATGGATTTTTTTAAAAAGTATTATTTTCTATACCGGGTGATCCAACGAAAACTTTAACTTTGGATAAAATCGAAAATAATGAGTTTTCGAAGAGTTACAGCGTGGCCTTTGAAAGGGATGGGTGTAGCCTTCTTGGCACCAGAATTCAGTGTATCGAATTCGCCATCTTTTATGATGTGCCTTGTGTATTTTTATTTTGCCATTTTTTATGATGTGCCTAGAGTATTTTTATATTAATGTTTTAAGTACAAGTCAAAGTCAACCATACATATGGTTATTTTCGTGTGAACTGTTGAATTTTAAATTAATAATAATGGATAATTTTTGTTGTGTATTTTGAATGACAACTTTTTATATTACTACAACAGTAATTTATCAATGATAGTCAGGATACATATCCGATTAGTACATGCGCACTGAAACGTCATGATTATATAGAGAAACCCTGGTTAATTATTCGGAATAAAAAGATCATATAAATAGAGAGAGAGAGAGAGAGTTTTCGAAAAAACCCCGAGACAGGTGAATTTTTATTTTAAGGGGGACATCTTTTAAAATGTAACCAATAATTGACGTAACTACCCCCATCACTCAGGAGCTACCAGTTAGAAAATCTTAAATGGGAATGTGGGTCATGTAATACATTATTGAAAAGGTTTTTTAATTCTTGTTATAACAGAGCTTTATTTTTTTAAATCTATTCAGTAGTTCTTGAGAAAATGGATAACAAAAATTTAAAACATGCATTACTTAATTTAAAAACATAATAAAAAAAAAACAGGTAATACCCGTTTGTGGTAAAATTTTTCAAAAAAAAATGCCACAAACGGGTATTATTATGTGTGTTTTTTAACTTTTATTAAAAAAAAAAACATAAATGTAAAAATATTATGTTTTTAAATTAATGAATGCATTTTTTTAATTTTTGTTATACATTTTCTCGAGATCTACTGAACCGATTTAAAAAAATAAAACTTTGTTATAACCAGTATTAGAGAACCTTTTCAATAATATATAAAATTCCCACATTGCCGTATAAGATTTTCGAACCGGCATCTCCTGAGTGGTGGGGGTAGTTACGTCAATTATTGGTTACATGTCAAAAGATGTCTCCCTTAAAATAAAAATTGACCTATCTTGGCGTTTTTTCAAAAACTCATTAGTTTCGATTTTATCCAAGGTTAAAGTTTTCATTTGGACCCCGGTATATATACTTGAATATAAAATCTAACTAAAACACGTTCGCTTTGAATTCGCTTTAAATTGACTAATATGACTAAAATTTTCATAGCAAAACACAAAATTTTTCTTTCTACTTTTTTATTAATCTTTTAATTAAATTTTAAGTCCGTAACTCAAATCGTTTTTGACTTATTATAATCTAGTTTCTAGAAAGATAGGTCAGCAAAAAAAAACAGAAAGACAGGATTGTTTTAGCAAAAACGTTTTTTTTTACAAATAAAAAGTGCAACTTTTAAAATTTTGTTATTAAAATTAATAGTTAATTGCAAAATATATCATATCATAAAATATTTGTTCAAATATTTTAATAAACTTGAATCAAAACTTTTAATATTATTAAAATAAAAGGTCTTAGATGATATTTTTGACGTAATAAATTACTGTAATTTACAACTGTAAATGTAAATGTTTATAATTTACATTTATTCTAGATGCCAAAAAAATATATTTATGAATTTTTATGGCCTGCAAAAAAAACGGTATTGACTTTAAAATACCTGAATTATTTTTAATACCGGTTTTAGGGGCAAAATACCAGTTTCGGTATTGCAATCCCTAGTAACAACCGCTGAGCTAATTTTCAAAAACAAAAGACTGTTGAAATTATATTCAAAAAACCTTTTAAATGATGGATCACTTGATATGCGGTCCTCTCTCTCTCTCTATCTATCTCTCTCTCTCCCCCACTCTCTCTCTCTCTCTCTCTCTCTCTCTCTCTCTCTCTCTCTCTCTCTCCTCTCTCTCTCTCTCTCCCTCTATCCCCCTGTCTCTCTTACTGTAATTTACAACTGTAAATGTAAATGTTTATAATTTACATTTATTCTAGATGCCAAAAAATATATTTATGAATTTTTATGGCCTGCAAAAAAACGGTATTGACTTTAAAATACCTGAATTATTTTTAATACCGGTTTTAGGGGCAAAATACCAGTTTCGGTATTGCAATCCCTAGTAACAACCGCTGAGCTAATTTTCAAAAACAAAAGACTGTTGAAACTATATTCAAAAAACCTTTTAAATGATGGATCACTTAATATGTGGTCCTATCTCTCTCTCTCTCTAAAAGTCCAAACCATATTCAAAAAACCTTTTAAATGATGGATCACTTGATATGCGGTCCTCTCTCTCTCTCTCTCTCTCTCTCTCTCTCTCTCTCTCTCTCTCTCTCTCTCTCTCTCTCTCTCTCTCTCTCTCTCTCTCTCTCTCTCTCTCTCTCTCTCTCACACTTTTTCGTCCTTTCTCTTTCTCCCTTTCTCTTTTTTGTCTTTCTTTATCTCTTTTGCATTTCACTCTGTATACAGGTCAGCTAAGTACCCCCATTTGCACCACTCACCCCTATTTTTAAGCATCATGAAATACAAATAAATATAATAATTTTTATTAACCCATTGGTTTAATGAAACAATACTTTTCTACGTAAAAAGAAAATAATAATGGATTCTTTACATGAAAGTACTATTAAGGTAACTGTTTAGTAATTTTTATGTTTATATATATTTAGCGACCTATATTTAACCGGTTTTTATGCCCAATCAAGTCAAAACAAAAATATCTTATCAATAAGCTCATAATTCAAATTAATAAAAATTAAAACTCCTTGAATTGTTTCCAGGTAAAGCCGCTTTTATTGACGTGATGACTAGATTATTACTGTAAGTTACTTTTTTTAACGTTGCTGCACAATATTATTAAGAGGAAAAGTGAAGCTTTTTTTACTAGTTTGTCCTGAGTCCGGAAACTACAGACTAGTAAAAAAAGCGCTTTTCCTCTAAGTGAAACATACTATTTTTTCTTCAAGCATCCTATATATATATTTTTTTTAATATTGATTTTTTAATTTAATTTATTTAGTAATAAAGTATGTTTTTTTATTAAAATAGGCCAAAAAAACCCTTTTGAAATAAACTTAAACCTTCCTTAGCTCATTTTAAATTATTTTCGTAGGCTAAATCGTACACTTTTCGCGATTTCGATGGTAACTTAATGCATTTGTAATTTCGGAGAGATTTGTAGGTGTATAAACCATATATTCTTCTTCAATCATTTTTAACCAATTTCACACTAGGTTTTTGCACAGAATCTCGAGTCACCTGTTTACATAATAAACAAACAAGTTTGAAGTATGGCTGTCATCAAAGTCAAAGAGTGCTGCCCCCAGTGGTGGTTTTGCTAACTAACTTTTTTTTACGGCGTATAACAATGAACTCATTTTTTTACTGTAAAAAAATAGATCACTTCTAACTAGTGTGTTCAGTTATAAAACATGAACATTTTAGTACGCTTGAAGAAAAAAATAATTTAGACCATGCCAAACTTTTTTAAATGGACTATTGCTCTACTTTATATGCTAAACACCCTCAAATATTTATAGTACCTAAATAGTATAAACGTTTTACATTAAATTATGGAACGGGGACGCCGAAAAACACTGCTTGCTTTGTTGACACAATCTATTACATCAACCATTAGGTTAAATATATTTTAATAAATAGGTGTAAATGTGCCACTTAAAATTTAATTTACATAAAATTCGTATGTATAGGTCATGGTTTATTTAATTACATCTAAAATTTGCGAATAAAATTAATGGACGCGTTACATTAGGGAACGGTCAAGTATTACGTAACGTTCATAGGGTGCACGGTAAAAATAAATTACATTAGATTACATAGTCCGTAAATGGTAATATGTTGCCATGGACCGGAACGGTAAAAATTACATAGTCAGTAATGATAATATTTTGCATAGACCGGAACAGTAAAAATTAAATATTCCAGAATGGTAATATTTTGCACGACCGGAACGCTAAAAATTACATAGTCCAGAATGGTAATATTTTGCATAGACCGGAACGCTAAAAATTATATAGTCCAGAATGGTTTGGACTTTTTGACATAGAGACTTGAAATTTGAAAAAAAATATTTACTACTTAGAAAATGTTTGTTACAAATTACAAGTCTCTGTGTCAAAGCTTTTTTGAAATATGTAGCGTAAAGTACATTTGGTTTAATAAACCAAACGATTTGCACCCTTAATAGGAGTATAAACTGCTTACATCTTTCTTTAAATATCTATTGGTTGATAAAGATCGTAATTTATAATGAATGTAAATTTTAGGCCACAAATAAAGCATTTAAATATCGTACATAAATAATATTTACCTTTTTTTACACTTTTAACACACAAGTCCAAACCTAGCAGAATGCGTCGCTATCTCTCTAACAATAACAATATTAAACGGTCCGTCTTCTTGATTATTGTCCAAAGCGCACGCGCGTCTTAAAATAACATAGCCCGACATTGTAAAATCATGTAAAAATATGTAAATCAATGTAAATATATTTTTACACATTATTTTACATTCTTTTACATTCTTTTACATTATTTTACATTCTTTTACATAAATTCATGAATTATGCATAATCCAGAATAGTAAATCCAAAATGATCAAAATTATTTTATTGTGTATTTAAACTTTAAATGGTTAGTGAGACATAAAAAATATATATTTTTATTTTTTTATATTTTCCATTGAAGAATTTATTATTATTATTAAAATATTAAAAAAAAATAAAAAACATATTTTTTATGTTTTACTACCCTACTGAAAATGACGGGTTTGTGCACCATTTATACCCGCCCAGACCCGTCATTTTCAACAGGGTAATCATTTAAGGTTGGAATACACAATAAAATAATTTTGGCTTTTTCCCGTTTTTTTTTTCTTTTTGTCTAAATTCTTCAATGGAAAACATTAAAACAATTGAAAAACATATTTTTGTATGTCTTACTAATTATTTAAAATTGAAATAAACAATAATAGTAATTATATACCAAGGTAGAGAAGATATTTTTTATAGCCGAGAGTATTAAATCCCGAGCTGCGTAGCAGCGAGGGATTTAAGAGTGCGGGGCTATAATAGACTTCTCTACCGTAGTTTATATAATATATAAACTAGGGTAATATTGTTAGTTTTTTCACTACTAGCACTATTTTTATTCAAATAATAAAATAAATTATTAACAGAAATGATATTTCTGGAAGCTTTCATAAAAATCAAGTAGCCTTGATCAATGAGATTTGCTCAAATAAATACTTCGAACTGAAGTTTAAAAATCTAGTTTTTTTAATTTTTTTTATTAATATTATAATAATTATTGGTTGTATTAATTGGTAATAATTATAAAAAAATATATTTGATAAATAAAAATTTATTTAAAGCTATTTTCTTGGGTTTAATTAGTAAACGTTGCACAAAGAACTGAAACATCTAAAGTGTCAGAAATCAATTGTTCATAAAATTTACTCCTGCTAGGAGAGAAAAAATTATTATTGCTATAGGTGAAGAGAATTGATTTCACAGTCTAAAAACTTGATAAATAATGGTATGTTCTAAAGCTAGTAGTGAAAATAAAAATTAGTCAGACAACTATTGTTTTTTTTGTGGACCTGTGTAATTATTGCATTAATATGTCGTAATTATTTTCTGCATACGAGGTAATTAGAGCGAGAAACTTTAATAGAAATTTTGATTATTTGAAATTTAAATTAATTATGCAATTTTAAAATATTTGCATAGCATACTACGCATAGTATTAACGCTAACATTCATATTTTTAATTGTGAAATGGCTTTTCTGCTAATAAAGCTTTTGGAGTTATTTCATACGGAATATTTTACGACACTCGATGTTTTATACGTACACTAAAAAAAGGAAGGCATGAAATTAGGCCAAATGCTTTGCACTCTTGAATACGTCCAAAAGCTCCTTTTCTTAACATGAAAATATAATTCACTTGCCAAGTCTTCTCCTGTCTTTTTATAATGCAAGCATAAAAAGTCACATTGAATATAGTCTAATTATCTGGGGGGAGCTGGACACTTTTAGATCGCATTTTCATCGTTCAAAAGAAAATTTTCAGAACGTTCTGTGTTGCAAAATACAGAAGTCACTGTAAATTCATAGATAACAAAATAATGACGGTTTATTCACTGTACTTATATAATTTAATAATTTTTGTTCACCAAAATGAGGAAAAATTTGTGGCAAATAGGGATCTAAACTCTTTCAATACTAGGCAACCTCGTACTCTTAGCATACCTAGGCATAAAACAGCCGGATTTGAAAAAGGACCCAGGTATCTAGGAATCAAAACCTACAATAAGTTACCTTTTTCTTTTGCTGATTCGGGCCCTCGGAAATTTAAAGAAAAAATTAAGTTTTTTTTACGAATGATGATTTTTTTAACTGTAATGTAAATTTTTAACTGTAATGTAAATTCTATTAATGTTTAGTATTAAGTACTTATATGTACTAATGCATAATTTAATAATTTAATTTTTTTAATTGACGTTTGCTGGACATTTTTCATGTTAAAACGAAGGTGCAATAATATCTTTATCTTTAAGATCTTTCTGATTTTTAACTTAAAATTCTTTGATCTTATGTGAAATGCAAGTGATCTTGTCTCAACAGAAAAATTCTTGGGCCAAAGTATTTAAAATTATTTAATTTTTAACAATCTTAAAACAAGATAAAAGTTTTTTGCCTCAAATGCTCCAGGTCCAAGAGAATTTTAAAAATATTTCAAAAGCGACACTTTTCTTGGGACAACATATTTAAAATACTTTTGTTTGAAGATACACATCTTTTAAGCTAAAAGAATTAATGCCAAGAGTTTTAACTACTTTGAGCCAAGAACGTCCTTTTTTTCAGTGTATGTACATGTGTAGGTACACAATTACATACATACCTACATATAGCTTTATACACATGTCATGCCATGTGTATTTTTTAATGCAAAATAAAATAAGTAGCACTTTACATTATAATTATGATTGTTTGAAATTTTACAGCATACATTTAAAAGTCCTGTAATTTTATATTAATTTTATCCTTTATTATCCTTTATTTTTTGTCCTGTAATCTTTAGATTAATTTTATAAACGGGAAAGCAAAAAGTCCTTGATCTATGGAGGTTGGTACTGGAAGTGATGACCCTACAGTAACTTTCCATCACTAAAATGTAACCTAATCTGAAAATATTAGCCTTCAGAAAACTCTTGCACATTTTCAACGCCAGCACTCCGACTATTATAGTTTATACACACCCAAAGTGCAAAATATCGTATGTTAAATTTTACTTTGTTATAAATAATTTTCACTTTCGGGTTTAGACCTTGTCAATTGATTTTCACTTTCCGAAGTTTCATCTTTTACTGCTAATGTCATCCTTAGGGATTACATAATCTGATTCAGAAGAAAGTCATCTATCTGTCGTTAAAATCAAATGAACAGGATACAGTGAATAGTACCATTTCATCCTTTTTGGGAATCATCAGCACTGTGTATCCTGTATGTTGCTAATATTCAAATAAAACGTTAGATAGATATAAAAGCATGGTGATGTGGTCACTATTATCTGTTCACTTGTTCCCAAAAGGCAAATCGCCACAATTTAAGGGGTACAGTAACGTGCATTCAAAATGCCACGGACCTAATCCATTATATGAACCTTTAGCCGGTTAAGCAAAGTTAAATAAGTTTGAATTGACTTTGCTTAACCGGCTAAAGGTTCATATAATGGTTAAAGTCCGTGGCACGTTACTGTACAGCCTTAATTATAGCGATTTGCCTTTTGGCAACAAGTGAACAGATAACAGTGACCACATCAATAGATGGCACCATGCTTTTATATCTATCTAACGTTTTATTTAAATTTTGACAACATACAGGATACACAGTGCTGATGATTCCCAAAAAAGATGAAATGGTACTATTTACTATTTCCTGTCCATTTGATTTTAATGATAGATAGATAATTTTCTTATATATTTTTTTCGGTTATTAACCGACAAACGTGCAGTATATGTTTTTATAGACTGTCTATTCTTAACTTATTTAATCTGATTCAGTTTTAGATATCTTTAGCAGTAAGAGACGAAACGTCGGAAAGTTAAAATCTATTGACACGGTCTAAACCCGAAAATGAAAGTTCTTTATATTTTAGTGGCCGTGTAAGCTTAAAATCTAAAATTTTACTTTGTGGTTTTAAATTGTAAAAACCTAAATGAAATGGCATTAAACTTCAAACTTTACGCACTGTAAAATTTAATGTCCACTCTATGAAGAGACCCTACTGAATTGTGGAGTTTTGTTAAAATGCTAAAATTTAAAGTTTATTTTTTAAGGTATAGTTATTTTAAATTTGCCGCTAAATACTCCACAAAGTCCGATTTACACTGAAGCATGTGGCTTGTTTTCAATGTCAACATAACCAAAATTTATACTTTTGTTTAATTTGTTTTTATGATGATGTTTTGATGTAAAAAAAGAGAATTGATAAAGCTGTTGCTAAAAACACTTTTGTATTCCTGTAGAAACAAAATTTGCTTATAAAATAGCTTTTATTCCAATAATTTAGAAGAATAAACCATTGTTTTGTTCGCGTTAATGGCAAGTCAACGTTTTAGGTTGTGTAAATTGGGCCTAGTCATTTCGCTGAAGACGCATGCGTATCTTAGGTTGCTATGGTAATTTCGAGATTGTTTACAAGCGGGAAGGTTTAAAATAACTATACCTTAAAAAAAAATAAAATTTAGCACAAAAATAAAACAAAGTAAAATTTGGACCTACGACCTTTTGCACTTTGAGTGACGTCGTATTACGCACGGAGTACGCGAACCTAGTTTTCAATGCACGAAAGTGCTTTTTTTACGAGGAAAATAGCACCCGAAGACTGGACTGAAATAGGATTGCGTCGTGGTGCGTGTACTATTTTTCCTAGGACCTAACACCAAACATTAAGATTTGTTTAAAAAATTGAAATAATTTTAAAACTTTATTGCTTTCCCATTTTGAAAATTTTCAAAAGCATTGTATTCACGCAAAAATTAAAAAAATGCATGTTTTTGTGTTTTATGACGTTTTATGTCTATATAAACCAATTTCAAGCAAAAAAAAAATTGTAGGTCGGTCGGTCAATCGGTCGATCGGTCGGTCGATCGGTCAATCGGTCGATCGGTCGGTCGATCGGAAAATCTTGTAAGCACGATAACTTAAGTACGCTTTAAGCAAGAGACTTGAAATTTGGCATATAAGTATGTTAGCAAAAGTTCTCGTTCAGAATTGTTTTTGGTAAACATTGGTGTGCGGCAAGGGGGCCAAATGGGGAAAAATACATGTTTTTTAAAAAAATTTGAAAATTGCTATATAGTGTTTTTTAAGGTTGCTGAAGTTGAATTTAATAATAAAAGTTTTCTAACCCCACCCCCGCAGGGGTGAGGGGGTAAATATTTTTAAATATTTTCAATATTTTCGTCAAAATTCGTATATAGGGGTTTTTGGGGTCGACGAATATGAATCTGATATATTTTTTTTCTAATTTTACGCCTTGATGGGTGGGGGGTAGTTTTCGTGAAAACTGGTATATTGGGGTTTTCGAGGTTGCTGAAAGTAAATCTGATAATAAAAAATTCTAAATCCACCTCTGAGAGGTGGGGGCTAGTTTTCGTGAAAATTGGTATATTGGGGTTTTTGAGGTTTCTGAAAGTGAATCTGAATATAAAAAAAAAATTAACTCCACCCCAAATGAGGTGGGGGGTAGTTTTCGTGAAAACTGGAATATTTTTAAGGTTGCGAAAAGTGAATCTGATAATAAAAAATCTATTTTATGCGCGCAGGTGAAAAATGGGACAGCTCTTTTACTGGGCAGTGTATTTTTTTAATTTATTTTAAACAAATGATATAATTTTTGATAATTTTTATAAAAATCATGTTCTAAGATGTATTTATCAAAGTGCCTACACGCAAACGTTTATATTTATCTTAAACTTTTTATTATTCAACCTTAAACTTTAATAAAGTGTATTTATTATTTACGTTATTATTACAATAAAACAAGCCGTGAAGATATGTAGTGCTTCGCAATCCATAATATAATCTTCATACAGGCCCTGGTTAAAGAGGGTATAAATTTTCCGGGTGATCTGGACAGAGTTTTTGTGTCCGAGCTCGTGTGCCTGATTAAAGAGAATTACCCAGACAGCACATAATTAAAAAAACTATTAGATATCCAGCGGATATACTTTCTGGATATAGAGTATATTCATTGGATAGCCTGGATAGCCATTAGATATCCCATGGACATCCAAATGTCCGCCTATATCCAGGATATCTACTGGATATCCACGAGATATCCAGTGGACATCTATTTTTTTAACCTCCCTAAAGTATATCTTGTACCGTAATTAATACGTTCACTGCCAACGGCTAGTTTTGACAGCGGAGCAATGGGTATGGGCAAGGGAAAAATAGAAAGAATTGATTAATGTTGTTAGGGGCGCCAGTTACTTTAGCTTTTACTCCTTTAGGTAAGTAACAACCTAGTGTAAATACTTAAGCTTTTCAGTTTGAGAAAATATAACCCCTAAATAAAATAAGATAATTCATTTGAGAAATTTATTATAAATAAACTTAATGAAAGCACATCAAGTAATGTATTAATATATCTAAAAAAATATGTGTAATTATATTAAGATATAATTAAAGAAATCTTGATAAAAATTACTAAATTCTGAAATCATTCGACTTAAATGTATAAAGAAAACATGAAGTTCAGCAAGCACCAAGAAATGTATGTAAACAGCAATCATTTCTTGCAGTGTATAAAAGTCATGCTTAAATTAGAAATCATTTAATCAAAAGTATGATATTTAATAATTAATAAATGAGATTAAATGTTTAAAAAAAATAAGTACCTAAAAATGAACAAAAGCCAGAAGGGCATATAGTATTAAACAATACTATATCAGATCTGATAAAGTTTACAGTTATAAGAATATTGAAATAAAAGAATTTAAAAATATGAAATATTGCTTTCAAAAGTTTTCAGAAAGAGTACTTAGCTGGTTTCTGCAAAATCCATGAGGTATGAATTCCATCGTCTCCATCTGTACAAGTCTCCCCTATGCTGATGAATTCATTTCTCAAATGAAAGAAAAAAAATATAGGCTGTCCCATCTACTTTGGAAAAATCATCTTCCAGGATAAAATGTACGATTGAAAATGTTGTCCGGGATAAAATATGCTTTTGAAAATTATGTCCAATGTAAAATTGTCTGCTAGACGGTTACATAGAATTTATCTATGCCGAAAATTACAGAACCATGTTCCAACAGAACATCACTCCATGCGGAGAACTTGTATATCAAATATACCAAAATAAACTTCAACTTAAATTAATGTAATTCCATATTAATGGTATAGAAATAGTAATTAATTAATGGTCTAGTAATGTAGTAATAATGGTGCTAAAACAATAATTATATCTCAGAAATATTCTAAGAAACAGAAAAGCTTAACTTACGTGTCATACTAAGTCTTCGATGTCCATCGAAACGTTATAAATGCGTAATTGTAGAAAATAACAGTTACAATATCTTCCGCATTGTTTAAATATTCATTTTCACTAACTTTAAATAAAAATACATGAAGGATTACTTCGATGATTACAGAAAATAAACACTCGTCAAAATGACACCACCATTGTACAGAGTTGCTTCAAGAAGGAGGAAAATCGACCTTATTCACTAGTATGAACCCTTCAGGTAAATAAAATCCTATTTCTGAACTATTAGCGACATCTATGTAAGTCATTATCAACTACAGTTTTACCGTATAGGATTCCTAATAAAGGTAACGAAAACTACACCAAAAATAATAACCAAAAAGAATATTTCCTAATAAATCCGTATTAGTGATATCTAACCTCAAAATATTACTCTAAGAAACAAATATAAACAATACTTATTGTTTATCAGCAAAACTAATAAAAATACGAACAGAATACTAAGTGTCTTGTGAACTAAGTATAAACAAAATACTGAATCTAAGTGAGCAGTTCCAGCAAACTATTTTCAACAAATTCTAGATTATCCCGAAGGAATAAGCATACGAAACTTTCCAGGAGAGACAAGCTACAGGTGAAAGCCAGTGAAATCCAACCCTCAATAGACTCTGAAACATATAAAAACCAGGTAAGTCCATAGACAAATGTATTATAGAGAAATAAGTCATATGATTCTTTATTATTAAAAATCATATTCTAATTATGTTTTCTTTATGTTATTTTCAGGTAGAACTATGGAATAGAGACTTATATGGTTAGAATTCAGTCCCAGATACAAAATAGTTCTGTACGTACGTAACTATTTATATACAAAATAAACATAAATTATAACGTAAGTAAACGAATAGTTTAATTAACCCTTGCTATATTACAAAGTGACGATTTATATCGTTACAATCTACTGGATATCCATTAGAGATCCGTCATGGATATCCAGGATATCCATGGATATCGATAACACAAACCCACAAAAAAAGTTTTTTTTGTGAGTCTTGGATTTCAATATGATATTCCTATGTATTTTTTCCCCGCTGAAACCGAATCTGTAACCCGTTTAACCCCTACACGTCAGGATTTTGACATAACCTCAAAAAAATACCCGAAAAACTACTGAAACCGCTAAAATCATCTACTCCATACCACTTTCACCCCCTTCCTCCTAATTCGTAATTTCGTAACCCCATAATCCCCTCACCTCGGAATACCATTACTCCATAACCTCAAAACCCCGTAACCTCATTAAGTAGAAAAATCTGGTTCGGGAAAACAGAACAATTACGTGAAATTTTCTTGTAGAATATAGTTATGAATAAGTAACTGTATAACCCTAAAATCACATCACACCTCCTAACCCCTTCCCTCCTTAACCCCATATATTATAACCTCTTAACCCCATCATCCTATTCCGTGGAGAAGTCCGGTTCTCAAAATCATAAGAGTTTTGTGAGTGAAGTCATGAATCAAGGTCTACTTCATTATTTTTTTAACCGGACTTCTCCACAGAATAGGATAACGGGATTAAGGGGATATAGTATATGGGGTTACGAAGTGAAGGGATTTTGAGGTTATGGTGTTGGGGGATTTTGGGGTTATTGAGTTACTTACCTATGACTATATTCCACAAAAAAACTGAAGAATTTTTTCTGTTTTCCCAAACTAGATTTTTCTACTTAATGAGGTTACGGGGTTTGGAGGTTATGCGGCTATGGTATTATAAGGTTAGGGGATTATGGGTTTCTGGGGTTTTAGAATTAGCAATTTGGGGACAGGGGGGTGACAGTGGAATGGCATAGATGATTTTAGAGGTTTCAGTAGTTTTTCGGGTGTTTTTGGGGTTATGTCAAAATCCTGACGTGTAGGGGTTAAACGGGTTGCTGATTCAGTTTCAGCGGGAAAAAATACATAGTAATATCATATTGGAATCCAAGACTCAGATTTTTTTTTTGTGGGCCTGTGTAATGGATATCTAGTGGATATACTTTAGGGAGGTCAAAAAAATAGATGTCCAATGGATATCTTATGGATATCCAGTGGATATCCTGGATATAGGCGGCCATTTCGATATCAATGGGATATCTAATGGCTATCCAGGCTATACACTGGATATACTCTATATCAAGTATATCCCCTGGATATCCAATAGTTATTATGTGCTGTCTGGGTAATTGTGAACGTGTGCTTAGTTAGATTTTATTTTCAAGTATAATTTTTTGCCGCATTTCAATTCAAGTATAATTTTCCAAAAAGTCCAAACCGACTTCCAAAAAGGAGGAGGTTATCAATTCGACGTGTGACTTTGTTTTTTTTATGTTTGTTCCCGCATAACTTTGAAACGAAACGATGAAACTTTTTGCATTCATGCGGTGGTCCCGTTTTAATTTGACGCTCGGATAATGCCGGTTAAGCCGGATAATTAAGATAAATCCAATCATTTTAACGCAATTTCACTTAAAAACGGCTTAATTTGGTTCTAATACTAAACAAATTTTTAGAGAAATATCGGATAACTCGAATAAGCCGGATAACTTGATTAAGGGGTCACTCAAATATTACGGCAGACTAAAAATCTTTTAAATGCCGCTAAACTTAATTCTCTGGACCTGTAATATTAAAATACCAAGAGGAAATGATAAAATTTGTTATTTTACTATAAGGAGTTATTTGATTATTACTTTACGCATAAAGTTTAACAAAGATTTTCTTTAGTATTTCGTTTAAAATAAGTTTAGTTGGACTTTTGGGCGCTGAAATAAAAATATTACTTTTATATTTTAGAAATTTATAGATAATGACGTCACAACACACCAACAGTGCGTTGTTACGTCAGCAGCTTACCGACTTAAGTATTTTTTAATTTTTACTTTTTAGAGACATAGAAGTCGGTTAATTTTCTTTGCGACAAGTTTTTTTTTTATACTGTATTAAACTATTTAATTAAAAACTCAAATGTTGAAAACCAAAATTTTAATGATTCAGTTTTATTCTATAACAAAAACTAAGAAAAAAGTTTCGATACATGTATGTCGAGAAATCGCATTTAAAGCTACCATTGCTCCCTTAGGATTGATTTTCGGAAGTACCTGTATATGAGTTTTTTTTCTTAATTTTCTACATTCACCTGGCCTCATTAAAATTTTGGTGTTCAATATTTTAGTATTTAATTTTTCGTCATCGAACAGTGAAATTTCACTTTCAAATATGTTTTTCTTGAAAACGGTTAATCCTACAGTACTACAACAAGAGTAAATATTTTATGTATTTGACCTGAGAAATCATATTCTAAAAATAAAATTACAAAAAAGTTACACGGAAAAAATTTTGGGACTAAAAACTGCTAAGCCCCACCCCGTTTCTCACACCCCTGGTTAAAATAAGTACATGAAAATAACATGCGTAGATGGGCCTTATTAAGATTAGTTCACAGGAAAAACCTCGCTGCTTTATCTCAAAGAGTTATTAAATAATAACCGAATTTTTTAGCCACTTTTAAAGGGGCTTAGAGCTCACTTACGACGCATTTTTAGAATATGTTTATATAAACGTTTCGTAATATTTTCTGATATAGAACCACCTCTTAAAATTTCATACCCTATTTCGAATACACCCTGTATAATAAATATGGAACTACACATTATTCTTCATGTAAATTTGATTTAATGCAGATACATGCTAAATTTACTATATACTAGATGTAATTTTACAATTTTACATATAATATTATAATTTTATATGTAATTTTACAGTTTTATATAAATATTACATGTAAAATTGTAAAATCCAGTAAATTTTACATTCATCTGCATTCAATCATATGTACGTGCAGAATCATTGGTATTTTTTTACAGGGTACTTACCTTTTTATTTTTGAATACAAGTACAAACATATATTTTTTTACTGTTATTTAATTCCCCTCAAAAAAATAAAAATCTTTTGTAAAAAACTTTTTTTGATCGGACTTTTAGTTGCACAGCCACACAAAATTAAAAAAATTGCATCTCCAACGGACTTGACTAGTCAATTCCTATGTATTTTGAGCCGCTCAATCCGAATCTGAACTCGAAATTTAAAAGTTAGCTCTGATTTTTATCATAACCTCAAAAAACATATCATATCATTGCGAAAAGTATGTTTTTTGGGGTTATGTTGAAAATGGGAGCTAACTTTCAGATTCTGATCTCACATTCGGATTCAGCGGCTCAAAATACAGAAAGATTGACTAGTCAAGTTGGTCGGAGATGCAACTTTTTTAATTTTGTGTGTCTGTGTTATCTCTGCAACTAAAAGTCCGATAAAAAAAAAATTTTTACAAAAGATTTTTATTTTTTTGAGGGGAATTAAATAACGGTAAAAAAATATATGTTTGTACTTAAAAAAAAGTTGACCTTGAAATGTCCTTGAAAACGTAAATATCCGTAAAAAATAAATACGCCATTTTGTTTCCACCATTAAAATAAACAAATTTTGTCCTATATTTTTTTTTCTTCTAAAATGCATAGTATTCGAGATATTTGAAAGTTTCAGGTTAAAAAAAACACCCTGTATATATTTTTTTTAATTTTATTATTTTTTTAAATCTTCTAGTATTAGCGATGTGGAGAGTACAATAAATACGGCTTCAATGTCAGAATAATAGAATTACAAAAATAATGTCTTATTATTTTTTATTATTAATCTTAACTAATCATCTAATCAAAATGTCAAAAGTTTTATGTATATCAAAAAAAGAAATATAATTTAAATAGCTACATAATGTAGAAAACGGTCACGACTTTAGTCGACTATAAAACTGACCAAGGAGAACTTTAACTTGAACAACCTTTTCTAAAAAATTGGTTGAAAAAAAGCTTTATAAGATACCAAAAAACAACACATTAACCACCTCAGAACCACCTTAATGTTTCAGATACAATACAATACAACACAATCGTACCCAAGTTTTTTTTTATACTATTTTTCCTTTTTGTGGCTCCAAAATCCCAATATTTTTTAGGCAAATACGACAAAATTCCGAAATTATTACTATTTAAAAAAATTAACCCCCCAATACGTTTTATACCGGATGTTTAAGGAAGGTGGTTTACCCCTCTTAACTTTTTTACTTTTTTAGGTAGGACCTTAAAACTTGCAGAAGCTATATTACGTATAATTTAGGATTTTTTGATATACTAAGAATTTTTTGGCACTTCCGGTTTCGCCGGAAATTAATCGAACTTTCGATTTTTAAATAGAAAGCCCTGTATATTTTTACATATTTTGATTCAGAAATCAATTATGAGGACAAGCATGTGTCACTTTTGACAGGTCATGTAATTTTTTAGTTAAATCCTCGTTTTAAATATTTTGTGTTTTAATGCCAAATTCTTCCAAATAAACTATCCATGTTTGGTATCAAAATGTTAGCAAGAAAATTCTCTTTCGTTTAAACCTAATAAGCCACCCACTTTCTATTTAAAAAAATGACTTATGGACCAAAGTATGGTTTTCAAACCTTTAAGAGCCCACCACATTTAGAGTTTTGAAAAAAATATCAAAATAGTATTTTTCTGAAGATACTAGGCCAAAAATCAAGCAAATAAGCTAATTTAAGACACTAGATTTAGAATAAACATTTAAGGGCCACTTGCACCAACTCTTAAACGGGGATTATCTTAACTAAACTGAGTTTAAGTTAAAAATACTGCATTCTGATTGGTTGGCCGTCTATTTAATCCAAGTTTAAAGCTAAACCATCGTTGGTGCAAGTGGCCCTAAATAAAAAATAAGATGACCTGTCAAAAATTGACAAGTGGAATATGCATGTTCTCAGAATTAATTTCTAAATGGAATTATGTAAAAATATAGAGGGTGTTCCATTTAAAAATCGAAAGTTCTAAATTTTTTTTGGACAGCAAAAAAAAACGAAATTTCAGGTCTAATACTTTCTCTTTAGGAAAATGTTATTTTGTATATTTTTAAATCAGGCGTGCAAGGAATTGCTATTTTATGGCTAGCAATGAAGTTTTAATTTGCCATAATATTATTTTAACGTAATTAAATTCAGTTGTGTAAAAAAATTAGTCTGTAATATTTATTTTTGTACCTATATTGCAAAATGCAAATATTCTGAAAGTTATACTCTATAATAATACGTTTTCAATACATTACATTTTTATGGACAAACTTTATATTTAATGTGTATATTTATTATCTTTAGTGCTGCAGAGTTTGACAAATATTTTATTAAACATCCTACTGTACACAGTGTAGGACCTGATTCAAAACTCCATAGAAAAAGTATTTTCAATGGCTTGTTTACACCATATCTACTTCGTGTAGTAAATTGACTTTACTGGGCTAAAATAAAAGAATCTAAACCTATTTTATTTAGTAAAGCTAGATTTTTAGTCCTTTGATGTCAGGTTGGTGTTCGGACTAAATATTAAATCCCCATGGTATAAACTAAGCTAATATATTACTTTTTATCCACCGTGATGATGATGATAAGGGAGAGTCTTACAAAACCGGGTATTCTGATAAAACTGGGTACTGGCCGGTCATCTGTCCGCTAATACCAATATAATATTGTAAATATAGTTATTGTGAGTAACAGCCTCTGCATTTAAAAACTGCGTAACTTTTATGTTGAAATTTGTGAGAAATATTACATTGAAATATAATATATTTCGGTTATAACACTGAAATATGTCTGAAATATGTCAGTAATACATCTGAAATATAGAAATGTCCGCAAATTTGTTTCAGTAAAATATCAGTTATGTTTCAGACATTACTGGAATGTTTCAGTAATATTACTGTTAAGTTTCAGAAACATAAGTGTAATGTTTCAGTAATAATACTGTAAGGTTTCAGAAATAATACTGAAATATTTTAAACATATATATTTAAGCAGGGGCAGAGAGTTAAAAGTTTCATTCACTGTTCTGTAGTAAAATAAATATTTTTTGTCATTTGCATAATAAAACGTGTTTGACAAAACTTCATTAAACATATTCATTTTACAATAAAAATTAGTAAAAGTGAATAAAACTGTTAACTCCCTGTATTGAAAGTTAAATAAGTTAAATAACTTCATTAAAAATATTCATTGTACAATAAAAAGTAGTAAAAGTGAATAAAACTGTTAACTCACTGTATTGAAAGTTAAATAACAATTAGAATTGCTTAAAAATTATTTAATGGGACTTAAAAAATATATAAGTAAAACTTTTAATGAAAAATTACTTTTTTACCTAATTGCAAATATAAAAAAATATATACTTAATTTAAAGTTATGGTTCATACATGTAATAAAACCTTTATAATCATCATCATTAGCGAATCATAAATGCAAAATAACACAGACCTGCTGGTCCATTGAGTTTTCGCGGTAACCAACACGTTATGGAAAAGGGTAGCTACCCCTTTAAAATAAAAAATGGCAAATTTCTCAATAAGTTTCTGAGACATTGCTAGACCTATATTTGGTGGTGAAATTAATAAATTTTATGCTCTTGAAGCAGGCGCCAAGATAGGATTTTTTCTTGGGGGGGGGGGGTAGAATTTTTATTTTTTTTCCTTTCAAAATAAGAATTTTCAATCAAAATTTGGCTCTTACCTTGGAGCCCCTACCAAAACAAAAAACACCCTCAGAAAAAAAAAGAGCTTTTTTCCCTGACCGTTTCTACACAATTTGGCGCCCCTACCAAAGCAAAAGAAAAACACCTTAAAAAAAAAGCTTTGTCCCTGAGCGTTTCTATAAAATTTGGCGCCCCTACCAAACGAAAAAAACACCCTCCGAAGAAAAAAAGCGTTGTCCCTGAGCGTTTCTACAAAATTTGGCGCCCCTACCAAAACAAAAAAAAACACCCTTTGAAAAAAAGCTTTGTCCCTGAGCGTTTCTACTACAAAAATTGGCGCCCCTCCCCACCCAAACAAAAAATACTCGCTATTATTATTTTTTATTTAAAATTAAAAAAAATATAACAAATAAAGATTTTTGGGGGGTAAATACCCCCTCTACCTTCCCCATATCTACGCGCCTGTCTTGAAGTTTTGTTTTTTACAGCTCGTCAAACGTAGGAAGAGACGTGAGTTTTTAAAAATGGATACTCCCCCCTAGTGCGCATTGGACAGCATCTGAACTCACCAGTTGTTAGAGGTGCGAGTACCTCCTATCTTTCTTCCTCCGAATACTTTCTCTTACATTTCCACGTCTCTTCCTACGTTTACGAGCTGTACATTTTTATTGTTGACTGCAAATTTACAGGTCTTAGTACTTATTAAAGTGATATTAGTTTTGGCAAGGACTTGGTCAACAATGTTTATTTAATCAGATGCATATGACGTCAGTAGGATAAATTAAATTACCATACTTTGCATCTCCTTTATTTATATTTCAGAATTTTGAAGTTGTACACTCAGAAAAGTAATAAGTGATTTACAAACGTTTACTAAAACGTATTGCAATCACCAATGGAGTTCTCTACAACTAGAATTATGAAACAAAAGACGTCTACCCTATCTCTATCTCATTTGTGCTACACTTTCCAGCCAACCAAATAAATACTGTATTTGTTTTTCATACAACAAATACAGTATTTATTTGGTTGGCCGGAAAGTGTAGCACTGAGCGGCACGAACGAACATAGCTAATGTGAATCTGTAGAATAAGATAATTCTACTAAAATTTAGATGGCGCCAGTAATTTCTTTAATAAAATTAATATAGTTACACTTTTCGTCCGGACAAGTAAATATTGTATTTGTTCAACAAAGAACAAATATAGAATTTGTTTGGTTGGGTGGAAGTGGGAGTGTATCTATGTCTTCTATCCTTTTTGGGTAGAACTTTTGTCCCTGTCTAATCTAACGGGAGAAATCGCCATTATTTAAGATTTCTAATTATATTAATTTTGGTGTGATTTTTATAACCCATTGTGTTTTTGATTATTTAAACTTTCTCATATAAGAAAGTATTCTGATTCAATTTTTTTTGCTTAAATCATCTTATTGCTTTAGCATTTTGATGATGAATTTTCCGCTTCACTTACGCATTCGACAAATTTCAATTATTAATTAACTGAAAAAGGCAAATCGGCGCGCCGGTTAGAATCGAACTCACGCTATTTGTGTAGTAAACTCGTCAAGTACGACGCAGTAGACCACTACACCAATCCTCCCATAAACGTCGAGGATTTCCTCAGCAAAACCGAGTTTAAGTTAAAAATGCTGCATTCTGATTGGTCGGCCGACAATTTAGTCCAAGTTTAAAGTTAAACCATCATTGGTGCAAGTGGCCCTAAGTAACTTAATGTTAAACTTTTCGTAATGACTGCTAATTTTTTGGTAAATTTCGCTAAAATAATATTCTGCGTGTGATAAATTACCATACTTTGCATCTCCTTCATTTATATTTCAGTATTTTGAACTTTTGAATCAATAATGTCGAAAGATAAATTAAGTCAAATTTCTGTGAAATTGCTTTTCACATAGAAATGTATTGTTGCATGTCATATAATACCATATAATCAAATCTTCACCAAACTGATATCTACGTCAAATTCGTTGCAAAGATTTTTTTTCCGATTATCTTTCTACACGCAAAAAAATTATGATAATATTATTATTAAATAATTTTGACATAAATAAATAATTAAATGCCAAATGTGACACATAACTGCTAAATTATTTTGGTGTTTATTAATTGCATAACTGTTTTCTATGTCAAAAATATACCAACAGTTTTAATACTTTGATTCTAAAAGGATTCGTACACGATTCACTTACCGCAGTAATAAGAAGAATCCAGCGCATGCGCACTGATTTTCTTATTTTTGTTTTGACGTATGCCAAAAATTATTTTAAGGTTACATTCTTTTGCAGAATTTTAAGAAAATATCTACTTTTTTCTTTGCGAGCTAACAGTTTTTTTTTAATTGGCTAAAAGTACTCGCTTTTAATAGTATTTTCGTAAAAAAAAATTGCGGAATATTCATTAATAAACATTTGATTCTTAAAATATATCGCCTTCTTAATTGTGAAATATCGTATCTGAAAAATGCCTCTCATTAAAAAAAAACACCAAACCAGCAAACTACCAAACCAAACCATTATTAACGTAAACCAACGCCTCCCATTAAAAAAAAAACACCAAACCAGCAAACTACCAAACCAAACCATTGTTAACGTAAACCAACGCCTCCCATTAAAAAAAAAATACCAAACCAGCAAACTACCAAACCAAACCATTGTTAACGTAAACCAACGCCCCCATTAAAAAAATCAAACAGAAATTCATGAGTATTTTAACAATCTTTTGCTATATATATATATATATATATATATATATATATATATATATATATATATATATATATATATGTATTCTAACAAAAAAATTGGATTTTCCGCACCTAATTATATTCAAGATAGTAAGTTTTAGTAATAAAACCAGAAATAATAATTTTCGATATTTTTTTATAAAATAAAATATTTTTTTGTAAAATTTGAAATTTTGGCGAAAGCGCTAACACATGTTCCTTATTAATCAATATCACTGCTCTATAGAAAAAGATTTGTTTTATTTGCCGGGGACTTTTTATTTGCGTCTGGATATATTTTATGAGCTGATTTTGAAACCTTTTCCCGTGTTTCTCGATCAGCTCGTTTTTTTAGATATATCGCTTTTTGCTTATAGTTGTAGTAAAAAAAAAATAGTATAATTATTTTATTTTTTTTGTATTCATGGGGCTTCGTTTTTCATGATCAGCTCGTTTTTTTAAGATATAGCACACAGTGTTTTTTTCGCCTATAGTAAAAAAATCAAAGTCTAATGAAACAAACGAATAAAGATATTTTAAATCCGCTTTTTTTGGTTTAGAGCCCCATTAATACAAAACCAATCAAGGAAAAAAAATAATTAATTAGACTTTGATTTTTTTACAACAACTATTACAAATGTCATTTCGAGGTAATTGAATCAAAGACACCTGGAAAAAACTTTTTTATTGAAATGGCTCAAATTAATAATACTGTAAATATATATACGCCTCAAATAAATTATAGATTCTATTTAAATAAAAATTTTATTTAAAAAATATAATTTTAGGTATCATAATTATTATGAACCAGTATTATTTTAATCTTGCCGAAAAAGAATCTGCCACAGCCTTTACTATGAAACTTTTATTGAGTACTTTTTTATATTGCTTTATTTTAACAAAACATTTGTAGTTTCCTTTTTTAGGACGTTTCTTGATCTTTTTACCATTTTCTTCCAATTTTTCAAATTTTCAAAAATTATTTGGATTTTTTTTTAAATGTTAGGTTAATTAAAACAAAATAGTCAACCTTACATAGGGGCCATTCTAGCGTTTCGGGTGTGTCACTTTTACACATTAAAACGAATTTTATGAATACTTATTGCGCTAATAGATTGGTACATGTATGCTACAATTGAACTAATACACTAGTTAAACAAACGGTTAGACCTCGAAATAAAATTTTAAAAAGGTTAAGGAAGATATTGGCAAAATTTTCCGTTTCGGGTGTTTTAAAAAAATGAAACACCCGAAACGGCCAATTTTGCCAACACCTTCCTTAATTTTTTTAAAATTTTATTTCAGGTTTTAACAGCTTCTTTAACTGTTGTATTAGTCCAATTGTAGCATACATGTACCAATCTATTAGAGCAATAAGTATTCATAAAGTTCGTTTTAATGTGTAAAAGTGAAACACCCGAAACGCTGAAATGCCCTATAGGGAGTTAAATTTATTATGCCAACCACCTCACAGAATTTTTTTAGTAACTATTACTGAATTTCAGTAATTTATTACTTATGGCTAGTAATTCCGCAGTAACATTACTTCTAAATATTAGTACTTAAGTAATAATTAATATTGAGCAGTAATTTATTATAGACCTCAGTAATTTAATTTTATTACACTAATAATAAGTTATAATTCTCAAAAATTTTGAGTAATAATTACACTAGTACTAAATAGGCAAACAATTAATTACTGACAATAGTAAATTACTAGTAGTCATAATTCAAACTAGTAATTAATTGACAAGTAATAAATTACTAATTTTATATCTCACCAATACAAGCGCAGCCGAGATAGATACAAATACAATTTAATAAGTACAATAAATATGAAACTCTTTACTTGTGGACGAAATATAAAAGAATTTATGTCAATAATTCTCAGTAATAATTACACTAGTAATAAATTGGCAAATAATTTATTACTGCCGGTAATAAATTACTAGTAGTAATAATTTAAATTTGTGATAAATTGACAAGTAATAAATTACTGCCAATAATAAATGTCTAGTAGTTACAATAAAAACTGATAATAACTGAGTAAGTAAGTAATTAATTTCCGCTAATAATACATTACTTAAATAAATGATAAATTATTTTCAGTAATTAATCACTGGCCAATTAATCACGAGTATTACTGCCAGTAATAATTACAAAAAAATTATGTGAAGACCATAAAGCAAGAAAAAAGTAAGCACCAACTCAGATAGATTATGCGCGGGGTTTATTGTTTTTAGCAGCAATACTTTGTAAATGAAAAAATTACTACTTTGTACCACTATTTTAAAATAATACGAATCACACGCCATTTAATAAAATTTATTGCTCCGCTTAAATTATAAAAATTGGGTTAGCCTGCAAATTAGTCGCCAAAATTATTCCATAATAAGTATATACGTGTTTACTAAAATATAAGTTTGAAAATGGACGGAAATAAAAAAATATATCACACGCTACCATATTAATTACTGACCGTGAAACCCTTTTTTTTTTCACGGGAATTCTACTATTTTTTTTTATTACACACCAAAAAAATTGAGTGTAAAATTTTACACTTGCTTTACACTAAAACTGGTACGTATTTTTCACACTAACAAGAGTGTTAATATCATTTTCGTAGCAAGTGATTAAAAAAAGTGGTAAATTTACCATACATCTGAATCTTTTAACAAGTTTTAGTGTAAAACTTACTATTTAAAGTGCAAAATTTACACCCAGAAAATCATTTTTACCATTATATAAAATAATTATTGTATAGTAAGCTATGGGTGTGAATTAAGAGTGTAAATATTATTCACATAAGTGTGATTTCCTTACTGTGTAATAGCCATAATACGTTAACTATTTTTTCGACTTGATCGACAGACAGATTTTCGGCTGAATCGACAGACAAACAGACAGACCAACAGAAAAATTTTTTTACCGAGACAGAGACTTTCCTAGGGAAAGTAAAAAATTATTCTATAGTATATTACATAACTAGTGTGGAAAGTGACATATTTCACCCGAGTGGAAAGGTTTACGAACGAGTGAGGAAACCCCACTAGTGTAAGAAATACACTATCCAACGAGTTATGTACACTATTTTTCCTACGATCCCAAAAAAATATAAAGTTTAAACTTTAAGAATTCTTCATTTAATATTTTATAATTTTTATTACTTATTCCGAGAATTTTTGAGAAAAGCAAAACACAAAATAGCATACAAACTTATATATGTATGTCAACAGGAAATATGTTTTTTATTTACATTTAGTTTTCTTGGTTTTATTTAATATAACATATTATGGAAGCTCAACACTGTTTAATGGGTTGCCTAACCGCAAGCATCTTTTAAGTCAAGGAAAATTTGACAGTTTACTAATTAAATTTGAATTCTGTTGATATGCTACCATATAAGACTAAAATTCGACAATGTTTTACATTTCATGAGGAAATATTGATGTTTTTTGTAAAATGTAAGGTAACTAAATTCCAAATTAAGTAATTTTTATGAAATCTAGACATTAATAAAACATATTAAGTTATAATGACCTGGTTCAAAATAGTAAGGTTATAACTATAGTTTTTATTTTTGACATGAAAAACAGAAATATTTGAATTAAAAAACATAAAGGACATCAAAAAAGTCTGTAATGAAAGGTGGAAAATGGCATATAAAACGAGATGAGTAAAATTCGTAGAATTTACAACGTAAATATCTATCAAACTAGGGTGATATGAAAATATCAAACAAGGGTGATATAAGGTGTTTTCTAAAGAACAAGAGAGTGTGGTAAATGTCATTTTCATAGGGGATCGTAGGAAAAAATATTTAATTATTTCATAAAAAATCAGGGAACTACCGAATTCTACATGACAGTCACAAACACAGAAATCTAAGTCTTACCACAGACAAATCAAGTTTTAATTTTGATAATATTTCAATAGAACAGTCCATTTGAGGCACGGATATAAACACCTAAAAATAACGTAGTTATCAAAACTAATAAAATTATGTATAGTTAAGAATTAGTTGGTATATTTTTCTATTCTATTTAAAAAAAAAAACTAAGGTATGTTGTAACGTAGATTTTAAAAATTACGAAAAACATATAATAACAAAAAACTCTCTGCTTCTAAGGGCCTTTTAAGGCCTTAAAAGACCCTATGTATTTTGCAAATATTTTTTTCTTATATAGCCATTGTGCTTGCTCACATTTTGCCTTACGAAGGTTAAAGCGTAAGGTTGAGAGCGCGCTCGTATATAGTGAAAATTATTACTATAATGAAGTATTAATTAAATAAAAATATATATAGAATTATTAGTTGAGACCCGCGAGGGACATCCAAGTCCCTTAAAAGAAAAACCCTTGGCGAAAATGAGAGACAAGGGTGTCCCCCACTTCTACACTGTTTAAACATTATTCCCTGATAACACACTTCATCCTAAGAAGGTTTTTGAATCGTTCCGTTGAAAAGGTTCTTAGCATAATGCTGTAAGCATGCTAAGCATGTTCTTAAAAGGTGCACTGCTGTAGTAGCATAAATGCTTCTACTCTAAACGTTCTCAGCATGATTAGAGCATTTTGCTAAGAATATTCCCAATACATATTCTTAAAATATTCTAATGGGAATATTTTTAAAATAATGCTATAGTGCACATGCTAAGCATGATTAGAGTATTTTGCTAAGAATTTTCCCAAACACATATTCTTAAAATACTCTAATGGGAATGTTTTTAGAATAATAATATTGGGTCTATATTATTTTAATTTTCTTAGGTTAGAATTACAAATATTCTTAAAATTGTTGTTAATGACAAGTTTCACCCTTAAGTAGTAGAAATTGATATATTTTTAGATATAAAGTGATTTTATATTTAGACAAAAAAATAAAATCATTATTTTTTGAAATGATAATTATTTGCTATTTTTTTCTCTAAACATTGGGTTTTTGTGTGGCGCATGATTTTTATGTCTGGTAGAAAGTTTGCTTTCACAGTAAAACTGCATATCGCATATGAATCTTACCCGATGGATGCTATATCTATAGATTTTTATATACTTTAGGTTTATCAAAAAGACGTAAAAATTTTCGCCATATCCAAATTTATGATAGCACTACATAAAAAGGATCGAGCATTTTAAAATATATTTGAAAGAAAGAGAAAACCTACATTAAAGTAGAATTCTGAAACGCCAACCTACTTTGTTTAAGCATGCGCAATATTCAATATTATTACTTAAATGCATTAAATAAGAATATTTTAAGAAACATGCTAAGAATATTCTTAAAAGTACATGTACCTACTTCTAAGAACATTCTTAACCTGCTTCTTAAAACATTCTTATTTAATGCAGAGGCTTATAAGAAGCTTCTTAGGAACCCCCAGCACTATTAAAACGGTATCCTTTGCATTTCTTAGAATAACCTGAGCAAAATAGATATGCTTCTAAGAAGCATGCGCTTCTTCCGGCTATTTATTTTAAGAATCTTCTTAGAACGTTTTTGTGCTATCAGGGTTTATAAGGTGAAAATTTATTTTTTGTATCTAAATCTATAAAAACTACATCAAATAGGTTTTCAGAATATGTGAATATAAGTAAGCCGTGGAGAGTAGTAAAATTGTAAATAGAATTTTAATAAAATTTCATTTTTATTTGATAGTTGTAATTTTGGCGAAGGCGCGCCTATAGGAGCAAGTATTACAGTGCCTGTCTAAAGTCCACCCCCCTTTAACTTTTGAACAGCTCAAGATATCAATTTTAAATAATGGTAACGTAAATAACATAACCCAAATAATTTTAAAGCTTATAAAATTCTCTATTTTCCCACATATTTTTTTATTTTTTCAGAGCATTTTTGGGGGTTTAAAATAGGGTTTTTCTATTTTGCGACTCTTATAAGCTTATAATCACAGGCATTTTGCGTGTTCTTATAGGCCCATAAGAAGTCTGTACTTTTTGTTCTTTTGGGTTGGCAACAAACCTGGCCTATCGCTTGACGTTTTCCGTGCAAATGTCAATGTCGCTTTAAAGTTGAATTTTATACAAAATTTTGTGTTTAGGTTATTTTTGCCATGTTAAAATTGTGGCTTGGTTAATTGCAGTAAAAAAGAGAAGAGACGACTATAAAATATATCAAAATATCATTTGTTCTTAGAATTTTAAACATGGTGTAAACTGTAATGCCACAAAACAAAAATCCCTAAATCAGTCATCAATTTAAATGTAAGTTTTTTTAAATTTTGGAGCAAAATAGAAAAAATTGTATAAAGCACTCGTTTCATAATAAGCGGCTCGTTTTCTAAACTTGTACTCTCGTACGCTAAAAACGTATGTTATGAAACTAGTACTTTAATATACTATAAAAATGGTTTATTTTATGATGCAAATACGTCAACTATACTTTTAAACATTTTGAATGATATAAATAAAATTTTACAAAAAAAATGTTAAAAAATCGCATTTTTACCAAAAAAAATTAAAAATGAAAAATTTTCAAAAATTTAAAAATATATGGTCGGATAGAGAATTTTGTACGCTTTAAAATGATGTAACACACGACCCCCTTTCCATTTGAAAAAATGTTCCCTCTCGCTCCATTGTCTCCATTTTACCCCCTTAGCATATCAATATATACCAAACAAATTATTTGGAGAATTTTATTTACGTGTTCCGAATGTCACGTTGATATCTTAAGCCGTTCAAAAGTTAAAGGGGGGCGGATTTTTGACACACTGTATAATAATTCCAAAGTTTTTTTTCTAATTTTTAAGGGTTCTTGTTTTTAAACATATTGTTTTTATAAACTGGAAATACTGCAGAGCTCTAAAAAAACATTTCGTTAGAAAGATTTTATTGTAATTAACAGGTGAATACACAAGTGCGGACCGTCTGCTCCAAAAGGGACATGCGTGTATCTCAAAATCAAACGTAAAAAAGGTACAAAAAAATAAGATAATTAAAAAATATGTAATATAATATATTATATTATTAATATTATATTAATACATATATTTTAGTGTACAATAGGTTTGTACAATAAAAAAATGCCATGTCCAAGGGCCGCAAAAAAGTTTAACATACCGGGGCTCAAGGTGTTAAAAAGCTCAATTGGTGAAAAAAGAATATTCTTTAGAATTGATCACTCACCCGGTTACGTTGGGCACGTTGCCGCCACATTCACTTTTCACATGTAATATCAACACAACCTTGACCTTGAAGATTCCCTAGCGAATCCGCGAAGCTTTCGTTTAGCAGACTTGAAAACGAAAGCGCACACTGATTTAATCGAACTAAACTATTCGCATGCAATGCGGCTTTGTCGGACTTAGACTGACCACTAAGCTTGGACGATGCTTCTCCATTTTCTAAAACTTTCAACCCCTATGTTTAAAACCGCAAGTTAATTATGTGTGGGATTTTAGAATAGGGTTGTTTTCATTTTATTTTCTATCAAATAATATTATTGAGATAAACTCTAAGGACAGACATTTATTAAAGAACCTTTTATATCAAATCTAAATGGTCCAGAAACTCATTAGTGTCTTTATATCAATTAAGATTTTTAAATACCTAAGTCTTAGTTCTAGTTACTTTTTACAATCTACACTGTCAACGAGGAAATCGCTAAATTCTTAGCTTCCACTTCTGTCGATTTAACAAAAGCGTTTGATAATAAATCTTGACAATTATTTTTATCAGAAATTAAATCGAACTAAAACATTCGAATGCATTACGGCTTTGCTGGCCACTAAGCTTGGACGGTGCTTCTTCATTTTCTAAAACTTTCAACCCCTATGTTTAAAACCGCAAGTTAATAATTAACTTAGTTAATAATTATTATGTGGGATTGTAGAATAGGGTTGTTTTCATTTCATTTTCTATCAAATAATTACCCGAATATAATTTAAATGAGCTCTGGGGTAATAAATTCTTAAAGGACTCTTCCAGTCCAGAGGATCCAGAAGCTCACTAGCGTCTTTACGTCATCTAAGATTTCTAAATAAGTCTTAGTTTTGGTCACTTTCCAGAATCTACACTGTTAACGAGGAAATTGTTAATTTCTTAGCTTCCACTCCTGTCGATTTAACAAGCTTGTTAGCGACTTTTTACCAGTAAGATTTCTAAATAAGTCTAAGTTTTAGTCACTTTCTAGAATCTACACTCTTAACGAGGAACTTTCTAAATTCTTAGCTTCCACAATTGTCGATTTAACAAAAGGGTTTGATACTTTAGATCTTCACACCTATTTTTATCAAATATTAAATCCAACTAAACTATACGTAGCAATGCGGTTTTGTCGAATTTAGGCTGACCACTAAGCTTGGACGATGTTTTCCCATTTTCTAAAACTGTCAAACACTATGTTTAAAACCGCAGGTTATTTAAGTGTAAAGTTACAAAAAAGGGTTGTTTTTATTTCTTAATAAGTACATACTTAGTTCTAGTTCATTTTTAGAATCTACACTTTTAAAAAAAATGCTGAATTCTGAGCTTCCACTCCTATCGATTTAACAAAACCGTTTGATACTGTAGATCTTCACACCTACTTTCATCAAAGATTAAATTGAACTGAACTATTTGTAACAATGCGGCTTTGTCGGACTTAGACAGACTTCCACAGAACCCCCATATTTAAAACCGCAAGTTATTTATGTGTAAGGTTGTAGAATATGGTTTACATTTTATTTTTTGTCAAATAATTACACAATATTACTAAAATGAGCTCTAGGGACATACATTTATTTAAAAACCCTTTACATCCAGTCTAGATGTTTCAGAAGTTCATTAACGTCTTTATGCTAGTGAAGATTTCTAAATAAATCTTGGTTCTAGTTACATTTTAGAATCTACACTGTTAACGAGAAAATTGCTAAATTGTTAGATTCCACTTCTGTCGATCTTGACACAGTAAAATAAATAATTTAGCTGCGTATTTGCTAAAATTACCTTGGTCTCTTTAGCTTGTTTCTTAGATCAGACTTTGCCAGTTAAAATTATTAAAAAATGTAATGGAAACACGTCTAATAAAATTTTAAATATTGTTTTTTAATCCTGGTAGCTTTGCTTCTTCAAACCCTTATGATATTATTTTGCACGCCTATAAAATATGAAATTTTCTTACTCTCTAAATCCAAACACATAACCTCAAATTGACAAACTAATTTTAAGATAATTTTTGGGTTTTTTGGATGTTTAGGTTATAAGCGCTAGGATATATTTTGGAGGGAAACGTGTGAAATTGTTCGCTTACCATGTGAATGTTTTCTTCCTATTCTAGGGTACCCCACATATCATCTGCTGCTCATGTCTTGGTGGTATCGATATGGAAATTATATTCTAGGCAGACAATTATACAGCAAGATAAATACTTGGTTGCCTACTTTAACTGTAATAAATACTCGAGGGGCTGACCGCCAGGAAATCTTTTGTATAAGCCAAAGGAACTCAGGAGGAACTCTGGAGGAACTCTGAAGAACTCTGGAAGAACTCCGGAGGTACTCCGAGGAACTCTGGAGGAACTCCGGAGGAACTCCAAAGGACCTCTGAGGAACTCTTTGCGAAAAGGAACTCATTTGTACAAATTTCAGACGCGCTCAGAAACAATTATTATTTATTATCTACCCATGCGGATTAACTTTTTATTTTCAAACTAGAGCCGTTACAAACACCTTATCAAAACATCCTACCTTTGGGCGCCAATTAAATTTTTTTTGAAGAGGCACCAAGTTTGGTAGAAACCGTCAGGGACAAAGCTTTTTTTCCTAAAGGTAATTTTGGGGCGCCAATTTTTGTTTTGGACGGGTTGAAGAAGGGGCGGCCAAGTTTGGTAGAAACCGCCAGGGACAAAGCCTGTTTCCCTGAAGGTAATTTTGGGGAGCCAATTTTTGTTTTAGTAGTTTGGTAGTAACCGCCAGACCGCCAGGGACAAAGCTTTTTTTCATGGAGGTATTTTTTGGGCACCAACTTCTTCTTTTTTTGTTTGCAACTGTTTTGGTTGAAACTATCAGGGACAAAGCTTTTTTTCATGTTTTCATGAAGGTATTTTTTTGGGCGCCAATCTCTTTTTTTTTGTAGGGGCGCCAAGTTTGCTTGAAACCGTCAGGGACAAAGCTTTTTTTTGTTGAGGGTGCCTTATTGGCAGTAGTGCTTGCATAGCGGTAATTTCTACGGCTTATTTGCTAAAAATTAATCCTTCCAGAGAGTGACCCTTAAGGAACACAGGAGGAACTCCAAAGGAACTCTGAGGAACTCTTTGCAAAAGGGAACTCTTTGTACAAATTTCAGACGCGGTCAGCCCCTCGTAAATACTAAACACTACGTGGAGGTAACATAGGTGTTAGGTCGTAGTAAATAGTATACGCACCTCGACACAAACCATTTCAGTGCACATCGAGTGCACTAAAAACTAGGTTCGTGTACTCGGTGCGTAATATAAGTACTATTTCCATTATGGAAAATTCGAACGACCCTACATATGTACATAACATATTAGTTGTTTATGTGTGTGACTTTGGTATGCGGATTTATGCGGAAAATATGCAAAAAGCAATCATGTTATAAGTCAATGCATTACGGTTATCTACGGCGGAGATCGAACTATCTAGATATCTATTGACCCGATCAAGTTATTTAGTTAATTTAAATTGCCTAGAAAATTTTCTTAATTGCAATTTTGGTAAATAGGCCATTGTGTACAATATAAGTAATAATAATAATAATTTATTTTTATTCTAGGAAACAATTTTTGTTAGGGATGGCAAAAAGTTGATGACTAAAAAAAAGGTCATCCGCCTAAAGGGTGATTCCTAAAGCTTTTTTACAGGGGGTCGTTAGCCCTAACTTTACTAAATTAGCGCCGCAGGCAAATGTTAAAATTCTAATTTCTTATGTTTGTTTTTTATTGTAAACATTACAAAACTTTAGTTTAAAATTTAATATTTCACAAAAGTGTAAGAAAGTTCTAACGTACGCCGCAAGCATTTTTTTTTTACAATTCAGGATTAAGTTTTACAATCAGTTAAAATAATATAAAATTTCACAAAAATACAAGAAGACCCTTATATCATTTGAAGTTTTTTGAAATTTTGAAACTAACGTATATTATTCTAGCGCAGGCGCTGTGAATAATATAATAATAATAAATAGTGTCTGACACAGTCAAATGCCCAGCAGAGATCGCAGAAGAACGCAAATATTGGCGTTTCCGCCTAAATTGCAAATATACCTTGTGGGAATTAACCAACATACTAGGATAACACTATATTTTTTGGATATATAGAAATCCAAATAATATGTATGTTTCAACATAAAATTAAATAAACAAATATTTATAACTTGTAAAATAAGAATAGGTTCTAATTATTATATCGTCGGCTTACAAATAAAAGACTAAGTCACTTTTTTGCAAAAATGGGATTTAAATAACACTGTAATTAATTTTTAATGATCTATGTACAGGTAAACCGAACTTACTTCTAGGTGGACTGCCAAGGAAGTTACCCACTATACAAAACGCACCAATTTGATTTTGATTAAAATTTTATCTGGCAATAAGCACTAAGCGACTTAGTGTTTGTTTGTTTGCCGAAACGTACATTTTTGTAGTGTTGTTTTCCGTTTTCTTTTTGTATTTTACAAGCTAAAATTAAGTTAAAATGTGTAGTCCGAGTGCCAAAATATTTGCTTTGTTAATTAATAGAAGGGTTTTAACTTTAAATACTTGTTTTTTATATTATTTTATTGACTTAGTGCTCTTTACTTGTAAGCCGACGTCGTGGGCCTACAAGTAAAAGGCACTAAGTCCATGTCTTTTTTCAAATTTAGTTGAAAACTACTTCAATTTTTCTTTATTTAACTGCAAATGGGACATTATTATTTCCAAACATGTCATTACGATTTGCGGTAGTTTTTTTCCAAAAATAATTATTACAAAAATTAAAAAACAACAATGAAAGTTAAATTTGTCAATATCTCAAAACCATATTTTTGGACTTGGTGCTCTTTACTTGTAAGCCGACGATATGCACCTTAGTCATTTTAAATGCAAGTGTTATGATTGTGACGCATACGAGAATGATTGCGTGCTTTCGAAGAAAAATGTTTCTCTGGAGTTATCACGACATTTAAGGCGTCTACACAATACCACTTTTCTTTCGAAACAAGTCTGACCCCAATATTAGGGAATAATAATAATATTTCACCCTTAATTGCAACATTAGTCAATAATCAGAACGCACGGTTGAAAGCAAATGGTCAAAACATCGGCACTAAGTTTAAGCCTACAAAAAATACTATTGCTAACAAAACAATACTTTGCCCTATTATAGGGCAAAGTATAATAGCCCTGTACAAAAAGGTTGTTTACTTTTTTTAATGTTTTTTTTAACGAAGATTTTATGAAAAAAAAAATCCAAAAAAAAATGAGTAAAAAAATTGCTAAAAATGTATTCTGTATTTTTTTAGAAAAAATTAAAAAAAAAATCAAAAAAAAAATCAGAAAAAAAATAAAAATTTTCAAAAAAAATCAAAAAAAAATCTGATTTATTTAAAAAAAATAATTGTTTTTCAAAAAAAAATTACCTATTGTTAAAAAAAATAGTTTTTTTGCTGGTTCAAAAATTAGGTTTGGTGGTGTTTTGTAATAAATTAGCGATTCAAACCAATTTATTTGATTTTAACAAAGAAAACCTTTAAAAATAACATTGTTATAACAATTTATACATAACTTAAAATTTATCATCTTCGTCCATTTTTTTGACGTTTGTGTCAACCATATTAAAAAACAATTGAAATCGCGATAGCCATGAAACTGACTTTTCCCAATTTACAGGCATCTTGATTAAATTATGAAAATAAAACAACCGATTTTTAATTTTATCTACCTACCTAAATTATATTTGGTCCTGCAAAAAATAGTGTATATACCTCAGGACTAAACTTGGCTGTTTTAGTCCCTTGCATTTCTGTTTCCCTCGCTCGCTACGCTCGCTCAGTAAACACTAATGCAGCGGGACTAAAACAGCCAGTTTGGTCCCTTGGTATATAAATAACTATAACCTTAATTCTTAGAAGTTTTACTAAAACAATCCCAGCCTAGAAGTTTTGATAAGGAAGCTATAGAACCTATAAGAACATATATCTTAATTTGAAGTATTTATCTCAAAGCGTTCCCGAGTTATCGTATTCATAAATTTTTCGGACAGACAGACAGATCGACAGATAGATCTTTCTACGAAAATCATCTTTTTAGGATTTAAGATATCGAGAAGCGTAATAATGCAAAACATTTTTTTTTTATTCACGCAAGACGGGGAAAGTACAATCTATATTTTTTGAATATGCATGTTAGTAATCGGTTGGTCTATCTTTAAATTAAAATTAAAAAACTGGGCCAAAAATGTGATTATAGACATCACAACATTTCCTTCTCAGAAAATGAAAGTTTTACGTATAATTACGTATAATTACGTATCATTTTAAGAAATAAATGAGTAAATTTTATTTTTAGGCGTGCCTAATGTAGGATACCGCAGTATTGCTAGTTAATAACTAGATGAAACGTTGCAAGCACCCTGTCAAAACATTGGGTCTATTGGGAAAACTAATAACATACTATTAGAACAGGGTAGCATAACATAATTACAATTTTACTACTACTACTCCTCACTGCACAAACTAACTTGTATAATATTTATATTAAACTTTAGCTTTTCTTGTACACTTAATATATAATTAAAATTAATAATAAAAATATGTTTTTACTTGGATGTAAGTAAGAACTTATTAATTACAATTTTTGATTGATTTTAAAAACAAATGAATGGAAGCTTAAAATTTGTACACTAGAGCCATCTAGTTTGCAAATTTTAAACTAGGTGTTTTGTTTGATTTTAAATTCTGTTACAACCACATTCTGTGTTTGTATTTATTTTTAATTTGGGTTTTATTATACATAATTTCATTTAATTTCTTTACTTAGTTATAATTCAAAAATAATATTTTGTTTTAAATTAATTGTATTTTTGTAAGTAACGCGCTGAAAACCTCCTAGCTTTTCTGCGCGAGTTCGGGACCAGCCTTCCGGACAGTAGTAGCTATTTGACTCTCGAGAACGATCGATGCGTGTCAATAAAAATATACTCAAATCAGCTGACGAATATACCACGCCGCGGGCATTTGTTAGAATTTACCATATTTACGGCTGCAAACTATAGAAATAAGTTCCATATACACATATGTATTTAAATAATTAGTAGTGTATACCTACACTGGTCAAACAAACTTTAATTCGCGTACATCAGTTTCCAATTATGTGGTGTCTCCTGTGAAGAAATGGCGGTCATGACCTGTCGTGCTGAATGCTGTAATTAAGGTAAGATTACCATATATATTATTGGAACTGTCGTTTTGTCTTTAATATTCTTTTCAATCATTAATACCTATTCGCAGTCCACTTAATTAATATCATAAAGGCGATGTTACGGAGGCAATCCCATATCACCGAATGGGACCTTTCGACGTCACACAACATGGCCCTTTCGAACCGGATTTAAGCTAGCAGAACCATTATAACATGGTCCGTTTTGAACCGGAAATTTGGCACTAGTATAACTATTTAACATAGCTTCATAGCTTTTAAATTCATTTAACTAGATTTTGCTAATTTTACAGTGTGTGTGTGGTAACGTTCTTTTGCAGTTGTAAAATTACATATTTGTTATAAATAACAATATCATATTTGGATTTAGCATTCGAAGATAGCTTATTTATTAACATTAAAATTATTCGTTATAAATAAATATATCATATTTGAGTGTTGCATTCGGAGATAGCTTATTTATTAACAAAAAAATCTCGCGTAAAATCTTATTTTGAATAAAAATTATTTTCAAATAGGGTAATTCGCTTTAAAAATATATTTTGGATTTTTCGGTTGAAAAAATTAAAAACCGATAAAATCGTAAACTTTGTGCTCTATAAAAAAGGCAAAAAATTATCAGCTGTATCCAAGCGTTTTTTTTCTTTTTCTTTGGACACAATCAAAACCGCAATTATTATTTTATTTTGCAAAAATAAAATTTATTGTTAAAAATAAAAAATAAAAATATTATTTAACTTTGCCTTTTGAAAATTATTGTTTTAAAACTGGTGATTTATTTGGGCGTAGAAAGATTCTTAAAAATATTTCTGTGCTTTGAAAAAATAAATTAAAATTTATCCATATAATTAATTACATTCGATAGAACTTATTTGCGAGCAAGATATTATAATTAAAATACCTATCTAGTAGTAATAGATTTAAAATTTACCTATTGCTAGTAAAGTTACATTAGGGTGGAAACAAAGTTACTTTTATATTTTGATTTTTTTCCTTCTAATTTGATATATTTTTTGCGCGCAAAAATAAGATACCTTGTCCAAATTCTAGTTTTACTATTATACAGGGAGTTCTTATAATTAGGAACTTTTGTAAAACTTATTTTTTTATATTGGATATCTAGGTATTTTTTTCTTGTACTTTCGAATGTATACAGGGTTATGCAAGTGGGAAATCTTGAGCTGTATCTTTAGTGTATACCAGGTTAAAAAATAGAAGAAAACACTTAAAAATATAATTTTTATTTTTATTTTATTTTCCTTTTTATTTTTTGGAAATACTATCGGTACATAAAAAATTGTAATTTTCAAAGAATAGGTTAAAAATAAATTTAGCCCATTTCAAAATGTTTTCATACAGGAGAATTGAACTTAGATTATAATCTGAATTTTTTTAATATTCTGTCAAATATATGCATACAGGGTAACCTAAAGCTTAATTGTAATTTTGAATTTTGCCTTTTGAGTATCCAGTCCATATATACAGGGTCTTAAATTGTACTTTTGAGTTTTTGTTTTTGTTTTTTTTATATTCTGTCAGAATATATACAGGGTGACTTAAAAATTAAATTGTAATTTTTTGAATTTGGTTTTTTGGAAAACTCTGTGCAAATATACAGGGTAACTCATAGTTTGGATTATAATTTGGAATTTTGAATTTTGTTGAAAATATTTACAGGGTGATTCATTACTGAGGTATAAGTTATATTTTAGCCATTATATCTGGAGGTTTTCTTCTACAATAAATTCAATTTAAGAAATAAAATTTGAGAAAAAATTGTGTAATTTTCCTAAAATTATTCAGTTTATATTTTTTTTTTATAATTTTTATTTTTTTCTTTTACCTTTCAATAAATAAAATTTTATAAGCCATGAATCTAAACGAATATTGTATTATGGACAACCGTAGGCAGTTGCAATACGATAGGCTAAAGCGAGTTCAAAAGGCAGCAGTGGCCGCTCAAAAAGATATCACAAAACAGCAACATTTTAAAATTTGTTATCAACAGCTGGATGTGACTTATAAGCAATGGCATAAGCTGGCTGATGACATACTCGCTTTCGTCATATCAGATCCTGGACGTACGGATGCTATCCGAAAAACGGATATAGCTAAAGTAAAGGAAGCTGCTACGGTGATTGATGAAATGTTTTGGCAGATCCAAGGTATTTATGTACAATTATTTGGAAGTTCTTCAAATGCTACGACTTCAAATGTCAAACTTCAAAAGTTGAATTTAAAACCTTTTAGCGGAAAATTTCCAGACTGGCAAACTTTTATAGATTTGTATGATTCTGCTATACATACAAATCCCCAACTCTCAGACATTGAAAAATTTTCTCATTTACATTTATTATTAACTCCGGAACCACTTAGCATTATTAAGTGTGTTCAATTATCGGGAAGTAACTACTCTGTAGCTTATAATCAGCTGCGTCAGAGGTATGACAATAAACGATTATTGGCTAATACGCACTGGCAGGCAATATGTCAACTGCCAAACATCTCTGACACATCATCAGCCTTGATTATTTTCCTGAATACTCTTGTCGAAAATTTAGCGGCACTCGGGGCCTTGGGTCTTCCAACAAACGAGTGGAGCTTTATTCTTGTAGATATGGTGTACAAACGTATTCCAAAAAATCTTTGTGCTAAGTTTGAGGAACAAAATAAAAAGAATGGTTTTCCCACATTTGACGAATTAAAACTGTTTTTGACAGCACATGCTAAGGCTTTAGAAACTGTTGAGGCTTTATCTTCTAAAAAAGCACCAATCAACAATGTTCAAAAGCCAGTATCAAAACATGTTAAGTTAGATTCATATAATAATTCTTCTTTTGTGACAAATACTGATATTTTATCTTGCCCTGTTTGCAAGTCAAATCATCATGTTTCTCAGTGTAGGTCGTTTTTATCAGAAGCTCCAAAAAAGAGATATGAAATTGCTAAACAGCATAGGTTATGTGTCAATTGTCTTAGCCATTCACACAACTTTAAGTTTTGCAATTCTACTCATTTATGCAAAATATGTAAAAAGCGACATCATTCCACTTTACATTTTGACAAGCCAAATAACAAGGCAGTTAAAGTAAATTTATCACATTCTGGTGAAAATAACGTAACCCCTCCCTTATCGGTCCAAACGGCCGGTACATCGGGACAAAACTACGTAGGAAATAATGACTCTAGCGTCGAGTCTAATGATCCTAACGTTTTTACATCCATAACGACAGTACCAGCGCCAATTTTATTGGCTACTGCTATGGTACACGTAAAGGATGGTCGTGGGCACTATCAATTAATACGTGCTTTAATTGATAATGGCTCTACTTGTTCATTTATAACAGAAAGATGTTTGAATCGGCTAGGATTACACCGTTCGTCTTTTCATAAGACCATAACGGGCATTAATCCTAATTCTCCGGTAACATCCAAGGGCATTACTCAATGCGTAATAAAGCCCACTCAAGCTAAGAATCCTATTCTTAATATTGATGCAGTTGTGCTGCCGAATCTTCCTGAACGGTTGCCGGCATGCGCACTCGATACTACCCAATGGCATCACATACGCCAGCTAAATTTAGCAGATCCCGAATTTAATAAAGTAAAAGCCGTGGAGCTTTTACTGGGGGCGGAGGTGTTTGCTCAGATTTTGCTCAGCAATAAAGTAGCAGGGGATCTGAGTCAACCGGTAGCCATTGAGACAGTTTTCGGATATATACTAATGGGGAAAATATCCTATCCCTCCCCGACAAATTTTGCACTTGTCACATCCATGGAAACCTTTGATCTAAAGTCCTTTTGGGAATTAGAGCAGGTACCTCAACAGGAAAAATTAACTCCTGAGAAAAAATGGTGTGAACAACAATATACTGAATCATGTACACGAACAAACGATGGACGTTACATGGTTGCCCTACCATTTAAAAAAATGGAACCTACGTTTATGGGTGATTCTCGCACAAACGCACTTAAGCGTTTTTTCTCTTTAGAAAAACGATGCTTGCAAGATGAATCCGTAAAAATATCATATTCTAAAATTATTCAGGAATATTTAGATTCTGGGCACATGGAAGAAGCACCTCCATGTGAGGCCACTGCACCGCATTATACGGTTCCGCACTTTGCGGTACTAAGGCCGGATAGTAGTACTACTCAGGTACGCATAGTTTTTGATTGCAGTGCTAAAACATCAGAGGGCTACTCCCTTAATGATTTATTATGTCCAGGACCTAAATTACAAACTGATATAATTTCCCTTTTATTAAGATTTCGCCTTCATACTATTGTTATAATGGCAGACATAAAACAAATGTTTAGGCAAATTCTTATGGATCCGAAGCACCGAAATTATCAACGATTGCTTTGGAGATTTCATCCCCAACAACCAGTAAAAGAATACCGACTTACAACGGTAGCTTTTGGTAATACTTCCTCTCCCTTTCTAGCATTACGCACTATTAAACAGTTAGTAACAGATGAGGGTAAAGATTTTCCTATGGCATCAAAAGCTCTAGAAGAAGATACCTTTGTTGATGACATTATCTCAGGGGCTGACAACCTAGAGCTAGCACAGGTGCTTTGTCTTCAGCTAACTGAACTTTTACAAAAAGGAAAGTTTGAATTGAGGAAGTGGGCGAGCAATTCTCCAAATTTATTGAAAGATATCCCTGTCGATCATCGACAGCATATATCATTTGATTCTGAAGAAGATTCATATCTTAAAATTTTGGGACTTCAATGGACTCCACATACAGATTTTTTCTCTTTTCGGGTGAAGGCTTTAGAGTCTACACCAACTAAGCGTTCTATCCTATCGGATATTGCGCGTATTTGGGATCCACTTGGATATCTCAGTCCAATAACCTTTGTAGCCAAGCATTTAATACAGCATTTATGGTCACTAGGTTGTGATTGGGACCAGCCACTTCCCAATGAAGTGGTAACAAAGTGGTTACAATTTAAATCTGAATTGCACATGTTAGCAGATTTAAAAATTTCCCGTTTTCTTGATATAAAAAACGCCAGTGGTTTAGAATTGCATGGCTTTTGTGACAGTTCTGAGAAGGGCTATTGTGCTATAATTTTCTTTCGAAAACCTCTGCCAGATGGAAAGTTTGAAGTTTCCTTAATCTGTGCAAAGTCAAAAGTTGCTACTTTAAAGAAATTATCAATACCCCGCTTGGAATTGTGCGCTGCTGTTTTATTAAGTAATTTAATAAAGTTTGTTCGCAACACTTATAAAAACAGCATTACTTTTCATAAAACATATGCTTGGTCAGATTCCATGGTAGCCTTATCATGGATTAAGGCTCCGCCCCATCGTTGGAAAACATTCGTCGCAAATCGCGTTAGCCACATCCAAGATTTGGTACCACCAGATTGTTGGTATCATGTTAAGTCTGCGGACAACGTGGCTGACCATGGTTCACGTGGGCTTTTTCCCAGCGAGCTTATGCAGTGTACCCAATGGTGGGCGGGACCAGAATTCTTGTCTACCTCCCTGGATCTTGATACGGATAGTTTTACACCCGTTACGTCTCCAGATGAGGCCAAGATTATATCCCTAGTTTTAATAGAGACTGATCAATTTATTGATACCCTATTAAACAAATATTCTAGATTATCACGTCTAATACGTGTTGTCTCATATATTTTTCGTTTTGGTTTCAATTTACGTAATCCTAATCAAAAGGTTACTACTGCTTTAGTTGCAAATGATTTACAAGTGTCCTTAATGACTTTGGTTAAAATTGTTCAACACCAATATTTTAAGGAAGATATTGTACGTATCGAGCAACAAAAGCCGGTTAATAAAACTTTACGTAAATTAAATCCTTTCATAGACCCACAAGGAGTTTTACGAGTAGGCGGTAGGCTAAAAAATGCACATCTGCCGTTTGAAAGTAAACATCCCGCATTATTACCTCGTACTCATCGATTGACTTACCTCATTATCGAGGATATGCATGTTAGGCATATGCATCCTGGGATTCAAACCTTACAGTTTTTATTGAATCAACAGTTTTGGATATTATCCGCCAAGCGGGCCATAAAATCTGTTGTTTCAAAGTGTCACAAGTGCTTTAGGGTTAAGCCAAACACTATTCAACCTAGGATGGGTGACCTACCGAGCTTTAGGATAAGTCAGTTGAAAGCTTTCCAAAGCTGTGGCGTGGACTATTGTGGTCCATTCAATATAAGCATGGGACGAGTACGTGGTGCAAAAACTTACAAAGCTTGGATTTGTGTGTTCGTGTGCTCGACCACAAAAGCTATACACTTAGAGTTGGTGTCCTCACTTTCTTCTGAGTCCTTTTTGGCTGCTCTTCGTCGTTTCATTTCTAGACGTGGACGCTGTAATCACATTTTCTCTGATCAAGGTACAAATTTTGTTGGTGCCGCGCGCCAATTAGATGAGTTGATGCAGCATGCCACTGAAACTGAATCGATAAAGTGGTCATTTAATCCCCCTTCAGCCCCACATTTTGGTGGTCTGTTTGAATCTGGTGTTAAGTCGGTAAAAACTCATTTTTATAGAGTAGTTGGTTTACAACGACTGACATATGAGGAATTCTCAACCTTCTTAGTTCAAATAGAAGCCTTATTGAACTCGAGACCTCTTTGTCCAGTTAGCTCTGACCCAAATGATTTATCGGTCTTAACTCCCGGACATTTTCTTACCCTGAACTCACTCTCTGCCCCGCCAGAGCCTGATCTACAAGACTTGCCTCTTAATCGTCTAAATAGGTGGCAGCTCATTCAACGTATGCATCAGGACTACTGGGCCAGGTATCATTCCGAATATTTATGTACTTTACAGCAAAGAGTTAAATGGAATGAACCCTCTAAACCGATAGAACTTGGTTCTATGGTGCTGATAAAGAACGATTTACAGCCCCCTCTTCGTTGGTCGATAGGTCGTGTAATAGAGTTATTTCCAGGTGCTGATGGTGTGATCCGAGTAGTAAATGTCCGTACAGCTCAAGGTGTCCTAAAGAGGCCCTTAGTAAAATTATGTATATTACCTATGTGTTGTTAAAACACTCTAATTTTGTGTGTTTTGGTGGGCGGTAATGTTACAACCACATTCTGTGTTTGTATTTATTTTTAATTTGGGTTTTATTATACATAATTTCATTTAATTTCTTTACTTAGTTATAATTCAAAAATAATATTTTGTTTTAAATTAATTGTATTTTTGTAAGTAACGCGCTGAAAACCTCCTAGCTTTTCTGCGCGAGTTCGGGACCAGCCTTCCGGACAGTAGTAGCTATTTGACTCTCGAGAACGATCGATGCGTGTCAATAAAAATATACTCAAATCAGCTGACGAATATACCACGCCGCGGGCATTTGTTAGAATTTACCATATTTACGGCTGCAAACTATAGAAATAAGTTCCATATACACATATGTATTTAAATAATTAGTAGTGTATACCTACACTGGTCAAACAAACTTTAATTCGCGTACATCAGTTTCCAATTATGTGGTGTCTCCTGTGAAGAAATGGCGGTCATGACCTGTCGTGCTGAATGCTGTAATTAAGGTAAGATTACCATATATATTATTGGAACTGTCGTTTTGTCTTTAATATTCTTTTCAATCATAAATACCTATTCGCAGTCCACTTAATTAATATCATAAAGGCGATGTTACGGAGGCAATCCCATATCACCGAATGGGACCTTTCGACGTCACACAACAAATTCTTTATCTTTAAAACATTATATTCTAGCAAAAAACTGTATATAACATTTTTTATAGGGCTTAAAAAGAGCTTTAAAATATAATTGTTTGAAATCGGGTTATAAATATGTGAGATATGCTAAAAAAACCTTTTACTGCTTTAAACGCCAATATCTCGAAAACAATGCGTTTTAGGAAAACGTTGTTTATATAACATTTTTTGACCAATTTAAAATTATCTTTTATATAAGTGCTAAATTAACCAAATACAATAATAATTGCCTTAATTATAAACAAAAAACGCTAAAAATAAAAGTTTTACCCTATTTTTACCCTCTTACCCCCAATCGTTTACCCCCAAAATCTAATCAGCTCTTCGGAATACGATAAGAAACAATATGCAAAAAACCGCAAGTCGATATCTCATGTAGAGAGTTTACACCCAGACAGACAGACGGACGCAAAAATTTTTTTTACTGATTTCGACTCAGAATGGTCTAAAACGTCGAGAAATATGAAAAAAACGTTGTTAAAGATTTTGACTTTTCGGCGAAGATTTCAATACATCGGCACTCTTAGTAGCACTAAGTGCCGATGTAAATACAGACCCTATATGGTCTACTAGCTAGTAGAAACTTTTAGCTAAAGTAGGTATATACAGGGTGTTTGCAGTATTATGGTACATATTAAAGGGGATGATTCTACATCACAAAATAATAAAAACCAGCATGGGAACATAGGTCCGGAAAAGAACCTTAAGAGAGAGACTCTTTAAACTTGTACTAAAAAGGTTCATAATTCTGGTACACTTCGAGATAGAGCGACGAGGTTATGCATGTATTCTAGTATTAATAAGGGCAATTAGTTTAGGTTAATTTATTTTTTTGATTCTATCCAGAGGCGTGCCTAGACGGAAAAATGTGTGAGGCTTAACATATTTTTGCCCCAATTTTTTTGTGTGTATTTTTTTGTATTTTGAGTAAAAAATATAGATTTCTTGAGTAAAAATAAATAAAAAATATCCTATGCAGCTCCTACTAGTAGAAGCAGCAGCGGCTGCTAGCCGTTGTAAAAAAAACGCATTTAGGAGGAAGTAAAATTTTGCGCTATGTTACTTTTTATATATTAAATTTAGGTGTTTCGGTGAAAAATACTTTTTTGCTTAGTTTTAAATGAAGAATCTTGCAGCATTAAAATTTTATTGGTGCTTTTTTTGTTCCCCATTCAACATGTCCATGTGGTGTGGTTTTTATTAAATTTTTCTTATATTTATAATTTTTTTATGTAGTTTTATTCAACGTTTTATTTACAGACAGACCGACCGACAGATATAATTTTTTTTGCTTATTTTGATTTTTCATGACGTTTCAGGAAAAAATAAGATGATTTAAGCAAAAAATTGATTTTTGTTTTATCACAATACTTTCTTTTATGAGAAAGGAAAAATCAAGTACATATTTTTAAATATGACATTTAATTTATCCACGTTTCGGCTTTTTTATATAAAATTTCAAGTTTATTCAAGATGATTTAAGCAAAAAAAATTTTTTTTTCACAATACTTTCTTTTTTGAGAAAGTAAAAATCAAGCCAATCTATAGATTTGTATTATAAATTCGGTATTATACGGTATTATTCGGTATTATATTTTTAAATGACATTTAATTCACCCACGTTTCGGCTTTTTATATAAAATACCAAGTTTCGAAAATATTGATTGTTATCATCAGGAATTTAACTGAAAATCATAGAAATATTGATATTTTTAATTTGAATTCGGTATTATAAGGTACGCATTAAATTTAAAAATATCTTTTGATTCACTAACGTTTTGGACTTTTTTATTTATTCTTTTTTTTTTTTCATCAGATATGATTTTATTTATTTTTTTAATACCTACAGTATCAAGGAGAGCCCCAATTAAGCATATGCTTGTGGTAGGTGTCTCCAATAATTTTGAAATAAAAACATATTTACAATTGATTTCTTTGTATTTCTGTGTCAGAATTTTATTTTTGACCATCAACACCATTTTGTTGCAAATTACACCGGCAAACAAAAAAAAATCTCGAGTGCGGCAGACCAGACTAGTCAATTCTTACTTATTTTAGGTCGCTGAATCTGAATTCGAAGTCAGAATTTAAAAGTTAGTGTTCAAAATGGCGGATCCAATATGGCGGATTAGATTTTTTAAAGTTGCTCGGATTTGCTTGAAACTTGGTAATCGGGGATTTTTGGGGTCGCTGATTACGAATCTGGTGCCAGTTTTCCAAAATTAAAAATGTTCCAATATGGCGGATTAGATTTTTTTTAAGTTGCTCGGATTTGCTTGAAATTTGGTACTCGGAGGTTTTTGGGGCCGCTGACCCCCGAGTACCAAGTTTCAAGCAAATACAAGCTAATTTAAAAAATCTAATCCGCCATATTGGATCCGCCATTTTGAACACTAACTTTTGACCTCGGATTCAGATTCAGGGACCCAAAATACGTAAGAATCTTTACAACTAGAATTATGAAACAAAAGACGTCTACCCTATCTCTATCTCATTTGTGCTACACTTTCCAGCCAACCAAATAAATACTGTATTTGTTTTTCATACAACAAATACAGTATTTATTTGGTTGGCCGGAAAGTGTAACACTGAGCGGCACGAACGAACATAGCTAATGTGAATCTGTAGAATAAGATAATTCTACTAAAATTTAGATGGCGCCAGTAATTTCTTTAATAAAAATAATATAATTACACTTTTCGCCCGGCCAAGTAAATATTGTATTTGTTCAACAAAGAACAAATACAGAATTTGTTTGGTTGGGTGGAAGTGTATGTATGTCTTCTATCCTTTTTGGGTAGAACTTTTGTCCCTGTCTAATCTAACGGGAGAAATCGACTAGTCTGGTCAGCCGCACTCGAGATTTTTCTTTTTTTGTGTACCGGTGTTATTTGTATTTATTCTTATACCATGTAGTTTTATATTTTTTAAATCTTCTGTTAAAATGTTCATTTTACTAAAATTTTTAAAATTTAGATATATTAAATATTATTTATGTGCATTTTTTCGTAGTCAGATTTTTCGGCTTCGGGCTTTTCTTGATGAAATGTTAGATAGACCGAACCACCGACAGACAGAATTAGGTTTTTTTTCTGTAAAAACAAATCTATAAAATCTATAAAAAACATTTTTGTGTAAAAAGACAAAAAATTGCAATAAAAAAAGTAACTCAGAAGTATCTTAATTAGAATTTTTGATTTATACATAAATATATTTATAAAAAAATATATATACATATAAAGGATAGATTTATTTGTACAAGAAAGAAACAAATAAAATTAATAGTATAAAACTTTTGTCAAACTTAAAAATAACATTTTCTTTTCTTATATTTTTTCTTTGCAATGTTTCTTTTTCTTCTTTTTAACTGGTTCATTTTCAATTATTAAATATTCGGCTACAATTCTGTCTTTATTTGATTTCTTCTTACTCTCTGTTATAGGTTCTTCATTTTCCTCAGATATATTGCCAAAATCTGTATGTTTCGATTTTTTCTTCTTTTTCTTAATTTCTTCACCAGATTGATTAGCTAGTTCGTTTTCTTCAACAGTTTCTGCTTTAGATTTTTTACATTTTTTCCTTTTTTTAGGTTCTTTAACTGTTTCTTCATCTAGATCTTCTTTTTTATTGGATTTTGACTTTTTGCTCTTTTTTGGAATAATTTCTTCACAAACTTCACTTTCAGTATTTGCTTCTGATTTCCTTTTCTTCTTTTTGGGCTTTTCAGTTTCAGCAACATTTTCTATAACTTCACTTTCTTCTATTTTGATTTTTTTTCGTTTATTCTTTAAAGTTTCAGAAGTTTCTTCTGTGTCCATACTTGTATCTTCATCAATTTTATCTTCATTTTCTACATATGACTTTTTACGGTTTTTCTTTTTAGATTCTGTATTTTCTTCAACAATCTCCTCTGATTTTTTAGCATTTTTCTTTTTCTTCTCTTTGAGCAGATGTTCTTTATTTTCCATAGATTCGGTTAGCTTTTGTGTATTTTCTTCATTATTTATGCCAGTTTTTTCAACAATTTTCTCTGAAATATTATCATAAGCATTTTTATTTTTCTTTTTCTTGGGCACTTGTGCTTCATTATTTAAATAGCCATTTTGAATTTGTTTATTTTGAAAATGATTAGTTCCTTCTTCATTTTGATATTGATTATACCTCTGTTGATCTCTTTTTCGTCCTTGTTCAAATTTTTTATAATTATAAAGTTTTGAATTAAAAAACTGATTTTCTTCACCTTCTCCAATTCTTTCAAAAACAGCAACGAAAAACCCGTTTGTATAATCCTCCTCAGGTTTTGCATATAAACAAAATTTCCCTAAATCTCCATATTCTTCGGACCCAAAGTTATTCCACGCTTCGTTTAGGAATTTCGCCACTGGCACCAACTTGAAATTTTGATTTGTTTCCAAAACTTGACGGACCACTTCTTCATTTTCTTCAGGTTGCATTGAACATGTTGAGTATACCACTCGTTTGGCTTTGGGGTACCAAGTTAAGGCAGATCGTAAAATTTTTATTTGGAATCCTTGGAGCTTTTCCAGTCGTGACTTGTTCAAGGTGTTTTCAACCTCCAGCCTGTCAGTAATACCTGAAAAATTAATAAACATTTTTTTTTATTTTCTTTTTGCGAAAAACGGAAAAAAATGGAAAAAAAAAGAAATTTAAAAAAAAAAACAAAAAATTTTAACAATTTTTTTATATTGTTTTAAATGAAAAAATAGAAAAAAATCATTTTTTTTTAATTTGAAAAAAAAATAAAAAATACTGCTACCAACAAAATATTATTTTTCCATAGGTCCATTAAAATTAAAAACAAAAAATTAAAAAAAAAAATAATTAATAATTAATAATTATTTTTTTTTTAATTTAAAAAAAAAAAAAAAAAAAAGTTTCTTTTTTCGTAAAACGAAAAATAAATTTGAATTTTTGAAAAAAAAATGTTTTTACCCAATTTTACCCCAACCCGATTTTTACGAAAAACAATCCCAGTCTAGAACTTTGGATTATTAATCTGTGGTCCAAACTTGAAGTCTTTAGCCCGAAGCGTTCTTGAGTTATCGTAGTCACAAATTTCCCGGACACAGACCGACAGACCGACCGACAGAAATTGTTTTTTGACGGAAATCATATTTTTTTTGGATATAAAACGTCCAGAAACGTGAAAAAAGCAATAAAATTTTTTCGAAATATTTTTACTAATGCAAGACTTTCCTTGGGGAAAGTAAAAACTTGAAGAAAATTTTTCAACAATTTTTCGAAAAACGAAATTAAAAAAAAAAAAATAATATGATATTTTTTTTCATTTTTTCAAAAGGTTTAACCCCCCATGACTTTTTTTAGGGGGATTACTTTCAAAATTGTTAGATATGATAGATAGAATTGATAAAGTAATTTTTACTCAGAAAGTTACGTTAATCGTAATTTTCACTCAGCCTTTTTCGATTTTAAGGCCCTATATTTTGTTTTCATGAAACAAAATTATATCCAAGAATTTTTTGTCTAGGACGATTTTTGAAATTTTTGGAAAATTCATGCGTATAATAGGGGAAGTCAGGGTTATCTGGGCCACAGGGTTAACTGGTCCACCTGGATTTTATCAAGTTTGTTTATTAGTATTGGCGCATTAGTGCAAATTCTAGTGATATTTAGTTAATAGTATTGTTTAAAGTATTATGGCGGACCGTGTTGCCCACGTGTAAGTGGTAGTAAAGCAAGTTCATTTTTTTCGATGAAAAGTAGGTATTTACCTTAACTTTTACTTTTTAATTAATTCTTTATTATTAATAGGAGGATCTAGACTAATATTTTACCTAATATACTAAATTATTCTGAATAATTGCCGCCTACTAATATATTGTTAAGTATTAAAATTTTATGATTTCATTCAGTGGTGTCACACAGGGTTAACTGGGCATGGTCAAAATCACTGATGTCAATATTAATTAGTTCAGGGTTAATTGGGCCATGTCCAGTTAAGCCCGGACCAATTAATCCTGAGATATATCTAATATTTAACATATTATGTTGTGTATTTTTATGTTAGAATTAAATTTTATTTGATTTTAAATCGTTTTTATTCACAATAATTACAATACAATATATTTTTGTTAGTGGACCAGTTAACCCTGAGTAGTGGTCCAATTAACCCTGGCCTATGGGGTTAACTGGTCCAGCGGGGTTAACTGCTTTATCGTTAATAACTCTTTTTATATAAATAATATTTATCTGAAGTATTAATATGTTCTAACTATAGTAATAATCTATCTTTTGCTATAGAAAATATTTGAAAAATGTTTACAGGTTTTTCAAAAACTCGATATGAAAAAAAGCTGCCCAGTTAACCCTGACTTCCCCTACTATTCTAGCGCAGGCGCTGTGAATAGTATAATAATTAGGGACCTATTATATAAAAAAAACTGTTAAATATATTGGTGTTATTGTGGAGCAGCACTTGACATGGAGAGAACATGCTAATCGCATAAGTGCTAAACTAAGAAGACTTTCTCTCGTTTTATATTTTATTTTGTCAAAAATATAGCGATGCTTACACCGCGGTACCATGTTCTAGTAATTATCAAAATAAAATAAAAACTTTTTTAAATTAAAATATTTTTTCTAGGGCATACCTGATCCACTACAGCTAGGGTCCACCAAAATGTACTCCACATCTTTAAAATTCTCGTCAAAGTTCAAGACGTCTTTCAGGTAAGTTTTAATGCAGGTCGCTCCAGAGGATTCGACTATTTTATTTAATGTCATAAACCTTTTTCGGTCAATTTCACAGGCATGGATGGTTCCAGAATTGTTCATCAGGGCTGCCAACTGGGTAGTTTTCATTCCTGGAGCTGAACACATGTCCAGAACTGTACTGCCTGGTGGTGGATTAAGAAGATGGACAGGCAAACAACTAGCCTAAAAAAATTAAGTAAAATTAATTTAAGAAATTAAATAAAATTAAAAAAAAAACAAAACAAATAAAAATGCAAAAAAATTTAAAAAAAAACAAAATTTAAAAATAAATCAAACACTTTATCAAGAAAAAAGAAACAAAAACAAATAATAAAAACAACAAAATAGATACCTAAATAATATATATATATATATATATATATATATATATATATATATATATATATATATATATATATATATATATTACTATACCGGAAATAATGAGCAAAAAACTCGAGGGGTGATTCTACATCAGAAAATATTTTTTTTTTCAACAAATGTTTCTTTTTTCGTAAAACGAAAAATAAATTGAAAAAAATATGTTTTTGAAAAAATTTGTTTTTACCCCATTTTACCCCCTTAAAAACAATCTCAGCTTAGAACCTTGGATGATTAACCTGTGGTCCAAATTTGAAGTATTTAACCCAATCTTGAGATTTCGTAATCACAAATTTCCTGGACACACAGACCGACAGACAGAATTTTTTTTGACGGAAAACATATTTTTTGGATATAAAACGTCCAGAAACGTAAAAAATCAATAAAATGTTTTCGAATTTTTTTACTAAAAGACTTTCTTTGGAGAAATTAAAATAAAAAAATGGACAAAAAAAAAATTAAATTAAAAAAAATATTACCTTATCTTGTAAGATAATTGACCCACTTTTGTAAGCAACATGGCCATAAAATTGGGTTCTGGGTGGAAAAATTAGCAAACTTGGTATGTGAATGTCTACTATAAATTCCCCCTCCCCCAAACTAAATATCTTCTCCAAAAATCCATTGTAGTCATGTTTATCCAAATGTTTTACGAGGACCCATTCTTCTTCTCTGAAATTTTCGATTGCTTCATTTATTTCTACATTTAGAGTATTTATTCTTACATATCTTGGTTTAAAACTATCTAAAATAAAAAAATATATATTAATATTAAGAAATAAAAGGATTTTTTAGTACTTACTGGATACAATTTTAATTTTATATTCTACTCTACATGTTTCGCCTCACTAGGCATCATCAGGAGTTACTAAAAGATAAATAATAATAAAATAAATCGTCTGAATCAAACTTGAACCTAATTTCCCTTAGACACTACAAATTTATTTAGTCGTCATTACAGAGGTGATTAAAAATTTATCATTACCAATTATCAATTTATTCACCTCTGTAATGACGAGTAAGTACATTTGTAGTGTCTAAGGGAAAATAGGTTCAAGTTTGTTTTCAGACGATTTATTTTATTATTATTTATCTTTTAGTAACTCCTGATGTTGCCTAGTGAGGCGAAACATGTAGAGTAGATTATAAAATTGAAATTGTATCCAGTAAGTACTAAAAAATCCTTTTATTTCTTAATTAACGAAATGGATAATGGCTTCTTGTTAAACAATTTTATATATTAATATATTATAAAGTTACTCTGAATAATAGTAATTTTTACCTATAAATAAATATAATTAAGGTAATTAGTAGGTAATTCTGATGGTTTACATTTGGAGGTTTGATCAACAGTCATCGGCGAATTGCCAGTGCTCGCATAGGCGCCGCGTCGATTCTATCGTTGACGCGAGGTTTTAAATATTTACATTTTTATTTTCTTCGAAAAACACCGATATATTTACATATTTATAGTTAATATGTATATTCAATATTGTTGTGTGTAACAAATTAGTAGTCAAATGTTTCGATTTAGTGACCTTTATAAAAATTTCCCTCATAATTCGGCAACATTATTCCGTAAGCCTATGTTTTTGTGTTTATTTTCAACGTTGATGAGTCATAACTAAATTTATTCCGATTAATGTTGATCAACCATGGAAAAACTTTTTACTTCCCGAAGGAAAGTCAATTTCAACCAAAAAAAATTGTCGGTCGATCGGTCTGCCCGGGAAATCTTGTAAGCACGATAACTTAAGAACGCTTTAAGCTAGAGACTTTAATTTTGGCATACAGGTATGTTACCAAAAGTTCTCGCTCGGAATTGTTTTTGGTGATCATTGGCGTGCGGCAAGGGGGGCAAATGGGGAAAATACATTTTTTTTAGAAAAAAATTAAAATTGCTATATAAAGGTTTTTAAGGTTGCTGAAATGGAATCTGATAATAAAATTTCTAAATTCTAATTTCTAAACTCCACCCCCGAGGGGTGAGGGGGTAAATATTTTGAAATGTTTTCCAAATTTTCGTGAAAATTTTTAGATAGGGGTTTTTGAGGTTGATAAAAATGAATATCGAAATATATTTTTTGAAACCCACCCCCTTAGGGGTGGGGGGGTGATTTTTGTGAAAATTGGTATATTGACGTTTTTGAGGTCGCTGGAAGTGAATCTGATAATAACAAATCTATTTTACGCGCAGGTGGTAAAATGGGAAAGCTTTTTTACTGGCAGTGTATTTTAGGTTTAGTTACTAGTATTTAGTCTTCTGAATAGAACCCCGTTGGAATTTTTACTCTATGTGTTACAGGAAGCCCAAAAACTGTGAAGTGTATTTTGGAAGACGCCCTCTGAAGTGGTCAAGATGTACTAAAAATGCAAAAAAAAAATATTCTTAATATGTTTTTTAAATATATCCAAAAGAAACCAGTTAAATAAATACAATATTCTTATCACAAAAAAAGTTAAAAAGTTTATTTTTTTTTTCAATTATGAAACGAAAAGTCCCCTTAAAGCAAAAACGAAAAATAAATTGAAAAAAAAATTGTTTGAAAAAAAACTGTTTTTACTTCCTTACCTCACCTCGATTTTTGTCAAAAACAATCCCAGCCAAAAACTTCGGATCTATCTATGGTCCAAATTTGAAGTCTTAATTTCAAAGCGTTCGGAAGTTACCGTGGTTACAAATTTCCCGGACACACAGACAGACCGACAGGGAATTTTTTTGACGGAAATCATATTTTTTGGATTTAAACGTTGAGAAACGTAAAAAAGCAATATATATTTTTTTTGCAATTGTTTTACTAACGCAAGATTTTTCTCGGGAAAAGTAAATTTTATTAATTTTCCCTGAGGAAAGTTTGTAAAAAAAATCAAAATTTTGTATAGCTTTTTTTATTTCCCAAATATGATTTCCGTAGAAAAAAAATGTTGCGATCGGTCTGTCTGTTACTACGATAACGCTTTGAGCGAACGACTTCAAATTTGGACGATAGGTTCCTTATCCAAAGTTACAATCGCGGATTATTTTTAATAATTCGGGGTGGGGCAAGGCGGTAAAAACTATTTTTCTCAAGGCATACAGGGAAAAGTATTCTTTTGTTGGCAGCGGTTTTTTTATTCACAGTATAACGGTTCCCAAATAAGCCAATTAAAATGAAGGGTCCAGTGGAAAAAAGATGAGGTTTCATTTTTTAAAAAGTTGAGAAAAACGAAATTTAAAGTTTACTGGTGAAATAGTTTTTAACGGCATTTAGAGTTCTTTCCGAGTAATTTTCTCAATCAAAAATTCATTAGTTGAATCCAGGCACGAATAAAAACTTTATGTATACCCAACATTTTTATTCATTTCAAAGATTTAAACATTCAAATTTTCAACTGCAGTTTTTAGTGGAATCCCATTGTTTGTCCCCTGTAAGGTTTTGTATGTTGCTTCTTCATGTTACAATTGTAACATGCGACGTCTGTTAGCTTAAGTTAGACGTCGCTAAAATGTAATTTCGAAAAAAATGGAACCTCATCGTTTTTCCACTGGACTTTTTCAATTTAATTTTATATTTAAAAAAAATAAAAAATATTTTTAAGATTTTTTTATATCATCTTTTGTCTTCTTAAAATTAATTAAAATATAATTTTTGCTTTACTCTAGGTATAAAATAAAATCGAAAAATCGTTACTGCATTTTTACGTTTCTCGACGATATAGTCGGCTTACAAGTAAAGAGCACTAAGTCCAAAAACATGGTTTTGAGATATTGACAAATTTAACTTTCATTGTTGTTTTTTAATTTTTGTAATAATTGTTTTTGGAAAAAAACTACCGCAAATTGCAATGACATGTTTGGACATAATAATGTCCCATTTGCACTTAAATAAAGAAAAATTGAAGTAGTTTAATTCAACTAAATTTGAAAAAAGACATGGACTTAGTGCCTTTTACTTGTAGGCCCACGACTTCGACTTACAAGTAAAGAGCACTAAGTCAATAAAATAATATAAAAAACAACTATTTAAAATTAAAACCCTTCTATTAATTAAACGTAATGTATAAATATAAAGTAGAAAACAATATGTTTACATACATTTTCAAAAACTAGATTTTTAAAAGAAGGGTTTGGACTTTTTGATTGTTTAAAGAACGTTTCCAAAATTAATAAAATTAATTAGTATAATTTTTTATGAGACTGCTTACTATGCCAGAACTAAGACAGTTCTCAGAGGCCATCGGCTCAATAATTATAATGAATCATTAATGATAAAACAGTTCACGGTGCAATTCTAAGGGCTGTTTTCCGAACTTGCAGCGAACTTTAGTTTTTTTCTTAAATTCTTGTTATTTATGTAGTAGCCAAGGATTTAAGAGCAAAATTAAAATAATCTATCAGTTAAAATTTGAATGCGTTTGCCAGTACAATAAATAACGCGTTATTGTATCATATAAATGATTCAATCAATCATATTTTTATAAATTAACTCTTTTTAGAAAGTCGCTTAGTGCAGAAACATTTGAAATAATCTACAAGTAAAATGCACTAAGTGCACTAAGTCACTTAGTGCCTATTGCCAGATACAATTTTAATCAAAATCAAATTGGTGCGTTTTGTATAGTGGTTAACTCCCTTGGCAGTCCACCTAGAAGTTAGTTCGGTTTACCTATACATAGATCATCAAAAATTAACCACAGTGCTATTAAAATCCAATTTTTGCAAAAAAGTGACTTAGTGCCTTTTACTTGTAAGCCGACGATATACATCAAACAAAGGATTTGCGCGAAAAAAAATCTGCTGCGACATGTCGGTCTGTTCGGTAAAATTTGTGACCACGATAACTTGAGAACGCTTTGAGTTAAAGACTTTAAATTTGGAACATTGGTTCCTTAACCAAAGTTCTCAGCTTGGACTGGTTTGGCTAAAAATCGTGGTGGGGTACTATTTTTTAATTTTTTTAAATTTTTTTGTTTTTTGTCTTATTTAAAAATATATATATATATATATATATTAAAAAAAAAAAATTGACAATAGAGGAAATGAAAATGTTGGTTTTTGCTAGTTTTAGTAAATAAACAGAATAGAAAACTGAGTTTTCCATGGTTGAAGGAAAATTCTTAAATACCTGCAAATAAAATGTAGTAAGGAAATGTAAGTAAAACAAATAATAAATTTACAAAGTCTTTTTATTTAATTACATACATTACAAAAAGCTACATTATACATGTCCTAACTATATTTTATTTACACTAATAAGAAGCGTTATTCATTGATTACATCACACTATTTTTTACGAATTTTACTAAACACTGAGTAAGGCCCACTCTCAAAAAAAAGGAGGTCACGCTTTTAATAAAAACAAAAAATTAAAAAATCCATACATTTTTGCGCGACGTAATTAATGAATGGAATATTTGAGATTTAATTAATTTTAATATTTTAATAAATGTTTTTTCTATTTTCCGACTCTTGTAAGCTCATAATCACACGCATTTTGCGTGTTCTTATAGGCCCATAAGAGGTCTCTACTTTTTTTTCTGTTGGGTTGGCAACATACAAAAGCCTATCTCTTGACGTGTTGCATGCAAATGTCAATGTCGATTAAAAGTTTAATTTTTTACAAAATTTTGTGTTTGGGTTATTTTTTACCGTGTTAAAATTGTGGACTGGTTAATTACAGTGAAAAAAGAAAAGATGACTGTAAAATACATCAAAATATAATTTGTTCTTAGAATTTGAAACATAGTGTAAACTGTAATGCCAACCCAAAACAAAAATCCCTAAATCAGTCATCAATTTTAATGTAAGTTTTTTTAAATTTTAAAGCAAAATAGAAAAAATTGTATAAAGCACTAGTTTCATAACACGTTTTTAGAGTATGTTATGAAACTAGTACTTTAATATACTATTTTATACAAGTAAATAGATAAAACACTATTTAAAATATCAAAATCAACAAATTTTAGTTTAATTATTAAGGAATGAATGAAATACTAATTTAAATAATAATACTGCAAGTTACAATTTTTAGTCTTCTTTTAAATTTAAATCAGATTTTGACGTAGCAATAGGCTGTCCATGTTCATCATACTCCTGCTCCTTATAGCCAATTATTGCATATACAGCAATAATTAGATTAACTGTCACTACAGCAGATATAACTGACCATACAGTATTTTGAAAACCGTCGATATGGTATGTGTCTAATAAAATATTTTTGACTGTGTAAAATACCCCAAAAGGTAATGTAAACATTAAAAAACTAAAGAACAACAGCAACAGCATTGCTATACTGGCTTGCTTGGTATGTGGGGGTAATAAAGGTGCATCTTGGGCTACATACTCAGTTTCCTCAACCATATTTTATACCTAAAGAAAAAATATATAAGTTACCTTGGTTCAAAAAAGTTTTTTCTGTATTTGTGTTAACATCAGTTAAATGTGCCTTTAAAACTTGCTCGTAACCTAAGACAGTTTTTATTGGTTTCGATTCATGAGTTAAGTGTTTTTTTCCAAATAAAAGTTCAGTTATTAATATTTTGCATAAAAATGGATCCAGTCGAGGTTCTTTGACCAAAATTTGTGATCGTTTAATTAAATTTGCTAACTCATTTTCTCTTTGAATAGTTGTAGCAATTAAGGCGTATATCCCTTTTATATTCTAGAACAAAAAAACACTGTAAGTTAAGGAACTCATTGCATTCAAAAATAAGATAATTTTGATTTAAAACCCATAAAATGCTTTATTTATCAACAATAACAAAGAAAGTTTTAATCAAAAATTACTATATTATATAAAATTATTGCTTTATCTTATTTTTATATGTGGAACATCACGTTCTTTACATTTTTCCATGATGTAAACATAACCTCAAACTTACTGGGTGTTTTGCTTCATACACTAGTTGCTTTAGACTGCCATTACCCTCCTTAACTTGTTTATAAATATTCGTGGCAACTTTATACAATCTCGGAAGCTTAACACTATGCTCAAATTTATCTCTGCTATGATCTATCATAATTTTTACCTTTAAAATTTTAAAGTGGCTTTTCTTGGGTGTTCTGTGAACTACACTTTTCTCAGAACCACTCTTTACGTCATAATGACAGGATAACAAACATAAAAATCTAAAATCCCTAGATTGATTTTACAGTTCAATGACGTTTCTAGGGACTTTAGATGCATTATGTTGCAATAATATTGTTGTTTTCATGGGTGTATGAGAAAATAGTTATTTCGTGAACTATTTAAGTTATTTAATTTAATATTAACTATAATAATACAGTAGAAGTGTTTTCTAGTGTTATTTTTTAGTTTAAGTGCAATTCTATATAAGTGGAATATGAAACGGCAGTATAGACCTAAAGCAAGTTTTTTATTTTGAACTTTGGTTTTTATAAGGAAATATTGGTCATAATATTCTAAATTATGGTTTAAAAAGTTCGTATTAATATATCAAAATGGTTCAAATACCGGCAGAATTTGACCCATCTTTTTGGGAAAAAAATAATGGGACAATGGTTTTGACTTGCCTTTTACCCAACGGAGTTATGATTCTTCTTACGAGTCCTGATAATGCAACTCTGGCGGATATTAAAGAGGTAACTATATCACATTTTTAATATATTTTTATTATTTTTATTAAAAATTACAAGGAATATACAACACCTATATGGGAATTCTTTGAATTCTATTCCATTGTAAAAAACAATTGAGTCATTGGAAATACCAAGAAAAAAACACAAAATTACTTTCAAACCTAATTTCCAACACACATTCTAACTAGTTCTTCCATTTAAAATAAATTGCTCTAAATCAGGGTGTCCAGCTGTTTGGAAAATCAGGGAATTTAGGGGCTGTTCAAAAATTATTTTATCAAATTTTTGCCATTTTTGCTCTCCCTCCTCCCATTGTCACCATTTTATCACATATATAATTAAATACGTTTTATATAGGCCATCACTTTAAACAAGAACCACTCCCCCTGGTTAGGTCAGTGACATAGTTGTTGATAAGCTCCTTAGTAATACAGGGAATTTACAACATTTTAGGAAGTGTATGTGTTTTTTATTACATGCTTTATGTATCAAAATACAGCACATATAACTTGTAAAAACTGATAAAAATTTGAAGAAAAATGTAAAAATATCCTTAATTTTCCTCATAGCATTATATTGCATTAATTTATAATTAGTGGTGGGATCAAAGTATTCATTTACCATGGGCTTGCAAAAATCTTCGAAATATTGTAAAATATTATATTTTAAGATTTTTGGGATTTTTGATTTTTATTTAATTTTTCCCAAATAGTTATACCTATTTTAAATTATTAATTTGTTTTAAAAATGCAGGCACCCTCAACATTTTGTCAAAATATCAAGGGTCTGTAGAACTCTAGCAGGCATAAATATTTTTATTTTTTAAGGGTTGGTTACTACTCAAATTTAGAGAGCTGAATTTTTTCTTTTTTTTATTAAGAAAAAGCTAAGGTGGTGGTGGTTTTTCTCTGGTCAAACGTGGGTTTTTCTCAGGGTTTTTATAGAAGGAATTCCTTAACACCCTAGTGGGTTTAGACTTAATAAATATTAAACAAAGTTAAACACTTAATGCATCCACCCGAGTTAACTCATTTACATTATGTTGGCTCTTTTCCGCTTACCAAGTTAACTCATTGACAGTAGGTTGGCTCTTTTCCGCTTACCCGAGTTAGCTTGGGCGACATATATTTTGCCTAATTGGTGGATGTCAAGGTGATAATTAAAAAAATGCTTAAAAATGAAAAGTATTAAGCCCAGAAAAGCTAACCTTCAGGTTCTTTTTTGCGTGACAACTCCCGTTAGTACACTGAAACGCAAAAAATCGGACCACCTAAAAAACTGCCATTTTAAAATTTAAATATTTAGAAAACTACTTAACATATTGCCTGTCGTATTGTTAAAAAAAATCGGCCAAAAACAGATTCTGATACTAACAGCCGAGCTCTTTCAGTCCCATATAACTGAACTAAGAGACTTATCAAGCAACACGCGGCTGTAGAGCAGAACCACGTCCGAGACACCAGTGGGGTCTCAGGTTATTGAAAATATCGGAGACCTCACGTTTATATTTTACGACAGCCGAGTGTTAATGGATCTGATTCGTTTTTGTTTTGAAGCTTACCCTATAACAAATTTGGGATTCAAACAGATTGAAAATAAAATCTGTCTGAATTTGTTTGAATCCGTTTTTGGAATCGCATTGGCGAAATTAAAAATAATTGATTTTTAATCTGTGTGAATCCGAATCAATTCGCAAAAAACGGATTCAAACAGGTTCAGATAGTTAGATATGTGAAATTGGAAGGTCTTAGCATATGTTGCATATGTTGAGACCTTTATGCTATATGTAGGTATAGGTATAGTCCGTGGTCTAAAGAAGCCCAGCAAAGCATCCTATCCATTTAAAATCGTATAATGTGTATACAATTACCTTTTGGTAATTTACTTTGAAAACATTATCTAGATATGCTTATATCGACTTTTTTGTTGCAAACGTCGGTGAGAAGCAATGGCGATTTCTCCCGTTAGATTAGACAGGGACAAAAGTTCTACCCAAAAAGGATAGAAGACATACATACACTCCCACTTCCACCCAACCAAACAAATTCTGTATTTGTTCTTTGTTGAACAAATACAATATTTACTTGGCCGGGCGAAAAGTGTTACTATAATATTTTTATTAAAGAAATTACTGGCGCCATCTAAATTTTAGTAGAATTATCTTATTCTACAGATTCACATTAGCTGTGTTCGTTCGTACCGCTCACTGCTACACTTTCCGGCCAACCAAATAAATACTGTATTTGTTGTATAAAAAACAAATACAGTATTTATTTGGTTGGCTGGAAAGTGTAGCACAAATGAGATAGAGATAGGGTAGACGTCTTTTGTTTCATAATTCTAGTTGTAGAGACCTCCATTCAAAATTTTAATACGCATATGCAAATTAAAACGAATTAAATTAGATACGCATTTGCAAATAGTTGCTAATTAAAAATGAAATTCCACATATGCAAATAGAAACGAATTAAATCGGATAAGCATTTGCAAATAGTTGCTTATTGAAAATGATATTCCGCATATGCGAATAGAAACGAATTAAAACTTGTTACGCATTTGCAAACAGCCGATAATTAGAAATGATATTCTGAATTAAATTTAAATAGCAAATATAAATTAAAACAGCTTAACTAATTGAAACGAATTAAAACGGATTAATATTGATAATTCGCTACAAATAGAAATAATTCAAACTAATTCAAACTAATTCAAATGGGTTAAAAATATTTTATTTTTAATCTGTTTGAATCTGAAATTTTTTTATAGAGTAATCTTTGTATATTTTCGTCTTTATTTAGAATAATTTAAAAAAGCATATTTGTATCAACAGCAACACAAAATTTTCAACTGTTTTTTGCCCCATCTTCTAGGGTTTGTATGGCACGGTTCACCTAGGCGATTTTAAATAAAAATGTCGTGGACCCCTATTTTTTTTGGACTAAAACATACCTGATGACATAAGAAATCAATTTCCATTTGAAAGAAAATCGTAAAAGATACACTTTTTTAGAAAGATAAAAAAACTTTTTTTTGAGTAATAGGGTGTGTCGAAAAATTCCCGATTTTCGAAATCGAAAACGCTCTCTAGCTCAAAAGTTGCTCCTTAGTAAAAAACTGTGGCCACTCAAAAATGAGCAAAATCGATTAATGTTTGGACTTCTTAAAGCACTCAAACTTTGTAAAATATCGGTACCTGTTTTTCGGAAAAAAAATTAACTTATAAAAATGCTAATTATTTTTTTAAATAGGGCATATTTAAAAAGACATAACTTCCTTAGGAATGATTTTTTGACCAGGGTGTATAAATTTTTTCTATGTTTTTAATGTTAAATAACCACCCATTACTAAAATATTTGTTTTTGGCTTTATATTTTTTTATTATTTTTATTTTTGGTTCTTCGTGCGTAAAAATTTACCTTTAAGTGCATTTATTTTTAAAACGGTTAAACCTGCGATGTTAAACCACAGAAACTTTTTTGTGTATTTTTACATAAAAAAGTATATTCTAACCAGAAAAAATAAAAAAAGTACACCAAAAAAAGTTTTAGGCAAAAAACAGAAAATCCACCCGGTTTCGAATCGAAATTAATTTTTTTTTACTCAACTTGCGGAAAAGAATTATGTCTTCAGTATAGTCATGTAGGTTAACGTGTATATATGCTTATATACTAATATATAATTTTGCAGATTTTTTATTTAAAACTATTTTTTATGCACTTTTAAAACTTGCAAAAATAAAATTTTCGCGAAACTTTCAAATAATTGCCGATTTTTTCTTGTTCTAACTTAAGGGGAGGGGGGATATAATTTTTTTAGTTCTTACATTTCTAAATATTATCAAAGAAATCCTCCAAAATTTCCTCAATTTTTATCGGTATCAGTTTTTATCCGAAAAACAGGTACCGATTTTTGTGCTTGTGTTTGTGCTTTGAGCTACCTCTAAACATTAATCGATTTGGCTCATTTCTGAGTGGCCACTATTTTTTTCTAAGGAGCAACTTTTAAGCCAGAGAGCGTTTTTGATTTTGAAAACACGACTTTTTTGACACACCCTATAACTCAAAAAAAAGCTTTTTATCTGTCTAAAAAAGTGTATCTTTTACGATTTTCTTTCAAATGGGAATTGATTTCTTATGTCATCAGGTATGTCTTAGTCCAAAAAATGTAGGGGTCCACGAAATTTTTATTTAAAATCGCCCAGGTGAACCGTGATGGCAAGCCACTAGTGCAGTGCACTGCAAATGTTTTTCAAATTATTAAAACTCCTTTTATTGCCACAGTTATTGTGAATATTTTCTTTGTTATTTGTTTATATTTTAATTCTGATTTGGTAGAGTTTGGGAGTTATTAGGATTTTCCTAAAAATTGTATTTTTTTCAAATAACTCAAAACTACTAAATCAGTTGAATTCTTGTTTTTTTTTTTCAATTTGAAGTGTAAGTCTTTTACTTTTTCTTCTACAGTTTCTTCATCCAGCGGAAACTTTCTACTGCCCCCTAACGGTGGTTTTACAAAACCGTCGCCGGATGTAGTGATCCTATTTTTCACCACCGACTTCCCATGAAACCAGATAACGTCCCCGACGTACTATCGACGTCAGTTTTTGTTTAAATTTAATGCTGAGGCTATAGGTGGGGCTCGAGGAGGGGCCACATATTGTTATCTACCACCAAAAAAAGTTTTAAATTCTATATTGTATATTGATTAAATTTAACTTAATTAAATTAAATTTAATTCTTAAAACTAGATGAAACGTTGCAACCACCCTGTCAAAACATCGGCACTATTGTACACTAGAGACATCTAGTTTGCAAATTTCAAACTAGGTGTTTTGTTTGATTTTAAATTCTATATCTTTAAAACATTATATTCTAGCAAAAAACTGTATATAACATTTTTTAAAGGGCCTTAAAAGGAGCTTTTATTTAAAATATAATTTTTTGAAATCGGGTTATAAATGTGTGAGATATGCTAAAAAAACCTTTTACTGCTTTAAACGCCAATATCTCGATAACAATGCGTTTTAGGAAAACGTTGTTTATAAATTTTTTTGACCAATTTAAAATTATCTTTTATATAAGTGCTAAATTAACAAAATACAATAATAATTGCCTTAATTATAAACAAAAAACGCTAAAAATAGGAGTTTTACCCTATTTTTACCTCCTTACCCCCAATCGTTTACCCCCAAAATCTAATCAGCTCTTCGGAATACGATATGCAAAAAACCGCAAGTCGATATCTCATGTAGAAATGGAGTTAGAGAGTTTACACCCAGACAGACAGACAGACAGACAGACAGACGCAAATTTTTTTTTACTGATTCCGACTCAAAATGGTCTAAAACGTCGAGAAATGTGAAAAAAAAACGTGGTCAAAGATTTTGACTTTTCGGCGAAGATTTCAATACATCGGCACTCTTAGTAGCACTAAGTGCCGATGTAATTGATAACTTAAACTAAACAGTAGTATTCAGTTGCTATAGCAACTATAGTAAGCCTGTGAAAAATCCCTTTCACTGGACAAGAGCAGATATGTGGAGTAACAGCAAGAAATTTTCTATAAAATCCTGTCAAAGGATCTCATATTATAATATTGTCCTCTCTAAAATTAACTCCGTCTCCAGCCTTGTGGGTTAATTTTCTCATGGGCAAAATCCTAGTTTCCTCTTTGATACCATAAATAACTATTAATTTGAGAGATAATATAATGTTGAACACGTTATTCTAACTTCCTATTTTTGACGTCAGTAATGCTGGGCTGTACCTTATACACGCCACTGGGACGACAGCAAGAGGTCATAATATGACGTAATGTAGGTCAGTTAGTGCCAAATAATTGACGTCAAAAAGACCTTTTGGTTTCCTGGGTTTATATTCCTTCCCCAGCTGTGTCCAGAACCCTAAATGGTTTCAAATTATTATTATAGGTACTGCTTACATCTTTTAAAGGCTGTGCGACATACGCATACCACTCAGTCGTTAATAGGTGGGAAGATAATAACCTAATGGTCCACAGGAAACACTAACTTTCCGTAAAAATGCTCTTCTGCGCTACAAATTGTGGGGCAAAAGAGCATTTTTGGGCCACAAAGGGTTAATTAATGGAGTTTTAAAGATTGTAGGGATTTATACCGATTTTGGACCCATTTTAAAAAATGTAATTTTACAGGATTTATGGGAGGAAGCCGCCGATTATCCTTTCTATGGAAAACTCCACGACATGTCGGTCTACTCTTTCGCCTGCATCAATAGCATGGCGGAAAGAGAAGAGCTGTTGGACGAGACAAGAAGAATAAAAGACATCCGACCAACTGCGGCAGTTTTAATTATAAGCGAATTAAGTGCTAACACTTTAGATGATCAGTCGACTAACGTACAAATAGGACATCTTATTGGAAAACGTACGTCAAAAGAACCCTGCACAGTCTTTATATGGTGTTGGCTTTCGGTTGATTTGGTTAATTTTTTAATCTATTGTTAAATATTTTAAACTGAACTAAATTCAATTGTTTGATATTTATATTTTAAAAAATCTATTTAAAATAATATTTTACTATTCCTTAAAACTACTTTTTTTTATTAACGCAGTCCATCCAAAGTGACTGATCGATTTCGTGCTTTTGAGCACTCTTCAGAGCCACATATCGGTAGCAGGACAACTACGAAAATCAATTGATTTCATTTTCGTAGTTGTCCTACTTCCGATATGTGGATATAAATAGTGCTAAAAAGCACGAAATCTATCACTTCGGATGGACGACTGCGTTAATCAAACAAAAGTAGTTTTAAGGAATAGTATTATTTTATACAGATTTTAAACTGAACTGAACTATTGTTTTCGTTTTTTTAATTGTATGGACAGTTTTTGAATAATGAGCATTTAAATATCAATACCTGACGTAAAAGGATTATAGTCATTAGATTGATTGCTACCATTCAAAGCCTTCAGACTAAGAGAGGTATGAGTAGTTTTCTACATCTAGCAATAGATGGCGAACGAGTCTACATCAGTCTGATGACTATATTCCTTTTTCGAATAAAGTCTAAAAACGTTTTCTTAATCAGAGTGCAGAGTTGACTCTTGGTACTGAAGAGGGCCAGCAGCCCGAAACTGTCAGTCTACCAATATCACTCTCAAGATAGCTGGAGGCTAGTTCCTTCAGTCATCTTGATGACTGTACGGTGATTAGAAAATAGATTGATAGAATAATAAATTAATATTTTTATAATTTTGTTTAAATTTCTGTATTTACTAAGATCTTAATATTCTTATTACTAGAGTAATTCAGTTCAAGTTCCATTTAAATATCTTAATTCGTTCGTGGGTTATTACAAAAAATTGAACCGTTTTTTGTTAAGCTCTGGCACAAAAACTATACGACTTAAAGCTTTGTGCCCAGTTAAGTAACAAAACATGTTTAAATTTCAACGAATTTAACCCGGGGCCATTTCCCACAAGTAATGTCCGTGGACTTTTTTTTACTTTTTTTACTAAAAAAATGTCCTCCTTTCTAATATTAACGTATTTTCAGGTTTAGTAGAATTTGACGTTTTAAACAATTCCGAAATAAACGACTTTCGATTCAAAATGCGCAAATTAGGCGACGACATTGCTCAAAATCGAAACAAAATGACGTGGCAAGAAAAACTGTTCTATCAATTCCCACCGATCCTATCAACCAGTAGCCTTATATACAGAGAAACATTGGCCTCGAAGAAAAAAATCAATATAGCCTCAAAATTCGCCTTTGAGAATAAGGAAGAAAAGAGTGAAAATTCTGAGATGATGCAAAGTTCGCACACGTTTCACGTGCTTCCTAATATTAGACCTAATGAGTTGTTGGAAATGATTTTGAACAAAAAGGCCTATATTTTAAATTTTAAGAGGAATGAACAAGTGAATGATTATGTTCTGAAAGTTTGTGGGCAGGATGATTATGTTATCGGCGACAATCCTATTATACAATATCAATACATTCAGGACTCCATATCAAGGGATATCGTCCCTACCTTAGTTACTGTACATAAAGACTCAATACCAGGTAAATATAAATCCACGTTTTTTCAAGCTTTTTAGCAAAAACTAATAGTGTCGCGATATTTTACAAGTTTTCTGAAATTTTATTTTCTTTCGAAAAACGCCACTTATTATAGTAATAGTAGTAATAGTAATAGTAATAGTAATATTTATTGACCAAACGTGATACATTTAGTACATAATGGTATGTCAGTAATACATTAAGCTAAATTAAAAACAAATTGCTTAAAATTAGGAGTATATTTTAAAAGCTAAATAAATACGTCTAAATAATTCTAACATATGGCTTGGGTTTTATAGGCCTTTACAGAATAAAAATCTCTTTCTATCAAATATTTTTTAACAGATATTTTGAAGGCGTTATTGTTGGAAATGCTTCTTATATTTCTTGGTAGTTTATTATACAGATACATAAGTTGCAAAATTTCGCCAAGCCGTGTATGGTAGTTTTGCCTTTCAGTGGAAAATTTTTCAGGATTATTCCTTACAAACATAACACATTTAAATATATAAACACACGGCACAGTTAAAATATTTTTATCTTTAAAAATCTTTTGACAACTGGTTCTATAGTCCAAGTTAAATATAAGACGAATGAGTCTTTTTTGTGCTACCAAAACTCTGTCTATACCACTCACACATCCCCAACAAATAATGTTACAAACCATGTGAGGGTAAGCTAGTGAGTAGTATATGCCTAAAATTCCAGCCTCATCAAAATCTCTCCTTAGCTTTAAAATAGCGAAAAAGGCATTATTAAGCTTTTTACAAACATGCTCTATATGATCACACCAAGAGAGGTCGCTATTGAAAAAGGTACCAAGAAATTTAATGGACGAAGATAGTGATAAATCCAAAATTTTAAAGTCAATATCCAATCTTTTCCTATTAAAGAAGTTTATGGCTACGGTTTTCGATTTATTTAAAACAAGCTTATTAATTTCACACCATTTTTCAAAATTCTGAATAGCTTCTAATAGTAAGGTGTGTAGTTCTAAAGGAGAGTTAGAAGAAATAATTATAGTAGAATCGTCCGCAAATAAAATAACCAATCCTAACTTAATAAAAAGATTAAGATCGTTGATAAAAATTAAGAAAAGTAGCGGCCCGAGGATAGAACCTCGTGGGACACCAAGTTTTAGAAAAAACGAATTTGACCTACTGCTTTTATTTATTTATAGCCGTCGCAATACGAACTAGTTCGTTAACTGGCACCTGTGTGCTGAGGCAAGGGGAAAATCTAAATTTGTCATATTAGGAGGCTCATATTTACATTATTATAGCAGCTACAAAAGTTTTTTCTAGTTTAAATTAAATTTACATTTATGCTCTATAAAATTATTACGAAAAATGTCTGAAAATAGTTTTAAAAGTTCAGTTTTTGAATAGCTTTTGATGACTCTGTAATGATGTTTAAAAGAAGGTGAATTTATCTTTCTTAAGCAGTTTTTATAAATTTAACGTCATATTTATTATATTTGTCAAGTCTATGTGTTTGTCAATTTTGCTAAATATGACATTTACTGCCCAAAATAGTCTTAAACAGCAACAATGTGTCTTAAAACCTAGTCTTCAGTTGAACACCGGAAACGAAATACAGATACTTTTCTTTACGGTTTTACAGGGCAAGCATGTAACTTGAACTCAAGCTATAGAAAACCTTTGTAAGCGCTTTAATAGTTTATTTATTGTCCACCTAAAATTACATTTTTTATTTTTTTTTAATTTTCGGCAGGGCATTTCTCAAAAATGGAAAAAGATAGATTTAATCTAAACAAAAACTAAATCAGCAACAAAAACACTATTAGAATTGTGCAAAAGTATTTTCAGTTTGTTGCTGTTGTTTAGCATGCAGTCTGCGAAATAACTTTTACCACTATTTACAAACTGGCGCTCATTAGGATTTCGTTCTCATCGGTTTTAAATTTTATGGAGCTTTTGCTAACATGATTTATCATCACCTAAGTTTGCTATTTTAAAACCTATTTCCATCTGGGGGACGTGTGTATACAGGGTGTATTTGAAATAGCGTAGGAAAATTTAACAGGTGATTCTACATGATAAAATATGACAAAAAGTTCCTATAAACGTATGTCTAAAAATGCGTCATAAGGGAGCTACGCCCCTTTGAAATTGGCTAAAAAAATCGGTTTTTATTTAATAACTCAGGAACCCTTTGAGATATATTAACGAGGTTTTGCACGTGAATTAATCCTAATAAGGCCCATCTTTGTATGTCATTTTCACGTACTTATTTAAACCAGGGGTGTGCGAAACGGGGGGGCCTTATCAGTTTTTTGTCCCAAACTTTTTTCTGTGTAACTTTTTTGCAATTTTATTTTTGAAATATGATTCCTCAGGTCAAAATACATAAAAAGGTACTCTTGTTGTAATACTGTAGGATTAACCGTTTTCGAGAAAAGTTCATTTGAAGGTGAAATTTCACGGTTCGAGGACGAAAAATTAAATACTAAAATGTCGAGAACCAAAATTTTAATGATGCAATGTTATTCTACATCAAAAACTAAGAAAAAAAGTTTCCATACATGTAGGTCGAAAAAACGCTTTTAAAGCTACCATAGCCCTTTAAAAATGGTGCATATTTAGGAGACCATAGCTCCATTAGGATTGATTTTTGGAAGTACCTGTATATGAGGTTTTTTTCTTAGTTTTTAATGTACATTCGCCCTGTATCATTAAAATTTTGGTTTTCACCATTTTAGTATTTAATTTTTCGCCCTCGAACCGTGGAATTTCACCTTCACATGAATTTTTCTCGAAAACGGTTAATCCTACAGTATTACAACAAGAGTACCTTTTTTATGTATTTTGACCTGAGGAATCATATTTCAAAAATAAAATTGCAAAAAAGTTACACAGAAAAAAGTTTGGGACAAAAAACTGATAAGCCCCCCCCCCCGTTTCGCGCACCCCTGGTTGAAATAAGTACATGAAAATAACACATAAAAACGTGCCTTGGTAGGATTAGTTGACGTGCAAAACCTCGTTGATATATTTCAAAGGGTTCCTGAGTTATTAAATAAAAACCGACTATTTTAGCCACTTTCAAAGGGGCGTAGCTCCCTTATGACGCATTTTTAGACATATGTTTATAGGAACTTTTTTTCATATTTTATGATGTAGAATCATCTGTTAAAATTTCCGACGCTATTTCAAATACACCGTGTAGACTGAGAATCAGTTTTTCTTCACCGCTTGTTTTTTTTTTCAGTTAAGCAAGCAAATGATTATGAAACCGTGGATTTTCCTAAAAAAGGAACAAATACTAATACATTAACGTTAAATAAAAAGAAAAAATATAAGTCGTCATGGAGTGTTACAGAAAAATTTAAAATTACCGTATGTACCATAAGTAATTCTGACCCCAAAAAAATAACTGAGGTAAGTTACATTTAAATAGTTTTTTTTTTAATTTTGGCTCAATGTCAGAATATTAATTAATATCAAACAAAATTAAAATTCTGATTTAAAACTGGAATATGTTCAGTCTTTTTCCAAATACCAATTTGGAGTCAAAAATGTATTAAATTTTGCGACTATTAAAATCCAAGATAAAGCCCGATTTTTTTTATTATTATTTATTTTAGAATTTTAATAATATTTCAACTTTTAATTGAAATAATATTGAAAATTCTGAATTCAGGTCTGAATTTTTAGAAAAATTCTAAAATTTAGTTATAATTCTATTAAAAAATTACAAAATAAAGTCAGAAAATTAAAATTTCCAAATTTTTAGTTTAAGATTTTTTTAATTCTGAGATTTTTAATATATAATAATATAATCACTTAAGTAAGTAGAAAAATCATAAGAAAACATAAAATTTTTTAAAAACACATATAATTCACATTAGAATTTTTATAAAATTAAAATTTAAACAAATGGGCTTTATGTCGAAATTTAATAATACATTTCTGATATTATTTTAATAGAATTCTAACTTAATCTCAAAATTTTATTACAATTCCGACTTAGTCTCAGAATTTAATTAAAATTCCGACTTAATCTCAGAATTTTATTAAAGTTCTAACTTAATCTAAGAATTTTATTAAAATTCCGACTTAATCTTAGAATTTTATTAAATTTCCGACTTAATCTCAGAATTTTACTAAAATTCCGACTTAATCTCAGAATTTTATCAAAATTCCGACTTAATCTCAGAATTTTATTAAAATTCCGACTTAATCTCGGAATTTTATTAAAATTCCGACTTAATCTCAGAATTTCACTAAAATTCCGATTTTAAGTCAGATTTTTATTAAAATTACAAGATAAAATAATTTTAATAAAATCGGACTTTATTTTGGAATTTAATGAAAAAAACTGAAGTTCCCTTTACACGCTTTCGTAAAATAACATTTTTTTTTTCTTAGATTAACATACAAGCTGGCCTTTTCTATGGAGGAAAATCTCTGTGTCAACTCAAAAAAACGGAAGATAAATTCATCAACGATAAGGACGAATGCGAATTTAATAATGAACTTGAATTTGATATTGCCGTGTGTAATATTCCTAGAAACGCTAAACTGTGCTTTGTTCTTTCTGAAGTTAATGTATATAATAAGGGCACCAAAACAAGAAAACTTAAAGAGCCAAGTAAAGTAAGTAACAAAAACACAAAAAAACAAAAAAAAAACAATATAGGACCTTGTGGGAGGGGGTAATACCGCCCAGAGGGTAATTCCGTGCGTTTAAATATCTAAAATATTAGAAGTTATTAAAAAAAAAAACCTTGCGCCATATCGTAATACAACTGTGAACAACTGTCCGCCGTTTAGTTGAGATTGCAACCTGCGTTGGATTGTAGTTAGCTTTTTTTTAATTACTGTGCGTGGATCTAATTAAATTTCTATCTAAAATAAGCTGTAACCTAATTAGTTTTAAACTTTTTGGTTGACCACATTCATTTTTTCCTTTTTGTATACGGATTGGTTTTGCTTGTGTTTTAATTAATATCATATTTTCATTTAGTATATTTTTTAATTAAGGTTAAGTTGTGTTCTTCGGGAAAATGCCCTGCATATCGACACTCCCAAGCAACAAGGATGTAACTCAAGTTAGACCCATTCTGAGTTATACTCATAGGTAAACGCCTTGAAAAAGACACACATGGAGGTACTACTCAGGTTTTTCCACAGTCCACTTTAAGCAAAAGTTTACTTAAAATCACTAAAGTAAGAAATTCTAAACTTGAATATTATCAGAAACAAACAGTAAATAAACAATAAATACTTAAACAGTTAAATGGAGAATTTTATAAGCTTTCAAATGATGTATCACAAGACTTCCTTTTCCAGTAAAAATCATTTACCCACCCTTAAATAACAAAAAAAAATATTTTAGAAATTTAGCTGTCGTGAAAAATGACAGTATATGAGTTACGGCTTTGTTGCTTGGGGGTATCGATACGTTAAGTGTGTGGAGAATTGCTAGAAACAATGAAAAGTTTTGAGTTGTATTATTAGAACTATTTCTATTTATTTCAACTATTTTTTTTTTGTTTAGGAAAATCCTATAGCTTGGGCAAATACCACGGTGTACGATTTTAAAAACCAACTAAAGAGTGGAGATGACACCTTATACATGTGGACTGACGCTGAGGATTTGCTTTCTGATGACGTTTTGCATCCCTTGGGAACGGTAGTTAGCAATCCAAATATTAAATACTCAACAGCACTGACCCTAAAATTTCATAGGTAATAAATACTCTTATTTTTTATCAGTTGCGGTGCAGAATAGTATATTCTATAACTAGTATGGAATAGACAATATTCCGCGCGAGCGGAAAATTTGTCATTCGAGCCGGCGAGTATGACGGTCCCGCGAGCTCGGAATGACTATTCCATACGTGTTGTAGACTATACTTTTTCTTCGACTGCAAATATGAAACACTGTATGGCTTTAAACTGCGGACAAGGTTAAAAACAATGTTTTTTGTGACTCGACATTGTAAATGCAACAAAACACATATTTTTAAATAAAGCAATTAATGTTATTTAATAATTTTATCAAATCAGTACTTAAAAAATATTTTTATTTAATTTTAGCACATATTTACAAATTATAATGCAAAAATTGAAGGTTATGTCAGATTCGTGACAGATATCAGGTTTAAATATTTAACAATGGATGCAGCAGTTTTAATTTTTTGAACTAAATTGATAAAAAACTGGTCATATATTAAGAAAAACTAATAAACTTTATGTAATTTTAACGCAAAACTTTAAATTACATTAAATTATTCAATATTTCATGGTAATATATATATATATATATATATATATATATATATATACTCATATTCCATCAATAGGGAGCCCGAAATTGCATGTTCGACCTGCGATACGAAGCCCACTACCGACATACGAGGCCCGGTTTTGGGCTTCGAATTTTTTATAGTGTATATCGTTTTATTGGACCTTAAATATAGTAGAAGAAGAAGACTTGAAAAATTGCCCAGGGCTTCCTATTATTCTAATACCCATCAAAATATACGCGCCTGTGTTCACGGAAGTTGAACTAGATGGCGACACAGTAGAACTGTATGTTGCATGTATTTTTATGTAGTTGTCATATGATATGAGTCCCTAAGATTTGGCAACGTTGTTGACTACTTCAACTTAAATTGTTCAGCACTGTAGTATTAATTGGCGCTAAATCTTTTGTGATATTAGAGCTTGCTTTAAAAGCTCAAGGTAAGTTAACGTAACATACCTAAATTCAATAAATAACTTTAAATATTTTCTATATTTCAAAGAGTTTTTATTGTAAGAAAAAAACTGTCTATCAGTTCCGTTAACGGACTCTCGTGGGATTCACAGTGGGAAATAACGATCTTTTCCTGCGGAACGGTAAAAAAAGAGTACTTTAAATTATCCGATCGGGCTGAAATTTTGTACGCTGACTTAAGGGACCTTTCTCCACCCCATCATGAAATTTCAACCCCATCAAACAATATTTAAGGGTGGCTTCCCCCTTTAAAACAATTTTTTTTCAGCGGAACGGTAAAAAAAGAGTACTTTAAATTATCCGATCGGGCTGAAATTTTTTACAGCGACTTTAAGGACCTCCCTGCACCCCATTCTAAAATTTCAACCCCATCGGAAAATATTTAGGGTTGGTTTACGCCTCCGAAACGATTTTTTCTGCGGAATGGTAAAAAACGAGTACTTTAAATTATCCGATCGGGCTGAAATTTTTTATGCTGACTTTAGGTACCACCCTGCACCCCATTCTAAAATTATAACCCGATCGGAAAATATTTAGGGTTGGTTTACGCCTCCGAAACGATGTTTTCTGTGGAATGGTAAAAAACGAGTACTTTAAATTTTCTATGCTGACTTAAGAGACCTTCCTGCACCCCATCCTAAAATTTAAACCCCATCGGAAAATATTTAAGGGTGGCTTCCCCTTTGAAACATTTTTTTTCAGCGGAACGGTAAAAACAGAGAACTTTAAATTATCCGATTGGCCTGAAATTGTTTGTGGTGACTTTAGGGATCTTCCTGCAACCCATTCTAAAATTTCAACCCCATCTGAAAATATTTAGGGTTGGTTTACGCCTGCAAAACGATTTTTTTCTGCGGAATGGTAAAAAACGAGTACTTTAAATTATCCGATCGGGCTGAATTTATGCTAACTTCAAGTACCCCCCTGCACCCCATTCTAAAATTATAACCCGATCGGAAAATATTTAGGGTTGGTTTACGCCTCCGAAACGATGTTTTCTGCGGAATGGTAAAAAACGAGTACTTTAAATTATCCGATCGGACTGAAATTTTGTATGCTGACTTAAGAGACCTTCCTGCACCCCATCCTAAAATTTGAACCCCATCGGACAATATTTAAGGGTGGCTTCCCCCTTTGAAACATTTGTTTTCAGCGGAACGGTAAAAAATAGAACTTTCAATTATCCGATTGGGCTGAAAATTTTTGTGGTGACTTTAGGGACCTCCCTGCACCCTATCCTAAAATTTCAACCCCATCTGAAAATATTTAGGGTTGGTTTACGCCTGCAAAACGATTTTTTTCTGCGGAATGGTAAAAAACGAGTACTTTAAATTATCTGATCGGGCTGAAATTATTTATGCTGACTTTAGGTACCACCCTGCATCCCATTCTAAAATCATAACCCGATCGGAAAATATTTAGGGTTGGTTTACGCCTCCGAAACGATGTTTTCTGCGGAATGGTAAAAAACGAGTACTTTAAATTATCAGATCGGACTGAAATTTTGTATGCTGACTTAAGAGACCTTCCTAAAATTTGAACCCCATCGGACAATATTTAAGGGTGGCTTCCCCCTTTGAAACATTTTTTTTTCAGCGGAACGGTAAAAAATAGAACTTTCAATTATCCGATTGGGCTGAAAATTTTTGTGGTGACTTTAGGGACCTCCCTGCACCCTATCCTAAAATTTCAACCCCATCGGAAAATATTTAAGGTTGGTTTACGCCTGCGAAACGATTTTTTTCTGCGGAATGGTAAAAAACGAGAACTTTAAATTATCCGATCGGGCTGAAATTTTTTAGGGCGACTTTAGGGACCTCCCTGCACCCCATTCTAAAATTTCAACCCCATCAGAAAATATTTAGGGTTGGTTTACGCCTCCGAAACGATTTTTTCTGCGGAATGGTAAAAAACGAGTACTTTAAATTATCCGATCGGGCTGAAATTTTGTATGCTGACTTTACAGACCTTCCTGCATCCCATCCTAAAATTTTAACCCCATCGGAAAATTTTAACGGTGGCTTCCCCTTTGAAACATTTTTTTTTCAGCGGAACGGTTAAAAAAGAGAACTTAAAATTATCCGATTGGCCTGAAATTGTTTGTCGTGACTTTAGGAATCATCCTGCACCCCATTCTAAAATTTCAACCCCATCTGAAAATATTAAGGGTTGGTTTACTGCTGCAAAACGATTTTTTTCTGCGGAATGGTAAAAAACGAGTACTTTAAATTATCCGATGGGGCTGAAATTTTTTATGCTGACTTTAGGTACCACCCTGCACCCCATTCTAAAATTATAACCCGATCGGAAAATATGTAGGGTTGGTTTACGCCTCCGAAACGATGTTTTCTGCGGAATGGTAAAAAACGAGTACTTTAAATTATCCGATCGGACTGAAATTTTCTATGCTGACTTAAGAGACCTTCCTGCACCCCATCCTAAAATTTAAATCCCATCGGAAAATATTTAAGGGTGGCTTCCCCTTTGAAACATTTTTTTTTCAGCGGAACGGTAAAAACAGAGAACTTTAAATTATCCGATTGGCCTGAAATTTTTTGTGGTGACTTTAGGGATCTTCCTGCAACCCATTCTAAAATTTCAACCCCATCTGAAAATATTTAGGGTTGGTTTACGCCTGCAAAACGATTTTTTTCTGCGGAATGGTAAAAAACGAGTACTTTAAATTATCCGATCGGGCTGAATTTTTTTATGCTAACTTCAAGTACCCCCCTGCACCCCATTTTAAAATTTTAACCCCATCGGAAAATATTTAGGGTTGGTTTACGCCTCCGAAACGATTTTTTCTGCGGAATGGTAAAAAACGAGTACTTTAAATTATCCGATCGGGCTGAAATTTTGTATGCTGACTTTACAGACCTTCCTGCACCCCATCCTAAAATTTTAACCCCATCGGACAATATTTAACGGTGGCTTCCCCCTTTGAACCATTTTTTTTTTCAGCGGAACGGTAAAAAAAGAGAACTTTAAATTATTCGATTGGGCTGAAATTTTTTGTGGTGACTTTAGGGATCTCCCTGCACCCCATTCTAAAATTTCAACCCCATATGAAAATATTTAGGGTTGGTTTACGCCTACGAAACGATTTTTTTCTGCGGAATGGTAAAAAAACGAGTACTTTAAATTATCAGATCGGGCTGAAATATTGTATGCTGACTTTAGGTACCACCCTGCACCCTATTCTAAAATTATAACCCGATCGGAAAATATTTTAAGTTGATTTACGCCTGTGAAATGATTTTTTCCTGCGGAAGGGTAAAAAAAGAGTACTTTTAATTATCCGATCAGTCTAAAATTTTGTACGCTGACTTTAGGCACCTTCTTGCACCCCATCCTAAAATTATAACCCGATCAGAAAATATTTAGGGTTGGTTGCGAAACGATTTTTATCTGAGGAATGAAACAAAACGAGTACTTTAAATTTTCCAATCGAGCTGAAATTTTTTATGCTGACCTAAAGGACTTTCCTGCACCCCATCCTAAAATTTCAACCCCATTGGAAAATATTTAGGGTTGGTTTACGCCTCCGAAACGATTTTTTCTGCGGAATAGTAAAAAACGAGTACTTGAAATTATCCGATCGGTATAAAATTTTTTATGCTGACTTAAGGGACCTTTCTGCATCCCATCATAAAATTTCAACCCCATCGAACAATATTCAAGGGTGACTTCCCCCTTTGAAACAAATTCCAAATTATGTTGATATTTTTTTACACCAGACCAAAACATCACTTTTTTAATAAAAAACAAAATAGTTTCATTACATTTTAAACATTTTAAATATTAAAAATAAAAACTACTTTTATAACAATATTATTCATTTATCATTAAAAAACAAGCGTTAAACTTTCATACAAAGACAATTTAAATAATTATTATATCGAATTTATAAGTAGGAAATATTGGCAACATCGCAGGGCTTCAAATAACTGTGAAAAATCAAAAAAATATGCATTTGGGCTTGCTATGACCGGAAAATATAATAGGGACTCGTATTAGCGTTACACATATATCTTTTTTCCTTGCCCCTAAACCCGGGCTTCGAATCACCTATGCTATGTATCGGGCCTCCTATTGATAGTTCTACGTGTATATATATATATATATATATATATATATATATATATATTTTTTTTTTTTTTTTTTTTGCTAATTTTGCTAGAGTTTTCTTTACTTTTATCAACATAAGATGGCACTACATGTGCTCATTCTAACACTTGATACGGAATATTCATACCGTATCTAGATCTAGAATGGATTCATTCTGTGTTTGAAAAGTGTATTTGCTTACATTCTAAACCAGTCGTAGAAAAATAAAATATTACAACTCAGATATTCCTATTATATTTCATTCAGGTTAATAAAAGAGGCTTTACCTGGAAATAATTTTGATTTTGGGTTTATTGGGTAGTTTAGGGCCGCAAATAAAAAAAAACAATTTTGCGACCTTTAACTCGATTTGGAACTGTCATTTTTTTGACGTATTTTCACAAAAAAAAACAGATTTTTCAAAATATCTCAAGATCGGTGCGTCCTAGGACAAAAAACGTTCTATATAAAAATATAGAAGACTTTTCAACATTTTTTTGTCCCATGTATTATTTTGTACAAGTTATAACTAATTCACGGCACCGCGGTAAACGCTACTGTAGCGTAACACTGTAGTGTAACACTAGGTTTTTAGCATTTTATTTATTTTTTTTTTAACCAATATTTTTTCTTACGAGTCAATTAGGCGTGCCCCTTAGAATATTTTGGGTGAAAAAATTAAAAAAATCTATCGGGCGCTTTCTTTTTAATTTTTGTAAAATTACAAATTTTAAAATAATTCACCCATTTGTGTCACATTGTGTTCTAAGGGGCAAGCCTAATCGATAAAGAAAAATCTTGGTTTTTGCGCCTTTCTCGTAAATAAGCATATTATTAAAATAAATATATGATAAATTTGAGTTTATTCTCCTTCCTTGGACATTTTCCTTCGGCGAAAACTCCGCTTTCTGGTAATCAGTCCAGTTTTCTCAAGTTTTATTTTTACTCGAAATACAGTGCAACATTTCATTCAGTCCTTATTGCATCCACACTAAGGCCCCACGCTATTAAATGTAGACTACACGACAAAAACGCTGAGGGTCAAAATGGGAATTAGGTCGACTTTCACATAAATAAGCAGTTTACCGTACCCATTTTTGTGGAAGTCGACCTTATTTGCATTGTGACCCTCAGTGTTTTTGTCGTGTAGTCTTCAAATATTCTTGCAATTTAAATATATTTTTGATGAGCTGTAAGCTGCGGCATATCTAATGTTTTTAATTTGGACAAGTAATGTCTTTTTCTACGACTGGTTTAGAATGTAAGCAAATACACACACTTTTCAAACACAGAATGAATCCATTATAGCTCTAGATACGGTATGAATATTCCGTATCAAGTGTTAGAATGAGCACATGTAGTGCCATCTCTTGTTTATAAAAGTAAAGAAAACTGTAGCAAAATTAGCAAAAATATATATATATTTTACCATGAAATATTGAATAATTTAATGCAATTTAAAGTATTGCGTTAAAATTACATAAATTTTATTAGCTTTTCTTAATATTTGACAAGTTTTTTTATCAATTTAGTTCAAAAAATTAAAACTCCTCCATTTATTGTTATATATTTAAACCTGATATATGTCCCAACAATCTGACATAACCTTCAATTTTTGCATTATAATTTGTAAATATGTGCTAAAATTAAATAAAATTTTTTTTTAACTACTGATTTGATAAAATTATTATATAACATTATTTGCTTTATTTAAAAATATGTTTTTGTTGCATTTACAATGTCGAATAAAAAAAAAAACATTATTTTTAACCTTGTCATTCCGCGCTCGCGGGACTGTCATACTCGCCTACCGGCTCGTATGACAAACTTTCCGCTCGCGCGGAATATTGTCTATTCCATACTAGTTATAGAATATACTATTCTAATCATTCTTGATATATAAAGTTCAATATAATTTAAAACATTTTTAGGTTTAAGCATTTTTTATGCAAAAATATTACCTACTATGCCATTTTCTCTTATTTTTAGCTATGGAGATGAGCCCAATCAATACATCTTCCCGCCGATAGAGTCGGTCGTGGAGTACGCAGAGCAACACTGCAACGTTGACACCACAGTTCTGAGTCAAATCGACATCCAGTCCTGCAAAAAACTCCTCTCCGAAAGCGACAATTTATTCGAAATCCACGACCAGGAGCGAAAAAACATCTGGTCCTTGAGGGAATATTGGCTCAAAAACGCTCCGGATTTTCTTCCCAAATTGCTTATGTGTATTGACTGGGATAAACGGGAAGAAGTAGCCGAAGCTTCGTTGATGCTCAAAAAATGGCCGCAGCTTCCGGTCGAAAAATCGCTGGAGCTGCTCGATTATGCTTACGCGGATCAGGAGGTCAGGAGTTTTGCGGTACAGTGTCTGCATGAAGTCAGGTAAAAAAACTTTTTCAAAGAAATTAAAAAATACATGGTTATATTTTTTTTTGAAAAATGAAAAATTAAAAAAAAAAATCGAAAAAAAATGTTTAACCCCCTTTGACCCCTTTTACCACCCCGATTTTTACAAAAATATATTCAGGCAAGAACTTTGGATAAGGAACCTATGTTCTAAATTTAAAGTCTTTAACTCGAGGCGTCCTCGAGTTATCGTGGTTATTTTCATCCTTGCCAAGATTTCTTTTTTTTTTTAAATTTGAATTCGATCGGATTATTCTTTCTCTATTTATTGGGCAGACGAGAAAACATGACATATGGACGGACATTTTTAAAACTTGTTGTAGAATTGTAGAATTGTATATCGGATGTCCCACCAGGTTCTTGTCAAGCTATATCTCCGTTTTTTTATTTGAAACCATTTTTATCAAAGAATATGAAAGTAAATTTTATTCTTAATTCAACCATGTATTATAAGTGGTATCTTATTTCTTAAAGGGGCTCCAAATAACAACCATTATTTATTAATAATACTGTCCCACCAGGTTTAAGACGGGCTATATCTCTGTTATTTAAAAAGATAAAAAAAATGAAAAAAAAAACAAAATTAAATGCGAGTCACCCCCAACTTTTGTTTTTTTAAATAGCTTCCTCCCTATTGTTACTACCATCTATTATTTCTATCTTATTTTTTTAATGGACTCCAAATTACAACCCCATCAGATCACAAGCAATATTTCTCATCAATTTTTTTTCCAAAAACTCACGATAGATTGTATCTAAAAGAAAACTGATTATTGTATCCAAAAACCACCTTTAATAAACCACTCTCCTGGAACCACCTGCAACTTTGTTCTAAATACCACCCTATTATTAAATAATAAGATACCACTTATAATACATGGTTGAATTTAGATTGAAATGTATTTTCATATTCTTTGATAAAAATAGGGGGTGCTATTTGAAAAACAGAAGTTGGGGGTGGGTAAGCAAGGGGTAGTTTTGGATACGTCGATAAAATAATCAATGGCTGAAATTTAAAGCTATTTTTTGAAAAATTTCTATCTTTTTAAATCTTGACAAGAACCTGGTGGGACAATTTGGTACAAAATTTTTAGAATTGAGTCAAAATGTCTTTTAATGTCTACATCAAAACCCACCTCCGTTATCAGTCTCAAAAACAAAAAATCGAAAAGTTGGTGTTTTCTTTTTTGCAAAATATATTGCATTAAATTAATTAATTAATCCTGTTTTTTTAAATTATTATTTCAGTGATGAAGATCTTTTACTGTACTTGCTACAGTTGGTTCAAGCTATCAAGCATGAGTTATATCTAGAATGCGACCTGGTGAATTTTTTAATCAGGAGAGCATTGTACAATCAAAAAATAGGACATTATTTATTTTGGCATTTACGGTAAGTGAAAAAAAAACTAAAAGAATATAGTAGTAAATAAGAACGTATTTTAATTATATTAAAACAAGGGTATATAAAGCTATTTTTCAATAAACAAAGCAATTCAGCTGAATGGCCTCTCAGGTCTCCAGATATCACACCTATAGATTTTTTCTGATTCAACCTAAAATCAAAGAGAAATATATTATAAAAAATAGCCGACACAGAAGTTAAAAAAAACTGTACCAAAATTAGTAAAAATATATTTTACCATGAAATATTAAATAATTTTATTGAATTTAAAGTTTTAATTTAAATTACATAGTTTATTATACAATCAAAAAATAGGATATTATTTATTTTGGCATTTACGGTAAGTTAAAAAAAAAAGGAAAAAAAGGAATACAAAAGTCGAGTTTGATTAAATTTGTTTGGACTTTTTATAAACGAAGCACTTCACGTGAATGGCCTCTCAGGTCTCCAGATTTCACACCCATAGATTTCTTGTGATTCAACCTAAAATCAAAGAGAAATATATAAAAATAGGTAATACAACTTTTTAAAAGTATAAATAAAATCTAAAACGGTATTTAAAGAATTTTAATTCTTAAAATTTTTCTTAAAAATTTGAATTGTGGGGCTAACTTAACCAATATTTTGGTTCAAATTTCAAGTCTCAAACTTAAAACGTCCTTTTATAGGTCTGAAATGCAGTTCCCAGCAGTTTCTCTACGTTTTGGGCTGATTCTAGAAGCCTACTGTAGAGGGACTCAGGAGCACATGCCGTTTTTGCAAAGACAAGTAGAACTATTGGAAAAATTCAAAAAAGGAAGTGAACTAGTTAGACAAAGAAAAGACAAGGATAAAGCTAAGGCTGCCCTAAAGGAACACCTCAGCGAATCAAATTCGCTGGAGGCTATCAGAAGCCCGCTAGATCCAAGTTACAGGTGTTCCAAAATACGAGTAGACAAATGTAAAATTATGGACAGCAAAATGCGGCCTCTGTGGATTGTCTTCGAAAACTCTGACGTTTATGGAGAAGATATTTATGTTATTTTCAAAAATGGAGATGATTTAAGGCAAGATATGCTTACTTTACAAATGTTGAGGATAATGGATAGGTTATGGAAAAGAGAGGGATTAGACTTAAGGTAAGTTTAAAATTAGTTACAATTACAGTCTTTTTAGCAAAAACCTATTATTTTAATACAGGATGACCTTTAAATAAAGTCCGTCCAATTATGCAAGATGGTAGTTTAAAATTCCCGCGATTTTTAAACTGGTTAAAACTCGTACCTTTTAACATATAAAATATTGTGACATTTTTTGTTTATGACAATGATTGACGGTCGTTAAAGCTAATAAAAGAAGAGAAAGTTACATAAAAAAAATGGTTATACTTAATGTTATTTTGTATGGTGTTGAAAAAGGTACTTTTTTGGTTTATTCTTCATACACTCACACTAAATTAGCATATTCTACATATTGTACAAACGAAAATTATAATGAACACAAGGAAAACGTCAAATTTATAGGTTACAATTACAACTTAAGGCCTATGCAGAGGCTCGCATAACAGCCATTACAAGATACATGACGACACATCAAGCCAATCCTGGCATCGTATTCTTATGTACTATGCTTCCTATGCGAGTCTTTGGATAGGCCCTTTCCAGGAAAACAGTACCGACAACTGTTAAGTTTTTGATACACTACGATTTGTGCATAATTATGCTATTTATGCGCTCTGTGGTGTAAAACGGTCCGCGTCCCTTACTATCTTGCATAACTGGACGAAGTATAGCTACAATCATTTTTAAAAAAGTTCTTTTCAAGAGTGGATCCAAAAATTCGGTTTATATTTTACAACTTAGTTGTAGCACGTGAGGAATCATATTCTAACAACAAAACTACAAAAACTTACGCAAAAATAAGATTGGGGCATAAAAGTGCCGCACGCTCCTGGTAAGATAGGCCTCATTAACCTTATATTGCACCTTATTTCCATTTAGGAACAATGAGCAAAAGACCTCTGAATTCTTTAATAACACTGTGTGACAAAATCGAGGTTGATCTTTTAGGCAATCTGTCAGCGCCATTCGAAAATATAGGTCATATAGTCGAGTCGCCAAGGGGTTTCGCTACTTTAGGTCATTTCAGCGATTTTTTTAATTAAGTTTTCAGCTAGCGCTAATATACAAGACCCATTTTTCAAGTTAGTGTTTCATAACTTTGGGAGGTGAATTCCTATTAAGCTACGGTCCTTCAGGCCTGCAAATTAGATTTTTGTTTAATATCTCAGGAACCCTTTGAGCTACAGAAATAAGTTTATGCATGTGTTTTTATATTAACAAGACCTATTAATATATGCTATTTTCATTTGGTAATTTTAGCTAGGGGCGGGCCAAACGGGAAGGCCCAAGAACTTTTTTGCCCAATTCTTTTTTCAGCCTAACTTTTTTGCTCTTTTTAGTTTGAATAGATAAAAATACACAAAAAAGGTCATATGATGTAATCATCTAAGGCTTACTGTCTACGAGAAAAATACAATTAAAAGTAATATCTCAGGCTTTAGTGACTAAAAAGTATATCGAGAAAAAAGCAATACAAATATTATACTATGGAATATAGTCACTAAAGCCTAAGCTATTACTTTTTCTTTACTTACTTTTTCTCGTAAACAGTGAGTCTTGGATGATTAAATCATATTATGACCTTGTTTATGTATTTTTATGTATAAGATCATATTCAAAAACAGCAAAAAAGTTACGCTGAAAGTTGAATTGGGCAAAAAGCTGATTGGGCCTTCGCGTTTGGCTCGCCCTTGGCTAAAATTAAAGCATGAAAATAGTATATAGCAGGCCTCCCACCTGTCCTCAAATCCTCAAATGGAAAAAATGTCCTCGAAAATATCTAATTTATCCTCGAATGTCCTCAAATTTTGTTTGTTTGTTGCAAGACTTTACAAATTTGCAAAATAAAACATCTTGATTTCTGTGTATTTTAAGATTCTACACCTGTTTTTAAAAAAGGAATTTTTGGAGATACTTTAAATGGGGCGTAGCTTCTTTACGAACCGTTTTTGGACATACAGCCTGTTCCAGAACTCGCGTACAGAAATTTGAGGTTATATTAAAAACCCTCTGGAAAATATGAAAAATTTCAAAAAAAATCCATCTTCAATATTAATTAAAAAGGAAGCTATTTAATCTGACCAATCCTGTTGCTGATGTTAAATTACCTACAAATTAGTTTTTATGTAACTATGGTTTGGACTTGCAATTGTTGACGCGTGCATTGTTTGACACTTTCAACTTTAGAATCTTTTTAGGTTATTATATTTTGACAAAACCGACAGAGGCTATCAAATATTCTATTTTTATAGGGCCACTCCATCCGGCGGTGTTTTTTTGACATTAATAAATATTTATGTCACATTAATCACCATGTCAACCTACAGAATATGTACCTGCAATAATTAAATTTGCTTCCATAGCTACAAATTCAACTTTTAAAGCTAATTTAACATCAGCAACAGTATTGGTCCACTTAAAGCGTTCTTATTTTTTAATCGAACGAAGATGGATTTTTTTTACATTTTTTTCATATTTTCCTGAGGGTTTTTAATATACCCTCAAATTTCTGTACGCGAGTTCTGGAACAGGCTGTATGTATAGTAACTTTTTTCCATATTTTTTTTAATGTAGAGTCGCCCCTCTAAAGGAATGTAGCTATTTACGAATCATATTGTATAACAGTTAATGTAAAGTCACATCTATAAAATTTTATACAAAAGAATTTAAAACTCGTCAGTCACTTCCGGCTTTTTTAGTTTTTTGAAAATTTTTCTTACTAGATTACAATTTTAACTAAAAATTAACCTTTTGCAGAATGAACCCGTATAACTGCATATCTATGGAACATCATGTCGGCATGATAGAAGTGGTGTTAAATGCAGAAACTATAGCGAATATCCAGAAGAAAAAGGGGACATTTAAAGCGACGTCAGCTTTTAAAAAAGGAACAATTTTAGGTAGGTTGACAAATGATTGAAATTGATAACTTTTTAAAAGTATATTTTTATGAGGAAGCCTTCAAGGTAAGGCGAAACGTTCAAAATTTTTTATATGATACTATTCTGAATCAATGAATGTTATTAAGAATATTATTCTTTGACTAGTATGGAATAGACAATATCCCGCGCGAGCGGAAAGTTTGTCATACGAGCCCTCAGACGAGTATGAAAGTTTCGTGAGCGCGGAATGACTGTTCCATACGTGTTATACACTATACTTTTTCTTCGACTGCATATAAAAAACATTGGTTGGCTTTAAACTGCGGAAAAGCGTTGAAGACAGTGTTCCTTGTCACTGGACATTCCAAATGCACCAAAACACATTTTTTTAATAAGGCACTAAATATTATTTTTCTACTACCTAATTAAGTGCTAGCTTATATATTATCTACCGTTGTCAAGGCTCGTTCACCTTGGCAACTAATAAAATCTCATTTAACTATATATTTTTTAATTTTTCTAAACATTTTTTTTTTGTTTTAAAATAGGGTTGAAAATGGGTATTTTTGCCAAATTACTCTAAACAAATCAAACTATTTTTTAAAAGTTACTAATTTCGTGATGAAAAGATGTAAATTATACTTTTAAACTAATTTTAATTGACATAAATAAAAATTTACAAAAAAAAAACTTAAAAAATCTCATTTTTTAGCACAAAAAAATAAAGAATCAACACCTTAAAAAAATTGTTTAAAAAAATAAAATATATACAGTCCAATACAGAATTTTATTTGCTTTAAAATGATCACACGACCACCCTTTCCATTTTGAGAGTTGAAAGTATCAAATATATAATAAAAGATAGTTTAAGTTGTCTAATTTAAGATGGTTTTCGCAGAACTTGATTATCTCTTTTAGTTTTCGAGAAAATCGCTGGGTAAATAGAGTTGAGTCACTCGATACACCACGTATGCGAACTGTGTTAAGTGTTCTTGACTGGTTTTTTGCCTCGACTCCGTCTCAGCAAAAAAAGTTCAGTCTCGAACACTAAAGACTTTTCGCATACTAGGTGCATAGTATACTATTAAAATTTTTATCAAATAAGTACTTAAAAAAGATTTTTATCCAATACATACAGATAATGAGACAATTACCAGCTTTATTTTAAATAGATAAACTTAATAATAACCACCGCGTGGCTTTTACTTTATTGAGTGGATAATTATTTATTTTACCCACTCAACTGTCACTTGTCAAATTATTTTCTTGTAAATGTCATTAAAATTTTTAATAAAAATATGAATTTCTAAGCTATTTATTGGATAAAACCTTGTATGGCACTCATGGGTAAACCGATATTGCCCTCTCGAAAATTAACCTGCTTGGCTGACGCCTCGCACGTTAATTTTCTCATGGGCAATATCTTTACCCACTAGTACCAAAAATAACTATTATTGAATTTCACCACATATTTACACATAATTTTAGCTTGGCTAAGGGAAAATAACACAACAGAAGCTGCCTTAAATAAAGCCATAAACGAGTTTACTCTTTCCTGTGCTGGCTACTGTGTCGCCACCTATGTTTTAGGGATAGCAGATAGACATTCAGACAATATTATGATTAAAAAGAGTGGTCAGGTAAGTAAATAGAGCTTGTTTTGCAATAACTTGTTAACCAACATTGAAAAATGACAGTAGGTTGTTGAACATTTTACTTAATATCTTTCCAAGTTAAGAAGAAGAAGAAGAAGAAGACTCAATATCTTTCCAAGTTAAAGATAAAAAACTGCCTTCATTTCCAACTTAGCATACAGGGTTATTCATAAATAGGGTCACTAATTCTAAGGGGTGATTCTACATACGAAAACATGAAAAAAAGTTCCTATAAACATATGTCTAAAAATGCGTCGTAAGGGAGCTAAAAGCCCATTGAAAAGTGGCTTAAAAAAATGGTATTTATTTAATAACTCAGGAACCCTTTGTGATACAGCAACGAGGTTTTGAATGTAAACTAATCTTAATAAGGCTCATCTTTGTTATATTCATGTCTTATTTTAACCAGGGTTGTGCGAAATGGGGGGCCTTATCAGTTTTTTATCCCTAAATTTTTTCTGTGTAACTTTTTTGTAATTTTATTTTTGGATTCTGATTCCTCGGGTCAAAATACATAAAAAAGGTACTCTTGTTGTAATGATGTACCATCATTTTCATAGAAAACGCTCACATCACAGAACCCTGAGGTGCCCCAACATTTTAAATTTTTAGTTGTGGTATATGTACTTTACTAAGATTGACACTGACATTTTCCGTAATAATTAAGTAAGGTTAAAGTACAGTCTATATTATATAATGCAAGTCCTATAACTGTCTTTAAGCCTATATGCTTATAAGCAAAAAGGTTAACAAATTTTATTATAAATGATATTTATACAGTATGTCTCCAGATAGAGTTACAAAGAGGAATTTATTTTTTATTTTTGATTTGATCTCAAAAAAAGTCACTCTTTATAACTTGCCCTGCTTGATTTTAAACTCCCAAAACACTAAGCGCTTTTTGTACAACTCTTACGGTTCATGGGATAATGTTTTTTTCTTCAAAATAGTGTCTTCAAAAATATAAAGAAAAAAAACATCATCAAGAGTGACTTATTTTAAGATATCAAAAATAAAAAAATCTTCTTTGTAATTCTAACAGTTGGTTTGTGTAATTTGGTGTAATTTTTGCGTGCCAAGCCTCAATGATGGCCTGTCGTAATTCTTCAGCATTATGACCCAGGAAAGTTAGTTTCTTCCCTCGCTCTGACTCTGGTATGGAAAGGGTTTTCCCGCAGATAATTCATTAATTGCATATATTCTTCTGCACTACTCATTCTACTTCGACCAGAACCCCGCTTTCTGCTAATCTGTCCAGTTTCCTCAAGTTTTTTCTTTGCTCGCATTATAGTGCTGTTTGCAACATTTAATTCAGTGGCTATTTCACGTACACTTATCCCGTCATTTATTCTTGCTGTTATAATACATTTTTGATAATTTGTAAGCTGCGGCATAACTAATGTGAATTATTTTGACAAGTAATGTCATAATAATATTTGACAAATAAATGTCAAAGAGACCTTGATAAAGTTCAATATAATCTGTAACATTTTTAGGTGTAAGCGTTTATTATGAAAACGATGGTACGATTAACCGTTTACGAGAAAAAATCATTTGAAGGTGAAATTTCGGTTCGATGACGAAAAAGTAAATATTAAAATTTTGAAAACCGAAATAAATAATAGAACTTAATTATTTTTTCTACTATTTATTATAGCGCACAGTGGTATAATACCTCTGTGCGCTATATCTCAAAAAAAAACGAGCTGATAGAGAAAAACGGAAAAAGGTTCCGAAAGCAGCACATCAAATACAGCCAGAAGCAACTATAAGGTCCCCGGCAAATAAAAAAATATATTGTTCTGTAGAGCCATGTAATAAGAAAAATCGCAAATTGACGTTTTCTCGGAAAAATGATTAGCTAGGATTTCAAACGAAAAAGTTTTCGATGTTGAAAACCTTACAAAAAAGGTAGTTCAACCCGTTTTGGTTGACATTCTTATGAAACCTATCCGGCCTTGAAGCACACCGGTGTTAAATACCGTAAAAAATGTATAATATGGCATATTTCGAAAATTTGAAAATATTGTCCCCCAATACAGACTATACTTTTTCTACAACTAAATTATTTGTACTTACTCTATTTTTTGTTTTAGCTATTTCATATCGATTTTGGTCACATTTTGGGCCATTTTAAGGAGAAATTCGGCTTCAAACGGGAACGCGTCCCGTTTGTGTTGACTCACGACTTCGTTAATGTTATTAATAAGGGACAAAAGACTGCAATAGAATTTAAACTATTCCAAGAATATTGTGAAAATGTAAGTATTTTTTAAAATAAGCCAAAGAACTATTTTGGTTTTGAAAAAAAAATGTTTTTTTAAAAAATATATTTTTTTTTCATTATTTTGTTTATTTTTATTCGTTTTTCAATTTATTTTTTTTTTTCAGGCTTTTAAAATATTAAGAAAACACGGTAATTTAATTTTATCACTGTGCGCCATGATGATTTCAACTGGTTTGCCAGAATTAAGTTCTGAAAAGGATCTTAATTATTTGAGAGAAACTTTGGTAAGTAAAAAAAATATTATTATTATTATTATTAATATTATTATTAGTACAAAAAGGCAGAGGCATTATTGCCTGTTAGGGAACGTTCAAGTATTACGTAACGCAAATTGTACCAAAATTCATACACTTCATACATCGGTTCTCGCGTTATTCAAGGCTGTAGAGATTTCATATTTTGGCTACCCCCCCTAACACACCCCCTATTAGGGGGGGTAGCCAAAATATGAAATCTCTATAATCTATAATAACGCGAGAATCGGGGTATGAAATGTATGAATTTTGGTACAATTTGCGTTACGTAATACTTGAACGTTCCCTTATGCCCAAGTATTATTACAAATATAACCTATATGAAATGTTGCAAGCACCCTGTCAAAACATCGGCACTATTGTACACTAGAGCCATCTAGCTTGCAAATTTCAAACTAGGTGTTTTGTTTGATTTTAAATTCTGTATCTTTAAAACATTATATTCTAGCAAAAAACTGTATATTATATAACATTTTTTATAGGGCTTAAAAAGAGCTTTTATTTAAAATATAATTTTTTGAAATCGGGTTATAAATATGTGAGATATGCTAAAAAAACCCTTTACTGCTTTAAACGCCAATATCTCGAAAACAATGCCATTTAGTAAAACGTTGTCTATAACATTTCTTGACAAATTTAAAATTATCTTTTATATAAGTGCTAAATTAACCAAATACAATAATAATTGCCTTAATTAGTACAAAAAGGCAGAGGCATTATTGCCTGTTAGGGAACGTTCAAGTATTACGTAACGCAAATTGTACCAAAATTCATACACTTCATACCTCGGTTCTCGCGTTATTCAAGGCTGTAGAGATTTCATATTTTGGCTACCCCCCCTAACACACCCCCTATTAGGGGGGTAGCCAAAATATGAAATCTCTATAATCTATAATAACGCGAGAATCGGGGTATGAAATGTATGAATTTTGGTACAATTTGCGTTACGTAATACTTGAACGTTCCCTTATGCCCAAGTATTATTACAAATATAACCTATATGAAATGTTGCAAGCACCCTGTCAAAACATCGGCACTATTGAACACTAGAGCCATCTAGCTTGCAAATTTCAAACTAGGTGTTTTGTTTGATTTTAAATTCTGTATCTTTAAAACATTATATTCTAGCAAAAAACTGTATATTATATAACATTTTTTATAGGGCTTAAAAAGAGCTTTTATTTAAAATATAATTTTTTGAAATCGGGTTATAAATATGTGAGATATGCTAAAAAAACCCTTTACTGCTTTAAACGCCAATATCTCGAAAACAACGCCATTTAGTAAAACGTTGTCTATAACATTTCTTGACAAATTTAAAATTATCTTTTATATAAGTGCTAAATTAACCAAATACAATAATAATTGCCTTAATTAGAACAAAAAGGCAGAGGCATTATTGCCTGTTAGGGAACGTTCAAGTATTACGTAACGCAAATTGTACCAAAATTCATACACTTCATACCTCGGTTCTCGCGTTATTCAAGGCTGTAGAGATTTCATATTTTGGCTACCCCCCCTAACACACCCCCTATTAGGGGGGGTAGCCAAAATATGAAATCTCTATAATCTATAATAACGCGAGAATCGGGGTATGAAATGTATGAATTTTGGTACAATTTGCGTTACGTAATACTTGAACGTTCCCTTATGCCCAAGTATTATTACAAATATAACCTATATGAAATGTTGCAAGCACCCTGTCAAAACATCGGCACTATTGTACACTAGAGCCATCTAGCTTGCAAATTTCAAACTAGGTGTTTTGTTTGATTTTAAATTCTGTATCTTTAAAACATTATATTCTAGCAAAAAACTGTATATTATATAACATTTTTTATAGGGCTTAAAAAGAGCTTTTATTTAAAATATAATTTTTTGAAATCGGGTTATAAATATGTGAGATATGCTAAAAAAACCCTTTACTGCTTTAAACGCCAATATCTCGAAAACAATGCCATTTAGTAAAACGTTGTCTATAACATTTCTTGACAAATTTAAAATTATCTTTTATATAAGTGCTAAATTAACCAAATACAATAATAATTGCAATATGCAAAAACCCCAAAGGTGATATCTCATGTAGAAATGGAGTTAGAGAGTTTACACCCAGACAGACAGACGGACGCAAAAATTTTTTTTACTGATTTCGACTCAGAATGGTCTAAAACGTCGAGAAATGTGAAAAAAACGTAGTCAAAGATTTTGACTTTTCTCGCGAAAATTTCAATACATCGGCACTCTTAATAGCACTAAGTGCCGATGTAATAGTTATATAGAATAGAAATATAAAAATTGAAACATTTAATATAAAATAAAAGTTTGATGTCATCATACCGATTTTTAAAAGAATTGATTGATGAGGCGGAGATTCAGAAATCCAGTTAGAGAGTTCCAGGAGCTAAAGACACGATTAGGTAGAAAATATTGCCTGATAGTGGTAAAAAAAAGTTCACGTGAAAGTTTTAATGTATGACCACGTCTGGTATTGTCCAAATTACGAGTAAAAGGTTCATTTAAAATATGCTTTCTTTTTTTCATGATCTGTGATTTCCTGTCAAACTTTCACATTTTATTTAAAAATTTGAATATGATAAGTACAACTTTGCTAACTTTTGAAAAACTGCAAAAAACTGTCATTCTTTCTGTATGAGACTTACAAATTTGGAACATGTGACATTTTATTCAGTTTAATGGGAGTTAGCATTAAAGACACTAAATCTGTAAACTCTAGTTCAGTTTCCTAGTGGCTGCCCCACAGTTCTAGTGTCTTTAGCATTGGTACAGTTGGATCCGAAAAAAAAAACAACATAGAAAATCTAGTTGTGTAAATTGAATAACTGTTTACAAATAATGCAGTTGTCAATGCATTAATTAAATGATGTTAAGAAAGGTCAATTGAGCTTAAGCTATTGGGTTATTGGAAGCAGGATGTGAGCAAGTAGACTTGGCAAAGTTTAATGTTCGGAGAGTTTTGTTAAGATTGAAGAAAAAATGGATACAGAAGGAAACGGATAAAAGGCGTGCAGGCTCGGAAAGAACAAAGTGAAAATTTACTTAATTATTTAAGAAAAAACCCTTTACGAGACGCGATGTAGGCTATAAACGAAACTAATTTTCCTGGGTCGAAAACAACTGCCCGCCGCACAGTGTTTCCTAAATCACTTTTTGCGGCCATAAATCTGAAAAAGTACCTTTTAAGGGGTTTTCGGGGTCGCTGATTACGAATCTGAAGTCAAAATTTTAAAATTCAAAATGGCGGATTCAAGATGGCGGACACTTTTTTGTTTATTGAGTTTTTTCTTAATTTTTAAATGTACTTGGGGTTTATTGGCTTTGCTAAAAACGAATTTGACATTTAAAATTTCCAATTCAAAATGGCGGATGAAGGCTAGAGTTGATATTTTATTATATTTAATAAAAAATTACGAAAATATGCATTTGGGTTCGTTTTAGTTCAAAGAAAAAGCATTTGTTCGCAAAAGTTGAAAAAAACTTTGACAGATGTCAAATATCGATTTTTGGCAAATGACCCATTTTTGCATCAAATTTCGGCAACTTATGAAATTTTTAAGAGTATTTTTGGATTCTGCGTCAAAAAATCATTTTAAAACTTTATTTAATTAGTAAAGAGTTCAAATAGTTTTATTTAAATAAAGCTTAATTCAAAAATGAATTTATGACAAATACCAGTTTTCATGTATTTTTTCATTTAAATTTGTATACCTTTTTACCGAAAGCTGCCGATGACGTAATTTTTAGTGAAGTCGTTCCTTATTATATATAGAATAATTCTTTTACATAATTGGCTGCCACGAGGTGCCTCTGCAGGGTCCACCTGCATCAGAAAATAAAAATTTATTGTAAATTTTGATTTTTTTTATTACAATTATTTATAGTTTTTAGTCAGCTTAAGACAATATTTAATACATATTGATCTTTTGCTGGATATTAGCAAAAGTTATCAGTCCTAAAACTGGTTTGATGCAGCTCTTCAGCCCTCCCTCCTGCGCTAATTTTAAAGTTTAAAGTTTTTTATATGTACACAAACATTAAATAATAATCATTATAATACAAAAATAACATCTTACGATAAAAAAAAAATAAGAGGGCTTATGTTTACATTTTTGACTTAAGTAACTTTAATTTTCATTGAAGTTGAATAATGTTATTTTCGCTAATTTGATAGTAAAATGGAGGAGATTATTATTAAAAACAGTGTATTATCAGACATTTTAATAAGTAATGACAATAATTTACCATACAACGAATTATGGGAAGAATATTTTACTGAAAATTATGATCTATCAAGAGAACAATTGGAAGAGGTTCAGCAACAATTGAACCAAACATTTGTTACACAATTTAATAATAAGTGGAAAAAAGTAAAGAGAACAAAGGATCGTTTTAATACAAAATTTAGTGACTGGCTGCAAAGAGATTTTAAACTTGTTTGTAAAAAAACTGAGAAACGAGGAAGACCTGTGCTGAAATATGAAGAGTCTTCTGACAGATCAAAAAGAAGGAAAACCCAACAAGTTTCAGACAAACAAGAAATGACTTTAAATCAAATACAGGCAATTTTTGAAAAGAAACTAAGAGAAAGTGGAAAGAAGGATGAAGCTGATCTAATTCATGATATAATGCGAAACGGAACAGAAAAATATCGTGATTTGCCTGATAAAATTATTTTATTTAAAAAGGAAGAGGCTTTAGCCCTAATAGTTGACTTAAACTTAACAACATATCAATATAACTATATACGTTCTCATTCAAAGGCAAAAAATGCCGATATTTATCCTAGTTACAAGGAGATTTTAATATGTAAAAAAGATTGTTATCCTTTTATTTCCCATATTGCGGAAAATGAAGTTAAGCTTGATCTACAACAACTTTTAGATTTTACAGTAATCAGACTTTTAAAAACTGAAATTGTTTCAAAAAATTGTATAGCAAAATATAATAGAGATTTAGTTTTATATTCGAAATGGGGTTGTGATGGTGCGTCTGGGCAAAGTGTTTATAAGCAAAAATTTAATAATGACAAAATTACCGACCAATATTTATTTATGATGTCCTTGGTTCCAATTCAGCTTTCAAAAAAGGATAATGAAATTATATTTTGGGATAATCCTAAACCTTCTTCCACTAGATACTGCCGCCCCATTAAATTCGAATTTGCCAAAGAAAGTGAAGAAAAAACAATTTTGGAGGTAAAAAATATTGAAGACCAAATAAAAAAATTAACAGTAACACATGTAATGATTAATGGCTATTCTTTTAATGTAACACATGAACTTTTTTTGACCATGATGGTAAGGTATGTCAAGCAATAACTGGAACATCGTCTTCAGCATGTTGTACTGTTTGCCAAGCTAAACCGACGGAAATGAACAACCTGGAGTTGTTATATAAAAAAGTTGTTAATCCAAAGGCATTGGAATATGGATTATCCACACTTCATGCGTGGATAAGATCGATGGAGTGTATTTTAAACATAGCTTATAGACTGGAAATAAAAACTTGGGCAGTTAGAGCTCCAGCAGATAAAGAAATATTTAAAATTCGAAAGGCTTTTATCCAGCAAGAGTTTAGGGCAAAATTGGGTTTACTTGTCGACATTCCAAAACAGGGTTCGGGAACAACTAATGATGGGAATACAGCTAGGAGGTTTTTCGAAAATCCAAAAATTATGTCGGAAATAACAGGTGTAGAGGAAGAACTAATAGAGAGGTTATCAGTAATTTTAAGGACTTTGGCATCCGGGGAAGAAATTGATAGTAATTTATTTAATATTTATGCAAACGACACAGCAAAATTATATATAAAAAAGTATAAATGGTATTATATGCCCTCTTCTTTACACAAAATTTTATGTCATGGAGGGGAGGTAATTAAAAATGCATTTTTACCTATCGGAAAATTGAGTGAGGAAGCTCAAGAGGCCCGAAATAAGGATTTTAAAAAGTTTAGGCTTAATAATAGTAGAAAATTTTCACGTGAGTCAAGTAACGCAGATATTATACATAACTTATTAATTTCATCTGACCCTTTCATAACTAGTTTGCGCCAAGAACAAAAAAAAATAAAACGCAAGTCCAATGACATTGATTCAAAAGTAGAAAGTCTTTTGAAATGATCAATTATGAGTTAAAATATAAAAAAATATCTATAGAAAGCTGTTCAAAAGTCTTCTAACTTTTGAACGTATTTAGATATTAAATTCAATTTTACAGCACGTATTAGTATATAATTCAAAAAAGCACGTATTAGTATATAATTCAAAATTTTGCTATAGTAAAAAATAAATCATGTTGCAAAATGTTCTACTATATAGGTGTAAAGTTTAATTTATTCTCTAAACACGTTTAAAAGTAAATATGGACCCTATTTTATAAACAAATTAATTATTTGCATCTAGATGGAATTATGTACTTTTTAACTTCTTATAATATACAGGGTGTCCCAGAATTCGCGTCCAGCCTTGAAGGTACATATACTACATAAAAAAATATGAAAAAAAAACCGTTAATCACAGTAAGGGTACTTATTTATGGTAAAAACCTGGACTCATATTCTAATAAAAACTATGAAAAAGTTACACAGAAAAAAAAATTGGGCAAAAAAGTGACAAGGTACCCCGTTTCGCACACCCGTTTTTAAAATAACTATATATAAGATAATAGGCCTTATTAGGTTTAGATCATAGGCTTTTTATAGCTTTACTATTATATAGCTCAAATGGTTCCTTGGTTATTAAATAAAAACTATTTTTTTAGCCCCTTTTACAGGGGTGTAGCTCCCTTACGGCCCAAGTTCTCAAGGCAATTTCAAAAGCATCTTGTATTATAAAAAAATTTATAAATATTCTTTTGTTAATTTTCTGATGCAGGTGGACCCTGCAGAGGCACCTCGTGGCAGCCAATTATGTAAAAGAATTATTCTATATATAATAAGGAACAACTTCACTAAAAATTACGTCATCGGCAGCTTTCGGTAAAAAGTTATACAAATTTAAATGAAAAAATACATGAAAACTGGTATTTGTCATAAATTCATTTTTGAATTAAGCTTTATTTAAATAAAACTATTTGAACTCTTTACTAATTAAATAAAGTTTTAAAATGATTTTTTGACGCAGAATCCAAAAATACTCTTAAAAATTTCATAAGTTGCCGAAAAAAAAATTTGATGCAAAAATGGGTCATTTGCCAAAAATCGATATTTGACATCTGTCAAAGTTTTTTTCAACTTTTGCGAACAAATGCTTTTTCTTTGAACTAAAACGAACCCAAATGCATATTTTCGTAATTTTTTATTAAATACAATAAAATATCAACTCTAGCCTTCATCCGCCATTTTGAATTGGAAATTTTAGATGTCAAATTCGTTTTTAGCAAGGCCAATAAACCCCAAGTACATTTAAAAATTAAGAAAAAACTCAATAAACAAAAAAGTGTCCGCCATCTTGAATCCGCCATTTTGAATTTTGAAATTTTGACTTCAGATTCGTAATCAGCGACCCCGAAAACCCCTTAAAAGGTACTTTTTCAGATTTATGGCCGCAAAAAGTGATTTAGGAAACACTGTGCGCCGTCGCATCGATAATTCCGAGATTGGAAATTTTTATGAAGCAAAATAACCTTTTTTAAACAAAAATCATAATTTTCATAAATTATATATTTGATTACTAAGGAGCTCAAAGTTTGATTTCCCATAAGATTTACTAAATATTGTGTTTAAATTTTTTATACGATTAAATATTCTAAATGTTTTTTCAGTTTAATATGTATTACATATTTTTTAAATATTTTAATATTCGACATTTATATATTTATTTGGTATACGGATTCATGGAGAGCCCCAAATAAGCTTCGAGCTTGTTCTAGGGACTCTCCATTAGTTTTGTAAAAAAGAAGGAATATTAACATTAAAATAACCATCCTGGGGAGACCTCTTGGTTCTGCAGATCTGGAACCTCTATATTTGCTAATTTTTTATTTCGTCCAGGTTCATGTAATAACAGCAGTTATTGTTATTTAACATTATTCGCATTCACGCATTATCTGTAATAACTTATTAGAGACTACTAATAAACTTAAAGAAAAACCGACAGTATGTCAAATTATTCTAACCTCTTTCTTAAAATCTTACTTAAACTATAAAATAATAAAATAAATAATATATATAATAATAAAATAAAATTGACATTTTGGCATATTTAAAACTTGCATTTTTTGTGGGTCCAACTGTACCAAAAATTGACACAAAATATTAAACATTTTCCGAAAATTTTAAGAAAATAATTTGGACCGTTTCGGTTTGGTTTTATTAATTTTTGATCATAATATTTGGACTTAGTCCCTATTGATTCTTTCTCAAAAAAGGTGTTTATTAAAAAAAAAAAAAAAGAAAAACGGCGCCGCAGAGTGTTAATTTTTTTTATAGACAAGTACCTTAAAAGGTTTTTAAAAGGTATGCTTTTTAATTTTTTTTTACTATTTTGCGTGATTTTATTTGAAGTTTAGCTCGATTTTCTGTTAATTTTAAACAAATAACTGACTATTTTATGGTACACAGGTACCTATGTCCACACGTCCTCCCAAATGGAAATAGGTTAAAAAAAATAGCAAACTTAGCTGATGATAAATTATGCGAGCGAAGTGTCTGTAAACTTCAAAACCTCTGAGAACGAAATCCTAATGAGCGCTAGTTCTTAAATAGGGGTAAAAGTTCTTCCGCAGACTGCATGCTAAACAACATTAACAAATTGAAAATTCCTTTGCACAATTCTAATAGTGTTTTTGTTGCTGATTTCGATTTTGTTTAAATAAAATATCTATCTGTTCCCATTTTTGAGAAAAACCGTTCCAATATGTTATAAAAATTAAAATATGTCATTTTTGGAGGCCCATATTTAAATTATTATACAAAAGTTATTTCTAGTTTAAATTAAAGTTACATCTATGCTCTATAAAATAGTTACGAAAAATGTCTGAAAATCATTTTAAAAGTTCAGTTAATGAATAGCTTTTGAAGCCTCTGCAATGCTGTTTAAAAGAAGGTGAATTTATCTTTGTTAAGCAGTGTTATAAATTTAACGTCAAAGAACCTGGCACACATATAGGGGGGTTCTTGGGCCTCAGTCAAACTGCCTCAAGTTTTGATATTTTGTAATTTCGGGGGTAAAAATTAAATTACGAAAATTAAAGTCAAATTAAATGACCAGTTTCGGAGAAAAACGCTTTTAAAAATCCAATTTTATGACAGATTTTTTTGACGTATATTTTTTACTTATGTAAATATTAACTTTATTAGTCGTTTTAAGTTTATTATACTCTATTAATTAAAGAACAAGCATGATAAATATTATATAAAAGGCTGTATTATTATTTACTTACATGTGGACTAATAATATTACCACTTTTGTAAATCTTCCAATATGTTGAATTTTTCTACGGTTTTGCTAATTATCTGCATATTTTTTGTTACATTTTAACTTGATTATGTTTTGCCACTTTTGTAAATCTTCCAATATGTTGAATTTTTCTACGGTTTTGCTAATTATCTGCATATTTTTTGTTACATTTTAACTCGATTATGTTGAAACATGGTTTGGTGTATCGACAAATAGTTTATAATCACATATTTTAGATGTTTTTGATATACTTTTTCAAAACTCCATCTGATAGTTGACTATGGTTGACAAATCTGTCATGATATTTTTATAGATTGCCTAGCAACAACTCTTAATTAATATTACTACAAAAGGGTTCACTAATGAATTACGTTGTTACTAGGCAATCTTAGTAATAGATTTTACGTGTAAAACTATCATGACAGATGTGTCAACTATCAGATGGAGTTTTGAAAAAATACATCAAAAACATCTAAAATATGTGATTATAAAATATCTGTCGATATACCAAACCATGTTTTCAACATAATCAAGTTAAAATGTAACAGAAAATATGCAGATATTTGCTAATTACGTAGAAAAGTTCAACATACTGGAAGATTCACAAAACTGTTAATATTTATTAGTCCACAACTAAGTAAATTTTATATAATATTTATCATGCCTATTCTTTAATTAATATAGTATAATAAACTTCAAACGACTAATTAAGTTAATATTTACGTAATTAAAAATTAACTTTAATATAAGTCAAAAAATCTGTCATAAAATAGGATTTTTAAAAGCGTTTTTCTCCGAAACTGGTCATTTAATTTGACTGCAATTTTCCTAATTTAAGTTTTACCCCCGAAATTACAAAATATCAAAATTTGAGGCAGTTTGACTGAGGCCCAAGAACCCCCCTATATGTGTGCCAGATTCTTTATTATATTTGTCAAGACTATGTGTTTGTCAATTTTGATAAATATGACATATACTGCCCAAAATAGTCTTAAACAGCAACACTGAATCGTGATTGCAGATGTCTTAAAAACTAGTCTTCCGTTGGACACCGGAAATAAAATCCAGATACTTTTCAATACGGTTTTATAGAGCAAATATGTAACTTGAATTCAAGCTATAAAAAACCTGCGTATGTACTTCCATAATTTATTTATTGTGAATAGTATATAATGGAACGATTAGCATTACATATCGCTGTGTTACCTTAACTACCTCGTATCTCCAAAAATTCGATTTTTGGTTTTTTGCACTAATCAATTCTGTACATGATTAGTAATGACCTTAACAATGTCCTAATTTAAAATTCCAATTGGTTTATAAGTTATATGGAACTAATTACCTCGTATCTCCTTTACTACTTAAAATAACTACCTCGTATCTCCAATATTAGGCCTAGCAAATAAGGAATTTCCCGTAGGTGAAAATATCTAAGAAGATAAAACTTTGCATACTTATGTATTTGGATTCGGAAAATATATCGGTGAAGTAAAAAAAAGACCTACCACCCCTCCATCTCACCCCCAGTGGTGAAAAATATCCCTTTTATCGTTTTTTTTTCTTAAAATCTTTATAAAATTTATGTCTAGGGGCTTTTAAGGTCGCTTAAGCTAAATTTTATAAAAAGTCCAAACCAAAAACAATCCCGAGCGAGAACTTTTGGTAAAATACATGTATGCCAAATTTCAAGTCTCTAGCTTAAAGCGTACTTAAGTTATCGTGCTTACAAGATTTCCCGGACAGTCCGACCGATCGACTGACAATTTTTTTTGCTCGAAATTCATTTATATTGATATAAAACGTCATAAAACTCAAAAAGACGCAAAAAAAAATTTTGAAAATTTTTGCACCAATACAAGGCTTCCCTAACTTTTGAAAATTTTCAAACTCGGAAAGCGATAATCACCCCCTTCCCCTTAGGGTGGAGTTAGCAACCTCAATAACCTTTATAACCTTTATTCACGAAAATTACCCCCGCCCCAGGTACAATTACATGCCTTAAATATTTCACAGTTTTTAATTGAGCGACCTCGTATTTCCAGTACAGGGTTACGACTTGGAAATAATAGTTACTCTAACTAACTCATATCTCCATAATTCTAATTTTTAACTCACGTAACTAATAATTTTGCAATCTTTTATGCTTGAAGGGTCCACAAGAAATAACTACACTTATATTTGTCTATATTACAATAAAAAAAATAAGAATTTTAAAGTTAACCGGTTTTTTGTTTCCCCTGAAAACCTGTGAATTTGGAGATACGAGGTAGTTAAGGTAACACGACGATATATTACCGGCTTGTTTTCCCAAACGTAATGGAATTTTCAGGTGCTTTCAAAGACTGAAGAAGAAGCTCTAAATCATTTTAGATGTAAGTTCGACGAGGCGCTGTCAAATTCATGGAAAACATCGATAAATTGGGCCACCCACAATATCGCGAAAAATAATAAAGCGTAGTTGTAAGTATCATTCGTTTTTAATCGGGCCGATTTTTAAAGAACAAGACTAAAAATTCAAAAAATTACAAATTATTTAAAAATAAAATAATTATACAGGTGTCCCAGATCAGTCGTTTTTATTAAAGATACCAAAATAAAATTTATGTCAGTTAATACATCCCCAAAAAGCGATACGTGTGTCTATAAAAAAGTTTTCTACTGGCTTTTATTTAAGGATACAATTTTTTTTTAACTGTCGCTTTAGTACTATTAAAAAAATGATTATTATAATATTAAACTATTCTTTAATTTATTTATTTACATGGACTAAAAAAATCATATTTTTTTAATTCATTTCTTTAAAAAACTATGATTTTTTAATATTATTCCTTATCAGTTTAAAAAACTATGATTTTTTTGAAAGGAGGAAGTTATCAGTTCGACATGTGACTTTGTTTTTTTTTTAATTGCAGTTTTAGGGTTCCGCGAATTAAATATCAAAATGATAATTGACTTGATAATAGTATATTACTAGTACTAGTTTCATAACATACGTTTTTAGCGTACGAGTACAAGTTTAGAAAACGAGCCGCTTGCGGCGAGTTTTTTAAAGTACTAGTGCTCTAAAAACGTGTTATGAGACGAGTGCTTTATACAATTTTTTCTTTTTTGCTCTAAAATTTAAAAAACTTACATTTAAATTGATAACTGATTTAGGGATTTTTGTTTTGGGTTGGCATTACAGTTTACACTATGTAAAATTTTAAGAACAAATAATATTTTGATATATTTTACAGTCATCTCTTCTTTTTTCACTGCAATTAACCAGTCCACAATTTTAACACGGTAAAAAATAACCCAAACACAAAATTTTGTAAAAAATTAAACTTTAAATCGACATTGACATTTGCACGCAAAACGTCAAGAGATAGGCTTTTGTATGTTACCAACCAAACAAAAAAAAAGTAGAGACCTCTTATGGGCCTATAAAAACACGCAAAACGCGTGTGATTATGAGCTTATAAGAGTCGCAAAATAGAAAAATGTCTTATAAATTGTCAAAATTAAATAAACTTTTAATTAAATAATTAATTAATAAATTAATAATTTAATTAAATAAACTTGGGTAAAATGTCTATTCTATTTTTATATTTTTAGTCTTGTTTGTATAAAATGGCCTTTTTTTGAATTGTATTTCTGTTGATATTTGCCAAATTTATACGATAAGTGCCAATCGATGTTTAAAAACAAAACAATTGTAAAACTTAAATTATTTTTAAGTTACTGAATCATATTTTGCGCAAAATAATTTTAACAGTACATACAATACTGCCCTGTTATACAAGGTGTTTCAGTTAAAACTCCCAGGGTGTATTACTTAAAGACTAAACGATCTATTTAAGATCTATAAAAAGCATGGTATATATATAATGTTTGACTATATTTTGTTTTAAACTAGACCTCTAGACGACCCATGGTATAGACGTCGCGACGCTTTATAAACACATTGACGGCTAGAATGTTGAAAATTTTTTTTTCCGAAACAATGCCCAACTCATTTTTTAGACATTTTACTAAAATTGATATATCATACCTACTGGTTTCCGAGATAGTACCTAATTTTTAATAATTTTTTGTAATTAACTAAAAATCAAGCTAAAAACCAATAAAGGAGGGTATCGCATTTTGGGCTAAATCGCCTGCAACGATAAGACTTTACAAGCTTATAAATAGATATAAAATAAATACTTCTAAATTTCAGCCCTTTTTACATCCCGGAACATACTTTAATTAATTATTTTAATTAAGAATTTGACATCTGTCAATGTACGATTTGGCAACATTGCACGAAACTTCAAGTGTCAAATGTCATCTCGTCAAAATAAAAATAACTTTGCACGTTAACTACTACAGTGGGGCCAAAGGAAAGGGTCTGTGTTGTGTTCACTGCTCTTGACTAATATTAAAATATTTTGTTGTGTTTTATTAGTTTTCACGGATTCAATATACTGTAATTCAATGTGTAATTAGGCTGGACTTATGTGACTAGTTTCTTATGTTTCAGTACGATTATGGAGTTATTTTTGAGGTATTTATTCTATAATAACGTTGTGAGCAAACTAGCAGTTTCTACGATAACCCAAAACATGTAGTTCCATGGGACAGTGTTACCCAAGACAAGTAATTTAATGTTCAAACATTTTAAATTATTTTATTTCCAACTTTTAATATTAAATATATTTATTTAAAAATAAATATATTTAATTAATATTGTAGTGTTTTTATTATACATTCTACCTAAATGTAGGTATTTATGTTGGTTTTTAGATTAACAAAAAATATTGCTTTTTTTCAATATCATATCACATTTAGCGCAAGAATAATGCGATGTTGTCGGGTTTACGATAACAAATAATTCCTGAGTTTTTAATTTGTTTTTTCATTTTGTTCTTTATTAACAAACAACACAGTTTTTTATCATTTCTTTTCAACATTTTGCAATTTTTTGAACAAAAGCATATTTTTCTTATTTAGCCCAAAACTCCTATTTAAAACGATACCCTTCTTTACTAATTTCTGAAATATTTGCACTTTTAGATGTCAGATATGTTGGTAACCAATAGAGATATTAGTTCTAGTCAAATGACAAAAAATGTTTAAAACTGGACATTGTATTGGCAAAAATACTTTTTAAGATTTCAGCCGTCGAACAATAGTAGATTAAAGTACTTGTTTCAAACACCCGTTTTTAGCGCACGAGTACCAGTTTGCGCTTGCGGCGAGCTTTCTAAAGTATTAGTGCTCTAAAAATATGTTATGAAACGAGTGCTTTATACTATTTTTTCATTTTGCTCTAAAATTAAAAAAAAAAACATTTAAAGTGATGACCGATTTATGGATTTTTGTTTTTGATTGGAATTACAATTTTCGCAATGATTGAAATTCATAGAACAAACGATACTTTTATATCTTTTATAGTCAGCTCTTCTCTTTTTCACTGCAAGTAAACAAGTCACAATTTTAAAATGGTAAAAATTAACTTAAAACCAATTTCGTAAAAACTAAACATTTGCACGGAAAACGCCAAACGATAAACTTTTGTCCTGTCTTGCCAACCCAAAAGAAAAAAAAATACTAACCTCTTATAGGCCTATAAGAACACGCAAAATGCGTTATGTGCTTATAAGAGTCGCAAAATATCAATAGTTATTTATGTACCAAGGGTATTAAGTAGATGTTTATGCCCTGAGAGCGACAAGCTTACAAACCCAAGGGCCTCTGGCCCGAGGGTTTGTAAGTCGCCCAGGGGCATACACATTTATTAATACCCGCGGTGCATACTTTTATGTCATACTATGGTCTGTTTTTCAAGCAAGATAGTAAATTAAAAATCGCACAGTGAATATTTTTACAACAGGTTTGAATAGTATATGTTTTTGTACAGAATATAATTATGTTTTATAAAATAAACTACATAGTATATTCGCACATCTAATATTCGAATCTGTTTTGAAAATATTCACTGTGCGATTTTTAATTTACTATCTTTCTTGAAAAAAACAGACCATAGTTCGTTATATTATTGCATCCACAAGATAAATATTTAAAAAAAAATCCGAAAATTCAATTTGATTTTAACACTATCATTGCTAGGGAAATGTTGTATTAATAAGTTAAAACTCCGCGCGAGCCATAAAGTGCACTTTATGTCCGCACGGGCATAAATTACACTATTATCTAGTTGGTAACTAAGCAATAAAAACAATAATGAACTATGATGACATAAAATATTTTAAAGCATCGCGACGCCTATGTACATTGCGCCGCAATGATTGCGGGGTCTAGTTTATGAAAAAAAATATGGTCAGAAATTATATCTATCCTATGCTTTTTACAAATCTTAAATATCTTTTAGTTTTTGAGTAAATAAATGGCCCTGAGAGTTTTAACCAAAACCACTTGTATAAGCGAATGGGAATTTTAAGTTTTGTCGGCCATTGTGAAAAATACGATAAACTTTCTTTAAACAGTTGTCTCACACTTTAAATATAATGCCCTTTGAGCTGAGAAATTTAATTTTATAAATCAAAAAAAAAAATCAAGTTTAAAGGAAATTTCTTGTATTTTTTTTCAGTGGCTCAAAAGTGATTTAAGATCCCCTTAAACTATAACAATAACCTGTCATATTCATTATTTTTTCTATTAATATGGTAGGTTATGAATATTTGTAAATACGACTTTTAGTTTTATCAGGGTACACAATAGTATTAAGCGTGAATTTAAATGGACTTCACACGCTGATCTGGAACAGACATTAAGTTTAAGTGACATGCCAATGCAAACCAAGAGTTAATCCTGTCTGTAGGAGGTCTACACATTGTAAAACCAGCAACAGTAAAACCTGTCGTGCTCGGTTTCGAAAGATAATGGACTTTATTCCTCAGAATTAATAGTTAGCTAATCTCAACTCATAAAAAATAGTTGCAGAAGTATTTGGTAGCTTATTTTCTAAAAAAAAATATGCAGTGTATTAAAGTTCTGTCATAATGTTTCAGAACAATAATTCAATAATAATAAGTGTTTGACAAATAATTTGTTATTAATCGTTTGGACTTTTACTAATATGATATTTTTCCGAAATGGAAATCATTGGACCATTTTTGTGAATGGATTTAATAATAATATATGTTTATTCCGACCACTAAAGGATCATATACAAAAAAAATACAAGTGAAAATAATAAAAGCATATACATATATAAAATAATTAACGTAAAACCTAAGTAAAGCCTAAGAGGCGCCAGTTAGCGATTACTGGAGATTGCCAGAAGACATCAGATTCTATTAAGGCTTTAAGCAGGGCGTTGGTAGACAACTTCCAGCGATGTACGTAGCTAAAGAGTTTTTTACGGCGTAGAGCATCCAAAGTATCTACACGAGCAAGCGCAAACATTTCCGAGGCACTATTATATCTCGGAGGTCGGTGCAGGTTGCGAAAGGCGTCATTAAACATATACGCAGGGTACGCCATGATGCGACGGTATGGTTACACCAAAGTTCACCCAAATAGAGATTCTAGCAGTATGTTTTAAATAAAAAGTTTTTAACAGTTGTTGAACACTTGTTAAATTTTCTTGCTAGCATATTCGCACGGGTACATAAAGATTTGTAATGTATTTTAATATCCGAGTTGTCACTAAGTTTGTCGTTAATTATATGTCCGAGATATTTTAAATTCTTTGATCACAATTTATATAGAATAAGCTAAAACTGTATAAAATGAAAAACTTTTAAGTCGACTATGGGCATTTTCGAGGAATAAAGTCCATTATCTTCCAAAACCGAGCACCACGGATTTTATTGTTGATGATTTTATAATGTGAAGACATCCCTCTTACAAGATTAACTTTTGTTTGCATTGGAAAGTTTCTTAGACTTAAAGTCTATTCAAGATTAGTGTGTTTATTAGAGATCCCTCATATTATGACAGTTCTGTAGTGACAGAGCTGTCAGAATATCGAGGGTTTCCAGACTTCATTTTATCAAAAAAGTTTTCGTAAGCACAAGTTTACCTGAAATTATTTTTCAAGCTAGAACGCACAATAATGTGACTAAAATGTTTATTTATGCTTTTAAAAATGAATTCTGTCCCATTGTATATATGTATATTGGATAAACTTCAATAAAAGAATAGATTTTTCTTTTGAAGATTGGTAGGATTGATTTTTAGAGTCATTGCTGTTATTATTAAATTAAACTTAAAAAAAATAGCTTGTCATTTGCTGTCACTTTGACAAATGTAAAAACTCCAAAAATCTGTAATACCACTTCAAAAGAAAATGATGATCTATTTGAAGCAACTGGTTGTTTTAAGTTTACCATAACCAGAAAAAATTAAATTTTGACTCGAATTTTATCTTATTTAATCATTAAAAAAAAACTGAAATTTGCTTTCATATTTAGTAAGTTACATTTGGTAATAATCCTAATAAAATAAATAACCCTGCACAGTCTTTGTATGATTTTGAGTTTCACTGAATTTGGCTATTTTTTTGATGAATTGTTAAACATTTTAAGCGATCAAAACTGTTTTATTCCTATTTCTAGTTTTGGAGTTGTTATTATTACGCGCATTTAAACATGAACAACTGGTGCTTGCTTTAATTAGGTTATAAGAAATTGTGTAATTTGACAACTGTCAATAATTTTATTATATCAATCATTTAAAATGTTTCTTACTTCTCTGAACGTTAAATGCCTAAAACGTAGAAAGGCTGCAAAGTAACGATTTAGGCAGACTATTTTATTTAAAATAATCTTTTGATTTAGTGAAAATTAGTCAAATTCACTGGAAGTCAAAATTATATGCGGAGAGTGCGGCGTTCTTTAACATGCAAACTATAAAATATGCATGAGAATTAGGAAAACTTAACTAAAATTTACTAGGACCATTTTATCTTGGCTTACTTTGTTCTCCTATACTTACTTGGTCTGTTTTTTCTCTGGTTTTATTTTTTTCGAAAGGAAAAAAGTCCAAAGAAGCAAAAACAAACGACCAAGAACAAAAAAATAAAGTAGGACTGTATGAAGTGAACCTAAAATTTACTTGTAGTTGTTAATACTAGTAATCAATTCAAATAGAATTAATAAAAAATGTTTTAATTATTTTGTTAAAAATAGGATGTAATCAGTGCATCATCGCAATATTAATAAATTGGTCATTGTGCGTATTAAGAAAAATTAAAATTACAATTTTATGCTTATAGTCCAAGCAAATAAGAAATTCTCTATAGTAGTCTAAGAGCTGGTGACCATTTTTATTTCATTATTTGCTCCCAGCTGTATTTTAATATGTACATATGTCTTCTAAGACTTTAAAAAGTACATTGAAATGAAGCTATTTGCCATTCAAATGAAGCTATTCGCCAGTCCCTGGATCGGGTTCCTTTGGATGCTAGAAGCTTCGTAAAGGTGGGGAAATGGGGTCCCTGAAAAATATATTTTACTTACAGAGTCAAACACATTACATTTATTACATCTAGATTAGTCTATTTTCACAGTTTAACACAATTATTTAGTAGGACAAGGAGTAAAAAAAGCATTAAAGTGTTTATTTGACATATGTGAACACTAAAAATTCAAATGAATTTTCATTTAATCAAAATGTCATTTCATAAATTTTCATTTCTTTAAAAATTAAGTATCACATATGTCAAAGGCACGTTTTAAAGACTGTTCTTACCCCTTGGCCCTAGAATTATTGTGTATTATTTCTATGAAATGAGCTTAATCTCCCTGTAATATAGGTTATGTGTAATGACTCGGCAAGTTAAAAATAGATTTTTTTTTGTAGCTCATTTCCATAGTTTTATAGCTACCCAAATGAACCGGACCTGGAGCCTAGCAATTTAAAAATAGCTTAATTTGAATGTACTTTAAGACATATAAAATACAACTGGGAGCAAATATTTAAATAAAAATGTTCACCAGCTCTCTATAGGTGTTACCTCGAAAAAATTCTGAGAAGAGTAAAACTTGAATCACCAATCGATTTTTCGCATTAAAATATAAAGTATGAAAAGTTTTACCCTTCTTCAATTTTTTCGATGTTGAAAACACCTTTTGCTTGGACTACTTATATTTTAATGTGCAATAAAATAATTTAGTCTTAATACAAAATTGGCATAATTTAATTATATTATTTGGAAAATTTGTTAACTATTAGCTTTAATTTTATTATATTATTAAATTTATTTTAACGTGCCTAATTTGGTAAATTGTATTTTGAAAATTATGATGGTCTTCAATTTTTAATAGTCAAAGGACATTTTTAACAAGTTTTTTTTCCGCCTGGCATTCTAATTAAGCTATTTCCAAATTTCCAGGTTCTGAATCCGTTTTTTTTGGTTGCTGGAAGCATAAAAAAGGTGCTAAAAAGAGGTGGCATAAAAACTTATTAAATCCACGTGTGGATATTTGTAGGAATAGCAAAATTTACCACAATATACACAGTTGGATATTTGTTAACGGGATATTTCGCTGGAACGAAAGGGGTTAATAACCGATCAAAAAAAGCCTTACAAATGCCAAAAATTGCATTTTAACCAATCAGAACCGGGTTTAACTCTCACTCACACATGCATATTTTATTTTTTTTTCATCATGGACAAGGAAAACTTTGTATTGACCTTTAATCTGAATAAAATATGTAAGTTAAAAATATTTTATCCAATACATACAGATAATAAGCCAATTACCAGCTTTATTTTAAATAGATAAACTCAATAATAACCCCCGCGTGGCTTTTACTTTATTGAGTGTATAAATATTTATTTTACACACTCAACTGTCACTATTTTCTTGTAAATGTCATTAAAATTTTTAATAAAAATAAGAATTCCTAAGCTACTTATTGGATAAAACCTTGTATGGCAGTCATGGGTAAACCGATATTGCCCTCTCGAAAATTAACCTGCTTGGCTGACGCCTTGCAGGTTAATTTTCTCATGGGCAATATCTTACTTTACCCACTACTACCATAAATAACTATTTTTATGGTAACTCTTTTTAGCTTCTTTCTTTGCTAGAAACCCAAAAGAGCCTGATCCAGAACCTGGAAATTTGGAAATAGATTAATTATGCAGCCCATAAAAAATAACTTGTTAAAAATGTTCACCAGCTCTTGTCTAATATTGTTCAAACTTAAATTTAATTTTTCCAAATTTCAAAACTATCTTCTCCTGCAACCTAGGATTGGTATATTGAAAATTTTAATTGGAGTCATAACAGGGTCGGATTTAGAAATCTTATTTCAGGGGTTATATTAAATTATTGAAAAAAATATATAATTAAGTCAGTATAACTGAGTTTTAAAATGGTATAATTTGAGCTGGAAGCTTTTGAAATAATACTTAAGTATACAAACAGAAATTTTAATAATATTTTTGCCATTATCGCAGTAACTTGTAAAACGCTTGTATCTACAGCCTTTGAATTCGGAACAAATATTATTATTATTAAATAATTTTACAATAACTAGTAAATTTAAGTCTTTAAGTAATAATAGTTTAAAAGTTATTAACCTAATTTTATTATCTTAATTATAACATACTAGTATGGCTTGAAGAGTGTTGTTTAAATGACGTCATAGTTAGTTGGTAAAGTAGGACACTATTATACGAAAAACTTTTTCGAGGTTAAAAAGTTGATTGAGTTGTTTATTTTGCGATATTTGAAATTGAGAACCAAAAATTAGGTCTTCAAGGAAAAAAATAGGCTTGTCCTAACTTTGCAAGAACATTTTTGCATAAAGCTTATAAATTACTTGCTTTTATTTAACTCATTTATTATAGGTACCTACATTATCCATAAATGATATGTAACGATTATTTAAAATTATTTCAGTTTAATCCGTTCTTCCACAAAAAAGTGCCTGGCAAAACAATCTTACAAATATTTTTAACGTCTAGCTTACCCAAAAAAAATAAACCTAACCTACTTTTTCCTCTTCTTGTTCGAATTTTATTATCTTAATTATAACATACTAGTATGGCTTGAAGAGTGTTGTTTAAATGACGTCATAGTTAGTTGGTAAAGTAGGACACTATTATACGAAAAACTTTTTCGAGGTTAAAAAGTTGATTGAGTTGTTTATTTTGCGATATTTGAAATTGAGAACCAAAAATTAGGTCTTCAAGGAAAAAATTAGGCTTGTCCTAACTTTGCAAGAACATTTTTGCATAAAGCTTATAAATTACTTGCTTTTATTTAACTCATTTATTATAGGTACCTACATTATCCATGAATGATATGTAACGATTATTTAAAATTATTTCAGTTTAATCCTTTCTTCCACAAAAAAGTGCCTGGCAAAACAATCTTACAAATATTTTTAACGTCTAGCTTACCCAAAAAAAATAAACCTAACCTACTTTTTCCTCTTCTTGTTCGAAAAGATATGATTTGGAGTGAACAGAAATATAATAGAAACGGATAGAAAATACTTACTATGTGAGCAAACCATCTAGGGTACGTGGTTACTACGACGTGTGACGTCATTGTTTGTTGTAATTAAGTAATAAAATGTGTGTAGTATGCTATTCTTCATACTAGTATGTTATAGTTACGATAATAAAATTTGGTTATTGTGAGATATGAATTTTGTTTTAATGCGCTTACAACACTTACACCGTAAATTACTGTATTAACCCTATATTGCAAATAATTTTATCCAATACATCAATATAAAGACTTAGATTACTGTCTTTAATTTACCTAAGGAAACTGACAGTAACAATGTTGAAACTTTTAAAGCCATAAACTTGCAATCATAACCTTAAAATTGAAATGTCTTCAATTATAATTTTTGATAATTATCAAAAATTTAATACTCGCGTTCGTATTTTTCTTTTGATTTGAGTGATATAGTATTTAAAGTAGTCACTTTTGCTTCTTTTAGAATGTCCTCAGGGACAAAAATACTTTTTTCATCTTGGGTAAAAGTCCAATTTTAATTTGAAAACGACGCCACGCGGTAAAATAAATCTTGATTTTAAACTGTCAAACTTGCAATTGTTTTTTTTTTTACCGTAGCCGCCTTCTGTTTCAGCGGCCATAATAAAATAAAACATCGTGTGTACATAAAAAAGCATTATTAAAGATCGCATTTTCTTATGGTTACGAATGTATTGGATAAAATTTTGTATGGCACACGTGGGTAATTAGATATTGTCCACAAGAGAATGTTTGACCCACGACGGCCGTAGGCCAACTAAAAGAAAAGTGTTCCCAAGTGAAAACTAGGTACCCATAAAGTTTGTATTTTGGTTATTAAAGAATTCAGGGGGTCTTAAAGCCCAGTGTTCCCAAATGGGCACAAGGGGCAATATAGGGTTAAAGCACACTAAGAGTAGTTATATAACATAATATTATTTCAAATAGCTGAAAGCCCTCTTAAAATAATGAAAAAACGTAACTTAGTTCTTAATAATGTTTGAGTTGATATGTATTACGTAACAAGTGTGGAAACAGTATCATTTCATAACGGATGTAAAAATAGCATTTGAGATGCAGTGGAAAGCTGCAACTTTGGTGATTATCGCAGACGTTTTGAAATTTCTACATGAGTTGGGACGCTATTTTTCCTATGACCATTTTTTTTTTCTGTTTAATTATAAATTTTAATAACCAAAAATTAAAAATTTCTGAAAAATCAATCTGATTTTTTCTCTAAAATGGACACTAACTAGTCATATCATATCATATGAATACTTGTTGAGTTTTCTATAAATTCGTGTATTAACGCATATGCGCATAAATATGTAAATATAAGGAGCAGCCACACAAAAATAAAAAAAGGTCCGGAATTTTTTCGGAGACCATCGTAATCCTATGTATTTTGAGGCGCTGAATCCGAATTTGAGGCCAAAATAGCACCTCATCCGATTAGTTTTGGATTAACCTCAAAAAACCTTACTTTCGATTATGAAAATAAAGTTTTGTGAAGTTATCTCCAAAACTAATCAGATAAGGTGCTATTTTGCCTTCAAATTTGGATTCAGCGCCTCAAAATACATAGGAATACAAAAAGTCCAAAATAATTATTGACCTTTTTTTTCTTCCTGTCAAGAATTTTTTCGGAGACCATTGTATTTCTATGTATTTTGAGGTGCTGAATCCAAATTCGAAGACAGAATAGCATTGGAGATTAGTTTTGGAGATAACCTCAAAAAACTTTATTTTCATACTCCAAAACTAATAAGCTATTTTAACCTCAAATTTTGGATTCAGCGTCTCAAAATACATAACAATACAGTGGTCTCCGAAAAAATTCTTGACCTTTATTTTTGTGTGGCTACATGTGTAGCCACAGAAAGAAAAGAAAGGTCAATCATTTTTTTGGAGACCATTGTATTCCTATGTATTTTGAGCCGCTGAATCCAAATTCGAAGACAGAATAGCATTGGAGATTAGTTTTGGAGATAACCTCAAAAAACTTTACTGTGGGTTTGACGTGTATACCGTGAATGTATAATGAAAAAAACTAAGATTCTTTGTATATCGGTATAATTGTTATAAATAGATAAGATCAGCCGAGCGCTTTCGCTATAAAAACCTTACAAGGCCCGCCCTGAAGATGCTTCAATGATTGAAGCGAAAGCGCTCGGCTGATCTTATCTATTTATAACAATTATACCGATATACAAAGAATCTTAGTTTTTTTTCATCAAAAAACTTTATTTTAATACTCAAAAATAAGATTTTTTGATTTTGTGTGGCTGTGTTAATATTTTAATGGTCGTAGGAAAATTTAAATAAAATAATAATTTGTGAAAAATGTGATTTTTTAATTAATATTGTGATAAATTAGAGAAAACCTGTTGAAAAATAACCTTTTGGGAAAAAATTCTAGTCTCTGCTTAAAATTCGATTAAAACTTGTAAAGTTTTTCTTATTTAAGAGCGGAGACAAAACTTTTTATATTTCTACTTTTTATTTAAATAGCATGCGCTTTAAACGTTCAAATTCTAAAATAATGGGGACCTTAAATTATTTTTATCGGACACAGTAAGAAAATATGAAAAATGTCCTCTTAAAACGGAGTCTTACACTTCAAATTTTAGGCTCTGTGATCCGATGACTATTGGGAAATGAAAATTCAGCACAATATGACAATTCTAAAAAGTAGGCCAAATTGTTTTTTTTTTGAGGGGGAAATTTAAGTATATAACTAGATGAAACGTTGCAAGCACCCTGTCAAAACATCGGCACTATTGTGCACTAGAGCCATCTAGTTTGCAAATTTCAAACTACGTGTTTTTTTATTTTAAATTATGTATCTTTAAAACATTATATTCTAGCAAAAAACTGCATACAACATTTTTTATAGGGCTTAAAAAGAGCTTTTATTTAAAATATAATTTTTTGAAATCGGGTTATAAATATGTGAGATATGCTAAAAAACCTTTTACTGCTTTAAACGCCAATATCTCGAAAACAATGCGTTTTAGGAAAACGTTGTTTATAACATTTTTGACCAATTTAAAATTATCTTTTATATAAGTGCTAAATTAACCAAATACAATAATAATTGCCTTAATTATAAACAAAAAACGCTAAAAATAGGAGTTTTACCCTATTTTTACCCCCTTACTCTTCGGAATACGATAAGAAACAATATGCAAAAAACCGCAAGTCGATATCTCATGTAGAAATGGAGTTAGAGAGTTTACACCCAGACAGACAGTCAGACGGACGCAAAAAATTTTTTTACTGATTTCGACTCGGAATGGTCTAAAACGTCGAGAAATGTGAAAAAACGTGGTCAAAGATTTTGACTTTTCGGCGAAGATTCCAATACATCGGCACTCTTAGTAGCACTAAGTGCCGATGTAATTTCCCCCTCAAAGAAACAATTGATAATTTGAGAATTTTCATATTGTGCTTAGTTTGCGAGGTATTTGGGGTGGATAGTTTTAAAATGATCACCCTGTAATAGCACATTTCAAAAATGTTCCCGATTGTTTTCGGCTAAATAAGTTTTTTTAGTTATTTTGGGACCAGGACATAAAATTTAAAGAGTAAGAAACCATTTAAAAGAAATTTTATCGTATTTTTTTAACAAACACAAAAATGACTAGGTCCCTTTAACCCATTTTAAACCATAAAAAAAACTATAAAATGGGTAAATGGCTACTTTCATCGAGGTTTCTCATATCAAAATTTACTGTTTTAGTATAATTGTAACCAAAATTATTATTATATAACCCAAAAATTTTGGTTTTAAAAATGCATGATTTCGTTTTAGTGTTATATATATTAAAGTGCAAACTGTATACATTTATTTATAGCTATTTGTACTGTGTTTTACAATAACATTTTAAGCCACATTGTGAAATATATTAAGGGCTTATACACCTGGCTGGCTCGGGAAAATTAAGGATTTTTTTCAGGTATGTAATCACAACTTTATTCGAACGACCTACAAAATATCAAATAGTATATGTTTCGATGTGTTTGTGAAAAATTTTTCATTGGAAAATTCAGAAAATTGTGGAAACCATGGCCCTTGCCCTGAAACATCTATCGTTTGCGGTGACCACGATTTCTCGAAAACCAATTTGCCGATCAATCTGAAATTTTTAGGTGTTCTTCCTAAGTACAATAGCTAGTTCATGAACGAAGGGCGTCGCAAAAAAATGGAAATGGCGATGATTTTCCCAAATAATCGATTTGCGATGTTCCAAAAATTGAGTTTTCCGGACCGAAAAAGTAGAAATTTTCAGGGGTAATATTATAAGTGATACTAGGTTAGGTATTGGTGGTTTTTTACATAAATTTTACGAATATTAATCCCAATGACGAAAATGCAACGACTGCTTTAGCAGGAGATGCATTTTCCAAAAATTGGGATTAATATGAGTAAAATTAAAAAAAAAAGCGCCGGTACCTAACCTAGTATCACGAATTGATATTTAGGGAGAGAATATAATTTATATTTAATACACATACCTCTTAATTATAACGCATTAACCCACAAATAAATTATATTTTATAAATTAAAAAGCAAACGATAAGCACGATTTTAGATTAGAGAAAAGAGTGGTAAAAAAAAACTATCGTAGGGGTAAGGTATTTTCACTTATCAGTACAGCATACTACATATATATAAATTGTATTCTCGTTCAAATAAAAATTCCTTCGTTTACGAACCTACTACTTTAATTTGGAACAACACCTAAAAATTTCAGATTCGTCGGTAAATTGGTTTTTGAGAAGTCGTGGTCACCGTAAACAATAGGCGTTTCGAGGCAAAGGCCATGATTTCCACAATTTTCCGAATTTTCCAATAAAAATTTTTACGCAACACATCAAAACATGTACTATTTGATATTTTGTAGGTCGTTTGAATAAAGTTGTGATTGACATGCCTGAAAAAAATCCTTAATTTTCCCTAGCCACCCAGGTATATAACCCCTTAAGAAAAAGTTTAACAACTTTCAACTCAAAATGTGGGTTAACCTATTATGCCTAACACAATCCATTTATAAGTGCGATATCAACTCTATGCGCCTGAAAATTGAAGAACGAGCTGTAGGCGAGTTCGGTAACTAGACAAGTGCTATAGTATCTACATATCGCACGTGTTATACACAATATTTTGTCTACGACCATCCTGAAACTGAACACAGTCTTTCAAATTTTCAAATTAAGTCAAACAGTGATACTTAATATGACGCACTTGTGCGATAAAACTGCCATTAAGACATTAAAAATCATAATTCGGTCGTAGATGAAAAGAATAGTTTTTGAATTAAGTAGGTACCGTAAAACGGGGCTGTTTGGGTCAATTTTTACTATTTTGTGAATTTTAAGATAGGCACGTTTAATAAAAAATGTACAATTACTATGTATAATAAACTTGCCAATTCCTATGTGTTATAGCTTTTTCACCAGTTTTAATCTAAGGGCACGGAACCCATAAAAAACGTTTTTAAACAAAAATGTTTCTCATACAATTTGCACAAGAACATGTTTAAGCTTAAACTGACTTAAATATTTACAATTAGTCAAAAATGTTTATAAATTTGTTATTTAAAAGTGAGGATCATTTAAAATACTAAGAATTTTGATGGATAAATTAAAAGGTCAAAATTTTGGGGTCTTTTGGGTCGAGAATCAAATAGCCCCAAAACTCGACGCAAATAGCCCCAACTCCCCTAAATATTAATTAAATTGATGTTTAAAATTTCATATTTATTATTTTTTAGGTTAGTTGGGGTTCTTTGGGTCGCGTTTTGGGGAATACACGGTTTTCCATAAGGAACCTAGTTTTTAATGCTTTAAACAATTGCACAGTACGAGTAGAAATATAATATTACTTTCCTGGTATTGCCAGGAATGCAAAGTTTTTGAAGTAAAATTTTCACGTGTTTGCAGCAAAAAGTTTATCACGTGCTAACCTTAACTTCTTTTTTAATTTAAATCGCACACTTCAATAAATAGTTCTGACATATATGCGCCTGATTTGTCCATGTTATTTTTTTGCCAGGACTTGAATCACTTTTAAAATGACCCAAATAGACCCGCGGAAACCAAATAGCCCCGTTTTACGGTACACGTTTTTTACATTAAAATTTTTATTTGTGTGATTTTTAGTAAGTTTTGTTTTCAGATTTAAAAAAATATACATAATATGTTTAATCATTTTTTATCAATGCAAACTTAGATTAATAATATGTACAAAATATAATATTTTTTAGTAATAATTACCGCATAATCGAAAAATGACCTATTATTTCCAATAAACTCATTTTTATGTAATACCTGTTAGCTTTATTTAAGATATCCTTATAATAATAATAATAATAATAATAATAATAATAATATCCATAGACACAATGCGGCCCTACGAGTGCTGCACTGCTTTCTTAGACACTCGTATGGGATAGACGAAACACCAGTGCTGCCATATATTTCAGAGGAAATCGAGTCCGTGGTGGAAAACGAGAAGTGTCGCATCTACTGGAACTACTCGTTTCCCACCCTCAGGCAAATACGTCACAACAAGCCTGATGTTGTCCTCCTCGATATTCGTACCAAGACAATGTTTGTTATTGAATTTTCAGCTCCAGCTGAAATAAACATTGTCTTGAAGGAGGAGGAAAAACGGACAAGATATCAAGATCTGCTGTTTGAGCTCCGTAGGCTGTATCCAGGCCATTCTATCAGACTAGTGGTGCTGATAATAGGATCCCTTGGTGGTATGAGACAAAGCTTCCTTTCAGCACTCAAAACCATACCGGCATGCCATGAATCGGCCGAGAACTTAGCCGGTGGCATGCAGAAGGCTGTGATCCTTGGATCGTTACGGCTACTCAGGGCACACGAGAATCGTCCCCAATGACTACTTACCTCACGGACGTGGGGAGTAATCATTGGTTTAATTACCAGCGCATTGCCTGATGCATCGGAGCTCAGGAAGATCCGTCTGGTTAGGCTTTTGCTATTAAAAAATAATAATAATAATAATAATAAATAATAATAATAATTACCTCTTGCATTTCCAATAGTAATTATTAAAATTTCAATAGTTATTACTTATTGGATATTCAATAATTACCAATACTGTCCTGCTGACAACTTGTCCTATCTGCAAAAATTCACTTTTTGATATAAGCACACCATTGTATTGCTTTTCACCAGCCCCATGTGCCTACTAAAAAGAAATGTCCTATCTAAAACCCAAATCCTAAACATTAGCCTAAGATTTTTGTGGAAAACTAGACGAATAAGTCAGGACTAGGACTAACTTTACAGATGTTAGTAATTTAATTGAACTTTTTAGATCATTTTGTCCTAACTTTCTCAAATAGAACAAATGCATTTAGTATGACAATGTATCTGTTTTTCAAAGGATACCACGTATTTTTTATTTATAATGAAGCAGAACCCAACGCCATATTTATTTAAACATGTTTTCAAAAAGTGCAAACAAAAAAAATAAAACTGGCCATATCTCAAAACATCTAATTTGCAGATAGGACAACTTGTATTGTAGTGGGACTTAGGCCCGGTTTATCAATCTGCAGTTAACACTTTATCTAATGATTAAAGTCTCAGTTAAGGACAAATTCTGGATTTTAATTGGAGTTGCCATGTCAATTATGTATCAGTTAAATTTAGCTGCACATTGATAAACCCACCTTAATATTATAGATTTTAAGCTTTCACGGCCATTAAGATATAAAGAACTTTCACTTTCGGGTTTAGACCGTGTTAATGGATTTTCACTTTCCGACGTTTCGTCTCTTACTACTAGAGACATCTTCAGGGATTAATCTGAAACTAAGTTTCGAATCAACTTGTGTCACTATTTATGACGAGTTGTGGTTATTCACCCGTGACGAGGTTTTTCCTATCAAAGACTTCCATATTGCAGGTAAGTGGTAACCAGTGTCCCGATTGATATTGTTAGGATGCTTGATGATTTCTATCGATTCCCGTATCTTCCTTGGCATTTTTCTGTTTTCTGTTAATATTTGTTTTGTTTCAGACAAATTGATTTTATGACCTGTTTCATGTACATGTTCGGCTACTGCCGATAAGGAAATTTGTTTCTTTCTTATGTTGCGCTCATGCTCTTGAAGTCTTGTAGAAATTTTTCTCTTAGTTTCACCTATGTAAACCGTACCACAGGAGCAGGGTATTTTATATACGCCTTCTGAACTCAGGGGTATTTTGTCTTTTGTTGAAGTCAAACATTGACCTAATTTTTGGTTGGACCGAAATATAGGCTTAATATTTGACTTCTTCAAAAGTTTACCTATTTTATCCGTGATACCGCTTACATAGGGAAGTATAACTTGTGTCTGTCTGTCATTGTCACTATTGTCCTGTTGGTCTGGGATTTCTGTATTTGTATATGGTCTTATTAATGTCTTTTTTGGTATAACCGTTCATGGTCAAGGCTTTGGTTAGTTTAAGGAGTTCTGTGTCTAGGGAATTCTTGTCTGAAATCATGAAAGTCCTATGAACAAGTGAATTAACTACCGAGCGTTTTTGAGAGGGATGGTGATGAAACTAAGAGAAAAATTTCTACAAGACTTCAAGAGCATGAGCGCAATATAAGAAAGAAACAAATTTCCTTATCGGCAGTAGCCGAACATGTACATGAAACAGGTCATATCGATAGAAATCATCAAGCATCCTAACAATATCAATCGGGACACTGGTTACCACTTACCTGCAATATGGAAGTCTTTGATAGGAAAAACCTCGTCACGGGTGAATAACCACAACTCGTCATAAATAGTGACACAAGTTGATTCGAAACTTAGTTTCAGATTAATCCCTGAAGATGTCTCTAGTAGTAAGAGACGAAACGTCGGAAAGTGAAAATCCATTAACACGGTCTAAACCCGAAAGTGAAAGTTCTTTATACCCACCTTAATAGTTACCAATAGCCAATAGTACCATCGTTTTCATAATAAACGCTTACACCTAAAAATGTTACAGATTATATTGAACTTTATCAAGGTCTCTTTGACATTTATTTGTCAAATATTATTATGACATTACTTGTCAAAATAATTCACATTAATTATGCCGCAGCTTACAAATTATCAAAAATGTATTATAACAGCAATAATAAATGACGGGATAAGTGTACGTGAAATAGCCACTGAATTAAATGTTGCAAACAGCACTATAATGCGAGCAAAGAAAAAACTTGAGGAAACTGGACAGATTAGCAGAAAGCGGGGTTCTGTTCGAAGTAGAATGAGTAGTGCAGAAGAAGATATGTAATTAATGAATTATCTGCGGGAAAACCCTTTCCATACCGGAGTCAGAGCGAGGGAAGAAACTAACTTTCCTGGGTCATAATGCTGAAGAATTACGACAGGCCATCATTGAGGCTTGGCACGCAAAAATTACACCAAATTACACAAACCAACTGTTAGAATTACAAAGAAGATTTTTTTATTTTTGATATCTTAAAATAAGTCACTCTTGATGATGTTTTTTTTTCTTTATATTTTTGAAGACACTATTTTGAAGAAAAAAACATTATCCCATGAACCGTAAGAGTTGTACAAAAAGCGCTTAGTGTTTTGGGAGTTTAAAATCAAGCAGGGCAAGTTATAAAGAGTGACTTTTTTTGAGATCAAATCAAAAATAAAAAATAAATTCCTCTTTGTAACTCTATCTGGAGACATACTGTATAAATATCATTTATAATAAAATTTGTTAACCTTTTTGCTTATAAGCATATATGCTTAAAGACAGTTATAGGACTTGCACTATATAATATAGACTGTACTTTAACCTTACTTAATTATTACGGAAAATGTCAGTGTCAATCTTAGTAAAGTACATATACCACAACTAAAAATTTAAAATGTTGGGGTACCTCAGGATTCTGTGATGTGAGCGTTTTCTATGAAAATGATAATTAATAACTATTAAGATATGGCGTTGTCAGGGCCGGCCTTTGCATTTCGGCGCCCTGGGGCAGCTTCTGGTTTGACACCCCTATTTGAAAAAAAAATGTGTCCTACAAAGTTGTGATGACTAAAAAAACTCCTCACCTCTGGAAGAAATTTTGATAACTAAAAAAAGGTCCACCTCCGAAAAAGCTTTTCCCCTGGCACTAACAAAAAATAGCGAATTATTTTAAAACGCCTCTTGACTCTTGACGGCGCACCACTGTGCACTAAAAACTAGGTTCCCGTACTCGGTGCATAATATATATATAGTATATACTATTTCCTGCTGTCATGGCAACTATATATTTTAACGAAGAATGTTGTTTTTTTTATTGGATTTTGAGGATTTCATCTTTCGCGTGATTGCAACTACCACGCACCAGCAGAAATCAGTAATTTTTCGCTTTTAATACAAAAAAAAAACTAACTTCCTTCGATTCATTCAACTTTTTTTTTGCTTATTGTAAGGTAATCAAACCAATATTTTGTTCCGCTGTCATGGCAACTGTATATGTTTAACGAATAATTTTACTGATTTTATTGGTTTTTAAGAAAAATATTTTGTTCTACAAAAACAAAAGAAATTTTCAGACTTCAAAATAACCTGTTTCTTAGTATTTTACTTTTCTGCTCGTTACCATGACAGCAAGCAGAAAAGTGATTTTTTTCGCGCGCACAGTGTAGGCAACCGGCATGTCAATCGTAAAACAGCAGCTGTCAGTTATATGCGACGAGATGTTGGTCCGCCATTTTTTTAATATGAAATTATTATTTATTTTGAATTAAATCTCAAGTTCGTGTGCTAAATATTTGTGTGATATATATTTGTTGTTATGGAGAGTAACTGTGATTAGGATTTTACTTTTTGACCAACAGATTTTCAGAAAATTGTACTCAAGTGCTGCGACCTTGTAAGGTAACTTACTGCCTGTATTTATTTATTTATTTTAGACCGTAGAAAAAATGTTGTTTGTATTACGAGCGAAAATTTGATTTCTGCTTTCACGTGATTGCTAATCTCGGCTGGACGCCTCGATCAGCAAATTCCACACTCAATCAGAAATCAGTCATTTTGTATAACGAGCGAAAAAGTTTAGCTTGACGCCTCGATAAGTAAGTTCTACGCTCAAGTAGAAAACAATAATTTTGCGCACTTAATACAAAAATACACTGCCCAGTAAAAGAGCTTTTCCATTTTTTATAATGTACAGATCTAATTTATGCAAGGAACCGAGAATATTTTTTTGCAGATACGATGTTTCGAAATTTACAGGGCGATATCGCGATAAGAACAGTTCTGGTTACGTTGTTTAAGTCGGTTAGTCGGTTAGTGAAAGATATGTGATTTTATGTGGTCCTATGCGGAAAAATATTTTTGATATGGTAATTAATAGAATTCGCTTAGAAATATAGATGCCAGAGAGAAAAAAATCCATAAAAAAGTTACACGGGCGCCACTCAGTATGTACCTACTCTTTATAGTGCACTGAATAGTACTATCCCCTGCGAAGCATTACATACCTTCACGACTTGTTTATTAAATAAATAGGCTTATTTAAATCTGTCATATTTGTCAAAAATAATATAAAATGAAAATATATTTTCAAATTTTATTTATATTTATGTGCTTGTATCATGTTTATACCCAAAACGTAACAAATTTTACAGTTCCCATAAATAATGCAGCGTTAATGAAGAATTATTGTGATAATACTAAAACAACAGTGCCCAATCGAGATGGATCAGAAATAAAATTGGGTATATTTGCCTGGCTACAATGTTTACTATTTTATTATATTTTCCATAATATACTTTTACCATAATAGCTATTTGTATCACTAGGGAGCAAAAGATCCATTCTCTGCCGCGTGTGAGAAAGAGAATATTTTTGCTCTCTTCATCATAAGTGTAATTCCGTCTTAACTCCTAATTTTGGCAGACTAACATCTCTACTCTAAATTTCTCTACTCCCTAACATCCCTACTCCTTAAAATCTCTACTCCACAACAACTCTACTCCGTAAGGGGCTATTCAAGAATGACGTCACCTATTTTTGACCAATTTTTGACCCCCCTCCCCCTTCGTCACTTTTGTCTTGACCCCCCTATAAAACAGAACAAAATTACGTCACCTTTTGGAAAACGAGGTTTTGAATGTAAACTAATCTTAATAAGGCCCATCTTTGTATCTTATCTTCATGTTTTTATTTTATACAGAGATGTATGAAACGGAGTGGCCTTATCAGTTTTTTTGTCCCTAAATTTCTTCTGTGTAAATTTTTTGTAATTTTATTTTTGGTTTGGACTTATTTTCACAATTTTTTTTTAAATATACCTTTTTTTAAAGGTGACGTCACTTTTAGCCGCCCCCCCCCCCCCTCCCCCCTTCGTCACCTTTTGACCAACCCCTCTCATCCCTATGAAGGTGACGTCATTCTTGAACAGCCCCCAAGACACTTTTACTTAAGCCGGTTCCGCTGCGATGTTGCCAAGTCCCAAAAATTTTAAAATAAATCATAAAAAAGCCGAAACGTGGTCGAATCAAATGCCATTTTTAAATTTAATACGGACCGTTAAATTCTTGATAATAACAATTAATATTGCCGAAACATGGACTTTTATAGTCACTTGTGTGATCATGACGAATCTTTTGACGCTTCGTTAAAATCGGCCTAGTAGTCTGGGCTATACCGGGTGTTACAGGAAGATGCACCAGGTGAACCATGGTTCACCCCCCTTAACTTTTTAATTTTTTATGTAGGATCGTGAAATTTGCAGGAGCTATATTATGCATAATTTAGGATTTTTTGATATGGTTAGACATTTTTTTGCACTTCCGGTTTGATCGTAAATAAATCATACTTTCGATTTTTACATAGAACACCCTGTATATTTTTACATATTTTGATTTATAAATCAGTTCTGAGAACAACCATGTACCACTTGTCAATTTTTGACAGGCCATGTAATTTTTTATTTAAATTTTTATTTTAAATCTAGAGTGCCTTAAATTAGCTTATTCGCTTAAATGTTAGTCTAGTATCTTCAGAAAAATACTACTTTGATTTTTTTCCAAAACTCTAAATGTGGTGGGCTCTTAAAGGTACAAAAATCATACTTTGGTCCGTCCATAAGTCATTTTTTTTTTCAACTGAAAAGAGGGTGGCTCATTAGGTTAAAATAAAAGAGAATTTGCTTGCGAACCAACGAACTAATAACTCTTCTCTCTAGAATAGGCATGTCATTCGTAAAAACTGACAAAAACGTCGGCAACATAAACATTCGACTGTCTTACTCGCACATCTTTGTTCCAACAGAGACAACAATACCAGTTACTGTTAACTGTTATTGTTCAGGCTTGAAAATACCTACTATTTGTTTACAAACAAACCGAGATTTTTTAATTTTTTTTTACATTTTTTTGTTTAACCTTGTACTATTCTACTTAATTAAGCAAAAGTCCAGGACTTGTGTGGGGTAGTAGTAGAGGGAACTACCGGCTTTAATTGACTTTCAAACCAATTTATAGGAAGTGTCGACTTCACTTACGCCTTCGCCAAATTTCAATTATTAATTACCTGAAAAAGGCAAACCGGCGCCGGTGAGAATCGAACTTACGCTATTTGGGTAGTAAACTCGTCAATACGACGCGGTAGTCCACTACACCAATTCTCCCATAATGTTGGCGATACTTTATTTTAACGGTATGCGTATTCCAGAAAGAAGAGTTAATTGTTCGTTGCTGCGAACATCTTGATACCACATAAATAGTTTATTTGGAAGAACTTTGAATTAAAACACAAAAAATTTAAAATGAAGATTTAACTAAAAAAATGATATGGCCTGTCATAATTTGACAAGTGACGTATGATTGATTTTTGAATCAAAACATGTAAAAATATACAGGGTGTTTAATTTAAAAATCGAAAGTTTGATTTATTTATGAAGAAACCGGAAGTGCCAAAAAATATAACTTCTTCAAATTTTAAGATCCTACACAAAAAAGTAAAAAAATTAAGGGGGTGAACCACCTTCCTGAAATACCCGGTAGAGGGGTACCAACAAGTGAATATACATACATACAAACACGTTAAAAACAACCCTCCTACTATAGTCGGGTAAAAAATACATTAAAATGTCTATTAAATTAAATAAAAAACAAGCAGTGATGATATGTAATGCTACGCATATCATTATACACTATTCCCAGTGGATACCCCCAAGCAACAAAGCCGTAACTCATATATTGTCATTTTTTACGACAGCTAAATTTCTAAAATATTTTTTTTTTGTTATTTAAGGGTGGGAAATGAGTAAAGTGGAAAAGAAAGCCGTGTGATACATCATTTGAAAGCTTATAAAATTTTCTATTCAACTGTATAAGTATTTATTGCTTATTTATTGTTTGTTTCTGATAATATTCAAGTTTAGAATTTCTTACTTTAGTGTTTTTAGGTAAAATTATGGTTAAAATGTCCTGTGAAGAAATCTGAGTAGTACCACCACGTGTGTCTTTTTTCAAGGCGTTTACCTATGAGTATAACTCAAAATGGGTCTAACTTGAGTTACATCCTTGTTGTATGGGAGTGTCGATATTGCATTTTCCCAAATAACGCAAGTTAAAACTATTCAAAACGCAAAATAAAATATTGCTGCAAACAAAAGAATACTCCCTGCGACCTACAGTATATAAGCCTATTTTATTAAAATAAAGCATCAAGTTTTCGAGACTAACAGTACGCATATATACCACTGGTACAGTACCAGAAATTAAATAATTACACGTTCTGTCAACAATTCACAAATGATACATGTTTGTACTTAGAATTTAATTCTGAATCAAAATAATATTATAATATTATGTAAAAATATACAGGGTGTTCCATTTAAAAATAGGAAGTTGAGGTCTTTTCCGGGAAAACCAGAAGTGGCACAATTTGTTTTAAAATGTCAAAACATGCATTTTATTTAATTATTTATTATTATTCAGTAAATTTCATTTTGTAAGTCCTTGGACAAAGAAAATAAAAAAGAAAATTAACATTAAAAAAAATCTTTTTCTTCAAGCGTACTAAAATGTTCATATTTTATAACTGAACACACTAGTTAGAAGTGATCTATTTTTTTACAGCACTCTTTGACTTTGATGACAGCCATACTTCAAACTTGTTTGTTTATTATGTAAACAGGTGGTTGACTCGAGATTCTGTGCAAAAACCTTGGGTGAAATTGATTAAAAATGATTGAAGAAGAATATATATGGTTTATACACCTATAAATCTCTCCGAAATTGCAAATGCTACATTAGAAAAGTAAATTCTACAGACTAGTAAAAAAAAGCTTCACTTGTCCTCTTAGTAAAACAATATACTATTTTCTAAAAAACGAAAAATTTGCAATTTTTAATTTTCAAAAAAATTTTTTAAAAAAATCAAAATATTTTTCCTTTTTCAAAAAAAAAAACAAAAAAAAACTGCTTTTTTTTTTTTCTTTAGGTTTAATCCCCTATAGCTTTTTCGTGTTTGGACGGACATTTTCAAAGTTTCTTATTTTTTCATGAAACACATTTGTATCCAAGAATTTCTTGTCTAGGACGTTTTTTGGCGATTTTGGGAAATTCGAAACTTCCGTATAATACTATTCTAGCGCTACGCGCTGTGAATAGTATAATAACAGTTTTTGCTCTTTAGCCCACCAAAACCAATCCCATCTGAAAAATTCTTATCTCAAAGCTTTTTAGGGTTATCTGTGTCATAAATTTTTGATATCCACATGTTTGATATAAATATCTTTCCGACAGATAATTAGGCATGAAATTTTTTTGATTAAACACTGGTGAAATCAGTGTCGGACCGGGCACGGTTCGTCTAAAAAGCAAAATTATGAAAAAATTGTACACAAAAACTGACCTTGTATAAACATCTATTAGTTTTTTTTAATCATTTTTTAAATTTTGTCTAAAAATGGAAAACAAATTTAAATTAAAAAAATCTCAATTTTGACTTTCAGAAGCAAATTAAATAGTTGCTCTTATAATATGTTTTACGTTGAATCCGAATCTGTTAATAGAATCATTCTATAAATCGGTATTTTTGAAAAAATTAGTACAAATTTGAAAAAGTTTTGTTTTTTTTTATTTTTTTTTTTAGAAAAATATATAGAATATTATATAATATTAACGTTACTATATTATACAGGGTTATTCTTAAATGGTACCCCCCCCCCCGTAACTTTTAGACAGGATGAGATAAAAACTTTAAATTTGGAATATGCATATCACAAAACAAAAACTATCATTTGTCATATTTCTCAATTTTTTATTCAGTAAGGCCGCGCCAGAGGGGACAGTGGGGGACAATATTTTAAATAGCACCCTAGGTCTTATGATACGTCATTTTAAAGAGCTTAAAATTGTCTATTTAACCATGTGATTATTTTTTTTTTAATATTATTTTTAAAGATTTTTTATTTTCTTCAAAATTGATGAAATTTTCAACATTAAAAAAAAATAATTTTGGAAATTTTGCGCAAAAGGGTAAAATAAATAATAATTGTTTTTTTTTTCATACTAGGACTAATTATTTATCATTTTCATGCAAAATTTTCAATATTTATGCACAAAATATTAAAAATTTGAACAAAAAAAATCTTCAAAAAAAATATGGCAAGTGATAGTTTTTGTTGTGTGATAAATATATTCCAAATTTAAAGTTTATGTATATCTCGATCCTTTCAAAAGTTACGGGGGGCTGTACCATTTAAAAGAATAACCCTGTATACTAATAGCACAATTTAATTTCATTCTAAAAGTTCTTTATATAAAATTCTTTTTTAATTTTATTTTTTTTCCATTATTAGACGAAATAAAAAAAATATTAAATAAAAAAAATAACTGGTAGTTTTTTTTTAATATCCTTTTTTTATAGAAAACGATAAGGATTCATGCTACAAGGTTAGTTTTTGTAGACATAATTTCGCCCAAAAAAAAAACTTGATTTTTACAATATTAAATTAAAACTAAAATGTCAAAAGGAATAGAATTCGTTAAAAATTCTACATGCGGCGCTAAATTAGTTAATGAAGGGCTGACGGACACTTTTTTAGTACTCAATAAAGCGTGAAATTGTAAAAAATTTCTTAAGTTTTTTTATTTAAGATTGTAAAACTTGACTTTTACAATTTTAAATTTAAGGCAGAAATTAACAAAATTCGTAAAAAAATCGCATGCGGCGCTAATTTAGTTGGTGAATGGCCATTCCAGTTCCCCCGAAAAATGGGGGGTCCAGGAAAAAGTCGCACAGACTTTGATATTTTTTTTTAGTTATTTAACAAATTGTATGAAAAAATACAATTTTTAAAGTAAAAAAACACGTTTAACGTATTGCTAGTGAAATAAGAAAAAAACAACTTTGTGCCAACTTTTATACGAACATTATTCTACATTATTGTGCATTATTCTGCATTATCTGCATTATTTTGTATTATTTTGCATTAGTTTTGCTAAAAACCGCCAGGGACAAAGTTTTTTTTGGAGGTGAGGACCTTTTTTTTAGTCATCAAAAATTTAGTCGGGGATTTTTTTTTTTGCATTACTTTGCATTATTCTGCATTAAAAATATCGTGCAGTACCTCCATTTTTCATGCAGTTTCCGCAGTAAGTGTACACAAATTTCCCAGTGTCCGACACTGGGTAAGATACTTTCCTAAAGGAAGCACTACAAATATTGACGGCTTGTTTATCTAAACAAAATTTGCCTATAAAAATAAAGCAGGAGTAAGTAAATGTAAAATAATCTATAAATAAGTAGAGGGATTGAAAACAGATATTTGATCTAATCAATGAATATCGTCTTACAGGATATTTTTAAAAAATGACTTGTACGACTGCATACCAAAGTGTAGTTTGTCTATTTCAAAGTAGTTAAATAAAATAATTAAAATGATTTGTTTGTCTTTAATGTAAATTTACACTAAAATAGAGTATATTATATACATAGTAGATAAAAATCGGTTATCTTGACAGTGTTAATATTAAATTTTAAGACATTCTGTGTTCGAATAAGTGAAACAAACCTGCATTGATTTTAATCATGGAAGACGAAAAACTGCCTTTGTTTAAGGCTAATTCAAACTCTTTGGAAAATGTAAGTACCAATTTATTTTTAATTTAATAATAACACCGGCCCACGAAAAAAATTAGGTTCAATTACTATAAACTATAAGTTTCTTACGTATTTTTGGGCGCTGAAAATAAATTTAACAATGAAAAAGCTTGCTGTACCTTGCAAGGTACAGCAAGGAGCATGCTCCTTTTTTTATGTAAAATTTCAGTCAGATTTAGCTGAATTTTATATGAGTTATAGTTCTTAGAATTCTGATCAAAGATTTATAAGAGCACAACTCCCAAAAAATAATAGTAGCTAGAGTACTTTTTAAAATCTCAAAAACCGCGGTCCAATTTGGATATATTTGGACGTATTATGTGTACACTCAGAAAATGTCATTGTAATTTTAATACTAAATTTTATTTGTAAATACATATTTGTTATTTATATCGCCACCATTGGTATTTAATACTTTACTTGTGATATTAAATACTACAATGTGTATATTATATACAATATGTTGTCATACTAAAACATCACAACGTGCTGGTACATTTGGATCCCCACGCAACATGTGTTTAATAATACTAGCATGTTACAGTAAAAATTACTGTAACATTTGGTAAAGCATATCACACTTATAGTATGGTATACTTTGAGTTGTTGTTAAGTTGTATTACTGATCTAGTTTAAAGTATGTTACAGTATTCTGAAAAATTAACAACCGGTAAATAATACCAACATTTTGATTAGTAATAATATAAAGCTTGCAATCTCACACAATTACACACTGATAAAATAATCGATCCTTTTTTTAATTTTCTCTGTATTATTACTAAACAAAATTTTGGTATTATTTACCGATGGTTATTTTACTAAATACTGTAACATACTTTAAACTAGATCAATAACACAACAACTACAACTTTTTATACCAAACTATAACTGTGATATAATTTACCAAATGTTACAGTATTAATAAACACATGTTGCGTGGGGATTCAAATGTATCAGCACGGTCTCTATGTTAGTATGACAGCATTTTGTATAAAATACACAAATTGCAGTATTTAATATCACAAGTAGAGTATTAAATACCAATGGTGGCGATATAAATAAAAAATATGTATTAACAAATAACATTCAGTATTAAAAATACAACGAAATTTTAGTTCTCGACTTTCTGTTTAAAAGTGTCTTTGGACACAACTCCCAAAATTCAATACTTTACGTGCCAGAGAACTTTGGAGAACTTGAGCTAGCTCGTCCAGTATTCTTTTTGGCAGTTTATTAAAAAAGTTATAGGGTCATCGAACTTTTTCGCAGTCAAATTGGTTTTTAGCACACAAAAATACGTAAGAAAATTATTATAACAGTCTGGTTGACAGTACTTTTTTTGTGGGTCTGTGTAATTAATTTATAATGGAAACAACAAGCTTTAAAGCTTCCGCTTAAAAAAAGAGATTTTTACTATAAAGACTATTGTGATTATTCTGAAAAAAATGCTTTAGGTCTGTGAAAAGAAAAACTTTTCGTTTCTTAAGACTTACACTAACTTTTATGTACGCATTCCAATTTTTATATCCAACCCTTTCACAAGCTACGGGGGTTATACTATTTAAAAGAATAACCCTGTATATTACAGATCATTTTATAAGGTATTCAATAAGCTTTAACTTTATTTGCCTTCATTTTTTCGTAGAAGCAAGAGAATTGTGTATTAAGTAGCATTTTATCCACGCAAAGAATATCAGCCCACGAGGCCGTCAGGCCGAGTTGACTGATATTCTTAAGTGGATAAAATCACTTAATACACGAATTGAGAATTTAATTTTATCCAACACCTTTTATTTTTAAATAAAAATCTATAATTTTGCGAAAAATTATGTCAAAAATATTAAGATTAAGTTTTCTTAATACTAAAATAATAGGTAGCCATGGCCTAAGTATACCTATTAAAAATAAACAATTGCTAGTTTTACATTTATAACAAACGTCAAAATGGACGCGGTGATGACAGAATTTTTAATAAAAACAGTATTTTATTCAAAAACTAAAGAATAATTTGGGGTTTTCTTTAATTTTTATGATTTAGTTAACGTGCTTCTATTTATAGAATAGTTATAATACTTAATTAATAGGGTATGTAAGTAATTTTGGGTGAGATCAAAAGCTGTACGTAAAAGAGTGGGTGAAAAATTTTTTAGTCACTAGTGGAAAAAAGCTCACTTTTAACATTTAAAATAGTGCTCAAAACAAGTGTTTCTGTGAAGGTGTTGGATAAAAGTATATTATTCGTAAAATAAACAGGAGAAGATAAATTTAATAGCGTAGAGGCGCTTTTATCGAGTAGTCAAAAAAAAAATTAAAAAAAAATTACCCAAACCGAAAAACCTTATTTTTAGCAAGAAAAATATCAATTTTCTGTGTCCAGAAGCGGCGAAAGTTCAGAATATCTCTCAACAAAACTTCTTAGTTCCTTCAGAGTTCCAATTTATGGAACAACATCTGGATCATTTTCCAGAATAGTCCCTTTAGAACAAAGAATTACCTATACATGGAATGGCGTTAATATTTTTACAAATAACAGTACAAGAAGCAAAAAGAAATATTTATGTTGCGGTATTACAACCAGTGAAGCGATACCAAGAAAACGGATCTTAAGAGACGGTAAGTAATATTGTAAAGTAAAAAAAATAGTACCGCCGACCAAATAGTACTTTCCTTCAAAATTGATTCATACAGGATAAAAAGCTGATAAGTCCAAATTTTTCAAAAATTATATTTTTATACCATTAAATCCGAGATTAAATCTATACTAAAATATTAATATTAATAATAATAATAATAATAATACTAATAATAATAATAATAATAAATTTATTGAACCACTTAAAAATTTACAATAGAAAAAAATACAATTTTATGTAAGTTCAAGGGACCACATTAAGATTTGCAGGGATATCAAATAAAGTATACCGGGTGAGTTTCGATCCATGTAAACCCCTAAAATGGGATTGTTTTCAGCCCGATCAAAGCAAAATTTTTGTAGCTTATATTGCAAATATATAGAGGGAGAGTTTTAACGATAAAAATTGATGTTTGAAAAAAAGTCCAGTTGGTCTAGTTAGTCTGTTAGGCGTGTGGGGGGTAGAATATTTAATATTTTCTAAAAACTTTTCTACTAATAATAACTCCCATTAAGCTGAATAATACGTCACAGGTTTCAAATTTATAAATCTCGTACAAACATAATTAGTTTTTCGGTTTTCCAAAAGTTAGCTAAGTTTGACCTTTTGATCCTACATTCATTAATTATAATAATTATTAATTAATATCGATTAATCAATTAAAAGAAAAATACGAAATAAAAAAAAAAGATCGAGCAAAATCAGTAATCAGTATTAAGTCAATTTAACCCAATCCGATTTTTAACAAAGCAGTGGTCACAAAATTTTCCAGACGGACAGACAACTTTTTTTTCAGTTGATTGATGTTTTCTACCGGATGGAACATCTTCTTTATTTAAAAAGAAAGAAAAAAGGGAAAGAAGAATTTAAATGTGGAACATCTCTTACTGTCATAAACGTCAACTTTTAACCTAATAATTACATTTAAGTCACTTCCGGTTTAACCGGAAATGACACCAACTTTCGATTTTTAAATGGGACACCCTATATATTTTTTTACGCTTTATTATGGGTACAATGATAACAAAAAAGTGACATTTTAATTGTCAAAGTTTTTTTTTATTTAATTTTATGTTTTTATCATAGGTTGGCCATGATTACTTAAAATTATCTAATTTTAATGCTAATAAGAAATATTTTAAATTTGAAATATGCGTATTTATGTATGAATCCATACCACCTTAGTGATTGAATGTCGCGGATTTTGGTGAAACTTTTTTATATTATCTATATCCTATTACACGGAAAGAAATTAGTGGGCTCTGCGCTATACATTATAAGATATTTGGTAACAGTGGCAAATTATAGTGATTTAAGCTATAGATTATAAGGGACACAATAACTAATAATGTTAAAAATAAATTGGAAACGATTATATATATTACAGACACGATTATATTTATTACAGGCACTATTATAAATTTACAGAAATTTTATTATATTATAAAAATTATTAGCACGGAAAATAATTAAATCTATTTAAGCTATAAATGCCATACTATTTGTTATATTTTATTATTCACTAAACAATTAAAGTATTTCATATAAATTTTTACACTGACTGCCATAATTGTAAGAGAAAGCCTTGTATTTATATAATAAGCGATTATAATTTGCTTGGTATGTGTGTTATAGCGCTCCTAGCTATAATTTTTTTTCCGTGTACTAGAGGCTTTAAGCATGAAAAAGTTTTCAACAAAATTTTTTGGTAAAGATATGATTTTTTTTAATTTTTGTAATTTTCCACTTTCGGTCATTGAGAAAACCGCTTTATTTACGATATTTTGCTATAAGTTTGACAATTTTATTCCAAATTTAATAAAAAATAAAATCTGGTGCTTTTATGAACTTTTTTGAAAAAACTCATGGAGCAATTATTTTGTTTTTGCTGCTAAACTATCAGAAAATGATAAAAAAATAAGTGGGCATTTTTTATTGCAAAACAGTTATTTCACGCTCACCGTTATCAATGTCGTAAAAATTTAAAATAGCTAAAATATATAGTAAACCTAATTTGCCTAGAACAGTTTTTGATTCGCTATAGGTCCTCTCTTTAGCGAATCAAAATTTTATAAGTACTTTTGACCAAATTTTGAGAAAAACCTAAGAAATATTGAGTTAAAAATAGTTAAAAAAAAATGGTAAAAAAATACATTTGAATAAGAAGAGCAAAAACCATATATTAAAAAAAATATAAAAGATTTCAGATTGTTATTTAATTTTACGTGTTTGTACAAATTATTATTAAATTTGGATTAAAATTATCAAACTTGTAGCAAAATATCGGAAATAAAGCGATTTGCTTGAAAATGGAAAAATTACAAAAATTTTAAAAAATTCTATCTTCACCAAAAAAAAAATTTGAAAACTTTTTTATACTTAAAGACTCTAGTAATAGGATATAGATAATATAAAAAAAAGTTTCATCAAAATCCACGACATTCAATCACCAAGGTGGTATGGATTCATACATTCATATATAACTTTTAAAATAAAGAAAAAAAGGGCGTGTACCATGGTCTTGTAACACTCGGTATAGTTCACGTCTATAAAAGAAAATACAAAAATATAAAAAAAATTGAGGGAGTTATTCTTGAAATAAGGTTTTTGGAAAATTATTTATTTTAGTGCATGGTGTTGCTTACCCCGGCGAACTTCTAGCAATCCTAGGATCAAGTGGAGCTGGAAAAACCACCCTTCTCAACGCACTAACTTTTCGGTCGACAAAAAACGTTACAGTTACTGGCAGAAGATGTGTTAATGGCATCCCAGTTACCTCAAACTCTTTAACTAGTCAATCTGCCTATGTGCAACAAGATGATCTTTTTATTGGAACATTAACCGTCAAAGAACATTTGATTTTTCAAGCTCTGCTGAGAATGGATAAGGATTTGTCCTACGAGCAAAGAATGCACAGGGTAAATGAGGTTATTGCTGAGGTAAGAAATATTAAATATTCACAGAAAAAAAGGTTATCTTGGCAGAAGATAATAAATTATCTTGGATTTATATTATCTTAAATCGAGGTAATAATCTTCTTTTAAGATCATGTATCCTCGGTTTAAGATTATCTGTGACTTTGGTTTCCTTTAATTATTCTCTTGGTAGAAAAATCCTTGTGTCAAGGATTTTTTTCCTTAACATCATGACATTTAAAATAAACAGAGAATCAAGAGTTATTATCTTGACTCAAAGCCCCTGTTGTCTTACGGTAAAGAGTTTGCCGGCCTCACCCCACGTGCAGAAAATTTACGCAGTAGTTCAAGATATGCGCTGGAGAGAAGTTAGGTTTGTTTTTTTTTATTATTCCATCAATCTATTTTCTAATCATCGTACAGAGTGATATTGATAGACTGCAGTTTCGGGCTGCTGGCCCTCTTCAGTACCAAGAGTCAACTCTGCACGCTGATTAAGAAAACGTTTTTAGACTTTACTCGCAAAAGGAATATAGCCATTAGATTGATGTAGACTTGTGCGCCATCTATTTCTAGATGTAGACAACTACTCATACATCTCCTAATCTGGAGACTTTGAATGGTAGCAAGTTGAAGACTTGTGTGTCTCAAGCACATAGTACCACTAACGGGTGGTTAGACGTAAAATTAGTAAGGACAGAAATTTTTAATTTTAAACAAAATTATAAAAATATTAATTTATTATTCCATCAATCTATTTTCTAATCATCGTACAGAGTGATATTGATAGACTGCAGTTTCGGGCTGCTGGCCCTCTTCAGTACCAAGAGTCAACTCTGCACGCTGATTAAGAAAACGTTTTTAGACTTTACTCGCAAAAGGAATATAGCCATTAGATTGATGTAGACTTGTGCGCCATCTATTTCTAGATGTAGACAACTACTCATACCTCTCCTAATCTGGAGACTTTGAATGGTAGCAAGTTGAAGACTTGTGTGTCTCAAGCACATAGTACCACTAACGGGTGGTTAGACGTAAAATTAGTAAGGACAGAAATTTTTAATTTTAAACAAAATTATAGAAATATTAATTTATTATTCCATCAATCTATTTTCTAATCATCGTACAGAGTGATATTGATAGACTGCAGTTTCGGGCTGCTGGCCCTCTTCAGTACCAAGAGTCAACTCTGCACGCTGATTAAGAAAACGTTTTTAGACTTTACTCGCAAAAGGAATACAGCCATTAGATTGATGTAGACTTGTGCGCCATCTATTTCTAGATGTAGACAACTACTCATACCTCTCCTAATCTGGAGACTTTGAATGGTAGCAAGTTGAAGACTTGTGTATCTCAAGCACATAGTACCACTAACGGGTGGTTAGACGTAAAATTAGTAAGGACAGAAATTTTTAATTTTAAACAAAATTATAAAAATATTAATTTATTATTCCATCAATCTATTTTCTAATCATCGTACAGAGTGATATTGATAGACTGCAGTTTCGGGCTGCTGGCGCTCTTCAGTACCAAGAGTCAACTCTGCACGCTCATTAAGAAAACGTTTTTACACTTTACTCGCAAAAGGAATATAGCCATTAGATTGATGTAGACTTGTGCGCCATCTATTTCTAGATGTAGACAACTACTCATACCTCTCCTAATCTGGAGACTTTGAATGGTAGCAAGTTGAAGACTTGTGTGTCTCAAGCACATAGTACCACTAACGGGTGGTTAGACGTAAAATTAGTAAGGACAGAAATTTTTAATTTTAAACAAAATTATAAAAATATTAATTTATTATTCCATCAATCTATTTTCTAATCATCGTACAGAGTGATATTGATAGACTGCAGTTTCGGGCTGCTGGCCCTCTTCAGTACCAAGAGTCAACTCTGCACGCTGATTAAGAAAACGTTTTTAGACTTTACTCGCAAAAGGAATATAGCCATTAGATTGATGTAGACTTGTGCGCCATCTATTTCTAGATGTAGACAACTACTCATACCTCTCCTAATCTGGAGACTTTGAATGGTAGCAAGTTGAAGACTTGTGTGTCTCAAGCACATAGTACCACTAACGGGTGGTTAGACGTAAAATTAGTAAGGACAGAATTTTTTTTTTTTTGCCGTCAGTTATCTTTAAAGGTGTATCATTGTTTTTATCTGCTTTAAAATAGACGAATTTGTATCTGTTACTCTCAAACGATGGGGATTTTCAAATTTACTTAAAAAAATTCACGGGTAAGTAGCTTTAAATAATTTATACCTATAAGCGCCATTTTGAAATGGCATTGTAACATGTTTTTCAAAAACAAGTGCTTTTTCCTACGACCACCTATGAAACCAAATTTCACACGATTAACAGAGTAAGAAAGTATCATATTTCATAGGCGTGCGAAATAATATTATAGATGTGTGGGAAATTTTTAAAAAATATTTACCATTCTATTAACCCTGGAACCTGACTGTGGGGTCTTTATCTTACACCAAGTCTTGGTTTAAGATAATATGATCTTGAATCAATAGTATCATAATCTTAAATCAAAATTATAATTCTCTTCATTCAAGATTATATTATCTTAAACCAAGACTTGGTGAGATAATATGATCTTGGATAAAGATAATATGATCTTGAATCAAGATAATTACATACTTGGTTTAAGATAATATGATCTTAAATAAATGGTTTAAGTGGCTTTGATTTAAGGAAATGTCCTTAAATCTAGGACCTCAAATGCCAAGATCACGGCGGACTTGATCCAAGACAGTCATGGCGTTGAACATATCGAAAGCCATGGCGGCCTTGGTTCAAGATCGTTTTGCTTTGATTCAAGATATCCTTTTTTTCTGTGTTTGTATTTTTTTTTCTTTATATCATAAAAAACTCCTCTCTGAACCTCAAAAAAGGTGCTAAAAACAAAAATCCACCCTTTTTGCATTTGAATAAACTTTTGCAGGTCAGAACGCCATGAGTGAACTGTTTGGGACACTTGTAAGAACTGTAGCTGCTACAGTGTAGCAGCTTCCTTATAAATATCAAATTTAATTTTTATTCTATACACTGTAAATGCAAATATGGTAATTTTACAGTAAATAAAGTAGGTCATATGTTGCCAGAAAAGAAAGTGGTAAATTTAAATCAGTACTGTAAATTCATAGTTATCTGTAAAAATGTGAATTTTTATTTTGGTAATTTTACTGCTATCTTTTGTGGAATGTAAGCTATAATTATGGTAATTTTCGGGACTGTCTGTAAAAGTGCAGGGTTTTTGGACCAAATGCATGAATTTTAATGCAAAATTATTGTACCGACAGGAAAAGAGCTGAGATTTTACTAAACCCAGTAATATTGAGGTTAATTTAATAAATATTGTAAATTCTCATTCTGACATTGTAAATTTGCTTTAATTATTACAGTTTAAACTACTGTAAGATTGACGGACAAATTTAGAGTGTAGTGCGGTCTAAAAGCCACCCCCCGTCCTCATTTTGAACGAGTGGAGAGATATCTACTTCCAATTTGGAACACTTAAATAAGTCAACATAAACTTTTTTTTAATATAATATATTATTATACTATTCACAGCCTCTGCACTAGAATAGTATTATACGGTAGTTTCGAATTTTCCAAAATCGCCTAAAAAGTCCTAGACAAAAAATTCTTGAATATAAATGTTTCATGAAAAAATAAGAAAATTTTGAAATGTCCGTGCGTCTGTTCGTCTGATGTCATGTTTTTGTTGGCACCTGCAGGCCTATTGTGTTATTCTTGGGTCTCTTGCTAGTCAAACAGCTTCGTTTCCTTTATCAGGCTTACTAGGCTGTTTACTAGATTTGCATTGGAGAGCATAGCTTCTGGGTTACCATTTCCCGGGTGTCTCCAGCGATGTAGAGCCACGCAGTCAAAGAGAACATGATAGGCTGTTTCCGCCTCCTCATTACACAGTCTGCATATTGGCTCATCCCTATATACACGGATGGTATGCATGTGTTTCCTCAGGTGGCAGTGACCAGTTATTAGCCATATCACCTCCCTAAAGTGGTCCCTGCCAAGATGTAGAAGGTTCTTGGTTAGTGGACCAGCAGTTATTGCACCGCCAAGTATTAACTTGCTTTGCTTGACGATAACTCAAGAACGAATAATCGGCTCGACTCGAAATTTTTATGAAAAATCAAGTTTGTATACATGTCAGGAAGTTGGGTCTCTCGATAAGAAAATTTGGGACCCCCCCAAAAAATATATATATATATATATTTGCAAAATTAGCGGAAGAAACACCATTAAAAAGTTGAAGGGTTTTAATAACTTTTTTAAATTTTAGCTGGCATTAAACAAATGTGAAAACACACAAATAGGAATCCTAGGAAGGATAAAAGGAATATCAGGAGGCGAGAAAAAGCGTCTATCCTTTGCAGCAGAAGTCCTGACGAATCCTTCCCTAATGTTTTGTGACGAACCAACATCTGGACTTGACTCGTTCATGGCTTTAAATGTTTTACAAGTTTTAAAGAGTATGGCGCAGTCGGGTAAAACAGTTATTTGTACGATACATCAGCCGTCCTCCGAGTTATTTGCAATGTTTGACAAAATTTTATTGATGGCAGAAGGAAGAGTTGCTTTTTTAGGGAATACTTATGAGGCAGGATTATTTTTTGAACAGTAAGATAATTTAAAAAATATACTGATGTCTTTAAAGAATACTTTTTCCTGTAGGTTCAAAAGAAATAATGTGTTTTTTTTTTCAAAAAAACATTTTTTTATAAAAAACGAAGCAATGCAAAAAAAAATTAAAAAACTTAAAAAAAGAGGTTCTTTTATCGAAAATCAAAAAATATATATTTATTTTTTTGTTGTAATTATTGTCTACCTCTTTTCCTTTTCTTCATGTTTTGTGTCGAACCAACATCTGGACTTGACTCGTTCATGGCTTTAAATATTTTACAAGTTTTAAAAAGCATGGCGCATTCGCACACAGGTAAAAAATTCCAAAAAAAGGGAAAAAAGTCATGAAGCGTCGAAAGTTGAATATTTATAAACCTTATGGTGTCCTCTAAATGATTTATATACATTTTTTTTTTAATGTTTGCGATCTTGTTAAAAAAAATAAATTTAATATTGAATATACAATATCTTACACTTTTTTAGGGCTGTATTTTTTAAATTTTAAAGTATAGTACAAATATGGGGTATTAAATCATAGAAAGGTATTATCTCCATGTCCGGACCCGTCATGACGCGTCCGGACGCGTCAGGTAAAAAAATTTAAATTTTTGGAAAAAAATCAGATTTGATTTCTTTTGTATATTTTTAGGTTTAAAACAATGAATTAACCTTAACAATAGAAAACTACTAAAATATTCAATTTTTTCAATTTTTTTAAATGGCTTTTTTTTTATTTTAGTTTTTTTAACAGCCTAATTTGAGGTTCAAAAAAAAACTTTTTCGGTCAATTATGTAATTTTTTATACTGTATTTGAATCTAAATAAAAAACACCCTCATTCCATTTAAACATTTTAAGTTACCCCCTCTCCCGCCTAAGGGTGTGGATGAAAAAAATATCTGCTTTGATAAAAAGGTGTCCCCCTTGTTATTGAAGCTTAATACCAAATTTCAAAAAAATATCTTGTACGGTTTCTGAGATATCTGCTTTGATAAAAAGGTGTCCCCCTTGTTATTGAAGCTTAATACCAAATTTCAAAAAAATATCTTGTACGGTTTCTGAGATATCGACTTTTAACCGTTTAAATGTCTCACCCGGTATGCAGTGTGCCACTTAAATTTAATATTTTAAGCAAGACCGCAAACATTTTCAAAAAAAATTGAGGACACTATAAGGTTTATAAATATTCAACTTTCGACGCTTCATGATTTTTTTCCGCTTTTTTGGTATTTTTTACCTGTGTGAGTCGTGTAAAGCCCTCCTTCGAGTTATTTTCAATGTTTAAAAAAACTTTATTGATGGCACAAGGAAGAGTTGCTTTTTTAGGGAACACTTATGAGGCAGGATTTTTTTTGAACAGTAAGACGATTTAAAAAAAAATATACTGATGCCAGTAAAAGAATACTTTTTACTATAGATTCAAAAAAAAATTTTAACATTTTTTTTTTTTTCGAAAAACGAGTTAATTTTTTCAAAAATCGAAAAATTTATTTATTTATTTTAAACAATTATCTACCCCATCTGACTCCGTTGCCCCATCCCGATTTTTAACAAAAACAATCCCAACCTAGAACTTTGTATAAGGAATCTATAGTGCAAATTTGAAGTCAAAAGGTTCTAGAGTTATCATGGTCACAAATTTCCCACACAGACAGACCGACGGACAATTTTTTTTAAGGAAATCATCTTTTTTTGATATAAAACGTCGAGAAACGTAAAGAAAGCAACAACAATTTTTTTTTGCTAAATCAAGACTTTCCTCGACGCAGGCAAATTTTTCCTAATTGTTAAGTTTGGTTATTAAATGGTTTGTAATTAAACTAAGTACCTACATAGATACATTACGAGCTTTAAATTAAAGTCATTAGTTATAATATAATAATTAAATTAATTAATACTAAATATATTTAATGACAGTTATAATTGTATACAAATCAGGTTTTAATCTAATATACGATTATAATTACACTAGGCAACACGGTTTCTTGCCCCGATTGGAGTCATATGTTTTTTAACTAATTTTGGGTCGCTGAAACCGAATCTGGCCTCAGAATATTTCTATTACCTAAGTTTTCTGAGAAAAATGAGATAAAAATGTTAAAAAATCATTATTTTATCCCTCTTTTGTTCTAAAATCATGGGAGACAAAAATATTCCAAGGACAAATTTAGATTTTGCGACTCAATATTAGTTAAAAAATACCCAACTTAAAACATGGAAACTTTAAATTCATAGGTAGAATAAATAGGGATATTATGAAAAAAAAATATTAAAAAAAATGGGTAATGTGACAAAACTAAGTAGGGGTGGATAAGGGTGCATAAGGGGACAAGCTTATCGCCACGTACTCATGCTAAAAATTGTCAACAATCATTACTAGGGGGTCAAAAATGAACTAAAAAAATGTTACGTATTATGGTTCTTATGTAATAAAGTAACATTTTTATGATGTAGAACCATTAAAAAAACAAAAAAAAATACACAATATTTTGTTTTATAAATTATTTTTAAATTGGCATAATTGCATGTACTAAAATTTAAAAAATAAGACGTGCTGATCTTTTTTTAAGGTCAAATTTGGATTCTGCGCCTTTAAAATATATTTTTTGGGCTCGGGAAAAAAGTTTACACTGTGTACTTTAATTTTATATCTTTTTCATTTATTTACTTTTTAGGAACAAACTAAGCAAAATAAAATAATGTTTGTAAAAATATTTTTGTAGATAATTTTATAATCTACAAATAAAGTTCTATAAAGTTTTTAAAAAAATTTGATAGTTTTGCCACAAATGAGCAATTAAGTAAACTCTGCACTTTCATTTTAACCTTTTTATTATTTTTCGCGTACTTACTCTGACAGTAGGTTCTTGACATATAGATTTTTGAATTCCTCGTATTTTTTTTAATATACACTAAAATTTTCAAAATTCATTATTACCTGAACTTATATCTCAAAAATTTTAGGTGCTGGAATTTTTCTAAGGTCAGATTAGGATTCTACGCCCTCGAATTAGTAAGAAAATTTTACTTTTCGATCGGGGCAAAAAAAAAAGTTGCGATTTGTTTCCTAGTATTATTATTATCATATATAATTATCCTACTAAATCATTACATGTATTGCCGTGAATGCTGCAAAAGTCCCTACCCTAGTAGAAATTTAACATTAGAATAACGTTTTACTAATGTTACAAAACTGTATAAAAGTACGTTTTAAAATATGTGCAAATGTCCCGCTTTTTAACGTTAGAATCAAACGTTAGTTACAAACGTTAATCTAACGTTAGATTTTTAAGTTAGAAATACGTTACAAGTACGTTTAATTTCTAACTTTCGGAGGGGGCGTGGCCAACTAGGAAATTTCTACCTGCATCATAAAATGGCAGACAAATTTATTCATATAAGTAAATCTTAATATATTTTAGCAATCATAATATTTTTAAACATCATTTCGTTACATTTATTTATAAAATAGCCATCTTTTTAGGTGGCCCTAAATATTTTTCGTGTAATATCCTGTTATACTTCGATAAATACGTTTACCTCTCAGAAAAACTTTATATTTAGTTAGTTAATATTTATTTGTACATTCAGAATTTTAAAATATTTTTTCAATTATAGTACAGCGTTGCCAGACTTACTATTATTTTGACTTATGGGGCATATATTTTTTTAACATGTTATAGAAATAATAAATAATTATTAAACCTAGCCACATAGATCTCTGGAATGAGTATGTTCTACTATAGCGTATTAATAATGGAAATTTTAAAAAATATTTAAAATTAGAATAAGGTTAGAGAAAGGTTAGAATTTAGTTAGGAAACTAACGTTAGATTGATGTATTTTATAACGTTTTCGTCAAACGTTAGTTTTATATATTTTATAACGTTTTTGTATAACGTTTGGGAGTAAACATAAAAATGTCACTAATCTAATGTTATGTTAAGTTAGATTTATGTACTTAAAGACCAATCGGAATTAAGGACGTTTTTAAAACAGACCAATCACAATTAAACCGAAGCTGCTAAAATTTAACAGCGAGCTAGGTTTAATTAAATTTTTCAATAAAATTTAAAATATAATTTTTTAATTAATCACTCGCCACCTAAAATATGGGTAAATTATATTACATTAAATGTATTTTTTGCAATAATTCAAGATACAAGTCAGCCTTTGTCTCAAACATTTAACTCGTCTAACATTTGTGAAGCAACAACAAAAAACAAAACTGGAGATAATATTTTCAATAAGCTACAAATCAATACTTAGTAGAAAACTTAGTATATAAATATTAGCTCTAAATGTGTATTATTTGATTAGATATTGTTTTTTAGACTTGAAGCACCTTGCCCGAAAAATTACAACCCAGCAGATTATTATATACAATTATTAGCTATAGTTCCAGGTAAAGAGGAGTCTTGCAGACAAGCAATACACATGATTTGTGATAAATATAGAAGATCCGAAGTTGGATGCAGAAATGAAGTAGAATCTGCAGTAATTGTAAGTTTAAGTAAAATGACAGTTAATAAACAATTTAAAACTATAATTGATAGGCATACTTCATATGTTATCATAGGCATACTTCGAATGTTATCATAGGCATATTTCATATGTTATCGGCGACAACATCGCTGTATAACTTCTTCACTTGTTATAATGTTTAAAGTCGTTTTTATGGAATGCTGTGCTCCCTTCTTGCTTTAAACTAAATGGTATTAATTATTGTTTTGGTGGTTAGTCGGTTTTCCCGTTTTAGAAGTTCCCCTTCGAAACGCCCAAACTAACCAACCACCAAAATGCAAGAAAACCAACTAAAAAAGGCAACATCCGATCCAGTGTCAGTAATGTCACCAGCTATAGCCAGTTCAATTTCAGTTTTGCGTTTCTTAAAAGACCAAAACGTTTAGGTACCTTAAAATATTCTTAAACAATAATGTTAATAATAATTGTAGCAAAAGGAGGGTTGTAACGACATATGGTTAAATGGAGACTTTCATAAAAGTCCATATAAGGCATCATGGTGTGCACAATTTAGAGCCGTCTTCTGGAGATCTTGGTTAAGTGTGGTTAAAGAACCACTACTTGTTAAAGTTAGGTTATTGCAAACAATTGTAAGTCCTAAACTTTAGTTTCTATTATAATTTTTCAGTTTTATAATATAGGTCTTTGAAAAGGGAGCGTATTCGTATTCATTTTTAAAATTTTGTTATCTATAAAGGGCATTTGATTGTGTCCGCCATAAAAAAAACTAGTGGACTTTCTTTAAATCTATGGAGTTTGGGGTAAAGTTTTTGTGAGAGTGTGTGAGTGCTAAACTTTAGATAATGGGCATTATTCAGATCAAAATATTAATCATGGCATGCCACAAGGCACTGTTCCTGGACCATATCTTTTTACCCAATAAATCTACACTTTTTGTAAGATAAATTAGTATTTAAAAGATATTCAGTTCTCTGTTTATGATAATACTAATAATTATTTCTATTCAAAACATAACTATGTAATATTTTAGATGGTGTCTTTGATAATTGGAGCAATATATTTTGGACAAAAATTGAACCAAGATGGTGTCATGAACATTAATGGTGTTTTATTTATTTTTCTAACAAACATGACTTTTCAAAATGTATTTGCAGTAATAAATGTAAGAAAATCATTTTTATTCGATTGATTCTAAAAGCGGCACTTTTTGTTCATGTTTTACGGGCTAAAAGTTGAACTTTGTGGCCCTAGTGCCAAAAAGTTTTTTTCGCCTGATAACTAAAACTTGTTATTTTTAAGCTTTTTAAAAGAAGATGCTTTTTACCTTTACTGTAATATTTGTAAAGAATATGACCTTTTGGTCACTTTTGGTCTTGAACTAACCGTTCTTTTTGACCAGATACAGTTATTATAATGATTTCATACAAAATAAAAAAATATCCATAACATGACCTCAAAATATATGTCAACTGATTAATCTGTATTCACCCACTAAAATAAATTAAAAACACAAAATTTCAATTGTAAAATCACTTTCAATATTTGTAATATTCATAGAACGGTTTCACACGTATTATTTTCACAACAGACACATTTTAACAGAAATTAATCACCAAGCTATAGCTTTTTTAATTTGAAAATAAAACGCGATTTGATTGGACAGCAATTTATCATGGCTAACTAGATAAGTAATAAGACAGTAAAAAGAAATATTTTTTGCACTTTAAAATTAATTATATTTTAATAATTTATTGTAATTAGTAACAATCGAATAAAAAATATTGTGTAATACACGAGCAAAAAGTTAAATTTCGATTTCGTAGGTTTATTACCCTCGGGCCGGCCCTCGGCTTCTAAAAACCTACTCAATCAAAAATTTTTACTTTTCGCCCTTGTATTATAAATAACTATTTTTTATTAGTTTTTATAAAAAATATAATATTTTTTTAGGTTTTTGCCTCAGAATTGCCAATATTTTTAAGAGAGCACCGAAATGGCATGTATCGGACTGATGTATATTTTTTAAGCAAAACCATGGCGGAAACACCGATATTTGTGTTTATGCCTCTAGTCTTTACTGCGCTTTGTTACTATATGATAGGTTTAAATGCGGACTTGCCAAGGTTTTTTGTAGCCTGTGGTGTAGTAACTCTAGTTGCGAATGTATCTACTAGTTTTGGTAAGAAAACCTTAACACGTTCGCGACGACGTGCGCCACCGGTGGTACACGGTTTAATTCAGTTTCTATACGCCTTTAAATCCACTGCTTATCAGTTATACTTACTATATTGGATTTTACACATAATGTACATTGCGGTCCAAAAGTCACCCCCCCCTTTTAAATTTTGAACAAGTTGAGATATTGACTACAAATTTAAAACTCTTAAATCAGACAACTATCTTTTAGCATATATTTGATATTTTCATCTCTTAAAATGTGGACAGGGGGGCATGGGGGACATTTTTTTAAATGGAAAGGGGGGTCGTGTGATACATCATTTTAAAGCTTATAAAATTCTCTATTTAAACTAATATTTTTAAATTTTTTAAAAATGTTTTTTAAGGTTTTGATTTTTCAATTTTTTGTGCTAAAACATTCGATTTTTTAAGTTTTTTTTTATAAATTTTTATTTATGTCAACTAAAATTAGTTTAAAAGTATAATTAACATATTTTTATGATGAAATTAGGCATTTTTAAAAAATTATTTGTCTTTTTTAGAGAAATTTTGACATTAATACCCATTTTCAACCCTATTTTAAACCCAAAATTGTTTTTTTTTTAATTTAAAAATATGGAGTTAAACGGAGAATTTTATAAGCTTTAAAATGATGTATTACACGACCCTTTCCATTTAAAAAAATGTGCCCCCATGCCCCCCTGCCCACATTTTAAGAGCTTTTAAAGCTTATAAAATTCTCTATTTAAACTAACATTTTTAAATTTAAAAAAAATGTTTTTTAAGGTTTTGATTTTTCAATTTTTTGTGCTAAAACATTCGATTTTTTAAGTTTTTTTTTTGTTATAAATTTTTATTTGTCAACTTAAATTAGTTTAAAAGTATAATTAACATTTTTTTATGATGAAATTAGGCATTTTTAAAATATTATTTGTTTTTTTTTAGAGGAATTTTGACATTAATACCCATTTTCAACCCCATTTTAAACCCAATTTTTTTTTTTTAATTTAAAAATATAGAGTTAAATGGAGAATTTTATAAGCTTTAAAATAATGTATTACACCCCCTTTCCATTTAAAAAAATGTGCCCCCATGCCCCCCTGCCCACATTTTAAAAGCTGAAAGTAAACTCCGCGCATTATCTATCTGAGTTGATGGTCATTTGTTTCTTGTTATTTGGTTGGCAGAATATATTTAGTTCCTTATGTAAGGTTTTCATCTTGTTTAAAATTTATTGTCAATCAAGACATTATTTTGACATTTATAAAAAAATCCAAATAATTTGCTTTAGCAAGAAGAAATAACAAGAAAAGTGCATAAAAAGAAAACTAAAGCATCAATCTATAAACATTTTGTTTAAATGAAGTAATATAATGCAGTGCTTTATAAATTTTTGAAGTAAACACTATAACAGAGAATTTTTTGGTTTAAATAATACTGGTCCGTAATTTTATTCAGGTAATGGTAAATTTAAGTTTATAATAGCACTTTATGAATAAAAACTTACTTTTATTATAATTTTGAACAAAGTTTTACTTTTTAAACAGATTTTGTTATTATTTGTAAGACGTAAAATGACAGTCAATTTAACCTAAATGTTAAAAATTATCAAAAGCACAATGGGCTACAAAATTATTACTAAAAGTCATTTTTAAACCACTAATCATAGCTTTCTTGATCCAATTTGTTACTCAGATAGATAATGTGCCGAGTATATTAAATATATGCTAAAAGATAGTTTAAGTTGTCTTGTTTAAAAGTTCCAAATTCGAAGTCGATATCTCAACTGGTTCAAAAGTTAAGAGGGGGGGGGGTGACTTTTGGACCGCTCTGTATATAGGTACATCTGTGTACCAGGGTTTTCGCATTCGGCCTAAAATATGGATTATATACAAACAATTGTATAGTTGAGTTTTACCGAAAACACCTTCGTCGCAAACGTGTTAAGAAACTAAAGAAAACTTTTCGCTGTAGGCCTTTCAAACAAAAATTTTTTTAATAAACATTTGTTTTTTTGAAAAACAAAAATAAAAATTAAAATAAATATTTTTTTTTTCGTTTTTCGAAAATCGAAATTTTTTTTGAAAATATGGATATAAAACTTCAAACAAAACTTTAACTTTTTAACTTTTTTTACGCAATACTTTTCTCGGGAAAATTTAAATCTGATGGTATTTTTTTAATTATAATTTTAATAATCTAGATTAGCTCAATCAAAATTATTAGTGAAAAGAAAATATCTTCAATTTAATTTTTTTTTTCGTGGCATTTAAATTAAGTTTTAGTATATTTGGGGTTTTTATTTAGACCTTGTACAGTTGGACCCACAAAAAATGCAAATTTTATATATTCCAAAATGTCAATTTTATTAATTATTTTATAGTTTAAGTAAGATTTTAAGAAAGAGGTTAGAATAATTTGACATATTGTCAGTTTTTCTTTAAGTTTATTAGTAGTCTCTAATAAGTTATTACAGATAATGCGTGAATGCGAATAATGTTAAATAACAGTAACTGAAGTTATATGAAGCTGGAAGAAATAGAAAACTAGCAAATATAAAGGTTCTTGATCTGCAGAAGCAAGAAGTCTCCCCAAGATGGTTATTTTTATGTTAATATTCCTTACTTTTTACAAAATTAATGGAGAGCCCCTAGAACATGCATTTAATGTTAAAAAATAATCGAAAACTTGCTCTCCTGAAAAATTACGTTCTTGTGATATGGTGTCGTTTACCTCCGGGGTCCAGATATACCTTATAAATATTAAACTGAAAAAACATTTCGAATATTTAATCATATAAAATATTTAAACACAATATTTAGTAAATCTTATGGGAACTAAAACTTTGAACTCCTTAGTAATGAAATATATAATTTATGAAAATTATGATTTTCGTTTAAAAAAGTTTTTGCTGCATAAAAATTTCCAATCTCAGAATTATCGATGCGGCTGACAATGATTTTCGACCCAGCAAAACTTTTATCGTTTATAGCCTGCACCGCGTCTCGTAAAGGGTGTTCTCTTAAATAATTAAGTAAATTTTCACTTCCTTCTTCCCGAGCCTGCACGCCTTTTAACTTTCCTCCTGTATCCATTTTTTCTTCAATCTTAACAAAACTCTCCTAATCATTAAACTTTGCCAAGTCCACTTGCTCACATCCTGCTTCCAATAACCCAATAGCTTTCTTAATCATTTAATTGATGCATTTCTAATTATGTACTTAATTTAATTAAATCCTTTATTGATATTGTACTTGGCAGACTAACATCTCTACTCTAAATTTCTCTACTCCCTAACATCCCTACTCCATAACATCCCTACTCCACAACAACTCTACTCCGTAACATCTCTACTCCATAACATCTCTACTCTGTAACAACTCTACTCCACACTATAGACACTCGATTAGCCACTTTTCTTAACTCAAAAGAATATTTGTCATGCTAAGTCACTGTCAAAAATGAATTCAGTTTATTAATTACTTACATATTAGTGCATGTTAAGAGTACGCGGTCATTGTTGCTTTTAGAATAATTCATTTATGATTGTTATAGATTTACATTTAAAGATAAACGTTTTCTAGGAAAAAAATAATCTAGAAGAAGAAGATTTTTTGTTCTTTGAACTGCTCATTTATTATTAAGTGGCTAATAAAGTGCATATACTGTGGAGTAGAGTTGTTACGGAGTAGAGATGTTATGGAGTAGAGATGTTACGGAGTAGAGTTGTTGTGGAGTAGGGATGTTATGGAGTAGGGATGTTAGGGAGTAGAGAAATTTAGAGTAGAGATGTTAGTCTGCCATGTACTTTATAATAATTATAAATAATTTTGACAAATATTGTCAACATTGACAACTGCATTGTTTGTAAACAATTATTCAATTTACACAACTAGATTTTCTATCTTGTTTTTTTTTCGGATCCAACTGTATAATATTTTCTAAGAAAAAAATGAATCGACTATAATTAACTTTCTTGTATAATTAGATCTTGTTACCCTAAGCTTGGGACCAAAGTAATAAAATTTTGAAAAAATTATGCTTTTGCTAATTAAATTATTTTTTCTAATGAAAATTATATTTTTATTTAGGTTATCTGATATCTTGCGCTGCTACCAGCATTTCCATGGCACTCTCAGTGGGACCACCCTTAATCATCCCCTTTTTGTTATTTGGAGGCTTCTTTCTTAATATAGGGTAAGTTTTTTACATCATTCTTTTTAAAAGGGATCTTAACGCCAGGCGCGGACTGGTTACTTGATGACCGGTCGGAAAAATGAAGAAAAGGCCCGTAAAATGGCTCAAAAAAGGGAAATGGAGGGCCCGGGATAGTCAAAACAACAAATCCCCATGGGAGGGCCCATATAGTGGTAGGTCGCGGTCGGCTTTTGCAGTCCGTCACTGCTTAACGCCTAAATTGGAGGAAATAATTATTAGATAATAATTAAAGACACTTTTAGAATAGCTACATGGAAAATCTGAATATTAGGGGAGGTGTGGGAGAGTTGGAACAAATTTCACATAATAATTTTTCAAAATTACATTTCTGGATATTTTTTAAAATTAAAAACACTGTAATATAACTTGATATATTGGACTGCTTCTAGCAAATATTTTTGAAATTTACTGCATAAATAAAATTATGAAAACAGTTTTTTTAGTGTGCTGTTTTTGTCCCAAGTCTCCCTTTTACCAGGGAGATTCGGGACAAGCAATGGGGAGACTTGGGTCAGGTTAGATAAACCTCTAAACGAAAGAAAAATATTAATTAGTTATAGCAAAAAAAAACTAAGAAAATATTTTAAACAAAACATGATAAAAAATGTATTTTTCTTCAAGCGTACTAAAATGTTCATATTTTATAATTGAACACACTAGTTAGAAGTGATCTATTTTTTTACAGTAAAAAAATGAGTTCATTGTTGTACGCCGTAAAAAAAAGTTAGTTAGCAAAACGACCACTGGCGGCAACACTCTTTGACTTTGATGACAGCCATACTTCAAACTTGTTTGTTTATTATGTAAACAGGTGGTTGACTCGAGACTCTGTACAAAAAACTTGTGTGAAATTGATTAAAAATGATTGAAGAAGAATATATGGTTTATACACCTACAAATCTCTCCGAAATTGCAAATGCTACATTAGACAAGTTACCATCGAAATCGCGAAAAGTGTACGATTTAGCCTACGAAAAAAAATTAAAATTAGCTAAGGAATGTTTAAGTTTATTTCGAAGGGGTTTTATTCGCCTATTTTAATAAAAAAAAAACATACTGTATTACTGAATAAATTAAATTCAAAAATTAATATTTAAAAAATATATAGAGATGCTTGAAGAAAAAACAGTATGTTTCACTCAGAGTAAAAGTACTTTTTTTACTCGTCTGTAGTTTCCGGACTTTATCTACAGTCTAGTAAAAAAAAGCTTCACTTTTCCTCTCATCTCGTTTATTCATTATTTAATACGCTAACCACTGGTTAGTAACCAGTTCTCAGTGTAGAATGTTTAATTTTTCAGATCTATACCAATTTATGTTAAATGGCTCTCGTATATGTCATGGTTTAAATATGGTAATGAGGCCTTATTGATTAATCAGTGGCAAAATGTGACCAACATTGAATGTCCACCAAATGCAGTTATGTGTCCTAGAGATGGTCACGTAGTTCTGGAAATTTTTAATTTTAAAGAGGTAAAAACTTTATACGCGAAGTATATCTATCTGAGTTGATTCTGATTTGTTTTTTGTTTTATTGTTGGTAGAATAAATTTAAACCCCTATGTAAGGTTGCTAACTTGTATTTGAAATTCATTGTTAATGAAAACTTTAATTTGACATTTAAATCATTATTTTGACATTAAAATAAAAAAAAAAACAATAATTTTAAAAAAAGAACCTGGCACACATATAGGGGGGTTCCTGGGCCTCAGTCAAACTGCCTCAAATTTTGATATTTTGTAATTTCGGGGTAAACATTAAATTAGGAAAATTTCAGCCAAATTAAATGACCAGTTTCGGAGAAAAACGCTTTTAAAAATCTAATTTTATGACAGATTTTTTGACGTATATTAAGGTTATTTTTTACTTACGTAAATATTAACTTAATTAGACTTTTTAAGTTTATTATACTCTATGAATTAAAGAACAGGCAAAATAAATATTACATAAAAGGCTTTATTATCATTTACTTACATGTGGTTCTATAAAAATTTTAAAACTTTGTGAAACTTCCACATGCTGGCATTTTCCACGTGTTTGCTAATTATCTGCATATTTTCTGTTAAATTTTTGCTTGATTATGTTGAAACATGATTTGGTACATCGACAAATATTTTATAATTATATATTTTAGATTTTCTTGATATATTTTTCCAAAAATACGTCTGAGTCTATTTGAAATTCATTGTTAATGAAAACTTTAATTTGACATTTAAATCATTATTTTGACATTAAAATAAAAAAAAACAATAATTTTTAAAAAAGAACCTGGCACACATATAGGGGGGTTCCTGGGCCTCAGTCAAACTGCCTCAAATTTTGATATTTTGTAATTTCGGGGTAAACATTAAATTAGGAAAATTTCAGCCAAATTAAATGACCAGTTTCGGAGAAAAACGCCTTTAAAAATCTAATTTTATGACAGATTTTTTGACGTATATTAAGGTTATTTTTTACTTACGTAAATATTAACTTAATTAGACTTTTTAAGTTTATTATACTCTATGAATTAAAGAACAGGCAAAATAAATATTACATAAAAGGCTTTATTATCATTTACTTACATGTGGTTCTATACAAATTTTAAAACTTTGTGAAACTTCCACATGCTGGCATTTTCCACGTGTTTGCTAATTATCTGCATATTTTCTGTTAAATTTTTGCTTGATTATGTTGAAACATGATTTGGTACATCGACAAATATTTTATAATTATATATTTTAGATTTTCTTGATATATTTTTCCAAAAATACGTCTGAGTCTTGACAAATCGGTCATCATATTTTCATAGGTAAAATATATTATTGAGATTGCCTAGCAACAACTTTTAATAAATATTACTATAAAGGGTTCACTAATGAATTAAGTTCTTGCTAGGCAATCTCAATAATATGTTTTGCATATGAAAATATCATGAGAGATTTGTCAACCATCAGACATTGTTTTGAAAAAATATATCAAGAAAATCTAAAATATATAATTATAAAATATTTGTCGATGTACCAAACCATGTTTTAACATAATCAAGCAAAAATCTAACAGAAAATATGCAGATAATTAGCAAACACGTGGAAAATGCCAGCATGTGGAAGTTTCACAAAGTTTTAAAATTTTTATAGAACCACATGTAAGTAAATGATAATAAAGCCTTTTACGTAATATTTATATTGCCTGTTCTTTAATTAATAGAGTGTAATAAACTTAAAACGGCTAATTAAGTTAATATTTACGTAAGTAAAAAATAACCTTAATATACGTCAAAAAATCTATCATAAAATTAGATTTTTAAAAGCGTTTTTCTCCGAAACTGGTCATTTAATTTGGCTGCAATTTTCCTAATTTAATGTTTACCCCCGAAATTACAAAATATCAAAATTTGAGGCAGTTTGACTGAGGCCCAGGAACCACCCTATATGTGTGCCAGGTTCGTTCAAAAAAATTTAAAAGCAGAAAGATAATGGTAAAAAGAACGAGAATTGTCCTGAAAAAGGAAACTAAAGGATCAATTTAAAAATGTTTTACTAAAACGAAGCAATATAATGCAGTGCTCAATAAAAGTTTAGTAAATTTCGGATAATACCTACTGATCCATAATTTTATTTAAAAAATATTATTTTAGGTATCACAAGCTCAGGTCTTCGGGATTATAAAACAATCAGAGGGTGGTGGGACAGATAATTTATTTACTGCCGGTAACTTCAGAGTATTAAAAAGTTTTCTAAAATGTAAAATTTTACTTTATTGTAATATACATAATATGAATAAAATCACTTACTTGGAATATTATTTTAAACAAATTTTCGGTTTTTAGTAACATTTAAAATTTGAAAGCTATCCTATTTTAAGTTTATAGATAGATCAGCTGGTTTGGATTTATAGCTTATATTAATACTTGTTTTTTTTTTCAGGAAAATTTTATATTTGATATTGTAATGTTATGCGTCATAATGATTGCATTTCGTTTAACAGCTTATTTGGCTCTTCTTTGGAAAACATACAGAGATCGATAAATCAATATATCTATAACTGAGTTCTAAACTGACCTATCTCGAAACTCAGGTTGATTCAAAAAAACAAAATATACTTTTAACCAAGTTCAAAATCTTCTATGTGTGGAAAAACGATTTTCATTTGTTTCAATACAAAAATACAAGGTTCTACTAAGAATTGAGATTATTTTAAGACTAATTTTAAAAGTATTTGTGGAGCGATTTTTTTAATTTAGCTGCTACGTACCTAATTGACCAAGTTAGAAACAGTTTAGAAATGATGTATCGATCTAAGTTTATTTTTAAAAATAAATAAATTGTTTGGAGAAATATATAAAATTCCATTCTGTGAATGAATCTTATTGTGTGTAAATCTCGAATAACTTTAAGAATGTTTTTTATTATATTATTTATAAATAAATTAAAAAATAACCAATTTAATAATGAGTGTTATTTCTTCCGAAACATCTATAACCTATAGGTTATCAACTGAACTAAACCTATCTCAAAATCATAAATCAAATTTTAAACAAGTTTTAATGATATGTAATGGCATAAGTATTCCATGTTTTACTAATAGACCTTTTTTTTCAAAAAATTGACGTAGTTTTGGCTAGTTCAGTTTTTAGCAAAAAATGTCCAAAAATGGGTACAACCATACCATACATAAAAAAAAACGCCATTATAATAGTTATTTATGGTACTAGTGGGTAAAGTAAGATATTGCCCATGAGAAAATTAACCTGCGAGGCGTCAGCCAAGCAGGTTAATTTCGAGAGGGCAATATCGGTTTACCCATGAGTGCCATACAAGGTTTTATCCAATAAATAGCTTGTAAATTCATATTTTTATTAAAAATTTTAATGACATTTACAAGAAAATAATTTGACAAGTGACAGTTGAGTGGGTAAAATAAATAATTATCCATTCAATAAAGTAAAAGCCACGGGGGGGTTATTATTGAGTTTATCTATTTAAAATAAAGCTGGTAATTGTCTTATTATCTGTATGTATTGGATAAATGTCATTTTTTCATTTTTTCAGACCTGACTAGTCGTTGACTATAGTAGCTACTAGTATTAAAAAAAAAAAAAACAAGAAAAGAAGCTTTGACGGAAAAGCTGTTAATATCACTTTTGAACTTCAAATAAATTGCTAATGCTTTTGACAAATGTAAAAATCAATTTAGTTGGAATTTGTTTAAATTCTTCTGAAAAAAGGATGGATGTACTTATAGATATCTATTCGGTATTCCTCTATATATAGATAGTTCAAATTTTAACTGATTAATAGGATGCAATAAAAATCTTCCTTTTAGTAAAATGCTTTTACACTATATTTTTTCTGCACTATTCGTTAGTAAATAAATCCTAACAGCCTAGCCATAAGTACGAAATGGGGTAGCCGCAGGATCTTTCTTAAGGGGAGACTAGCCTCACTAGTGATTAAGCTTAAATAAAAATCGATATAAAAATATATTTCTCGAAATTAAAAAAGAAAAAATACAAAATTTATTTTAATTGGCTTGCCAATTTGATCAAAAGCTATGGAGCCATCGCCCCCACATGTGAAAAAACACAAGACCATAATTCTGTGCCAAATTTCAGGTCAAAAATTGTAAAAAAATTAAAAATTATGTATTTTTGAAATACCCTAACCAGGGACCTTGAAGAAAGTGACATTAAACTTCACACGTTTAATATACATAGGGTCCCTACCCTAATTGTGCAATAATACGATAACCTACATTGTGAGATTACAGTAATTTTTTCCCTAAATATATTTTACACGTTTTGACCAAAACACTTAAAAATTAAGAATCTACTTTAACTGTTTATGTATCATAACCAGGGCCGTAGTGAAGAATATTTCGTGGGGGGGGGGAAGAAGGTCAAAAATTACAAAAATTTTTGCCTGAAAATGCAAAAAGGCCGCCACTTTCGTGAACTGTGCAATTTTTGTATTTGATTCCATGAAATATGCAACTTTTGTATTTCAAATCAATATGCAACTTTTTTGATTTCAAGATAGAGGAGGCTCCCCCCACCCCATAACACATACAAAATTTGTATTCTCTAATTCAAATCGTTCAAAAGATATTAAGTAAAATGTTCAAACCCCCACTCTCATTTCACAATGTGAGTTAACATGTTATTGAAAACCACAGTTCACATATAACCTCGTACTATACGATAATACCCTATTAAAATAATAAAATACCTGACATGATTTTGCTAAAAGTAGTCCCTGAACAAAACTAGCTATAGCTATAGCTAGTATAACCTATAGGGTTTTCCCTTTGTTGGTCAACCGTTTTGGTGCAATAACCGTTTAAAAACAGGCCCGCTTTTGTTGCATTTCATGAACTAATTAATTGTGTCACCGTAACGACTATTTAAAAATTTAAGCAACATTTTTTAAGTTTTAAATGAGAATTAGTACAGTATTATTTAACGAGTGTATAATAATTGCTATTCACCCGAATATATAATAGATATTATACACGAGCAGAAAACTATACTTTATCCACGGCCGTTTTAAATTTTTAACGGTTTATTTTACAAGCCCGTAATTTATAACCTATTAATCACGACCGTAGATAAATTAACTAATCTAAGTAGTTAGAAGGTAATTAATTACCCCCCGCGTGTATCTCTTAAATTAATTAATTAATGTATAACACTCTGAGGTATAAAATACCCATAATTAGTGGGTCCATGGAATGAGTATAAGTATAAATAAATAAATAATAAATAAATAACAATTCAGATTATTTTCTGTTAATTTATTATATTTAATTTTTTTAGTGTATAATACTTATCATTTATAAAAAAATCAATCAATTGTATGTCATCGACGTCTAATGTGTATATTTCTAAAATTAGTTAGATATTTATTTACATGTAGTACTTAAGGGGAAATAAATAGTATCAAGTTACCTCATATGTATATTTAAGCCAGAAACAGGCCTTACTTTCGGTCAAAATAAGGAATCCTTTTAAATTTGTAAAATAATAAAGGCTTTATGCTGGCATTTAAACTCCATTTTTTTAATTACTAATTAAAAGTTTAATAAAATAGAATTGCGTAAATTTGCCTGTGGGTACATATGAAAACTTTGACTAACTAAGAATTAAAAATGTAAAAAATTAAAAATATATATAAAGTGATCGGTAAAAGTTTTAAAAATTAGGGAAGATCCTAGACATAACAACCCTGCGAAAAATGGCTGATAGAAAACATATTGATACCCATATGATATGGGCCATATTTATATATGATTTAAATTGATTTCTGTTGGGTCTATGGGATTCTGTTGGTGTAACATTTTTTTCTATGGGTTTGCATTGGGAAATACCATGGCGTTCTTCACTTTTAGGCCATGCTACTGGACCATCTAGTTAGCTTTGATATACTTTATATTTTTTAGACTTAAAATTTGATTTTAAGGTGAAAGGTTTAAAAAATATGCACGCCTTGGAAATACTCATTAGTTTCCCATAGATGGGTGCCTACACTGTTAAACATGTAAAATTTACCAGATTTTAGATGTAATTTTACAATTTTACATGTAATTTTACAATTTTACATGTAATTTTCTATACTTAAAAAAAATTATTTTCAAAAAAAAAAAAAAAAATTATTTTAAAAATCTTTTTTGAAAAACAATAAATTATTAAAAAAAAATATATTTTTTTTCAAAAAAAAAAAGTTTTTAAAAATTTTTCATTTTTTTTTATTTTTTTTTTTAATTTTTAGAATTGATCCTTATAATGAAATTGATTTTTTCCTGAAAAAATCACGTTCATCGGAATTTTCTTTCAGCATTTTTTGATTTTTTAAAAAACTCCCCATTACTTTTTGTTTTTGGGGGGATTACTTTCAAAAACAATAGGAATCTTCCCCTCATAGAACTTGATTTTTCCTGAAAATTTCAATACGATAGGATTATTCGTTTCTAAGTTATCATGACGGACATTTGAAAAAAAACGTTGCTTATTTTTTAATGAAACAAATTTATATATTTTAATTCGAAACTTCCGTATAATATTATTCTAGCGCTGGCGCTGTGAATAATATAATAAGGCCTCCTTTGCCGTGAGTAAAAATATATGGATTAACTTTTACCGTTTCCTAACTTTAACTAATATTTATTTAAATATATATCTAGTGCACAGCGGCTAACAAGATTTTACATAATGCACTATTATACTCGTAAATATTTATTTTAAGATTATCAGATTGTCAAATGTTTTGTGATAGTTAACTTGATTTAAATGTATATTTTCAAAAATAAAATGTCTTCAAGTAGTAGTTCTGAAGGAACGCAATTATTGATGTTTAAGGACCACGTGTCGGATGAAAGTGGTGAAGAATCTATAAAAATTGATGTAAGTAAATTTTTAAAACCAGATATAAAACAATTTCGTAGAAAAAAAAAATAATAGTTTCAGTGAAAAAAAAAAGATCTGGCTGGGGTGACCACTTCATTAGTTAAATACAGATCAAACCTTTTTTTTTGTTTGCTAGAACCAGAAATCTGGTGAGGGCAACAACACAATTGTTGTGGTTACCAGATCCTTAACATATAAATTTTGTTTCTGTCAACCACAGCTAGTTACCCCAGGATCGTTTTTTAGTGATTTTTTTTTTGTTTCCCGGCGTTTTATATACAGTAGTACACTTAAATAATTATCCTTATAAACAATTTTTATAAATAAATAAATAAAATTTACAAAAATATAACTTATATACAATCACAAAAATCAGTATTTTGTAAAATATCCTTTATTTTTAATAACCTCTTTACAACGGCGTTGCATATATTGTAATAATTTAGAAATTATTACAGGGTCAATGTTATGCCATGCTTCGTCCAATGCATTAAACAATTCTTCCATATTGGCATATGTTTTATCTCTTATTTTTCTGTCCAAAATTTTTCATAGGTTCTCTATTAGTTATAATATTTCTTGTTCTTTTTATATAAAATAATGAAAAAATCTTGCTGTTAAGAACACTTTAATAAAAAACTAAATATATATAAACAGTGCCAACGTTTCGAAGGTAATATTGTCCCTTCTTCTTCAGGGTAAAAATTAAAAATAGAAATAAAAAATTATATAAATTTAAAATTTAATTGTCAAAAAACTGATAGATGAAAATTAATTAAAATAGGTAAAGGTGTAAAGGTGTATAGATGTATAAGTGTATAAAGTATAGGTATAAGTGTTTAGTTAAGATATGTAAATAAGTAAAAAATTAAGATATGTGAATAAGTAAAAAACCAGTTGACAAAAAATAAATAAAAATATACAAAATTCATTATTTAATAATATTTAAGTATATTTTACTGAGATATTGGGTGTCTGTCCTATAATTTACAGTATTATTATTAATTTTGATATTTATCATTTCCAAAAAATTCCTTTTAAATCTATTTTTTTCTCTATCCAAAATTTCTACATTTTCAAAATCAAAAAAATGTTATATTATATTTAGTTTTTTATTAATGTGTTCTTAACAGCAAGATTTTTTCATTATTTGGTTCTCTATTAGATTTATATCGGGCGACTGGCTTGGCCATTCCATTACATTAATATTTTCTTGCCTAAACCAAGCTTTTAAATATTTAGAGGCGTGTTTCGGATCGTTATCCTGTTGAAAAATATGTCTCAGTGGCATTTTTTCTTCTGCATATGAAACCATTTTGCATTCTAGGATATGTTTGTATATGAACCTATCCATAATTCCAACAATTTTGTGGAAAGGACCCATTCTAAAACCGGAAAAACAGCCCCAAACCAAAAGTGACCCTCCGCCATGCTTGACTGTTGGGCGCGTATATTTAGGATTCAATCTTTGGTTGATAGGGCGTCGGACATACACCATCCCGTCACTTTAAAACAAATTAAACTTCAAATAATTTTAGATTTTCGTATAAAATTTTAGGATTTCGGCGTGACGTGGCGACTCCCCCAAAGTTTTAAATAAATAAAACAACGTTAATATTTTTTTCATTGGATTGTTCCTAAAAGCGCTACTTTTTGTTTTGTATGAAAAGTTTGATTTTTCGAGTGTTAAAAGTAAAATAGTCGTGTTTGATTTGTAAATTTATATTAAAAATGAGTACAGTTAACCTCTATCCTTTTAAGGAAATTTTTGTGTATGGTATATAAGAATAAACAATATTTTTTGTATTTAGGTATAGTTTTATTGAAAAAACGTATAAGTATCTGCCGAGCGCTTTCGGAATTGCAAAGTCATTTTAACTGTAATGATGTCCCGCAATTATATTTTAGTTTTTAAGTTTTAAAGTGTTTGTAATTGTCCTTATTGCTCCCAATGTATAATAAAACAACTATATTTTCCCTTGCTGCATCCTGTAAGGCATTAACAATGCCAGCCCTGAAGATGGAATAAAAATTCCGAAAGCGCTCGGCAGATACTTTTACGTTTTTTTAATAAAACTATACCTAAATACAAAAAATATTGTTTATTCTATCCTTTTTCTTATATAAAAAAAAATATTTATTAGGATATTACTATCGAATAAAAACGAGTGTATGATACACGCACAAAAACTATTTTTGGAGCGATTGTGGTTACCAACTTTGCTCCCCACGTCCTTGTATAATAAACTAGCATTTGATCCCGCAAGTGATAAATAGAAAAGGTCAACACCTCAGAGTTTGGGGGGTTGCAAACCCCCATATCCGGTCCTGTAAAAAACTGGTATAATTTTAAATTCGTTTTTTAGAAAGTTAAATTATTATGAAAGTATTTATTTTTTCGGTATCGAATATTTGAAATTTTTAAACAATCACGCTATAATATGAAATTACTTGTTATTATATTTCATATGAGAACAACACGTTCTAAATCGTTTTATTTTAAAACATCTGGTATAACAATTTAACTTTCTTTTCTTGACAAGGATTATATATATTTTTTTCAATTTTTACCCCTTTCAACTCTTCTGTTTCAATTTTAAAAGTAAACTGTTTACAATAATTGATTTGTATAAAGAACTTTCACTTTCGGGTTTAGACCGTGTTAATGGATTTTCACTTTCCGACGTTTCGTCTCTTACTACTAGAGACATCTTCAGGGATTAATCTGAAACTAAGTTTCGAATCAACTTGTGTCATTATTTATGACGAGTTGTGGTTATTCACCCGTGACGAGGTTTTTCCTATCAGAGACTCAATGGGATCCCCATTATCCCCCCCTGCGGCCAATGCTTTCATGGAATACTTCGAGAAAAAAGCTATTGAGTCATTTCCATTAAAATCTAAAATTTGGCGCAGATACGTAGACGATGTCTATGCTATTTGGCCCCATGGCATGGAAAGCCTTCAAGGTTTTCTAAATCACCTCAATTCCCAACATAAATCTATACGGTTTACGATGGAAATTGAGAACAACGGATCACTTTCCTTTTTGGACGTTTTGGTTTACAAAACGGAAAATGGCTCAATAGGACACTCGGTATACAGGAAGAAAACCCACACTGACAGATACCTAAACGCATTTTCACATCACCATCCCTCTCAAAAACGCTCGGTAGTTAATTCACTTGTTCATAGGGCTTTCATGATTTCAGACAAGAATTCCCTAGACACAGAACTCCTTAAACTAACCAAAGCCTTGACCATGAACGGTTATACCAAAAAAGACATTAATAAGACCATATACAAATACAGAAATCCCAGACCCAAACAACAGGACAATAGTGACAATGACAGACAGACACAAGTTATACTTCCCTATGTAAGCGGTATCACGGATAAAATAGGTAAACTTTTGAAGAAGTCAAATATTAAGCCTATATTTCGGTCCAACCAAAAATTAGGTCAATGTTTGACTTCAACAAAAGACAAAATACCCCTGAGTTCAGAAGGCGTATATAAAATACCCTGCTCCTGTGGTACGGTTTACATAGGTGAAACTAAGAGAAAAATTTCTACAAGACTTCAAGAGCATGAGCGCAATATAAGAAAGAAACAAATTTCCTTATCGGCAGTAGCCGAACATGTACATGAAACAGGTCATAAAATCAATTTGTCTGAAACAAAACAAATATTAACAGAAAACAGAAAAATGCCAAGGAAGATACGGGAATCGATAGAAATCATCAAGCATCCTAACAATATCAATCGGGACACTGGTTACCACTTACCTGCAATATGGAAGTCTCTGATAGGAAAAACCTCGTCACGGGTGAATAACCACAACTCGTCATAAATAATGACACAAGTTGATTCGAAACTTAGTTTCAGATTAATCCCTGAAGATGTCTCTAGTAGTAAGAGACGAAACGTCGGAAAGTGAAAATCCATTAACACGGTCTAAACCCGAAAGTGAAAGTTCTTTATATCTTAATGGCCGTGAAAGCTTAAAATCTAAAATTGATTTGTAAATGTAAAATACAAAAACTGTATAAGGGGCTGTCCATATATTACGTAACGCGCCTGGGGGTGGGGTCAGAGATATTGTTACAGTTTGTGACAGGGGGGACGGGGGTCTAGGTAAACGTTACGTAACGGAATTTAATAAATTTAATGTTTATTTCCTAAGCTTGGCAGATTTTTATTTCAACATAAATTACTATTTAGTGGCCCATGATTCCCTTTTTCACACAAAAACTGACGAAACTATGCATATTTAAATAATATTGTAATCAGTAAAAAAACTATTGACATAGATATTAAAAAAAAAACCTTACGGCCCTGTTCTTGCGTGATCTTACCGATAAATCATTAGCGATGATACATTTTCGCGCGGAATGTGTACTCACAGAACACAAATGTGTGTTGGTAAATGTGACAGTTTGTTACACAGGGGGGAGGTCTATTTTTTTGAAAAATTTCGTTACGTAATATATGGACAGCCCCTAATCTACGAATACTTTTTCTAGTGCAAGAAATTACTTACAGCTTTTTCGGGATTTGGAAAAAACTTATGGATAACAATTGTATTGTATTTATTATAGTGATACAGGGACCTCCTTTTGAAGGTAGTTTATACTGTAGTGTAATAATTAGACTACCCCTCTGTCAGTAGTGGGGGAATTAACAGTACCTACTCAGGTCTGCCGAAAACGAGCAGGCAGTCGAATTTAACTCATGAAAATATTGAAATCAAAATGATATATTAAATAGTAATATTATTTATAAAAGTTATTCAATTAGTTTATAAGGTTTTCCATATTATTATAAGAAGAATATGTGTAAATTGTTGTAAGGATGTGTGACTTTTGTTCAATATATGGATTTTTATGAAACCAAACCTTTTCCACGAACCCAATGACCCCGAGGGCAAAACGAGGCGCCCGAAATAAAATTTGTTTTGTTACAATACCTAACACTGTTTCATGTTACAATAATTTTGAATTAGGTAATGAAATAATTATAAATCCATTTGACATTCTCGCAGGACATTTCTTCTTATTTTATTCAAATATAACAATACAGTACAGTACAGTACAACCTCGATAATAATGTATTGTAAATAATGTACATTATTTACAATATTGTACGAATAATGTAAATAATGTAAGAAAAATGTAGTACTGTAAGGTAATGTCGAAATAATGTAAATAATGTCTAAAAATGTAGTACTGTAGAATACTGTCGAAATAATGTCGGTAATGTAAGTAATGTCCACTTAATGTAAAGTACTGTAGGGTAATGTACGAGGCAGACGCGGACTGGCTTCTTACGGCACAGTCGGAAAAATATTAAAAAAGGCCTGTAAACGGCTCAGAATCCATAAAAAAATGGAAAATCGAGGGCCCGGTATAGCCAAAATAGACCAAATGGCCGTGTGAGGGCCTGTTTAGTACTGGGGCCCGGTCGGCTTTTGACGACCCTGCCTTACGGCCAGTCCGCCACTGGTACGAGGTAATGTAGGATGTTAGGTGAAGATTAACATAAATTTAGGTTAATATATGTATAAAAATATATTAATAAACAAGCCGTGAAGATATGTCATGCTACGCATTCCAGTATATATCATGCACAGTACATTGTATAATTTTCTCAAATACTTAAAAAAAAATAAAACAAAAAAAAATACTTTTTTTTTAATTTTATTTTGAAAATCGAAAAATAAAAAAAAATAAATTATTAACTTGAAATTTGTAACACGTAAAAAATACTGCTGCCAACAAAATATTACTTTCCCCTATAGGCCTGAAAAATTAATTTAAAAAATTATTATTTTGAAAAAAAAAATTATCCCTTAATAGAATTAGATCCTGGGGGTTTTCCGTCTCGCTCAAAATGAATTTATTCTTTTTTAAGTTCTTGATTCATATAACCCATAGGACCATGGTGCACCATGGGTGCACCCATATTTACCAATTTTTATCAGCTAATTAAAAAAATATCAATAGTGCTGTCAACAAAATAATACTTTTCCCTTTAGGCCTAGGTTTATTTAAACCAAAAAACTAAAGAAATATATAATATACACCCCTTTTGAGATTATACAAGACATAGAAAACAAAGACAGAACGATTAGATCAAGGCTGACGTGATTGTAGTGGGATGCGATGCGCTGTGTTTTATAAAAAAAACACGTCAGCCTCGATCTTTGTTTTCTCCGTTTAGTATAATTTCAAACGGGCTGTATATTATATTTTTAAATAATAAAATATATATGATATATTTATTTTTTTTTAAATACCCCATTACATACATACAATACATTACCCCATCTGATTTTTCCAAAAACAATCCCAGCCTAGAACTCTGGTTAAGCATGCTTAGCTTGCTAGCAAACTGCGATCAAAATAAAAAACGTCAAGAAGCGTAAAAAAAGCAATTCAAGGGTGGAGATAGATTTTTTAAGATATTAAATTGTTTTCTATGAGTCCCAAAACCCCTATGTGCGAATTTTTATCACTTCCCTTCTGAAAATGAACCGGACTTGAGCGGATGAAGTTTACCCGCTCAAGTTCGGTCTGTGCAACATTTATACCCGCGCAAACCCGTCATTTTCAATAGGGTTAATTATAAAAATATAAATACGAGTGGTTCCACTACCTTAAAGGGGAAGGCAGAATTTTTTAAATATCAAATTCGTTTTCAGAAAGACGAAAAACCCCAGATTCCAACTCTTCAGGTTACTAAATATATATATATAAATGAAGTGGTTCTACCCCATTAAGGGCTAAGGATAAAATTTATTTAATATCAAATTCATTTTAAGCGAGTCTCAAAATCAATTTTTGTAAATAGTAAACGAAAAGATATTATTTCTCTAACTTTCCCCTTATAAAATCTTTAGGGTAGGTTATCTCGGAATCTGAACCCACGATTTTTTTTTCTTAACGGATTTGGATTCAGCGTCAAAAAATATGTAAGAAAACATTAAAATAAAGTTCGCATAAAACCCTTGTAAACTAGTGTAATCAACCTATGGTTTAAATTTGAAGTCTTTAGCCCAAAGCGTTCTTGAGTTATTGTGGTCACAAATTTCCCGGACACACAGACCGACAGACCGACTGAGAGACAGAATTTTTTTGACGGAAATCATATTTTTTGGATATAAAACGTCCAGGTTTTTGTAGGTTTTATTTTTTTAAATTTATTTACTAAAAAATGCGATTTTTTGTTTTTTTTTGCAACATTTTATTAATATCATTTAAAATTAGTTTAAAAGTATAATTGACATAAAATAAACCACTTTTCAAAAATTGTTTATTTTTTTTATAGAAATTTTAACAAAATTTCCCATTTTTAAACCTATTTTAAAACCACAAAAATTGCTCCCAAAAAATAAAAAAATATTTGGTTAAATAGAGAATTTTATAAGCTTTAAAATAACATATCACACAAATCCCCTTTCTATTTTAAAAAAATATCCCCCCTTGCCCCCCTGTCACCATTGTGCCATATAAAATATGTACCAAAAAGTTATTTGGGCTATGTTATTTAGGTGTTTTTCAAGTTGATATCTTAATTCGTTAATGGAGGGGCGGACTTTAGACATGCACTGTATAATGTTAAAAGATAATGGGTTCGGGGATCGACGAACATGTCAGGGGAGCTCAACAAAGATTTCAGGGGACCTAATCTTCAAAACCGGGGAGTAGAACGACTCATAGAACGAGTCGTTCTACTCCCCAGTTTTGAAGAATACGTCTTCAGGGTGCTTAAACCAAGGCTAGGGAGGCCTTGGCACGTACTATTTTAATCTAAGAATGGAACTCTTGGAACTCGACAAAAAAAAAACTAAAAAAAATACATTTTTGTTTTCTTACATGACAGACATTTGAAAACTACTACATAATATTAAATTCCGTACTTTTCATTACACATTATACATCAGGTACACAAAAATGATTTTAAATAATATTAAAACCACCAGAAGTAAACAACACTGCCGAAATTTTATAGGTGTCACGTGGTCTTTGAGCGATCTGAGTAGGCGAAATAATGTAAATACTGTAGGAGAGCATGCGCATTAATAAAAATAATGTAAATAATGTAGGTACTGTCGTAATGTCAATTAATGTCAGGTACTGTAGAATAATGTAAGTAATGTAACGTAATGTACGGTAATGTACAGTATTGTAAGTAATGTAAGGTAATGTCAATGTAATGTAAAGTACTGTCGATGAAAACGTACATGTATTGTAAAGGTGAAACGCCCCTCGTATTAAATATTATTCCAAAAACTTAAAAAATTAGTTGGGACTTGATGATAATATCACGTTTTGATTCTAATCTTTGGACCTATTTTTAGTTGGCTGTAAAAGTAATAAAATGAGATAAATTTTATTATATGATAAATAAGTTCATGAAAAACTATTAAAAATTTAGATGATAAACATTTTTTTTAATTTTATATTTTAATGTAGGTTTTGTCAATGTCTAGACTTTTAAAATCTATGTATGATGTAAACCATATCGATACCTTCATTCTAATAAAACCGAGGGGCTGACCGCGTCTGAAATTTGTACAAAAGAGTTCCTTTTTGCAAAGAGTTCCTCAGAGTTCCTTCGGAGTTCCTCCGGAGTTCCTCGGATTTCCTCGGAGCTTCTCCAGAGTTCCTTGGGAGTTCCTCCTGTGTTCCTTAAGAGTTCCTCTCTGGAAGGGGTGATTTTTGGAAAATAAGCCGTAGAAATTACCGCTATGCAAGCAATACTGCCAATGAGGCACCCTCAAAAAAAAAAGCCTTGTCCCTGAAGGTTTCAACCAAACTTGGCGCCCCTACAAATAAAAAGGAAATAGGCGCCCAAAAAAATACGGTAAAGCCTTGTTCCTGACGGATACTACCAAACTTGGAGCCCCTTCAAATAAAAAATGGCGCCCCAAATTTACCTTCAAGAAAAAAAGCTTTGTCCCTAACGATTTCTACGATACGAAACTTTGCGCCCCTTCAAAACATAAATTGGCGCCCCAAAATTACCTTTAGGAAAAAAAGCTTTGTCCCTGACGGTTTCTACCAAACTTGGCGTCCCTTAAAAAAAAAAAAATTAGCGCCCAAAGGTAGGATGTTCCTAGCTTAAATGGGCCGTGAATTCATTCAAACCATTTAAGGCTGCTGGGAAGGATGGTGTGTTTCCTGCTTTGCTACAGAACGGGATAAGCGCACTAACTACACCAGTAGTTAATCTACTTAGGGCAAGTATGGCCTTTGGATATATACCGAAGGGCTGGAGGAAGGTAAAGGTAATTTTTCTACCTAAACCTGGCAAGGCAACATATGCCGAAGCCAAGGCGTATCGACCGATAAGCATAACGTCATTTCTCCTAGACATTAGAGAAACTGCTTGATAGATACATAAGGGACAAGGTCTTGAAAACAAGACCCTTGCACAGGCTCCAGTATGCAAATCAAGCAGGTAAATCCTGCGAACTAGCTATACACGAGCTAGCAAAAAGAGCAGAGAAGGCAATTAAAGACAAAGGAATTTGTCTAGCTGCTCTATTGGACATAGAGGGGGCATTTGATAATACCTCATATGAATCAATAGAAAATGCACTCAATAGACATGGGGTACCAGATACAATATGTAGATGGGTAATGACCATGCTGAAAAACAGAACTATTGAGGCATCACTCCAACAATCAATGATAGAAGTGCTGGTCGCGAAAGGATGTCCTCAAGGAGGGGCGTTATCGCCACTCCTATGGTGCCTCGTGGTGAACAGTCTTCTGGAGGAATTGGAGAGACATGGCTTCTATGCTCAGGGATATGCTGATGATATAACGGTTCTCGTATGTGGCAAGTACGGCAAAACTGTATCAGAAGTGATGCAGGGAGCCCTAAAGGTCATAGAGAATTGGTGTAGAAGAGTGGGACTGTCGGTAAACCCTACAAAAACCACACTTATTCCATTTACCAACAAAAGGAAACTCTTAATTGAGCCTCCAAGGTTATTTGGAACTAAGCTGAAGTTAGTGGGGCAAGCAAAATATCTAGGAGTAATCTTGGATAGCAAGTTGTCTTATAAACCCCATCTAACAGATAAAACCAACAAAGCTATTAGAGCACTATGGGCCTGTAGACGCATGTTTGGTAAAAACTGGGGAATTAAACCCGGAATGTTGCACTGGGTATACAATGTAATTGTAAAACCCATAGTGACATATGGGGCGTTAGTGTGGTGGCATAAAGCCAATTCCACTACTAACAGACTGATTCTAAGCAAGGCACAAAGACTTGCCTGCATCGGGATAGTGGGGGCAATGAGCACTACTCCCACCGCAGCACTAGAAGTCCTACTGGACCTACCTCCATTGCACTTGGTGGCAAAAACAGAGGCACTTATGGCAGCGTACAGACTAAGGATTAACGGCATGGGAGACCGCCATAGAGGGTTGGAACATACTAAAATATTTGAGAACATTGACAATACAGATATACTATCCATGAAAACAGATAGGATCGCTATAGTCTATGATTTCAGGCAACCGGCAAAGGCTGAGATACCTAGCCGGGATGCATGGAAAAATGGACTATACCCTAAACTACTAAAAGGTGAAACCTGGTACACAGATGGATCCAAAATGAAAGAAGGGACCGGAGCAGGAATCCATGGACCGGGCAAAGAAATTAGCTTAAACCTGGGAACCAAGGCAACAGTTTTCCAAGCTGAAATCTATGCGATTTATGTCTGCGCACAAGAAATGACATCGGCGTCCTACACGGGTAGGACAGTAAATATCATTTCGGACAGCCAGGCAGCGATAAAGGCAATAGACTCATATGCCTTTAGCTCAGAACTGGTATACGAATGCCACAACGAGCTATGTAAACTGGCTGAACATAACAAAGTAAATTTGATATGGGTTCCAGGACATCAAGGTATAGATGGTAATGAGAAGGCAGACGACCTTGCGAGAAAGGGAAGTGAAGCTGTACTCACAGGACCAGAACCGTGCTGTGGGGTATCATATTCCACGGCCAGACACGAGGTCAGGAGAATGTTGCGGGATGAACACCAGCAACACTGGATAGATGCTCCTAGAATGAGGCACTCCAAACTCTTCCTAGGAGAAACTACCAAGAAAAGAACCAGCTTACTTCTAGGCATGTCCAGGAGTCAACTGAGAACAATAACGGGTATAATAACTGGACACTGCTTACTGAACAAGCACCGACACGTAATGGGACAGATTACGAGCCCCGTGTGCAGGAGATGTGGGGAAGGGGATGAAGAACCCTACCACCTCATATGTGAATGTCCATCGCTAATAGGCCTAAGATGGAAGTACTTTGGGAACGACTCTCTGGAACCAAACGAGATCATGAACACTCCCCTGAAACCATACCTGGACTTTTTAAAAGAAACAGGGATGCTCTGAGGAGGTCTGTGCGGTAAACACAAAGGTCCCTAGGGACCAGGTGTTGAGGGCTATGAACCCCGCATTGAAACAACTAAACTAAACTAAACTAGGATGTTCCTCCAGCTCCAGAGTTCCTCAGA
>OY294044.1:49322662-49588955 GCA_958510825.1 Brachypterus glaber | reverse complement strand
AAGGTTTTCCATATTATTATAAGAATAATATGTGTAAATTGTTGTAAGGATGTGTGACTTTTGTTCAATATATGGATTTTTATGAAACCAAACCTTTTCCACAAACCCAATGACCCCGAGGGCAAAACGAGGCGCCCGAAATAAAATTCGTTTTGTTACAATACCTAACACTGTTTCATGTTACAATAATTTTGAATTATGTATAGTCTGGTCAATTTAGACCAAAAAATGAGAGTGAAGTTACATAAAGTCCCAACAAGCTGAATTTCAGTGAAATTGTTCAAAATATAATTATAAACAATGTCTAGAAGTTCCCCATCATTCCCCTGTAAGTAAAAAATTTAATTCAAGGTCAAAGGTCAAAAAAATGAGTTTTTCTCGATTTTCAGCAAAACGGTAAGTTTTATCATAAAAGTACCTTAGACAAAAATTGTAGATCATAAAATTATCTATAAAAAATGTATCAATACTTTTTTTCTTACGAGCCACCGTTTCTGAGATATAACGATTCAAAAAGTGATAAAAGTTGTTATCGTCATAATATGCATGAGTACGCCACGTATATACATCTAGAGTTGTAATATTTTATATAATATATATATGTATGTATATATATATATATATATATATATATATATATATATTATATATATTAAATGTTTAATATTTTTCTATCGGTCATTGTAACTTATACTTACAATATAAAATATACATAAGTTTTAACTACAAGAATATACATATATACATACATACATAATATACATCGCTATTAACGCAATTTACTTGCATCCAAAATGAAGATGAAGAAGAAGCAGGAGAAGAAGAACAAGAAGAAGATCAAGAAGAAGAACAAGAATTTGAAACTTACGATTAAGACGAATAAACTTCAACACTTTTTTTTTCATTTACATCGCTTTTATCTTTCCCAATCTTTGAAAATTTCCGTTATTTTGCAATAGTTTTACATTAAACAGGATCACAACTGACCTGTGGAGTAGGCCTACTGGGGAAACCACGTTAAAAAAAACGCGCTAAGTACACTACCTCATAGGTGGCGTGGAAACGTGTGCATATTATGACGATAACAACTTTTATAACTTTTTGAATCGTTATATCTCAGAAACGGTGGCTCGTAAGAAAAAAAGTATTGATACATTTTTTATAGATAATTTTATGATCTACAATTTTTGTCTGAGGTACTTTTATGATAAAACTTACCGTTTTGCTGAAAATCGCGAAAAACTCATTTTTTTGACCTTTGACCTTGAATTAAATTTTTTCCTTACAGGGGAATGATGGGGAACTTCTAGACATTGTTTATAATTATGTTTTGAACAACTTCACAGAAATTCAGCTTGTTGGGACTTTATGTAACTTCGAATGTCTAAATTGACCGGACTAGTAATGAAATAATTATAAATCCATTTGACATTCTCGTAGGACATTTCTTCTTATTTTATTCAAATATAACAATACAGTACAACCTCGATAATATTAAATATTATTCCAAAAACTTAAAAAATTAGTTGGGACTTGATGATAATATCACGTTTTGATTCTAATCTTTGGACCTATTTTTAGTTGGCTGTAAAAGTAATAAAATAAGATAAATTTTATTATATCGTCGGCTTACAAGTAAAAGGCACTAAGTCACTTTTTTGCAAAAATGGGATTTTAACTGCACTGTAATTAATTTTTGATGATCTATGTATAGGTAAACCGAACTAACTTCTATGTGGACTGCCAAGGGAGTTACCCACTATACAAAACGCACAAATTTGATTTTGATTAAAATTTTATCTGGCAATAGGCACTATGTGACTTAGTGCACTTAGTGCGTTTTACAAATGTTTCTGCACTAAGCGACTTTCTAAAAAGAGTAAATTTATAAAAATATGATTGCTTGAATCATTTATATGATACAATATCGCGTTATTTATTGTACTGGCAAACGCATTCAAATTTTGCTATGTTAAAGTTGATGGAATAGAGACAGAATAGAATAGAGAATTCAAGTTTAAAGTAAAACAAAAAAGTATAAATTAATCTTTATATTTATTAAAAATTATCTAAGAAGACTTATTATATTATTATTTTAATAAATATAAAGATGAACTTTTTTGTTTTACTTTAAACTTTAATGTGACAAAACGGCAAAAGAATTTAAAAAAATGGTATTTACTTTTTTGTAGAAAATTAAGCAATCTTTGTTTTATTTATAATAATATTTTTATTATAACTAGAAATAGCCGAGATATAGACAAATAATTGAATAAGTGCAGATTTTTATAAAAAAAATATAAATAAAATAAAACTGATAGATTTATTTAAATTTTGCTCCAAAAAAAAGTCCAAACCCTTCTTTTAAAAATCTAGTTTTTGAAAATTTATTTAAACATCTTGTTTTCTACTTTATAGTTATACATTACGTTTAATTAATAGAAGGGTTTGAATTTTAAATAGTTGTTTTTTATATTATTTTATTGACTTAGTGCTCTTTACTTGTATGCCGACGTCGTTGGCCTACAAGTAAAAGGAACTAAGTCCATGTCTTGTTTCAAATTTAGTTGAATTAAACTACTTCAATTTTTCTTTATTTAACTGCAAATGGGACATTATTATGTCCAAACATGTCATTGCGATTTGTGGTAGTTTTTTTCCAAAAACAATTATCACAAAAATTAAAAAGCAACAATGAAAGTTAAATTTGTCAATATCTCAAAACCATGTTTTTGGACTTAGTGCTCTTTACTTGTAAGCCGACGATATGATAAATAAGTTCATGAAAAACTATTAAAAGTTTAGATGATAAATATTTTTTTTACTTTTATATTTTAATGTAGGTTTTGTCAATGTCTAGACTTTTAAAATCTATGTATGATGTAAACCATATCGATACCTTCATTCTAATAAAACCGAGGGGCTGACCGCGTCTGAAATTTGTACAAAAGAGTTCCTTTTTGCAAAGAGTTCTTTTTTGCAAAGAGTTCCTCAGAGTTCCTTCGGAGTTCCTCCGGAGTTCCTTGGATTTCCTCGGAGTTTCTCCAGAGTTCCTTGGGAGTTCCTCCTGTGTTCCTTAAGAGTTCCTCTCTGGAAGGGGTAATTTTTGGAAAATAAGCCGTAGAAATTACCGCTATGCAAGCACTACTGCCAATAAGGCGCCCTCAAAAAAAAAAGCCTTGTCCCTGAAGGTTTCAACCACACTTGGCGCCCCTACAAATAAAAAGGAAATAGGCGCCCAAAAAAATACGGTAAAGCCTTGTTCCTGACGGTTACTACCAAACTTGGAGCCCCTTCAAATAAAAAATTAAAAAATGGCGCCCCAAATTTACCTTCAAGAAAAAAAGCTTTGTCCCTAACGATTTCTACGATACGAAACTTTGCGCCCCTTCAAAACATAAATTGGCGCCCCAAAATTACCTTCAGGAAAAAAAGCTTTGTCCCTGACGGTTTCTACCAAACTTGGCGCCCCTTAAAAAAAAAAAAATGGCGCCCAAAGGTAGGATGTTCCTCCAGAGTTCCTCAGAGTTCCTCGGAGTTCCTCCAGAGTTCCTCAGACTTCCTCCAGAGTTCCTCGGAGTTCCTCCAGAGTTCCTCGAGTTCCTCGGAGTTCCTCCAGAGTTCCTCCTGAGTTCCTTTAGCTTGTACAAAAGATTTCCTCGCGGTCAGCCCCTCGAATAAAACGTATGTGACAAAACCGAACATTTCCAGGAATGAAAGGAAAAACAAATTATATCAAATTAGAACTTTATTTTATGTAATTTTCTTGGCTGTTTTCGTTTGGACTTTTTAAAATTTAAAACTATAGTTATAAGGATTTAAAAAAATAAAAATTTTGTATATTTATGGTACAAACTTAATTTCACTAAAAATTCCCATACGTGATATTAAAATGAACATCATGTAAAATCAATAAGAAATTATTTTAATTTAAAAAAATTGCCTTTTAAAATATTAAAAGTAAAAACTTTACGTTTTAGTTATGAATAATATTAATTTAAAAAAAATATTTTTTACACCAAAACGTCTTTCACTTTAAAGTAAAAGTATTGTCCCTTACTTTTTTATCTTAATGTTTTCTTAATAAAATTATAATATTTCCCTTTATATTGTTGTAAAATATCAATACTTAAAAGAATTTTTTTTTTAAATAACCAACTTTTATATTCAAATTATTTAATTATACATGGTGATCAGTAACTGCCATGCCAAATTTAATAGGTGATTCTACATCCAAAAATATGAAAAAAAGATCCTAAAGGTTGGTCCAGAAATGAGCCCTAAGGGAGCTACGGCCCTTCGAAGATGACATATTGAATGGGAACAAAAAAAGCATCAACAAATTTTAATGCTGCAGGTTGATTCTTCATTTAAAACTGAGCAAAAAAGTATTCCTCGCCAAAACACCTAAATTTAGTATTAAAGGAGTAACTTTTAAAAAGTAACGTTTTTGGTGGCACAAAATGTTACTTCTTAATTGCATTTTTTTAACGGTAGCTCCTACAGTGTAACACTATATGACATTTTTTATGTATTTTTACTTAAGGAATCTATATTTTTTACAAAAAATCTAAAAAACATACACATAAAAAAGTTTGGGGCAAAAATGCCTTAAGCCTCCCATTTTTGTCCGTCTAGGCACGCCTCTGGATAAGTTCAAAAAAATAAATTAACATAAACTTATTGCCCTTATTAATACTAGTATACATGCAAAAGCTTGTTACTCTAGCTTAAGGGGTACTAGAGTTATTAATGAAAAACTTTATTTTTATTACAAGTTTAAAGGGCCCTAGCTCCTTTAGGGCTCATTTCCGGACCAACCTTTAGGAACTTTTTTTTATATATTTGGATGTAGAATCACCTCTTGAATGTTGGCATGCCAGCTATTGATCACCCTGTATTTAATTTACAAGTTACCAATGATTTAAAATGAAACATTTTTCAAATTACAATGAATATTTTTATTTTTACAATGGCTTTTTTTTTGAATTAACAAATAACACTGTCGGGGCAAAAACATATTGGTTTTGTTTTAAATCATATGACTTTTGTTTGATTTTACAACGATTTTTTTCTGAGTGAAGGTATCGATATGTGACTTTGGGAGTAGATAAGATAAAACCCTAAGTTAAGATAAAATAGGCTCATAATTTTTATTTTTTGTTATCGTTAAAATATGAAACCGCCGATATTTTTATGAGAAAACCTTTAATACAGGGTGTCTCAGAACTAACGGATATCCTTTTAAGAAGTGATTTTACATAAAAAAATATAAAAAAAAGTTCCTATAAATGTATATCCGAAAACAGGTTGTAAGGGAGCTACGTTCCTTAGAAAGCTGCAGCAACAAGAATTTATTTGTTATTTAATAACTTAGAAACCCTTTGAGATAAGCCAAATAGGTTTTGCGTGTGATCTAACCTTAATAAGGCCTATCATCGCCTATCATTTTCACATTCCTGTTTTAAACAGAGACGTGCTAAACGAGGTTTACATTTTTTTACCCTAATTTTTTTTCGTGTATCTTTTTTGTAGTTTTATTATTAGAATATGGTTCCACAGGTAAAAACAGATAAAAAGTTATTCTTCCTCTTAGAGCGTTGGATTAACCATTTTCGAGAAAAATTCATAATTAGGCACTAAAATATTACAAACCAAAATTTTAAGTATCTAGGGTTAAAGTAAATTAAAAACTAGGAAAAAAATGTTTATACATATACGTACAAAAATCTATCTTAAGGGAGTTTTTAAAACCTATTTTTGGACATTGGACTGTTCAAAATAATCTCATGAAAATAACCAACGTTGATAGGACATATTAAATTTAGATAAATTGCACAACCTAGTTTCTGTATCTCAAAGGGTTCCCGAGTTATTAAATAAAAACCGATTTTTTTGAGCTCCCTTTTTAGGTGCGTAGTTTACAACAAATTTTTAGACATACCGGGTGAGTTTATTTATGTCTACCCCTAAAATTAAGATTAATTTTCAGTCGATAAAAACGAAACCTTGTGGATTTATTTTATTTTACATTGGCAATACCATAAATATGTTTTTTTAATGGAACACACTGTATATTTTTACATATTTTGATTTAGAAATCCATTCTGAGAACAAGCATGTGTCACTTGTCAATTATTGACAGGTCATGTCATTTTTATTTAAATTTAACTCACCCGGTATATTTAACATTTTTTCAAATTTTGTTATGTAGAATCACCTCGAGAATCACCTTTTGATCCTAAATTGATAAATTATATAATGACATTTTAAAGAAAAACTAGATGAAACGTTGCAAGCACCCTGTCAAAACATCGGGACTCTTGGGAAAACTAATAACATGCTATTAGAACAGGGTAGCATAACATAATTACAATTTTACTACTACTCCTCACTGCACAAACTAACTTGTATAATATTTATATTAAACTTTAGCTTTTCTTGTACACTTAATATACAATTAAAATTAATAATAAAAATATGTTTTTACTTGGATGTAAGTTGAACTTATTAATTACAATTTTTGACTGATTTTAAAAACAAATGAATGGAAACTTAAAATTTGTACACTAAAGCCATCTAGTTTGCAAATTTCAAACTAGGTGTTTTGTTTGATTTTAAATTCTGTATATTTAAAACATTATATTCTAGCAAAAAACTGTATATAACATTTTATATAGGGCTTAAAAAGAGCTTTTAATTAAAATATAATTTTTTGAAATCGGGTTATAAATATGTGAGATATGCTAAAAAAACGGATTAAGGTAGTAACGCAAATATCTCGAAAACAATGCGTTTTAGGAAAACGTTGTTTATAACATTTTTTGACCAATTTAAAATTATCTTTTATATAAGTGCTATATTAACCAAAAACAATAATAATTGCCTTAATTATAAACAAAAAACGCTAAAAATAGGAGTTTTACCCTATTTTTACCCCCTTACCCCCAATCGTTTACCCCCAAAATCTAATCAACTCTTCGGAATACCTTAAGAAACAATATGCAAAAAACCGCAAGTCGATATCTCATGTAGAAATGGAGTTAGAGAGTTTACACCCAGACAGACAGACAGACGGGCGCAAAATTTTTTTTTACTGATTTCGACTCAGAATGGTCTAAAACGTCGAGAAATGTGAAAAAAACGTGGCCAAAGAAGTCCAAACGAAGATTTCAATACATCGGCACTCTTAGTAGCACTAAGTGCCGATGTAACGTTATTATTTTTATAATTTATTTAGGAATTTGACAATGATCTTGAAGATAGAGGCAGCAGAAACAAAAGATGTAGAGAATATAGCAGATGGTCTCCAATTGAAGAAGGGGTAACTTTAGCATGGGAAGATTTAACAGTGTATGCTAAAGTTAAGAAAAATAATACAGATACATACAAAAGGATAGTAAATGGAGGTAACTTTTATTAAACTAAAATTATATAATAGTATATTATGCACCTAATATGCGAACTAAGTCTTTAGTGTTCGACACTAAAGTTTTTTTGCTGAGACGGAGTCGGGGCAAAAAATCAGTCGAGAACACTTAAGACAGTTCGCATACGTGGTGCATATACCATTTTTTCTACTACCTAAAGTTAGTAACTCCAAATATTAGTTACTAATGTAGTTTAAAAACTATTTTGACATAGCTGTCTGTTTGACAAGTAACTTGAAAAAAGTTATCAGTTGTAACTTTTATTAAACTAAAATTATATAATAGTATATTATGCACCTAGTATGCGAACTAAGTCTTTAGTGTACGAAACTGAAGGTTTTTTGCTGAGACGGAGTCAAGGCAAAAAATCAATCGAGAACACTTAAGACAGTTCGCATACGTGGTGCATATACCATTTTTTCTACTACTTAAAGGTAGTAAATCCAAATATTAGTTACTAATGTAGTTTAAAAACTATTTTGACATAGCTGTCAGTTTGACAAGTAACTTGAAAAAAGTTATCAGTTGTCTTAATTTTTTTCATTATTGACCGTCGTCAATAAACAATTTTATTGGTTGTCAACGTAAACAAGCCTTGACAACGGTAGATAATATGTAAGCTAGCACTTCATTAGGTAGTAGAAAAATAGTATATTGTGTTACAAAGAGGAAAAGTGAAGCTTTTTTTTACTAGTCTGTACAATTTACGGACGACGCGAAGCGGAGTTCGGAAACTACAGACGAGTAAAAAAAGCACTTTTTCCTCTTTATCCTCTGAGTGAAACATACTATTTTTTCTCCAAGCATCCTATATATTTTTTTCAAATTTTAATTTTTGAATTTAATTTGTTCAGTAATAAAGTATGTTTTTTATTAAATTAGGCCACTAAACCCTTTCGAAATAAACTTAAACCTTCCTTAGCTCATTTTAAATTTTTTTCGTAGGCTAAATCGTACACTTTTCGTGATTTCGATGGTAACTTGTCTAATGTAGCATTTGCAATTTCGCAGAGATTTGTAGGTGTATAAACCATATATTCTGCTTCGATCATTTTTAATCAATTTCACACAAGGTTTTTGCACAGAATCTCGAGTCAACCATCTGTTTACATAATAAACAAACAAGTTTGAAGTACGGCTGTCATCAAAGTCAAAGACTGCTGCCGCCAGTGGTGGTTTGCTAACTAACTTTTTTTACGGCGTACATCAATGAAATCAATTTTTTACTGTAAAAAAATAGATTACTTCTAACTAGTGTTCAGTTATAAAATATGAACATTTTAGTACGCTTGAAAAAAATATATTTTTTTATGAGCCTTTTTTTATTTTTAGAGAATTTAAGTTGTGTGTAATTACAGTTTTTTTTTTCTTTCAGTATCTGGAGCTGTAAAAGCAGGCAGCTTAGTAGCTTTAATGGGTGCAAGGTAAATTGATTAAAAATTATTTAATGAAAAAATCGACTATATACTATAATAATTGGAAAATTAGACAATGAAATATTGTTCAAATTGCCTTGATTTTTTTTAAGAATGCAAAAGAGTTTCAAGAATCTATTGTATAAATCGTTTAAAACCCAAAATGTCCGTGGATAAAGTATAGTATTCTACTCGGGTATAATATCTATTAATCATTCGGATGATTAGGCCACTCGTCTATCGGCTCGTGTCCCAACCATCACCGCTCGTTGAATAATATACTATTATCAGTAATCAATGAATACTAATCATTAAGCCATTTCCCAGACAGCACATGTTATCTTAAAGACGTCTTTTTTAGATCTTAATTATGTCTGGACGCCTAAAGACATAAAAAGAATATCTTATGGACTTCTTTTTAGGGATGTTTAAAAGATATCTGATTATGATGTCTATAAGATGTCTTTTAAGTATCGGTACAAGACGTCTTAACTAGTTAACTTCGATACTTATCGCTAAAAATAAATTAACCACAATCAACTATTAAAAAAATTACCATTTTTTTAAGATCTTTTTTTTTTGAAAAACAAAAAAATTATTTTTTTTTTCATTTTTTTATTTTCTTTTTACGAAAAACGAAAAAATAAAAAAAAATCACTTTCTTTTAAGATTTTTTTGACAAAAAAATTACCTCTCATTCTCTTATAACGCTTTTTATATAAATACGACAGTACCTAGCAGCGTAAATGGGAGGGGGTATTATGTTGTAAAGTCGCCTGTGCAAGGCGTCAGTAAGGCGTCTTAAAAAAGAAGTCTTAAAGACGTTACCTTTTGTAACATACGACGTCGTTAAGACGTCTTTAAGATGCATATGTGGCTAAAACCGACGTTCTTAAGACGTCTTGAATGACGAGCTACAACATCTTTAAGATTTCTTTAAGTCATCTTTGTGCTGTCTGGGAAGTAATTAAAATAAGTATCACATATGCTTTTTTATTAGAATCTTTTACTCTGCAGATTGATCTGTGTGTACATTCATTTTTTAAAGTAGTAACTTATATTCTGATTTGTTCTAAAGCCAATAATTTTTTCCTGGATGTAATGTACTAGCAGAAAAAAACTAAGATGCTTATATATTTTTAGTGGTGCTGGAAAGAGTACATTAATGGCAGCATTAGCACACCGGTTATCAGGTATGTTTAACAATTTTTGGAATAAAAAATGGGAAGTTTTGGATAAAGGTGGGCCTATTCTTTGCAAAAAAACGGGCTGCCTTGCAAAAAGGGATACTCAGTAAAAAAATCTTAGAAAAACGCTGTGAGAACGAGTCCTAAGAAAAACTTGTAAAACTGCGTCTATTTGAACAAGTTCTTACCACTTTCTCGCCTTTTAGGCAGAAATATATTCTAAAAATGGCTGTTTTTTTTTAAGATTTAGAGAAAAGAACATCAGTGTGTAATTCCTTACCCAAAAATAGGAAAAAAAGTTCCTATGAACATATGTCCTAAAACGACTCGTAAGGGAGCTACGCCCCTTTAAATGGTGTTCCAAAAATTTGATTTTTATTTAACAATACAGGAACCCTTTGTGTTATAGCAACTAGGTATTGCATGTGATTTATCTCTAACAAGGCCTATCAGCCAATGGTATATGCATGTAGGCACTTTAACCAGGGGCGTCCGAAATGGGAGGCCTTATCACTTTTTTGCCCCAAACTTTTTTCTAAGTAACTTTCTTGTGGATTTATTATCAGAATAGTATTCCTCAGGTAAAGATACATAAAAAGGTACTCTCCTTCTAATACCATATGGTATATTTTTCTTTTTCCTGTGTAGGATTAACCGTTTTCGAGAAAAAAACATTTGAAGGTGAAATTTCACGTATCGAAGACGAAAAATAAAATACTAAAATATTGAAAACCAAATTTTCAATATCGCAGGGTGAATGTAAATTCAAAACTAAGAAAAAACTTCATATACAGGTACTTCCATAAATCTATCATAATGGAGTTAAAGGGCCATGGTAGCTTTAAAAGCGATTTTTGGACCTACAACAGCTCCCTTAGGATTGATTTTTGGAAGTTCTTGTATGTGATATTTTTTCTAGGTTTTTGGTTTTCAACATTTTAGTATTTAATTTTTCGTCCTCGAAACATGAAGTTTCAAATAATTTTTTTTCGAAAACGGTTTATCCTACGGTATTAGAACAAGAGTACCTTTTTAATGTGCCTTTACTTGAGGAATCCTATTCTGATAATAAATTCACAAAAAAGTTAAACAGGATAAAGTATGGGGCAAAAAAGTGATAAGGCCCCTCCATTTAGGACGTCCCTGGTTAAAGTAACTACATTCAAATACCATTGGCTGATAGGCCTTATTAGAGATATATCACATGCAATACCTAGTTGCTATAACACAGTTCCTGAGTTATTAAATTAAAATCGAATTTTTGGAACCCCATTTGAAGGGGCGTAGCTCCCTTACGAGTCGTTTTAGGACATATGTTTATAGGATTTTTTTTTCTTATTTTTGGGTAAGGAATTAAACCCTGTAGTTACGTACTGTACTTAGTAAATACCCTGTATCCAATCCCAATCTGGAAATTTAAATTTCGGGCTACAAATACGACTCAAAATGGATGCCAACTATACTGCCCTCCTAAAGAGGAACGCGGCATGTACACCTGAAATACGGTTTTCGAGCGTAGTATTATTTTACTACGGAGAATAACGGTACCAATCCTAAGGAAATCTGCGGTAAGTACGTGGAAGAAGTTACTTGCCGCGTTCTTTCTATGTAAAAGTTTGGCATTGATTTTAATTTTTTAATAAACGAAATAATATCTAAACTAACTATATTTGGGCAGCGTTAAGCAGAAAGCTACCAACCCATTGTGAGATGACAGTAGGTTACGGAACATTTTACCCAATATCTTGTACAGGAATTGAATTAAAGATTACATATCGTCATCTAAAGGCTCTAACGGTCTAACTCCAAAACGTCATATTTTTCAGGAGACGTAAAAAACGATTTAAAACTTAATTATAGCAATTTAGAACTTTAAAACTAGCTTGTTCACAGGTAAAAATGTTTGAAATGTGTTAATGTATTTAAAACTTTTCATTGTTATCTATTTTATATAAATTATTTGAAAATTAAATTTTAACCACAGAATCTAAATTCACTAATGGTCTAACTCCAAGGGAAGATTAAAGAGGATACCTATCGTATTATATCGCGTAATATTATTACAAAAAAATTATATTTTTATATTTAATATATAATATTACTACTAGGTAGGCATAATATATATACATTATTAATGGCAATAATTATAATTATCATCAAACAGTAAATTAACAAATATTTGAAACGGGATCCCCTGTTGTCGAGAATTAGTTTGACATTAGTGACAGTTCTCATTTAATTGTTTTCTCACAATCATATGATGGAGTTAGACACTTAGCGACTTAAAATATTTACATTTTTGCATTTTTTGAGGCTGATATTGGTTTAATGCAACTTTTTTTTTTTTGAAGTATTTTGGTAATCAGATAACGAAGCAAATTTGATAAAAATCTCATTTTTGAAAAATTTGGAGTTAGACAACTAGAGCCTTTAGTGGACGATATTTTGTACATGTTCTGATACATGAACAAGTGCAACAAATGTTTAATTTTAAGTGTTTTAGTCCAAACGTTTAAAAGTTATTAGGGAAAAAGTTCAACAATTTACTGTCTCACAATGTGGGTTGGTAGCTTTCTGCTTAATGGGCCGCATTTATGCTTTTTGGTATTTAAAAAATCTGTTAATTTCTGGTATCTATATTTAAAATAAAATTTAATTTGTGCGTGCAAGAGAATTTTTGAAATAAATTATCAAATATTTTTTATGATTTTCTGTAACAATATGAATTTTTGATAGCTATAATATAACAAGCCGTAAAGATATGTAGTGCTACGCATTCCATTATTCACAGTAAATTTGGATTTTCCCAAATACTTACAAATAATTTTCAAAACAAAAATAAAAAAAGATCTTTTTTTGAAAAACGAATTTTTGTTAATTCTTTTAAATTTTTTAAATTTTTTTTCAATTTTTTTAATTTTTTTTAATTTTTTTTTTTGTTTTTGATTTTAATATACCTAGGCCTATAAGGGAAAATATTAGTTTGTTGGCAGCAGTTTTTATATTATATTATTATTTAATTATATTCAAATAGATTTATCTACTAGTAGATACTATAGTAGTACCTATACTGTTAAACAACAGTAGTAACAATAGTATTAAACAATAGTAGTATAATATTAAACAATATATTTTATATTTGTTGATTGATCAATATTTTATAATAATATTATCTTTGTCTTCTTATAAGAAATGTATATTTCTTTAGAAACAATAAATGTATCTATCTATTAATTTTGTCTGACTGCCACTAAAATACCCATAACTTTGCTTTCTTTTGTATTTGCTTTATCCTGTTTCTCTTTTCAAAACAAAATTTCACAAAGAAAGAACGCGGCAAGTAACATCTTCGATGCACTTACCGCAGATTTCCTTAGGATTGGTACATACCGTTATTCTCCGTAGTAAAATAATACTAAGCTCGAAAACCGTATGTGTCAGGTGTACATGCCGCGTTCCTCTTTAGAAGGGCAGTATATTAGTCACTGGCAAAGAATTGAAACCTTTTCTCTAAATCATTGGACAAATGCATGCAAAAAATTTAATTAATCTATTTTTTACTTATAGCGGGAATGGAATATGATGGTAGCGTACTTATAAATGGTAGACCAATAGGAAACTATATGAAATATTTGAGCGGGTTTATGCACCAAGATGACCTGTTTATAGGATCTTTAACAGTAATGGAGCACATGCAAATAATGGTAGATAATAAATTATTTTAAGTTAAAAAATGCGATGAAAAATTTACAGGGTGTTTATAAAAATAACAACACCCAGATTTTAAAAAAAGCCTAGGCCTAGGTATTTTTATAACTACTGCTTCATGCATAAGTAAAATATTTTTTATTCGATTGATTCTAAAAGCTACACTTTTTGTTCACTTTTTACGGGCGAAAAGTTGAACTTTGTGGCCATAGGGTCAAAAAGTTTTTTTCGCCCTTCTAACTAAAACTTGTTATTTTTAAGCTTTTTAAAAGAAGATGCTATACCTTTACTGTAATATTTATAAAGAAATATGACTTTTTGGTCACTTTTAGTCTTGAACTAACCGTTCTTTTTGACCAGATACAGTTATTATAATCATTTCATACAAAATAAAAAAAAATTCCATAGCATAACCTCAAAATATATGTCAACTGATTAATCTGTATTCACCCACTAAAAGAAATTAAAAACACAAAATTTCAATTGTAAAATCACTTTCAATATTTATAATATTCATAGAAGTTTTATTATTTTCACAACAGACACATTTTAACAGAAATTAATCACTAAGCTATAGCTTTTTTAATTTGAAAATGAAACCTCAAGCAAAAGAAACGATTCAATTGTTTTTGTACCGATTTGATTGGACAGCAATTTGTCATGGATAACTAGATAAGTAATAAGACAGTAAAAAGAAATATTTTTTGCACTTTAAAATTAAGTATATTTTAATAATTTATTATAATTAGTAACAATCTAATAAAAAATATTGTATAATACACGGGCAAAAAGTTAAATTTCGATTTCGTAGGTTTAGGTTCGTAGGTTTAGGTTTACCCTCGGGCCCTATCGGCCGGCCCTCGGCTTCTAAAATCCTACTCAATCGAAAAAATTAACTTTTAGCCCTTGTATTATAAATACCTTTTAAAAAATATAAAATCCATAATTTTTGATAATATCTTTAGGATATTTGTGTGGGAACTTATATTCTTTATTTAAGAATTTAGAAGTTTTTTCAGGGTGGGAACTTACCAATGGATATAAATACTTAAAGCGAAATTTTGCAATTTTGAACCTCCCTCCCCATGTAACGCTGAGAATATCTTAAAACTTTCTAAGAACGTTCTACGTAAAACAGCGCATATTCTTAGAATCATACAACATCCTTCATATTTACTTATTTTAAGAATATTCTAGGATTTGTTTTGTGCTATGCGGGGCTGTGTAACTCCTAAACGAAAAAAAAATACACTTTGACGTTTTCTGTGTTTTAAAATAAAAATACCCTGTATATTATATATACTTGAATGTCACGTTTAATCTGCAGTACACTTATTATAGGCCTGTTTAAAATTTATTATAGGCCCGTTTAAAATTGGACAGAAGAACAACGGCTCAAGAGAGAAATAATAAAATACGTGAACTGTTAAAAAATTTGGGACTTTTAAAATGTCTGCATACCCAAATTGGCCTTGTCGGAGGCAGTAAATCTCTATCTGGAGGCGAGAAAAAACGGCTTTCCTTTGCCACAGAGGTAAATTTATATTTCAGAAAGTTTTTAAGTTATAAAACAGTCGTCTGTGATAATCCTAAATAAATAAAGCCCACAAAAAGATAGCTCACTTAAAAACTTTCAATTAACTCTTTTTTTTAACCATTTTTTAAAACTTGTTTTGATTTTTTTTTTAAGCTATTGACAGATCCTCCAATTTTATTTTGTGATGAACCAACTACGGGTCTAGATTCATATTCAGCTCAAAAATTGGTTAAAATGATGAACAAAATGGCGGCCACTGGCAAAACGATATTATGCACAATACATCAGCCCTCCTCTGATGTTTTTGCAATGTTTAGCCAAGTTATTTTATTAGCTGATGGTCGCATCGCCTACATGGGCTCCATTGCAAATGCTTTAGAATTTTTTAATAAGTAAGTACATTTTTTAATGACTGAATCATATACTCCGTCCAGTTATGCAAGATAGTAAAGGACGCGGCCAAAGAACTAATAACTCTTCTTTCTAGAATAGGCATTTCATTTGTAAAAACTGAAAAAAACGTTGCCAACATATACATTTGTCTGTCTTACTCACACAGCTTTGTTCTAACAGAGACAACAATAACAGTTACTGGTAATTGTTGATGTTCAGGCCTGAATATACCTACTATTTGTTTACAAACAAACCGAGATGTTGGCGATACTTTATATTAACGGTATGCGTATTCTAGAGAGAAGAGTTGTTAATTCGTTGGTTTTACACCACAGAGCGCATAAATAGCATAACTATTCAAATCGTAGTGTATCAAAAATTTAACAGATGTTTTCCTGGAAAGGGCCTCTCCAAAGACTCGCATAACTAGCATAGCATATAAGAATGCGATGCCAGGATTGGCTTGATGTGTCGTCATGTATCTTGTAATGGTATTTATGCGAGCCTCTGAATAGGCCTTAAGGGAATATCCACTGGCTTACATAACAACATAGTACATAACAATGCGATGCCGTGATTGGCTTGAGGTGCCGTCATGTATTTTGTAAGCCAATCACGGCATCGCATTCTTGTTTTATGTTCCTATGCAAGCTTCTGGAGAGGCCTTAAGTTGTAATTGTAACCTATAAATTTGACGTTTTCCTTGTGTTCAATATAATTTACGTTTGTACAATATGTAGAATATGCTAATTTAGTGTGAGTGTATGAAGAATAAACCGAAAAAGTACCTTTTTTAATACCATACAAAATAACATTAAGTATAACCATTTTTGTAATGTAATGTAACTTTCTCTTCTTTTATCAGCTTTAACAACCGTTAATCATTGTCATAGACGAAAAACGTGACAATATTTTATATTTTAAAAGGTACGAGTTTTTAATCAATGATGTAGCTTAAAAATCGCGGGAATTTTAAACTACTATCTTGCATAATTGGAGGGACTATAGCAATATTGGTACCTATCAGCACCTAGTGTCTACCAAGTTCCCGCTAGTGCTAAAATTACAACTTTATCACTTCATCAAAAAAAAATTGATGGCTCGAAAAAAACCTTTTCCGCTAGCTTAAATTATAGCTTTTATCCACTGGACAAAAAAAATTGTACATTACATGACATTATAAATGTCAAAAAATCTAAGGTGAGATACCTCTCGAATAAAGTTAACAGAGGACATAAAAAATAAGTAAAGTAAAAACAAGGTAAACTTTGTATATCTCGTTTATATACGATAAAAAATAAAACGAAAAAAAAAGTAAAAAAAAAAACTATCGTTTTATTTATACACAGAATTGTCGGCTGAATTCAATAAATGTAAAAAATTACAGGGTGTTCCATTAAAAAAAACATATTTATATCACTTCCGGCGAAACCGGAACTAAAAAAAATAAATCCGCCATTTTATAGTTTCGTTTTTATCGAATGAAGATTAATCTTAATTTTGGGGGTGGACATAAATAAAGCTCACCCGGTATAAAAAGTTGTAATTTTTACTAATTAAAAATATAAATATTGTCAATAAACTGCAGGTTAATTAATTAAGTTTTTAATATTTCTCTCAAGGTTTGAAAATCACAATTTTTATGTTTTTAAACCACGAATTTCTGTTTGTTTTTGGTTTCAAGATAGGTGGGAGGGGGGAGGTTAGCTACGGACCTGCCTCTAATAAAAAATCTAGCTTTTTGATTTTTGGAGAATAGGGCTTTGGATCTGACTAAAATTGTTATCTAATTTTGCTGTGACGTTTTGACGATGGATTTTCGTTGTTTTCGAACCTTTTTTGGAAATAAAAAAGCATATATAAGTATAAAAAAATACAATTGTTTAAATATTTAATCTTAAAATAAATAATAATAAAATGCAGAGAAGAACTTACAGAGAATTAAAGCCAAAGATTAGTGATTGTCATTAACAGTAAACACTCACATAAACAAAACTTTATTTAAACTGTTAATGACAATGACTAATCTTTGGCTTTAATTCTCTGTAAGTTCTTCTCTGTATTTTATTATTATTTATTTTAGGGTTAAGTTAAATATTTAAACAATTGTATTTTTTTATACTTATATATACTTTTTTATTTCCAATAAAGGTTCGAAAACGACGAAAATCCATCGTCGAAACGTCACAGCAAAATTAGATAACAATTTTAGTCAGATCCAAAGCCCTATTCCCCAAAAATCAAAAAGCTAAATTATACAAATCGGGCAAAAACTTTCAATTTAATAAAAAAACCTACATTTTAGCTTGGGATATAGATGTCCTAGTTCCTACAACCCGTCAGAGTTCTTCATAAAAACCCTAGCCTCAACACCTGGATACGAGTCAAACAGCAAACAAATGGTAAAAAATATTTGCGACCGTTTCGCAGTCAGCGATTATGCGAAAGAAACTGACGTCGTTCTGCAATATGAATTTCATATGGGACGATCGATCGAAGTAAGTAGGATTGATGGGAATTTAATATTTTATCATAAATCATGATTCTGGAGATTAAAATCAAATTTATAACGTTGTTTTTTCATAAAAAAAGACATACATAATATATAATCTTAAAGTACCATTTTTTTATACCGTGTGTGCAGAGAAGTGGTATCAGAACGCTTCTAAATAACTATCCACTTATAAATGATATCTGTGAGACCCGGGTTCAAACCTCAGTGCCTGCTGTCTCTTTCATTTGTATATTTTCGACTTTTAAAATTTTTGCTTATTTTTATTAGGTTGTATAATAATAATAAATAAATTTTATTATAAATTACCATATTTATCATTATCGTCATAACAAGGCGTATTTTTTTTCGGGGGCCGGGCACATATTTCCCAACTTAAAATACCGAAATTTCCCAACTCAAAAAAAAAGCTTTATACCCCTGACAGAATGACGACTAAAACAAAAATGTCAACTGTTCTTCAATTTTCCCACCTCAAAAAAAGCTTTACCCCTGACAGATTCTAAAAAAAAATCCCAATTGAACTCCAATATTCCCAACTCAAGAAAATATGCTTTATGCCTGACCAAATTTACTCACCAATTTCCCAACTATATCTCTCAATTTACCCAACTATTCTACCAATTTCTGAAATCTGTCACTCATTTTTACCAATTGAACAGTGCATTTTCCCACCTCGATCGATACCCCCCCCTTGGGTGCACCCCTGTATTCAAGTTTCGAAGGGCTTTGGGAATTCCAAAGAACATTTACCTCAAGAATGAACATGATGAAATCTACCGTATGCTTTGTTTGAAGCGTGAACCAACTACGGTGAGGGGCTGGTGGGGAGTGACTATTGTTTACACTTAGTACGCGTAAGGAGAGAGAAAGAATGTGTAAACTCACAGTCTAATGTCGTAAACTTTGTCAAACAATACAGTGTTGCCGGTCGCAACACCAGCTTTAGAAATTTTATTGTAAATTTTAAGAAATATTAGTTTTATTTGAGTTTTTTATGAACTAGTAGTTTAATTTTAATAAATTTAATTATATTACATTATCAAACATAATTATAGTGTCGTAGTATAGTAGTTTTTTAAATTTTAATGTAGGTATAAAGATTTATCATAATGATAAAGTGAAAATTACGCAACATCGCTCTGGTCACCAGAAGGTCAAAACTAGCGATACATATGTTTAAACCAGAAGCAGTATTGCGTACGTTTATGTAAACAAACAAACAAAAAGATGACACCTTCATAAACATTGGTCTGAAATAACTTCTTAAGGTAAAATTTCTTTGGGGAATTTATACATTCCCAAAACCCCTCGAGGCCTCGTAACAGATTGAACGAATGAACATAAGGTATTAGGGACCGTGTAAAAATTACGTAAGGCATTTTTTAAGAGTTTTTAACCACTATGTTGGATTTCTTGATATTTTTACATACCTGCCGTAAGATATTTGAGAATCACCTCCCCCAAAAAAATCTTACGCAATTTGTACACTACCCCTTATTTTGGACAACAGCTTACAAAACTATATTTTTTACACAAGTTTTTCTTTTTAGCCAAAAATCTACACATTACGACAAAATTAGTAAGTAAAAAATGTTCTGATTAAAAAACATTAATTTTCTATTTATATCTCATCTCGATATATATGCCATAGCTGTCCAACAAATCATTTGTGTACTTAAAACAAAAAGGACCTTGATAGTCAGTTGGGTAGTATTGACGTATTTCATGACAAATCGTCGTATCAGAACAAGGTTTTACTAACATTTTTTCAGGTTTTCACTATGTGACGATCTATAATAAAATGAACGTTTTACACTTTTGCATTACGACGCGTCGTTTTTTGCTAAACTGACGCGTCGGTTTTCCAAAAAAATATAATTTTTTTTGTAAAGCGAAAAAGTCATATACTTATCACTACCTTAAATAGTTGTTTTCGTAACGAGTAAGCGACTTTAGTCCTTAGTGCACGATAATTAAGTTTTTTTGACGACGCGAAGCGAAGTCAAAAAATCATTCGAGTGCACTAAGGACTTGTCGCAAGCGAGTTGCGAACAACGTTTTTCGTTCGATCTACATGAATTTTTCTTTATTTTGCGTACGAAAAAACATTTTTCACCAAATGAGGTTTGTACTCTTTGGACGCCATATTGAAAAAGAAAAAGCAAAACGAAACAACAACGCTTTTTCTCGTAGCGTAAAACAAAAATGGAAGTTTTTTAGCTTTTTTCAAAAATGTCTAAACTCTAATCGATAAATAAGGCCCTTTTTAAACTAAGTACACATTAATTCATCCGTATTTTTTACAAATATCCGTGCCATACCTGAGTATGATTGATCGGTTTTAATTCTAAAAATAATTTTTTATTTATTGACAATTCAATCTAATGATTAATTAATTTTATTTGCACAAATTAATTCAAAATATTTAATTACAGTTTGGTCAAAATAACAAAAAAAAATGTGACTTTTGAACGAGTTGAGATATCGACTTCAAATTTAGAACTCTTAAATAAGACAACTTAAGCTATCTTTTAGCATATTTTTGATATTTTCAGCTCTTAAAATGTGGGCAGGGGGGCATGGGGGGACATTTTTTTAAATGGAAAGGGGGTTCGTGTGATACATTATTTTAAAGCTTATAAAATTCTCTATTTAAACTAATATTTTTAAATTTTTTAAAAATGTTTTTTAAGGTTTGGATTTTTCAATTTTTTGTGCTAAAACATTCGATTTTTTAAGTTTTTTTTTATAAATTTTTATTTATGTCAACTAAAATTAGTTTAAAAGTATAATTAACATTTTTTTATGATGAAATTAGGCATTTTTAAAAAATTATTTGTTTTTTTTAGAGGAATTTTGACATTAATACCCATTTTCAACCCCATTTTAAACTCAATTTTTTTTTAATTAAAAATATGGAGTTAAATGGAGAATTTTATAAGCTTTAAAATTATGTATTACACGACCCCCCTTTCCATTTAAAAAAATGTGCCCCCATGCCCCCCTGCCCACATTTTAAGAGCTGAAAGTATGAAATATATGCTAAAAGATAGTTAAAGTTGTCTTATTTAAAAGTTCCAATTTGAAGTCAATATCTCAACTGGTTCAAAAGTTAAGAGGGGGGGGGGGTGACTTTTGAACGAGTTGAGATATCGACTTCAAATTTAGAACTCTTAAATAAGACAACTTAAACTATCTTTTATCATATTTTTGATATTTTCAGCTCTTAAAATGTGGGCAGGGGGGCATGGGGGGACATTTTTTTAAATGGAAAGGGGGGTCGTGTGATACATTATTTTAAAGCTTATAAAATTCTCCATTTAACTCAATATTTTTAAATTAAAAAAAAAAAATTGAGTTTAAAATGGGGTTGAAAATGGGTATTATTTAAACTAATATTTTTAAATTTTTTAAAAATGTTTTTTAAGGTTTTGATTTTTCAATTTTTTGTGCTAAAACATTCGATTTTTTAAGTTTTTTTTTTATAAATTTTTATTTATGTCAACTAAAATTAGTTTAAAATTATAATTAACATTTTTTTATGATGAAATTAGGCATTTTTAAAAAAATATTTGTTTTTTTTAGAGGAATTTTGACATTAATACCCATTTTCAACCCCATTTTAAACATTTATTTTTTTTTTATTAAAAATATGGAGTTAAATGGAGAATTTTATAAGCTTTAAAATGATGTATTACACGACCCCCCTTTCCATTTAAAAAAATGTGCCCCCATGCCCCCCTGCCCACATTTTAAGAGCTGAAAGTATGAAATATACGCTAAAAGATAGTTTAAGTTGTCTTATTTAAAAGTTCCAAATTTGAAGTCAATATCTCAACTGGTTCAAAAGTCACCCCCCCCCTTTAACTTTTGAACGAGTTGAGATATCGACTTCAAATTTAGAACTCTTAAATAAGACAACTCAAACTATCTTTTAGCATATTTTTGATATTTTCAGCTCTTAAAATGTGGGCAGGGGGGCGTGGGGGGACATTTTTTTAAATGGAAAGGGGGGTCGTGTGATACTTCATTTTAAAGCTTATAAAATTCTTTATTTAAACTAACATTTTTAAATTTTTTAAAAATGTTTTTTAAGGTTTCGATTTTTCAATTTTTTGTGCTAAATCATTCGATTTTTTAAGTTTTTTTTTATAAATTTTTATTTATGTCAACTAAAATTAGTTTAAAAGTATAATTAACATTTTTTTATGATGAAATTAGGCATTTTTAAAAGATTATTTGTTTTTTTTTTTTAGAGGAATTTTGACATTAATACCCATTTTCAACCCCATTTTAAACCCAAATTTTATTTTTTTTTATTTAAAAATATGGAGTTAAATGGAGAATTTTATGAGCTTTAAAATGATATATTACACGACCCCACTTTCCATTTTAAAAAATATGCCCCCATGCCCACATTTTAAGAGCTGAAAGTATTAAATATATGCTAAAAGATAGTTTAAGTTGTCTTATTTAAAATTTCCAAATTTGAAGTCGATATCTCAACTGATTCAAAAGTTAAGAGGGGGGGTGACTTTTGGATATATATATATATATATATATATATATATATATATATATATATATATATATATATATATATATAAAATTAAATAAACTGAAAATGGCACGGTTCCACCGCTCTTACTTTCTCGAGAAAACTTCGGATAAAGATTCCCCATCCCGATTATTTACCAAAACAATCCCATCTCAGAACTTTTTGGAGAAAAACAAATATGATTTATTTTACTTCAAAAATGCTAGATCTTTTTTTTTTTCAAAAAAAGCTAGATATTTTATTCTTAGCAATCTTTATTAAAATATTTTTTTAATTAAAAAGATTTTTATTTTCTTAGCAAAGAATTATTTTGGTGGAGCAAACTATTTTGGTTGACATATAGATCATTTTTGGATATTTTAAGAAACCCTGCTGTACAAGGTCTTAGGATATTACAAAAAATTGTAAGTAAATATATATTTTCCTACACGGTAAAAATAAATTACATTAAATTACATAGTCCTTAATGGTAATGTTTTGCATAGACCGGAACAGTAAAAATTACATAGTCCATAATAGTAATATTTTGCATAGACTTGAAATTTGTGTCAAAGCTTTTTTAAAATATCGTAGCGTAAAGTTCATTTGGTTTAATAAACCAAACGATTTGCACCCTTAATACGAGTATAAACTTCTTACATCTTTCTTTAAAGATCTATTGGTTGATAAAGATCGTAATTTATAATGAATTTTAGGCTACAAATAAAGCATTTAAATATCGTACATCAATAATATTAACCTTTTTTTACACTTTTAACACCTTAACCTAGCAGCATGCGTCGCTATCTCTGTAACAATAACAATATTAAACGGTCCGTCTCATGACGCCTTCTTGGTTATTGTCCACGCACGCGCGTCTTAAAATAACATAGCCCGACATTGTAAAATCATGTAAAAATATGTAAATCAATGTAAATATATTTTTTTACATTATTTTACATTATGTTACATTCTTTTACATTCTTTTAAATTCTTTTATATTCTTTTACATTCTTTTACATTCTTTTACATTCTTTTACATTATTTTACATTATTTTACATTCTTTTACATTCTTTTACATTATTTTACATTAATTCATGAATTATACATAGTCCAGAATAGTAAATTTACTATTCCTTACTATGCAAATTCAGGTATTTTTACATTATTTTACATGCAGTTTTTACAGTGTAGGCCTTTTTATTTCCGGAACAGTGCGTTTCAATTTCGCAGAAAAAATAGTGTATATTTCTCAAGTGGAAAGCATTTTTAACGCTCGTGTAGCGGTTACCAGTCTGCGTAATGGCCCCAAAACAGCATTTTTTTGTCCTTGTATCATAAACACCGGTCGGATCGAAATATTCATTTACGGGAGGCAAGCAAAAGTTGGAATTTACAAAAACTATTTTTCCTACGACCTAATTAGTAGTTAGTGCCTATTTCCGACTAGTTGGCTATTACAACGGTTGGAAAGTGACAATCAGCTGATTTTACATAGGTATCTGCTGTCAGAAAATTAGTAAACGTCAAACACAAAACCTCAAATTGACAAACTAATTTTAAGATAATTTTTGCGTTTTTTTATGTTTAGGTGTTAGGTCGTAGGAAAAATAGTATCCGCATCTCGACGCAAACCTTTCAGCGCGCATCGAGTGCTTTTTTTCTCGGCTGCGCTACGTAAAAAAACACTCTCGTGCACTAAAAACTAGGTTCGCGTACTCGGTGCGTAATATACTATTTTTAAGTAAATAGACACTTTAAAATATATTTTTTCTACTACCTAATTAATTGCTAGCTTACATATTACATACCGTTATCAAGGCTTGTTTAAGTTGACAACCAATATAATCAGTAAACTCATTTATTATTGACCGTTGTTAAGCATTGTTTATTGACGACGGTCAATAATGAAAAAAATTAAGAAAACTGCTAACTTTTTTCAACTTACTTGTCAAACTGACAGCTATGTCAAAATAGTTTTTAAACTACATTAGTAACTAATATTTGGAGTTCCTACCTTTAGGTAGTAGAAAAAATGGTATATGCACCACGTATGCGAACTGTCTTAAGTGTTCTCGACTGATTTTTTGCCTCGACTCCGTCTCAGCAAACTTCAGTCTCGAACACTAAAGACTTAGTTCGCATACTAGGTGCATAATATACTATTACTTACCGTCATGTCGTCTCTGTTTTTACATAAAGATTTACTTGGGACATGTTCTAAGTGAATCACTATGTAAAAAGAGTGTCGACATGACAGTTCGATTAGTGAAATAGAGGGTTATTCAGAAATTTAAGAGGTGATTCTACGTTAAAAAATGTTCCTATAAAGGTAGGTCCGGAAATGAGCCCTAAGAGAGCTACGACCCTACTAAGGGTACATACAAAAATTAGTTTTTATTTAATATTTCTGGAACCCGGTAAATCACAGTAACGAATTTTTGCACATGTCTTAACATTGATAACGGCTATCATTTCATGTAATTTTTATTTTGTAATTTTAACCAGGCACGTGCGAAATGGGGGAGCTATGTCACTTTTTTGCCCAAAACTTTTTTATCCTTAAATTTTTTTGCAAGATTCTTAATAAAATATTAATCCTTGATTAAAAATACATAAAAAATATACTTTATGTAACACTGTAGGGCCAACCGTTTTCGAGAAAATTACAATTAAAGAGGCAATTTCACGTTCTGAGCATCATAAATAGGAACTGGAAAATGCACCAATAAAAATTTCAATACTACAGAGATATTCTACATTAAAACCTACGAAAATAACTTCACATATACAAATATCCACAAATCGCTTTTAAGGTACCCACGGTCCCTGTATAGTCCATTTACATTAAAAAATATTTTTTTTAATTCTATTTTTTGCGTGCCCCCGGTAAATGAATATTTCGATCCGACCAGTGTACTGGTCACTGCAGTGATGATAAATAACAATTTTTTAGGCTATTGCAATCATGGTAGGTCTCTGTTATTTTGGTACAGACCCATACACTCAAAAAGGAATCCAATCTGTCCAAGGTGCAATTTTTATGATAGTGACTGAAAACACTTTTAACCCCATGTACTCAGTATTGGCCGAATTTCCCGACAATACGCCATTATTTTTAAGAGAATTTAAGTCTGGACTGTATCACCCTTTGTTGTATTACTTCAGTCGAATTTTATCAATGGTAAGTCTTTGCACAATTTTTTTTTGTCGATTTTGTGAAATTAAAACGCTATATTTTAAGATTAAGGCTTATACAAGCACTTTTGATTTTAATCCACTAAAAAAAATGTGAATTGGGAGATTTTTTTTTAATTATAACGTAACGTATTTAATAGTATATTAAAGTACTAGTTTTATAACATACATTTTTAGCACACGAATACAAGTTTAGAAAAGGAGCTGCTTGCGGTGAGTTTTTCTAAAGTAGGGGTGACCGGGGCTAATTGTCGCACTTTTCATTCAAAGTCAGTTTTTTTCTTTGTTTTTATTTTTCTTTTAAATTGACCAAATGGTTATTTAAGCTGCACGTTTCAGTAATATTATTCAAAGAAAAAACATGGAAAAATTTATAGGGTATTAGAATTATGATTTTTTTTTGTGAAGTCTCGACAAATGCGACAACCTGCCCCGTCACGGGGCACGTTGTCGCGGCATTTAAAGTATATTTTTTTAAAAAAATATAAAGGTATTTATAACAATTATAAATAACTAATAAGACATGTGCCTTCCCAAAAGCCGATTGTTATCTAACTTTTCACTTTTGTACCAAAATTGTCAACTTTATAATTAAATAATATTTTTTGGATTTTCTTTCATTTAATTTAAATTATTAAACGATTTTATTTGCTATCCTACAAAGTTTCACTTTTTAACACCGTTTTGAATGAAAAAATGCGAAAAAGGAAATGTTATACCACGAACATATCTACAGATCATGCGACAACTAGCCCCAAACCAAATGCGACGACTAGCCCCAACAGTCAATTTTACGTTATGTATCAAGTACTTCCTAATTAACGAATAAACACTCCTAAATGACAATATAAACAGATAATATACACCTTCAAGTATTATTATACATATAATTTTCTTATCATAATAATTTAAATCACTCACAATAAGAACAAATATTTGGCACAAAAAAAATACTGGATGCTTTAATTTTGACATTTATTGGATTATCCTGCTGTTTTTTAAACTTATTGCTTTTAAGTTTACAAATGACACCTGTCATTTTTACAACGCAGAGGTTAATCCCATTTTAGTGCAAAAAAATATTTTACTTTTTGAGATATGAGCACTTGGACAACTTACCCCTACGACAACTAGCCCCGGTCACCCCTACTAGTGCGCTAAAAACGTGTTATGAAACGAGTGCTTTATACAATTTTTTCTATTTTGCTCTAAAATTTTAAAAAAACTTACATTTAAATTGATGACTGACTTAAGGATTTTTTTTTTGGATTGGCATTACAGTTTACACCATGTTTAAAATTCTAAGAAAAAAATATATTTTGATATATTTTATAGTCATCTCTTCTCTTTTTTACTGCAATTAACCAAGCCACAATTTTAACATGGTAAAAATAACCTAAACACAAAATTTTGCCAACCCAAAAGAACAAAAAGTATAGACCTCTTATGGGCCTATAAGAACACGCAAAATGCGTGTGATTATGAGCTTATAAGAGTCGCAAAATAGAAAAAAGAACTTTTTCCGCTACCTAATTAAGTGCTAGCTTATATACCGTGCGTGTCAAAAGTCCGCCCCCTTTAACTTTTGAACGGCTTAGGCCGGCACTGAAATAACATAACCCGAATAATTTTTTGATATATATAAGATATTTTGGGAGCACAATGGAGGCAGGAGGGCAAGACGGGATTTTTTTATATTTTTGTAAGGTTTTTATTTTCCAATTTTCCAACACGCTCTGTAGTACATTATTGCCAAAGATTAAGTAATTTTTGCTATATTCGTGTACCGCAATGTTGGCGCCTTCGCCAATCTTAACACTATAAAATTAATGTAAAAAACAAATTTTGTGTAACAATGTAATCTATAATAAAACCAAAAACAGTATTTCTTATATTGACCTATCGGAAAATAAAATTAAATTATAAAAAAATAAATAAAAAAAATGCGCCCCCGGGTGGGCTCGAACCACCAACCTTTCGGTTAACAGCCGAACGCGCTAGCCAATTGCGCCACGGAGGCCATGAAATAGTGTAGTTAAACACGACAACTAAAATGTATTTTATCTATTTCTCCGCCATAGCTATGCATAGTGAATAAATAGTCAAAATCTCGTTGTCTTATTTAAAAACGTCTTTCTAGAAATAAAGGACTTTTTTAAAAGTCTTAAAAGAAGCTTGAGGTGTGAATTACTGTATATTAAAAAAAAAAAAAATAATCAAACTTTTTTGCACAAAATGTTTTCCATGAAGAAAAAAAAATAAAGTCAAAAAAAGTTACAAAAAAAAGCCTAAAAAAAATTGCACCAAAAAAAAGGAAAAAAAAATAAATGAGAAAAAATAAAAAAAGTTCTATAAAATAAAAAAAAATAAAATTAATTTAATCAGTGATTAATAATCAATAATTATAATTATCGTAATCAGGGCCGTAGCGAAGGAGATTTGGTGGGGGGAGAGGAGGTCAAAAATTACAATTTTTTCAAGGTTTGAGAATCCTTACTTTTATATGAAGTTTACAACTTATTTCACAAGATTAAAAATTTATAATTTTATTATTTTTAACCCATGAAATATGCAAGTTTTATATTGTGAATCCACGAAATATGCAAGTTTTTTGAAAATCCCAACTTTTATATTTTTAATACATGAAATTTACCACTTTTTTCCCAAAATTAAAAATGTATTATTTTATTATGTTTATCCCATGAAAAAATATGCAACTTTTATATTTTTTAATCCATGAAATATGCAAAAAAATTTATTCTAAGGTTTAAAAATCCCAACTTTTATATTTTTAAGCCATAAAATTTAAAACTTTTTTCCCAAGATTAAAAATTTATTATTTTTTTTAACCCATGAAATATGCAACTTTTTTGACTTCAAGATAGGTGGGGGGAGGCTCCCCCCATCGCCCCATAGCTACGGCCCTGATCGTAATTATCGTAATCAACTAAAACTTAAGGTATACCAAATTATAACTGTGATATATAATTTACCAAATGTTACAGTATTAATAAACACATGTTGCGTGGGGATTCAAATGTACCAGCACGGTCTCTATGTTAGTATGACAACATTTTATATACAATACACACATTGCAGTATTTAATATCACAAGTAAAAACCAAATTTTATTATCTTAACTATAACATACTAGTATGGTTTGAAGAGTGTTGTTTAAATGACGTCAAAGTTGGTAAAGTAAAAGTAAAATCTTTTTCGATGTTAAAAAGTTGATTGAGTTGTTTATTTTGCGATAAAATTGAACCAAAAATGAGGTCTAGAGGGAAAAAATTAGGCTTGTCCCAACTTTGCAAAAACATTTTTGCATAAAACTTATAAATTACTTACTTTTATTTAACTCGTATATCGTATCTATATTATCCCCGAATGATATCTGACGATTGTTTAAAATAATATCAATAGAATTCATTCTTGCCGAGATTCTTGCAAAAGTGGCAAAACAATCTTGTACATAAGTCCGGCTTCCACAAAAACACTAACCTCTTCTTCGTCGAAAAAATATGATTCGGAAAGGACAGAAATATGATAGAAAAGGATAGAAATACTTACTATGCGAGCAAACCACCTAGGGGTACATGGTTACTAAGAATAGTAAGTGTGACGTCATGATTTATAGTGCTCTAGTAGAATCTCACTTGAGGTATGGTATACTAGGTTGGGGTGGGGTATACAGGAGTTTCTTAGAAAATCTGGAAATAACCCAAAAAAGAATACTTAAAGTTATTCACTAAAAGAGTTATACTTACCCGTCTGATGAAATCTTCTCATTGTCAAGAAGAATGGACTGCAGGGAGCTTTATTATCTATCCTTAAGTATACATATGCACTCTGCAAAAAAAGAATTTAGATCGACAGTTACAAGAAATAATAAAAACTTACTTGTTCCAAAAGTATTTAAGACTATTGGTCAAAGAAGCAGCAAATACCTGGGCCCAAGGGTTTATAATTCGTTTCCTCCTGAAATAAAAAATATTTTAGTACTAAATTCATTTAAAACAACATGTAAAAACTATATTCTTAACTTACCTAGAGTATACGTCCATAATATTATAGATCTGAAAAATGTCTAACTCGGTAAAATTACTCACTCCTTAAAAAAAATAAAAAAAAAAAAATAAAAAAGCAAAAATAAATGTATTCTTATTTATAACTCTGTCTATATAAATTCTACAGCATTACTTAAAGTGTATACTTACCCAATCTACCTCCCCAAACACTTATAATTATTTTGTTTTATGTATAAAATGTGGTATTTAATATTATGTATTTGATGTATTCTATGTTTTTTTTTTTTTTTTTTATATACGCACATTCAAATTTACTTTGTAAATTTTAGTGCATATTAGCATATTTGTTGCAAATTATTTATTATTTATATTGTGAAACTTAAATGCAATAAATATTATTATTATTATTATTATTATTATTGTTTGTTGTAGTTAACTAATAAAATTTGTGTAGTATGCTGTTCTTCATACTAGTATACTATACATATATGTTATAGTTTCGATAATAAAATTTGGTTAAAGTATTAAATACTAATGGTGGCGATATAAATATTAAATATATACCTATTTACAACTAACATTTTGTATTAAAATTACAATGACATTTTCTGAGTGCACCTTTGAAAAACACCCGGTATATATTCAAACTATAACATACTAGTATGGTTTGAAGAGTGTTGTTTAAATGACGTCATAGTTGGTCCCTGATAGCACAAAAGCCTTCTAAGAAGATTCTTAAAATAAATAGCCGGAAGGACAGCATGCTTCTTAGAAGCATGTCTATTTTGCTCAGGTTATTCTAAGAACGATTAAAGAAATGCAAAGGATACCGTTTTAATCGTGCTGGGAGCTCCTAAGAAGCTTCTTATAAGCCTCTGCATCAAATAAGAATGTTTTAAGAAGCATGTTAAGAATGTTCTTAGAAGTAGGTACATGTGCTTTTAAGAATATTTTTAGCATGTTTCTTAAAATATTCTTATTTGAGGCATTTAAATAATTTGAATAGTGCGCATGAGCAAACAAAGTAGTATGCTGTTCTTCATACTAGTATACTATACATATATGTTATAGTTTCGATAATAAAATTTGGTTAAAGTATTAAATACTAATGGTGGCGATATAAATATTAAATATATACCTATTTACAACTAACATTTTGTATTAAAATTACAATGACATTTTCTGAGTGCACCTTTGAAAAACACCCGGTATATATTCAAACTATAACATACTAGTATGGTTTGAAGAGTGTTGTTTAAATGACGTCATAGTTGGTCCCTGATAGCACAAAAGCCTTCTAAGAAGATTCTTAAAATAAATAGCCGGAAGGACAGCATGCTTCTTAGAAGCATGTCTATTTTGCTCAGGTTATTCTAAGAACGATTAAAGAAATGCAAAGGATACCGTTTTAATCGTGCTGGGAGCTCCTAAGAAGCTTCTTATAAGCCTCTGCATCAAATAAGAATGTTTTAAGAAGCATGTTAAGAATGTTCTTAGAAGTAGGTACATGTGCTTTTAAGAATATTTTTAGCATGTTTCTTAAAATATTCTTATTTGAGGCATTTAAATAATTTGAATAGTGCGCATGAGCAAACAAAGTAGGTTCAGATTTCTACATTAATGTAGTTTTTCTCTTTCTTTCAAATATATTTTATGATACTCGATCCTTTTTATAAATTTGGACATGGCGAAAATTTTTACGTCTTTGTGATAAACCTAATAATTATAAAGTATATAAAAATCTTTAGATATAGCATCCATCAGGTAAGATTCATATGCGATATGCAGTTTTACTGTGAAAGCAAACTTTCTACCAGACATAAAAATCATGCGCCACACAAAAATCCAATATTAAGAGAAAAAAATAGCAAATAATTATCATTTCAAAAAATAATAATTTTAATTTTTTTGTCTAAAACTATATAAAATCACTTTATGTCTAAACATTCATCCATTTCTACTACTTAAGGGTAAAACTTATATTATTAACAGTACTTTTAAGAATATTTGTAATATATAATAATATTATAGACGCCATATTATTATTCTAAAAACATTCCCATTAGAATATTTTAAGAATGTGTATTTGGGAATATTCTTAGCAAAATACTCTAATCATGCTTAGCATGTGCACTATAGCATTATTCTAAAAATATTCCCATTAGAATATTTTAAGAATATGTTTTGGGAATATCCTTAGCAAAATACTCTAATCATGCTAAGAATGTTTAGAGTAGAAGCACTTATGCTACTACAGCAGTGCACCTTTTAAGAACATGCTTAGCATGTTTACAGCATTATGCTAAGAACCTTTCCAAGGGAACGATTAAAAAACATTCTTAGGATGAAGTGTGTTATCAGGGGTAAAGTAAAAGTAAAATCTTTTTCGAGGTTAAAAAGTTGATTGAGTTGTTTATTTTGCGATAAAATTGAGAACCAAAAATGAGGTCTACAAGGAAAAAATTAGGCTTGTCCCAACTTTGCAAAAACATTTTTGTATAAAACTTATAAATTACTTACTTTTATTTAACTCGTATATCGTATCTATATTATCCCCGAATGATATCTGACGATTGTTTAAAATAATATCAATAGAATTCATTCTTGCCGAGATTCTTGCAAAAGTGGCAAAACAATCTTGTTGTGTGACGTCGAAAGGTCCCATTCGGTGATATGGGATTGCCTCCGTAACATCGCCTTTATGATATTAATTAAGTGGACTGCGAATAGGTATTAATGATTGAAAAGAATATTAAAGACAAAACGACAGTTCCAATAATATATATGGTAATCTTACCTTAGTTACAGCATTCAGCACGACAGGTCATGACCGCCATTTCTTCACAGGAGACACCACATAATTGGAAACTGATGTACGCGAATTAAAGTTTGTTTGACCAGTGTAGGTATACACTACTAATTATTTAAATACATATGTGTTTATGGAACTTATTTCTATAGTTTGCAGCCGTAAATATGGTAAATTCTAACGAATGCCCGCGGCGTGGTATATTCGTCAGCTGATTTGAGTATATTTTTATTGACACGCATCGATCGTTCTCGAGTGTCAAATTGCTACTGTCCGGAAGGCAACCTACCCGAACTCACGCGCAGAAAAGCTAGGAGGTTTTCAGCGCGTTACTTACAAAATACAATCAATTCAAAATAAAATATTATTTTTGAATTATAACTAAGTAAAGAAATTAAATGAAATTATGTATAATAAAACCCAAATTAAAAATAAATACAAACACAGAAATGTGGTTGTAACATTACCGCCCACCAAAACACACAAAATTAGAGTGTTTTAACAACACATAGGTAATATACATAATTTTACTAAGGGCCTCTTTAGGACACCTTGAGCTGTACGGACATTTACTACTCGGATCACACCATCAGCACCTGGAAATAACTCTATTACACGACCTATCGACCAACGAAGAGGGGGCTGTAAATCGTTCTTTATCAGCACCATAGAACCAAGTTCTATCGGTTTAGAGGGTTCATTCCATTTAACTCTTTGCTGTAAAGTACATAAATATTCGGAATGATACCTGGCCCAGTAGTCCTGATGCATACGTTGAATGAGCTGCCACCTATTTAGACGATTAAGAGGCAAGTCTTGTAGATCAGGCTCTGGCGGGGCAGAGAGTGAGTTCAGGGTAAGAAAATGTCCGGGAGTTAAGACCGATAAATCATTTGGGTCAGAGCTAACTGGACAAAGAGGTCTCGAGTTCAATAAGGCTTCTATTTGAACTAAGAAGGTTGAGAATTCCTCATATGTCAGTCGTTGTAAACCAACTACTCTATAAAAATGAGTTTTTACCGACTTAACACCAGATTCAAACAGACCACCAAAATGTGGGGCTGAAGGGGGATTTAATTACCACTTTATCGATTCAGTTTCAGTGGCATGCTGCATCAACTCATCTAATTGGCGCGCGGCACCAACAAAATTTGTACCTTGATCAGAGAAAATGTGATTACAGCGTCCACGTCTAGAAATGAAACGACGAAGAGCAGCCAAAAAGGACTCAGAAGAAAGTGAGGACACCAACTCTAAGTGTATAGCTTTTGTGGTCGAGCACACGAACACACAAATCCAAGCTTTGTAAGTTTTTGCACCACGTACTCGTCCCATGCTTATATTGAATGGACCACAATAGTCCACGCCACAGCTTTGGAAAGCTTTCAACTGACTTATCCTAAAGCTCGGTAGGTCACCCATCCTAGGTTGGATAGTGTTTGGCTTAACCCTAAAGCACTTGTGACACTTTGAAACAACAGATTTTATGGCCCGCTTGGCGGATAATATCCAAAACTGTTGATTCAATAAAAACTGTAAGGTTTGAATCCCAGGATGCATATGCCTAACATGCATATCCTCGATAATGAGGTAAGTCAATCGATGAGTACGAGGTAATAATGCGGGATGTTTACTTTAAAACGGCAGATGTGCATTTTTTAGCCTACCGCCTACTCGTAAAACTCCTTGTGGGTCTATGAAAGGATTTAATTTACGTAAAGTTTTATTAACCGGCTTTTGTTGCTCGATACGTACAATATCTTCCTTAAAATATTGGTGTTGAACAATTTTAACCAAAGTCATTAAGGACACTTGTAAATCATTTGCAACTAAAGCAGTAGTAACCTTTTGATTAGGATTACGTAAATTGAAACCAAAACGAAAAATATATGAGACAACACGTATTAGACGTGATAATCTAGAATATTTGTTTAATAGGGTATCAATAAATTGATCAGTCTCTATTAAAACTAGGGATATAATCTTGGCCTCATCTGGAGACGTAACGGGTGTAAAACTATCCGTATCAAGATCCAGGGAGGTAGACAAGAATTCTGGTCCCGCCCACCATTGGGTACACTGCATAAGCTCGCTGGGAAAAAGCCCACGTGAACCATGGTCAGCCACGTTGTCCGCAGACTTAACATGATACCAACAATCTGGTGGTACCAAATCTTGGATGTGGCTAACGCGATTTGCGACGAATGTTTTCCAACGATGGGGCGGAGCCTTAATCCATGATAAAGCTACCATGGAATCTGACCAAGCATATGTTTTATGAAAAGTAATGCTGTTTTTATAAGTGTTGCGAACAAACTTTATTAAATTACTTAATAAAACAGCAGCGCACAATTCCAAGCGGGGTATTGATAATTTCTTTAAAGTAGCTACTTTTGACTTTGCACAGATTAAGGAAACTTCAAACTTTCCATCTGGCAGAGGTTTTCGAAAGAAAATTATAGCACAATAGCCCTTCTCAGAACTGTCACAAAAGCCATGCAATTCTAAACCACTGGCGTTTTTTATATCAAGAAAACGGGAAATTTTTAAATCTGCTAACACGTGCAATTCAGATTTAAATTGTATCCACTTTGTTACCACTTCATTGGGAAGTGGCTGGTCCCAATCACAACCTAGTGACCATAAATGCTGTATTAAATGCTTGGCTACAAAGGTTATTGGACTGAGATATCCAAGTGGATCCCAAATACGCGCAATATCCGATAGGATAGAACGCTTAGTTGGTGTAGACTCTAAAGCCTTCACCCGAAAAGAGAAAAAATCTGTATGTGGAGTCCATTGAAGTCCCAAAATTTTAAGATATGAATCTTCTTCAGAATCAAATGATATATGCTGTCGATGATCGACAGGGATATCTTTCAATAAATTTGGAGAATTGCTCGCCCACTTCCTCAATTCAAACTTTCCTTTTTGTAAAAGTTCAGTTAGCTGAAGACAAAGCACCTGTGCTAGCTCTAGGTTGTCAGCCCCTGAGATAATGTCATCAACAAAGGTATCTTCTTCTAGAGCTTTTGATGCCATAGGAAAATCTTTACCCTCATCTGTTACTAACTGTTTAATAGTGCGTAATGCTAGAAAGGGAGAGGAAGTATTACCAAAAGCTACCGTTGTAAGTCGGTATTCTTTTACTGGTTGTTGGGGATGAAATCTCCAAAGCAATCGTTGATAATTTCGGTGCTTCGGATCCATAAGAATTTGCCTAAACATTTGTTTTATGTCTGCCATTATAACAATAGTATGAAGGCGAAATCTTAATAAAAGGGAAATTATATCAGTTTGTAATTTAGGTCCTGGACATAATAAATCATTAAGGGAGTAGCCCTCTGATGTTTTAGCACTGCAATCAAAAACTATGCGTACCTGGGTAGTACTACTATCCGGCCTTAGTACCGCAAAGTGCGGAACCGTATAATGCGGTGCAGTGGCCTCACATGGAGGTGCTTCTTCCATGTGCCCAGAATCTAAATATTCCTGAATAATTTTAGAATATGATATTTTTACGGATTCATCTTGCAAGCATCGTTTTTCTAAAGAGAAAAAACGCTTAAGTGCGTTTGTGCGAGAATCACCCATAAACGTAGGTTCCATTTTTTTGAATGGTAGGGCAACCATGTAACGTCCATCGTTTGTTCGTGTACATGATTCAGTATATTGTTGTTCACACCATTTTTCCTCAGGAGTTAATTTTTCCTGTTGAGGTACCTGCTCTAATTCCCAAAAGGACTTTAGATCAAAGGTTTTCATGGATGTGACAAGTGCAAAATTTGTCGGGGAGGGATAGGATATTTTCCCCATTAGTATATATCCGAAAGCTGTCTCAATGGCTACCGGTTGACTCAGATCCCCTGCTACTTTATTGCTGAGCAAAATCTGAGCAAACACCTCCGCCCCCAGTAAAAGCTCCACGGCTTTTACTTTATTAAATTCGGGATCTGCTAAATTTAGCTGGCGTATGTGATGCCATTGGGTAGTATCGAGTGCGCATGCCGGCAACCGTTCAGGAAGATTCGGCAGCACAACTGCATCAATATTAAGAATAGGATTCTTAGCTTGAGTGGGCTTTATTACGCATTGAGTAATGCCCTTGGATGTTACCGGAGAATTAGGATTAATGCCCGTTATGGTCTTATGAAAAGACGAACGGTGTAATCCTAGCCGATTCAAACATCTTTCTGTTATAAATGAACAAGTAGAGCCATTATCAATTAAAGCACGTAATAATTGATAGTGCCCACGACCATCCTTTACGTGTACCATAGCAGTAGCCAATAAAATTGGCGCTGGTACTGTCGTTATGGATGTAAAAACGTTAGGATCGTTAGACTCGACGCTAGAGTCATTATTTCCTACGTAGTTTTGTCCCGATGTACCGGCCGTTTGGACCGATAAGGGAGGGGTTACGTTATTTTCACCAGAATGTGATAAATTTACTTTAACTGCCTTGTTATTTGGCTTGTCAAAATGTAAAGTGGAATGATGTCGCTTTTTACATATTTTGCATAAATGAGTAGAATTGCAAAACTTAAAGTTGTGTGAATGGCTAAGACAATTGACACATAACCTATGCTGTTTAGCAATTTAATATCTCTTTTTTGGAGCTTCTGATAAAAACGACCTACACTGAGAAACATGATGATTTGACTTGCAAACAGGGCAAGATAAAATATCAGTATTTGTCACAAAAGAAGAATTATTATATGAATCTAACTTAACATGTTTTGATACTGGCTTTTGAACATTGTTGATTGGTGCTTTTTTAGAAGATAAAGCCTCAACAGTTTCTAAAGCCTTAGCATGTGCTGTCAAAAACAGTTTTAATTCGTCAAATGTGGGAAAACCATTCTTTTTATTTTGTTCCTCAAACTTAGCACAAAGATTTTTTGGAATACGTTTGAACACCATATCTACAAGAATAAAGCTCCACTCGTTTGTTGGAAGACCCAAGGCCCCGAGTGCCGCTAAATTTTCGACAAGAGTATTCAGGAAAATAATCAAGGCTGATGATGTGTCAGAGATGTTTGGCAGTTGACATATTGCCTGCCAGTGCGTATTAGCCAATAATCGTTTATTGTCATACCTCTGACGCAGCTGATTATAAGCTACAGAGTAGTTACTTCCCGATAATTGAACACACTTAATAATGCTAAGTGGTTCCGGAGTTAATAATAAATGTAAATGAGAAAATTTTTCAATGTCTGAGAGTTGGGGATTTGTATGTATAGCAGAATCATACAAATCTATAAAAGTTTGCCAGTCTGGAAATTTTCCGCTAAAAGGTTTTAAATTCAACTTTTGAAGCTTGACATTTGAAGTCGTAGCATTTGAAGAACTTCCAAATAATTGTACATAAATACCTTGGATCTGCCAAAACATTTCATCAATCACCGTAGCAGCTTCCTTTTCTTTAGCTATATCCGTTTTTCGGATAACATCCGTACGTCCAGGATCTGATATGACGAAAGCGAGTATGTCATCAGCCAGCTTATGCCATTGCTTATAAGTCACATCCAGCTGTTAATAACAAATTTTAAAATGTTGCTGTTTTGTGATATCTTTTTGAGCGGCCACTGCTGCCTTTTGAACTCGCTTTAGCCTATCATATTGCAACTGCCTACGGTTGTCCATAATACAATATTCGTTTAGATCCATGGCTTATAAAATTTATTTATTGAAAGGTAAAAGAAAAAAATAAAAATTATAAAAAAAATATAAACTGAATAATTTTAGGAAAATTACACAATTTTTTCTCAAATTTTATTTCTTAAATTGAATTTATTGTAGAAGAAAACCTCCAGATATAATGGCTAAAATATAACTTATACCTCAGTAATGAATCACCCTGTAAATATTTTCAACAAAATTCAAAATTCCAAATTATAATCCAAACTATGAGTTACCCTGTATATTTGCACAGAGTTTTCCAAAAAACCAAATTCAAAAAATTACAATTTAATTTTTAAGTCACCCTGTATATATTCTGACAGAATATAAAAAAAAACAAAAACAAAAACTCAAAAGTACAATTTAAGACCCTGTATATATGGACTGGATACTCAAAAAGGCAAAATTCAAAATTACAATTAAGCTTTAGGTTACCCTGTATGCATATATTTGACAGAATATTAAAAAATTCAGATTATAATCTAAGTTCAATTCTCCCGTATGAAAATATTTTGAAATGGGCTAAATTTATTTTTAACCTATTCTTTGAAAATTACAATTTTTTATGTACCGATAGTATTTCCAAAAAATAAAAAAGAAAATAAAATAAAAATTAAAATTATATTTTTAAGTGTTTTCTACTATTTTTTAACCTGGTATACACTAAAGATACAGCTCAAGATTTCCCACTTGCATAACCCTGTATACATTCGAAAAGTACAAGAAAAAAATACCTAGATATCCAATATAAAAAAATAAGTTTTACAAAAGTTCCTAATTATAAGAACTCCCTGTATAATAGTAAAACTAGAATTTGGACAAGGTATCTTATTTTTGCGCGCAAAAAATATATCAAATTAGAAGGAAAAAAATCAAAATATAAAAGTAATTTTGTTTCCACCCTAATGTAACTTTACTAGCAATAGGTAAATTTTAAATCTATTACTACTAGATAGGTATTTTAATTATAATATCTTGCTCGCAAATAAGTTCTATCGAATGTAATTAATTATATGGATAAATTTTTAATTTATTTTTTCAAAGCACAGAAATATTTTTAAGAATCTTTCTACGCCCAAATAAATCACCAGTTTTAAAACAATAATTTTCAAAAGGCAAAGTTAAATAATATTTTTATTTTAACAATAAACTCTATTTTTGCAAAATAAAATAATAATTGCGGTTTTGACTGTGTCCAAAGAAAAAGGAAAAAAACGCTTGGATACAGCTGATAATTTTTTGCCTTTTTTATAGAGCACAAAGTTTACGATTTTATCGGTTTTTAATTTTTCAACCGAAAAATCCAAAATATATTTTTAAAGCGAATTACCCTATTTGAAAATAATTTTTATTCAAAATAAGATTTTACGCGAGATTTTTTTGTTAATAAATAAGCTATCTCCGAATGCAACACTCAAATATGATATATTTATTTATAACGAATAATTTTAATGTTAATAAATAAGCTATCTTCGAATGCTAAATCCAAATATGATATTGTTATTTATAACAAATATGTAATTTTACAACTGCAAAAGAACGTTACCACACACACACTGTAAAATTAGCAAAATCTAGTTAAATGAATTTAAAAGCTATGAAGCTATGTTAAATAGTTATACTAGTGCCAAAATTCCGGTTCAAAACGGACCATGTTATAATGGTTCTGCTAGCTTAAATCCGGTTCGAAAGGGCCATGTTGTGTGACGTCGAAAGGTCCCATTCGGTGATATGGGATTGCCTCCGTAACATCGCCTTTATGATATTAATTAAGTGGACTGCGAATAGGTATTAATGATTGAAAAGAATATTAAAGACAAAACGACAGTTCCAATAATATATATGGTAATCTTACCTTAGTTACAGCATTCAGCACGACAGGTCATGACCGCCATTTCTTCACAGGAGACACCACATAATTGGAAACTGATGTACGCGAATTAAAGTTTGTTTGACCAGTGTAGGTATACACTACTAATTATTTAAATACATATGTGTATATGGAACTTATTTCTATAGTTTGCAGCCGTAAATATGGTAAATTCTAACGAATGCCCGCGGCGTGGTATATTCGTCAGCTGATTTGAGTATATTTTTATTGACACGCATCGATCGTTCTCGAGTGTCAAATTGCTACTGTCCGGAAGGCAACCTACCCGAACTCACGCGCAGAAAAGCTAGGAGGTTTTCAGCGCGTTACTTACAAAATACAATCAATTCAAAATAAAATATTATTTTTGAATTATAACTAAGTAAAGAAATTAAATGAAATTATGTATAATAAAACCCAAATTAAAAATAAATACAAACACCGAAATGTGGTTGTAACAAATCTTGTACATAAGTCCGGCTTCCACAAAAACACTAACCTCTTCTTCGTCGCAAAAATATGATTCGGAAAAGACAGAAATATGATAGAAAAGGATAGAAATACTTACTATGCGAGCAAACCACCTAGGGGTACATGGTTACTAAGAATAGTAAGTGTGACGTCATTGTTTGTTGTAGTTAACTAATAAAATTTGTGTAGTATGCTGTTCTTCATACTACCCAGTCAACACAAATACATGGCAGGAACATAGCAGGTACATAACCACTGTTCTATGTGATGTTGCAGACATGTAATTTTTATAGTCCATGTATAGTCCTTGGACTTTAACAATTCCGCCTCAAGTTATGTATCAGCTACATAACATGCTACATATCAGATACATACTAGGTACATAACAATAAAAGTAGGCGTTTCCGAATTTTACTTGTTATGGAGTGCATCATAGATTTAGACATGGTGAACATTTTTACGTCTTTTTGATAAACCTAATAATTAAAGTATATAAATATCTTTATATGTAGCATCCATCAGGCAAAATTCTTATACGATGTGCATTTTTACTGTGAAAGCAAACTTTCTACCAGGCTTAAAAATCATGGGCCACATAAAAAGCCAATTTTTAGAGAAAAAATAGCAAATAATCATTTTAAAAAAATATATATTTTAATTTTTTGTCTAAAATTATCTAAAATCGGTTTAGTTGTCTAAAAATACATGCGTTTCTACTACTTAAGGGTAAAACTTTTATTATTAACAACAATTTTAAGAATATTAGTGATTCTAACCTATAAAAATTAAAATAATATAGACGCCATATTTAGTATTGAATTCATAACATTTTATGTATCGTGTATGTTCTCGTACCATATATATGATACATAACATGCAATATTGCATGTTATGTATCATATGTATGTTACATCTTATGTAATATGGCACATGTAACGTAAAAAATCTTTCTGTTATAGGGCATGTTATGTAGCATACATATGTGTTATGTCTCATGTAATATGGCCCATGTTACCTAAAAAATCTTTCTTTACCATGTTGCATCCATATATGTGCGGACTGGGTAGTATACTATACATATATGTTATAGTTTCGATAATAAAATTTGGTTAAAGTATTAAATACTAATGGTGGCGATATAAATATTAAATATTTACAACTAACATTTTGTATTAAAATTACAATGACATTTTCTGAGTGCACCTTTGAAAAACACCCGGTATATATGCACTGCTTGTTTTGTTCTTTTGCAGCTTCCAGGGATGATTATTGAGCCAATTATTTACGTGGCTATATGTTATTGGTTATCCGGATTACGAATGACTACCTACGCTTTTTTAATGACTACTTTGATTGGAACATTAACTATGAACGTTTCTACTGCCTGTGGTAAGTTTTGATGAAATATTACCTCCACGGTTAAAATAATTTTTTCCTCTTTGAAAATTACAAACTAAATCAGGCATGTTGGATCAAAAGGAGACAAGCTCAAAATTTTCAAAAATGAGATTTCATAGCGACCAAGGTACACCCCCTTTTTTTCTTTATTTTTAAAGATAGAGATTCCAAATTTGAAATATCTCTTTTTGCCATAAAACGTCAACTTTTAACATAAAAAGTACATTTAGGTCACTTCCGGTTTAACCAGAAATGACACCAACTTTCAATTTTTAAAGGGGACACCGTATATATTTTTACATACTTCAATTCTACGCTTTATTCTAAGTATATTTCCAAAAAAGTGACATTTTAGATGTTAAATGTTCGTTTATTTAATGTATGTAATGTATGTAAAAATATATACGGTATCCCCTTTATTGAAAGTTGGTGTCATTTCCGGTTAAACCGGAAGTGACTTAAATGTACTTTTTATGTTAAAAGTTGGAGTTTTATGGCAATAAAAGACGTCCCAAATTTGGAATCACTAACTTTAAAAATAAAGAAAAAATGGGGTGTACCTTAGTCTTGTTACACCCGGACCGGGAGTAAATAAATCCACATACCAAGAGCTATAAAAAATAATATAAAAAAGTTTTTAAAGTTAAAATCCTTCTATTAATTAAATGTAATGTATAACTAAAAAGTAGAGAACAAGATGTTTACATACATTTTCAAAAACTAGATTTTTAAAAGAAGGATTTTAAACACGTTCTTTAAACAATCAAAAATTCCAAAACCTTTCTTTCAAAAATCTAGTTTTTGAAAATTTGTGCAAACCGAGGTGCAAACATCTTTTTTCCTTGTTTTATACATTACGTTTTATTAATAGAAGGGTTTTAACTTTAAATACTTGTTTTTTATATTATTTTATTGACTTAGTGCTCTTTACTTGTAAGCCGACGTCGTGGACTTACAAGTAAAACGCACTAAGTCGATGTCATTTGTCAAATTTAGTTGAATTAAACTAGGTCAATTTTTTTTAACTGCAAGGAGACATTATTATGACCAAACATGTCATTGCGATTTGCGGTAGTTTTTTTCCAAAAACAATTATTACAAAAATTGAAAAACAAAAATGAAAGTTAAATTTGTCAATATCTTAAAACCATGTTTTTTGACTTAGTGCTCTATAAAAAAGCCGACGATATGTAATATGAAATATTATTAAAATCAACTTAAACATTAATAACACAATTCTAGCATTAAAAGTTGAGAATCCCGACCATATTAAACAATTGGGAACTTAACTAACTAAGAAAAGGCATTTTAGTCTAATTCTAATGTAAATAACTTACCCTGTTCCAAAAGAGGTTCCAAAGCTTTATATTTTTTTTGCATTTTACGTCTTTGCAAGGCTATTCGAGATTTTTTCATAAAAACATCTTCCGTTTTAGATTTATTATTATTTTCAGTCAGAAAAATAGAAAGGGTGAGAGAGAATGCTGAAACAATAGAGACTTTTAATGTTGTGTGTCCATCTTTTAGAAAGGGGAGCAGTTTATAACTTAGGGGCTGTCCATATATTACGTAACGCGCCTAGGGGGAGGGGGGTCAGAGAAATTGTTACAGTTTGTGACAGGGGGGAGGGGGGGGTTCCAGGTAAACGTTACGTAACGGAATTTAATAAATTTAATGTTTATTTCCTAAGCTTGGCAGATGTATTTTTATTTGAACATAAATTACTATTTAGTGGCCCAAAATTCCCTTTTTCACACAAAAATTGACGAAACTATGCATATTTAAATAATATTGTAATCAGTAAAAAAACTGTTGACATTGATATTAAAAAAAATCTTACGGCCCTGTTCTTGCGTGATCTTTCCGATGAATCATCGGCGATGATACATTTTCGCGCGGAATGTGCACAGAACACTAATGTGTGTACTATTTTGTGTACCTGTGCATAAACAATACACGTGTTATATGTGACACTCAGTGTAAAAAGTTGTACCTAGTATTTTTTCCCTGTGTGATATTGATTATTAATATTTTTTTAAAGTTTGAGTGATTTTTTCGTGTAATTTTTTTGTTATGTTATGTTATACTATATTTTAGGTTCATGTTGGTTTACTCGAGAAAAACGAATCAATAGTGAGAATACAGTTAAATTTATTGCGAAAATTTTTTTTTATATTGTTACGCGTTACACAGGGGGGGGTGTTGGTAAATGTGACAGTTTGTTACACAGGGGGGAGGGGGGGTCAATTTGAAAAATTGCGTTACGTAATATATCGACTGCCCCTTATCAGTGTTCGTCGTTATTTACTTTTAGTTCGACTGGAAAACACTCAGTTTTCTTTTATAATTTGTTATAATATAAATATCGATTTAAAACCAAAAATAAAATAATCAGGCGAAACAGGTTTTAATCACAAAGAAGGGTCACGTGACCTACATAACTTCTGAATAGATAAATAGGTTAATTTGAACAACAGATACATTTTCTTATTTATTAATCAAAAACAAAAGACGGTTTAACATAAAATTACAAAAAAAAATAAAAATTAAAAAACAAAAATAAATTACGAAAAATTTAAAAAAATATATTTTTCGATTTTTTTTAAATTTTTTTGTATTTTTAGATTAAATTAAAGGCTTTTCGCAAAAAAAATGAACCGACTTCTATGTCTCTAAAAAGTAAAAAATAAAAAATACTTAAATCGGTGCAAATTCCACCATGTAAATTAATTACTAACAATTATTTTTTTATTATTTTATTATTGTTTGCTGTTGGCACCGACTTAATTATTTTTATTTTTTACTTTTTAGAGACAAAGAACTTGTAGATTTGTAACGTTATCTAAGCTAAATTATAGTTTTCCTTCCATCTCGGCAAGCTGCTGACGTCACAACGCACTGTTAGTGCGTTGTGACGTCATTATCTTAAAGATAAATTTATAAAAATTAAAAGTAATATTTTTATTCCAGAGCCCAAGAGTCCAACCAACCTTATTTTAAAACCAAATACTAAACACTGCATAGGTATACAATGCGGTCCAAAAGTCAACCCCCTCCTAACTTTTGAACGAAATGAAATATAAACGTTATAATTCGAGCACTTAAATAAGACAACTTAAGCTATTAGTTTACAGCTTTTCACATGTATTATGTATTATGGAAACCGTAACATTACGTAATGCATGTAATTACATTAGATCATATATACATAGATGCGCCTTAAGTCTACGTCAAACCGAAATGTTTTCATTGCTATATCCAGGTAGATATTACCTTCCCGCTTCTGGTCACCACCCACCGCTATAGTGGTTTGTTGACAAATATGTTATACTTCACCTCCTCGCAACCTCACCGCTATAGTGGTTTGTTTACAATTGGCTTTGTATATGTTCTACATAAAACAAATCAACATTAATGCCATATCTATGTATATATGATCTAATGTAATTACATATCTTCACGGCTTAATCAGTATCATTTAATATGAGCCATACATTTCAATTGTCGGTACTAAAACGTTCAATTTTCATTACAACTTCATTCTAACGCAAAAAATAACAAGCCGTGAAGGTATATAATGCTTCGCATTCTATAGTATACTCCGTGCGGTTAGTTAGTTAGTTAGTTAGTTAGTTTAGTTCAATGCGGGGTCCATAGCCCACAACACACTCAGAAAATTTTGTTGGACTTTTAATACTGAATGTTATTTGTTAATACATATTTTTTATTTATATCGCCATCATTGGTATTTAATACTTTACTTGTCATATTAAATACTGCAATGTGTGTATTGTATACAAAATGTTGTCATACTAACATAGAGACCGTGCTGGTACATTTGAACCCCCACGCAACATGTGTTTATTAATACTAGCATGTTATAGTAAAAATTACTGTAACATTTGGTAAAGCATATCACACTTATAGTAGGGTATACTTTGAGTTGTTCCAGTTTAAAGTATGTTTAAAGTATATTCAGAAAAATTAACAATCTATAAATAATACCAAAATTTTGATTAGTAATAATATAAAAATTTCAACCACATACAATTACACACTGACAAAATAATCGATCCTTTTTTACTTTTCTCTGTATTATTACTAATCAAAATTTTGGTATTATTTATCGATTGTTATTTTACTAAATACTGTAACATACTTTAAACTAGATCAATAACTTAACTACAACTTAAAGTATACCAAACTATAACTGTGTTATAATTTACCAAATGTTACAGTATTAATAAACACATGTTGCGTGGGGATTCAAATGTACCAGCACGGTCTCTATGTTAGTATGACAACATTTTGTATACAATACACAAATTGCAGTATTTAATATCAAAAGTAAAGTATTAAATACCAATGGTGGCGATATAAATAAAAAATATGTATTAACAAATAACATTCAGTATTAAAAATACAACGAAATTTTCTGAGTGCCCCTGGTCCCTAGGGACTTTTGTGTCATGCTACTCCTGTAACCCTCCGGGCTATTTTTGAATATTATAAAAAACAATATTGTTTATTTATTTAGAAGTTGCTCATCAATTGAACTAAAATATCTTTTGTGAGGTACCAATTTAGGTTAGTCTATGCTAAATAATCGAGTGAAACTCATGTAGAGATTTTCCGAGACGCACTTTGTGAGTTAAGGGCTTGCCTGCTGAAAATTGTAAAACAGTTTTCCAAAAGCTTAGGAAAACTTGCCAGTATGGTGTATTAGTAGGCAGGGCAGGTCCGTTCAAAATTATAAAAGAGTTTTTTGTTTTTAAATAGTAATTTTAAATCGTAATCGCCGCGCCGCAGAATAAAATAAATATATTAATAAAAAGTGTTCTATATAAATTGGATTATTACCCATGTTCGAGAAAGATAAGTAATTGATGTAAACTAACCTTTTATGAGAATACGCTGAGTTATTAATTATTAAATATACGCTGAATTATTAATTATTAAATATTCTAAATTTAGTATTTATTCTTTATTTAAATTTTATTGATATTTTACTTTGGTAATTTATTATTTTATTTATTAAATAATCATTTAATCTAAATTTTATTCTTTTTATTTATTTTAACCTAGTTAGGAAAACGATTATAAATATTTTAGGGCTACGAACCTCTCCCGAAGTCAACTAGATCTTCATTCCTTATCCAGGGTGGTGGCAGCGCTACGCTATCTATTTCTCAATCATCGAGGGTTTCGACCCATAAGGTGGTCGTCTTTGCTTTAGTCTTTTAATAGAAAACTCAGTGAGGTTTTTAAGTGACCTGGGGTTTACAATGATGCCAGAGGGTATTAAAATAGGAGTTCCCGTGGTATTACAATATTATTTAGCATAGACTAACCTAAATTGGTACCTCACAAAAGATGTTAGTTCAATGGAGCTCTTTACAACTAGAATTATGAAACAAAAGACGTCTACCCTATCTCTATCTCATTTGTGCTACACTTTCCAGCCAACCAAATAAATACTGTATTTGTTTCTCACACAACAAATACAGTATTTATTTGGTTGGCCGGAATGTGTAGCAGTGAGCGGCACGAACGAACATAGCTAATGTGAATATGTAGAATAAGATAATTCTACTAAAATTTAGATGGCGCCAGTAATTTCTTTACACTTTTCGTCCGGCCAAGTAAATATTGTATTTGTTCAATAAAGAACAAATACAGAATTTGTTTGGTTGGGTGGAAGTGGGAGTGTATGTATGTCTTCTATCCTTTTTGGGTAGAACTTTTGTCCCTGTTTAATCTAACGGGAGAAATCTCCATTGATGAGTAATTTCTAAATAAATAAACAATACTGTTTTTTATGATATTCAAAAATAGCCCGGAGGGTTACACTCCTTGCACCCAGCAAACACACCAGCAATGGGCCGGCAACGGCACAATGCCGTAAGCCGATAAAGAGTCATCGGTCCGTTGACGACATGCCATTACCGGCCCGGTAATAGAAGTGTCGCACAAGCCGATAACTGGCCGGTAATGGCAAGCCGATAACGGGCCGGTAATGGCAAGCCGATAACGGGCCGGTAATGGCTAGCCGGCTTTTTTTTTTCGAAAAATTTAGTTTTTTCATTTTTTTTTGTTTTTCACGAAAAGATCTTAAGATCTTTTATTAAGTATTAAAAAAAATGGTTCGATGTTTTTTTTTTATTTTTTGAAAAAACCTTTGTAATGAACTATAGGGAAAAGTATTATTTTGTTGGAGGTTGGATCAGTATTTTACCATGGCATAAAAAAGAACGATAATATCGATCGTTTTAGAATATTATTCTGAATAAGTTTTTATATTTTAGTACCTACGGAACCTTAACGAGCTTCTTTCCCGCCCTGGGATCTTAAATGCGACTTAAATGCAAGTGAATTAATTGTTAATTTAGTATTTAATAAAAAAAATGTAATTACTTACTTTTTATCTTCAAAAATCATTATTAAGAATTGTAAATAAACACATGCCACAGAAAATTTTCATTAATAAACTTTATCACTGACGCAGCAAAATCACAACACAAGAGGCCAGTTTGAGTTGAAGCTCTCGGAGCATAGTTCTATCTCTTTCTAACTACTTGTTTTAAAAGAGATAGAACTATGCTCCGAGCGCTCCAAGCTTCAACTTAAATGGCCCTAAGAACACAACCCGCGCAAAACTTGCGCATGCGTCTTGACTTCTTCTCCTTCTACGCAAGATCATATTTTAAATTGGCGTTGTATCGTCGGCCACAGATCGGTCCTTTACAGGCTAGCCGATAATCGGCAAGCCAGCAATGGGCCAATAATTATTTATGCCGATTATCGTACGGTGGTTTGCTGGGCAGTTGTAAGTAGCTTAAACTGAATTTTAATTTGACCCTCTGCCACGACCACCTTATTTATGGAACGTTACTACAGACATGGCGTAAAAATTACGCCTCCCTTTAAACAATTTAGAAGTCGAACAAATTTATTAAAATTTTGACTTATTTATCGTTTGGACTTTTTTTGATTTTGCAAATTTTGGTTTACACCAAATGTTATCACAATTTTCACCCCTTTGCACCCACTTATTCCAATTTTTTTCAAATAGCCACTAATTTTTTTCTAAGCCCCTTTTTAAATAAGGCTTTGGCATACGCCGTTAGAAAGCTTATTAAATAACCTTTCCAACGATGTGTCACAAGAGGTAGGTTGCTATTTGAAAAAAGTTGTGATGGGAGGGTGCAAGGGGGTGAAAATTTTAATAACTTTTTTCACACCAAAATTTGAAAAATTAAAAATTAAAATCGACCTGTCCGAGCGTTTTTTTAAAAGTCTTATAATTGAAAAGTAAATCGGGTGATTCCAGACTTAATGTACGCACTGTATATTTTTTTTGCAATAGGTATTTACATTTACATTTCCAAACCTCGTACTATTCTACTTAATTAAGCATCCCCTAAGTCCAGGACTTGTGTGGGCTAGTAGTAGAGAGAATCACCGGCTTTAATTAACTCTCGAACCAATTTATAGGGAGTGTCCACTTCACTTTCGCCTTCGCCAAATTTCAATTATTAATTAACTGAAAAAGGTAAATCGGAGCCGGTGAGAATCGAACTCACGCTATTTTGGTTAGTAAACTCGTCAAGTACGACGCAGTAGTCCACTACAGTAATCCTCCCATACCTTAAATCCTATATTTTTTATTTTTTCGTACTTACAGACATTGTGTATTTCTTACGCCGCCTAATTTTAAATGAACACGTTTAAAATCAGTGTACAACATACTAACTTTTTCGCTCGGATTTAGGGCTAAAACTGAATATCCGAAAAGTACTGATACGCGGAAAGCCGCAGTTAGTCGGGAGAAATCACAAATTGCATACTATCCAGGCGTAAAATCTACGCCGTGTCTGTAGCTAAGGGTTAAAATTTGTATTGGGATATTTCTAATTTTTAAGTGGTGTCTATAAGAGACGTCTCGTATAACTTTTTTTCAGATATATATTTTTTTTAATTTGGTATAATGGAGCTCTCTACAACTAGAATTATGAAACAAAAGACGTCTACCCTATCTCTATCTCATTTGTGCTACACTTTCCAGCCAACCAAATAAATACTGTATTTGTTTTTCATACAACAAATACAGTATTTATTTGGTTGGCCGGAAAGTGTAGCAGTGAGCGGCACGAACGAACATAGCTAATGTGAATCTGTAGAATAAGATAATTCTACTAAAATTTAGATGGCGCCAGTAATTTCTTTAATAAAAATAATATAGTTACACTTTTCGCCCGGCCAAGTAAATATTGTATTTGTTCAACAAAGAACAAATACAGAATTTGTTTGGTTGGGTGGAAGTGGGAGTGTCTGTATGTCTTCTATCCTTTTTGGGTAGAACTTTTGTCCCTGTCTAATCTAACGGGAGAAATCTCCATTGACTGTTTATTAGGTTATTTTTCTTCTTCTGTTATTTCGATTTTTAAAAAGTTTAGCTCCCTATAACTTTGTTGCCTTTGGGGGAATTGTTTTCAAAGGTACCCTCCTAATAAAAGTAATTTTTCCTGCAAAAACGACTTCTATCGGACTTCTTCTAATTTTTTTTTCTATTTTTTTATGTTTAGTTCCCTAGGGCCCTGTAACTTTTGTTTTTGACGGGATATTTTTAAATTTTGTACGGTTGATCTTTTTTATAAAAGTAATGAAGGCAGGGGGACAAGGAGGGGGGATTTTTTAAATGGAAAGGGAAGTATTGTGGTATAACATTTTAAAGTTCATAGAATTCTCTATTCGACCATAATTTTTTTTTCAAGTTGTTTTTGAGGAGGTTAGAATTGTAAATTTTCGTCAAAATTTAAAAAAATCGAAAAAAATTGTTTAATGATAAATTTTATACTTGTAAAAAAACGTAAATTATACTTAATAATAATAATAATAATAATAATAATAATAATAATAATAATAATAATAATAATAATAATAATAATAATAATAATAATAATAATAATAATAATAATAATAATAATAATAATAATAATAATAAACCTAGACTTTATTTGACATATATACACCAAAATGGCGAAATCAATCTTACACTTAACTAATTTTAAATTATATAAATTATATAAATAAAAAATTAAAAAAAAAAAAATGGGAAAAGACATACTTTGGACTCTAAAAAAAGCAATAGTATATTATGCACCTAGTATGCGAACTAAGTCTTTAGTGTTCGAGACTGAAGTTTTTTTTGCTGAGACGGAGTCGAGACAAAAAATCAGTCGAGAACACTTAAGACTTAGTTCGCATACTAGGTGCATAATATACTATTGCTTTTTTTAGAGTTCGAGACTGAAGTTTTTTTTGCTGAGACGGAGTCGAGACAAAAAATCAGTCGAGAACACTTAAGACAGTTCGCATACGTGGTGCATATACTATTTTTTCTACTACCTATAGCTAGTCCAAACTCCAAATAGTTAAAAATAAAGTTTAAAGATTATTTTGACATTGCTGTCAGTTTGACAAGTAAGTTAAAAAAGTAAGTTTTAAATTTTTTTCATTATTGACCTTCGTCAATAAACAATGCTTAACAACGGTCAATAATAAATGAGTTCACTGATTTCATTGGTTGCCAAGGTAAACAAGCCTTACAATGGTACATAATATCGTCGGCTTACAAGTAAAAGGCACTAAGTCACTTTTTGCAAAAATGGGATTTTAATTGCACTGTAATTAATTTTTCATGATCTATGTATAGGTAAACCGAACTAACTTCTAGGTGGACTGCCCACTATACAAAAGGCACCAATTTGATTTTGATTAAAATTTTATCTGACAATAGGCACTAAGTCACTTAGTGCACTTAGTGCGTTTTACTTGTAGATTATTTCAAATGTTTTTGCACTAAGCGACTTTCTAAAAAGAGTTAATTTATAAAAATATGATTGCTTGAATCATTTATATGATACAATCAGGCCTATTCACACGTACCATTGATATTGAGATTTGTGGCAATATTGACGAAAATTGCAAGGTCATGTATTAAAACTGCATGGGATTGTAATTTTTGTCAATATTGAATAGATTTCAATGGTACATGTGAATAGGCCTGATTATCGCATTATTTATTGTACTGACAAACGCATTCAAATTTTGCTATGTTAAAGTTGATGGAATAGAGACAGAACAGAGAAACAGATCTTTACCTGTAAAATGACAATGCTTTTTACGTGTACTTTCGATGTGTAGGTAATCATTTAATTTTCATTTGCATTGGTTTTTTTATTAACAGAGAATATTTCAAAACTAAATTTGAAGCCTTCACACTAAGTTCAGTCTCGGTGCATTTCTGAGGGGTTTTGCACCGTGAAGTGTTTTATCATTAATAATTATTGACTTTAGGAGATGCTTCTTTGCCGGCACAGCCGATGGCCTCTAAAAACTGTCTTAGTTCTGGCATAGTAAGCAGTTTCATATAATTAATACTAATTAATTATTATTAATTTTGGAAACGTTCTTTAAACAATCAAAAAGTCCAAACCCTTCTTTTAAAAATCTAGTTTTTGAAAATTTATGTAAACATCTTGTTTTCTACTTTATAGTTATACATTACGTTTAATTAATAGAAGGGGTTTAATTTTAAATAGTTGTTTTTTATATTATTTTATTGACTTAGTGCTCTTTACTTGTAAGCCAACGTCTTGGGCCTACAAGTAAAAGGCACTAAGTCCATGTCTTTTTTCAAATTTAGTTGAATTAAACTACTTCAATTTTTCTTTATTTAACTGCAAATGAGACATTATTATGTCCATACATGTCATTGCAATTTTCCAAAAACAATTATTACAAAAATTAAAAAACAACAATGAAAGTTAAATTTGTCAATATCTCAAAACCATGTTTTTGGACTTAGTGCTCTTTACTTGTAAGCTGACGATATGTAAGCTAGCACTTAATTAGGTAGTAGAAAAAATACTTTTCTGCTGTAAAGCTGCGAGGACTATAATAAATGCGCCACTGATTTGATTTTGAACCACTTTCCTTTAGTGTTAAAACCATTTATAGACCTCAATTAGATTTTATTTAACTAGTTCCTTTTGTAGAAGCAATTCGCTTGTGCCTATTAACATTGCCTTTTAAAGGTAAATTTATATTCGAACTTTATTGAATTATTTATAAAATACAAAATTGGCTGAGAAAATTAATTAAAACTTTGCTCGATCAGGGGTGTAATTTTTAAGGGAGTACAGGAATTTTAATCAAGAACCAAAAAACATCAGGGTATGTATTCTCGGACTCGAGAAAACGCATTCCCGGGAGAAAGGTGTTGTGGGTTGCATATTAGTTCTCTCGAAACGCAAAACTACTTGTTTGTTTGTTTGTTTTGTTTAACCTCGTACTATTCTACTTAATCAAGCATCCCCTAAGTCCAGGACTTGTGTGGGCTAGTAGTAGAGGGAACCACCGGCTTATACTGACTTTCGAACCAGTTTCTAGGGAGTGTCCGTTTCACTTAGCGCCTTCGCCAAATTTCAATTATTAATTAACTGAAAAAGGCAAATCGGCGCCAGTGAGAATCGAACTCACGATAGTAGACTTGCTATACATACGCGCTAGCCACTACGCTATGCCTCCCATATTCTCGAATTTTAATTCGCACGAAAATCGAGGAACTTTACTTCTGCTACTCGAGAGCGTGAGAAGCGAGCGTTCACGGAAATTTTGACATATAAGTTAGCCGAGCGCACTCGAACATAACCCTATTTTCGATAAACTCTTTTTTAGATGCACCTTTAGAAGGGCTGTAGCTCCCTTAGCGGTTATTTCCAGACTAACCTTTATAGGACCCTTTTTTCAGGTATTTTATGTCAAATAACTGACTTCGTACCTTTTACCAACTACAGATGAAATTACATTTCGTGTGCGTTAGAAATATATTATTTACTTATGTATACTTTATTATGTATAACTATACTATATATATACCAACAAGACGATACCCAATGATTTAAAGGAAGGGATAGCTCTGATGGCAGCCATTCTCTTTTCTCGTACTCACACTCATAATGCTATCTCTGTCTCATGCGCCATTTTTAAAGCTATTTTAAAATCGTAAAACCGTTAAAATTAGTCCCTTTTGTTCTAGTTGTTCTAAATCCAATCCCAATCAGGCAATTTAAATTTCGCGCCGAAAATAGAGTTCAAAATGGATGCCAACTATGTTAGTTACTCGCGCAGAATTGAAGCCTTATTCCTTCCTCTAAATCACTGACGATGCCTCAGTTTGAAAAGCTCTAAACCTACGATTCACTCACCGCAGTAACGATTCACTCACTGCAGTAATGAGAAGAATCCAGCGCATGCGCACTGATTTTCTTATTTTTGTTTTGACGTATGCCAATAATTATTTTAAGGTTATGTAACATTCTTTTGCAGAATTTTACAAAAATATCTACTTTTTTCTTTGCGAGCTAACAGTTTTTTTTAATTGGCTAAAAGTACTCGCTTTTAATAGTATTTTCGTAAAAAAAATATATCGCCCCCTAAATTATGAAATATCGTATCTGAAAAATGCCTCACATTAAAAAAAACACCAAACCAGCAAACTACCAAACCAAACCATTGTTAACGTAAACCAACGCCTCCCATTAAAAAAAAACACCAAACCAGCAAACTACCAAACCAAACCATTGTTAACGTAAACCAACGCCTCCCATAAAAAAAATACCAAACCAGCAAACTACCAAACCAAACCACTGTTAACGTAAACCAACGCCCCCATTAAAAAAATCAAACAGAAATTCGTGAGTATTTTGCTATATATTCTAACAAAAAAACTGGATTTTTCGCACCTAATTATATTCAAGACAGTAAGTTTTAGTAATAAAACCAGAAATCAGTGCAAAAATATAGTTCATTTTTGTGGACCTGATGCGCACCGTAACCCCACTCAAATTAAACTATTTCATAAAACTACAACTGCCTAAACGGAAGTCACTTTTAACATCCGTCAAAACAAAAACAAGCAAACCAGTGCGCATATGCTAGATTCTTCTCATTACTGCGGTGAGCGAATCGTCTAACCCTAAAGTGGAAAGCAATTTAAGGAAAACAATTCCAATCGCAGGAATTGCACCCCTTAAATTGTTTTCCTTATTTTGTCAATTTATTTATTATTTACAGGTGTTTTCTTCTCAAATGCGTTTGACTCCGTACCTTCCGCCATGGCTTACTTGGTCCCCTTTGATTATATTCTAATGGTGACTTCGGGCTTGTTCATTAAATTAAGGTGGGTGAATAATCAAATACACAAACATAATAATTATGTTTGTGCATTTGAGCGAGATTATTTAGTTATAATTGCACTCTGGGAGTGACCCGTTTTAAAAAACTCTTTGCATTCATTTGTTTTATTTTTATTTATTTATTTATTTATCTGTTTACAATTTTCTATGCTATGCTATGCTATGTAAATTTCGAAACATCCTATTACAAAAAAATTATTTTCGGTTCCTTGTACTAGTACCCGTATCTGAATTAACTGCAGCGACTCATTTTGAAAAAATGTGCTAAAAAGTGAAGATCATACTAGTTCGGGTGCGGTTCGCGTAACTCCGCCTAAGCGAAATCCCTTATACGAGAGCAGCATAATGCGTTTTAGGTATGAGTCACTGCAGTCTAATTCAGGCACGGATAATAATCAACTCTAATCAACTGGTAACTTGTACAAACTCCAACTTATTACTAGAATATAACGTAACCTATAAACAAATTGTAATAGTTACATACAATTGGAATTTGTATATGTTATCATTAGACATCGGATTTTAGCGAGTCGTGACGTCAAAATGCATAGCCGGGTACAACAAGTTAACAAAATTCATATTAATTTTATAAAAATGTTTAATATGTTGCCAAACTACTACATGACCAAAGAAAATTATATAAATATTATGAAATTCCCGTAACGTTTTATTTAAGTAAAAGAAAATAAAAAAAATAACAATTCTAAAAATTACGATTTAGTTGGGCTCTTTAATAATCCAAATTTAATTTTAGAGTATTGTGACTGGGTATTACTTTCACCAAGTTAAAAAAACTGCCTGGCCAATTGTTTTTTATTGGCAATAAAGGGTCACGTGACGTTTATAACTTGTGATTAAAATTAATTTTGTATTTTTTTACATACTTTAAATATTAAATTGTCCTTCCTCATCTTTATGGGTTTTTGTATTCACATGTCTTAAAATATTAGTTTTTCTTTGCCAAATTAAGTCTTTTTTACAAAATGCAGTGTAAAATATTGCCGTCGAACTCTAGTTCTGGATAATCTTTAATCCACGATTTAACCGTAGTAAATAATGGTATTACGAACATTTTATTAAAGGATTTAATTAATGAAATGAACGGTGACAAATAAACATTAGATTAGGTATGTTAAAAACGAAAAAGTTAGAGCAAAAAAAGACATTAATTCGCATTGTTAAGATAAGTCAAACGAAATGACTCAATTTACTTGCAATAAAAACCTTGTTTCCACATGGGCGTGATTCTAACCAATAAAATAACGTACATGGTACACGCTTGATTTTACGTCTCACTTAATTCGTCGCACGCATACAGACACAAGGCTAGAGCTTTTAGATCTCTGCAGAGTTTATAACGAGTTTAAATAGATTTCACCTACCAGTCACCTCTTCACAAATTGAATAAAACACAAAAAGATTTTGTCGATGGTTTGTTTTTTCTACAAACACTATATGTTTTAGTTGTGTAATTTTGTATTTTATTTATATTTTTTTTATAATATGAAAAACAAAATATTTAAGTAAAAATAATAATTTCGTTTGGAGTTTTCCAAACGTGACGTGAGCTGTTATTGCGAATAGAAAAGGATTGGCCAGGCAGATTTTTTTTAACTTGATAAAAGTAATAACTATTAAATAAAATTTCGATTATTTAAAAGTCCAACTAAATCATAATTTTCGGATCTGTTATGTTTTTTTTTTAATGTTCTTTTACTTAAATAAAAACGTTAGGGGATTTTCATAATATTTATATACTTTTCTTTGTAAATGTAGTAGTATGATAGCGTATAAAACATTTTTATAAAATTATTATTAATTTGTTTTACCCGGCCTTGGATTTTGACGTTACGACTCGCTAAAATCCGATCTCTAGTTATCATGCATCATGTAGAGAGATAATTAGTGCAAGGAACCAAAAATTGATTTTTTTTGAGATACGATGTTTCGATACATTACAACAGTTATGAAGCCCACTGAGTTTTTCTTAGAATTTAAAAGCAAAAGGACCGATGTTTTTTTGCATGATACCGGAAGGTATCATCCGAGGTATCATCAGTCTGAAATAGATTTATAAATATATAATTTTTAGAAAGTGCAAGAGAAAAAGTTATAAACAAATTACTCTAAACTCTCAGTTTAAATAGGTTTGTTGTAAGTTTCTAATAAATTAAAATTTTTTGTAAATAATTAAAAATTTTCGCAAATAATTAAGTACAATTTTTGTAAACAATTACATTTTTGTAAATAATTATAATATAGTTTGTAAATTGAATGAAACTACAAAATATTTTTTTCATACAACAGTATAACATTAAATATACAAAATATTTATTAAACTACAAAAATATTTACACTAAATCTACTGTAAAAAATTATAATATAATCTTTACAATAAATCAGGGGTAGAAGAAAACATATTTTTATAAGATTTTTTAAAATTTACAAGAAAACACTTGCAAAAAAACATATTTTTGTAATAATTTTACAAAATTACAGAAACGTCCAAACATGGGTAAGCTAAATCCCATATGAGCCATGTTTTTTGTTGTAAATTTTACAATCGTGAAATATGTTTTGCCTTTGTCAAATTGCATTGTTTACTAATCATTAGTCAATTATTGACAAACAAGCTGCTATGTCACAAAGGCGAAAATTGCGTTTTGATTTTTACCTCTGCATACGTCTTTTTCAAATTAATTTCTGTGTAGTTTTAAAACTATAGTCAATGAAGCTTTAATTTTCAGTACACTTCCTCAACTTCTAACATGGACAAAATATTTGTCATGGTTAATGTACTCTACAGAAGCTCTAAGCATTGTTCAATGGAAAGGCGTAACAAACATAAGTAAGTAACTATATTCATTTTTTGTCCCAGGAAAGTTCGCTATCGCTTGAGAGTCCCAAATATTACTATTTAAACTTTGTCAGGTTACTAATTATGATGATAAAATTTACCAAAAAGTACGAGAAACTACATTTAAAACGGTATATCACACCTTGAAATGGATGCCCTGCGAATAGAGATATATTAAATTCAAAAATTCATCTATATATTTATGACGTTAATATTAGATAGGCCCTGTCGTCTTTACTAGCGCGGTTATAGCAGCTGATACGTACTAAAAAAAGACCTGAATCTTTTCTTCGTCCTAGTTGTATGGATAATTTTTTGAACAAATATCTCGGCTAATATTCATCTTATTTAAAGTGTATACTTGTCGGATTTTTCCTACGGGCATAAAAAACCTGGTGCTCATTGTCCCCGTATCACAATTACCCTTTTTTACCTTATTTTTTAAGGTAAATTACCTTAACAAAAATTTTAGATTCAATATTAATTATTTCGCAACTTTGGGTATTAATTTACCTGGGACACTCAAAATATTCAATTTTAAAAAATATATTATTGCATAATAAATATAATTATTACTATTTCGATGTTACTGTACCTTTTTTGCAATACAACAATTAATTAACTTTTTTATTGAATGAAATTTAACTTATTATCGAGGTGTTCTAAATGCAAGTTCCAATGTAAATGCTCATCAACAACAAAACCCAGAAATTTGGTGCTAATTTTTGTTTTCAATGTCAAGCTTTCATATGCTACCACCTCAGTAGTTTTAAAGTTAGACTGTGCTGTTTTAAATATCAAAACTTGAATTTTATTATTTGAAGCAGATTATTTTATATTTATATTATCAACGCAACTCTGGAGTTAACTAACCATATCTCGGTATTTTTTTTAATTAGGAGGTTAGTGTTGTCAGCACAGTTTACTAAATATAGTTTTTATAAACTTCTAACTTTCGCGAGTCCCCGGTAAATGAATACTAAAAGTCCGGACTCTGTTAATAATTTATATATTTTTTTAGCTTGTGAAAATCAAAATGAAGATATTCCATGTATAACTGAAGGGAGCGAAGTTTTAGAAAAATATAGTTTTTCCGAACAAAATCTGACAAGAGATATGTTGAACATGTTTTTCCTATGTTTAATATTTTATGTATTAGGTTATTTGTGTATGTGGTTAAAAATAAGAAAAAAGTAATTTAAATTTTGTTTTTTTTTTATAATTATTATCATTAAGTATATGTTGTTTCTACCTAAATAAAAAGTTACCATATTAAACTTAAATTTAGTTTAAATAATTTATTACCTATTAGTTATTATAATAATCGGGGCCGTGCTGGGGTGGGGCATAGGGGCACTCCCCCCGAGTTACTAAATCCTGATTTTTGTACATATTTTCTTGCCATGCATATTTTTACGTTAATTATATTTTTTATATTTGAATATAATACTAGGGGGACAAAGGGGGTTAAATTTTAAATGGTAATGAGGCGAACTGGCTCAAATTAATAATACTATAGATAAAATGTATAATGTCCAAATATGCAGGTTTATTTATTTATATTTTGCTTGGTTTCGGACCAACCAAATACCATCACATAAAAATTCAATATATTGAAACATATTTCAGTTTAACTGTAAATTAAAAAATGAACATACCTTTGAATGGACAACTTAAATACCTTTCAACTAATGTATCACACGTCTCCTCTTAAGATTTTGCCCTACAGCTCCCCCTAGGGGGGACACTAGGTAGTGTCATTATAAATTATAAAAATATACAATATACCGCCAAAGATACTTTATTTTAGGTTGTATAACTGTTCGAAATTTCAAGTCGATATCTTATGCCGTTCAAAAGTTAGAGGCACTGTACGATTTAAAAGAATAACCCCGTAGAAAAAAATAAAATGGAAAGCGTGGGGCGCAAAGCATTATTTTATGTTTATGATAATCATAAAATAGGGACGATCTGAGGTTTTTGCTGTGAGGGGGGCGTAAAGGTAAAATTTTTATGTAGATACATTTTACCGATATCCTATACGGCGCCTTCGCCAAAATTAAAAATACATGATATTACACTTACGGAACATTTATTTTTCTGGTTCTTGCAACCAGACATCTAAAAAGGGCAAATCCTTAAAATCAAAGTTTTGTTTCTGGTGGCAACAACAAGTTGTGTTGTTGCCCTTACCAGATTCTGGTTGCAGCAACCAGAAAAGTAGTTGGACCATATTTAACCATTTATCTGATTGACCCAACCAGTTTTTTTTCAGTGTAAATATCTACGAAATTCAAGTCCGCCCCTGTAGAATTAGGCATAGAGTTATGAAGCCACGAGCTTGAAGCCTAAGTTCCGACGAATAAAAAATACACAGCACTCAAAAGATCAAAGACGTGAACGTAAAAATTGACCTCTGAAAATTCCAGAATTTACGAACGCTATGCAAATGGGCGTAGTTTAGTGGGTTTTTTTTGGTCTAAAATTATTTAAATACAATATAAATATCATAATTGCAGGAAACAACTAAAAGGAGGGAGCCTGTCTAACCCTAAAAAATACTGCTGCCAACAAATAATACTTTTCCCTGCAAGAAAAAAAATTGTTCGGAAAAGAAAAAAAATTATACAGGGTGATCAGTAACTGCCATGCCAAAACTTAAGAGGTGATTCTACATCCAAAAATATGAAAAAAAAATGAAAAAAAGTTTCTATAAAGGTTGGTCCGGAGCTCTAAGGGAGCTACGGCCCTTCAAAGATGACATATTGAATGGGGAACAAAAAAAAGCATAAATTAATTTTATTAAATGAGTAATAGTCTTTTAAAAAGTAACGTTTTTGGAGGCACAAAATGTAACTTCCTCTTAATTGCATTTTTTTTTGAAAACGGTTGCGCCTACAGTGTTACACTATATGACATTTTTCATGTATTTTTGCTCAAGGAATCCATTTTTTTACAAAAAAAATCCAAAAAGAGTACACATAAAAAAGTTTGGGGCAAAAATGTGTTATGCCTAATACATTTTTCCGTCTAGGGACTCCTCTGTATAAATTCAAGAAAATAAATTAACATAAACTTATTGCCCTTATTAATACTAGTATACATGCGAAAGCTCGTCGCTCTAGCTGAAAGGATACCAGAGTTATTAATTAAAAACCTTTTTTTATTACAATTTTAAAGGGCTGTAGCGCCCTTAGGGCTGATTTGCGGACCAACCTTTATAGGAACTTTTTTTGATATTTTTGTATTCAGAATCACATCTTAAATTTTGGTATGGCAGTTATTGATCACCCTGTATAAAAAACACTTTCAAAAATAAAAAACTTTTTAGAATAAAATATTAAAAATTAAAATAGTTTTCATGGGCTATTAAAGTACCTGCTTTTTAAAATTCAACGATGTTTCACACTTGTTATTTATCGAGGGGTGAAACAGTATCGGATGTTTTCAAAAGTATTTCAAAAATCTCGAAAACCCCAACAAAAATCTCGAAAATTTCTCAATTTTTTTAAAATCTCAGAAATCTTATTCCAAAATCTAAGATTTTTTATTTGGAAAATCTTATACAAAATGTCATACAAAAATGTCGGAAATCCGTGTAAAAATATTTTGTAGTTCACCCCTCGATATTTATGTAATCGCTAGTTTAGGAACAAAGGGGTTAAGATTAATATCACCCCAATTATGTCATAGACTTTGGTATAGGGACTGTTCAACAATTATGTCACTAGGGGGGTGTCAGAGACATTGGTTTAGAGACTGTTCAACAATTATGTCACCGCTTTAGGGGGGCGTCAGTCAAATGACAAAAAGGGCACATAGCGGACGGGGTATTAAGTAGAATATGACGTCAGTTTTTAAAACCTGATACGGATTCTGCGGAGTTCCTTTTTTTGTTAATTGTGTCCAAAGCCGTTTTTTCTCTTACCTGTTAAAAAATGTCCAGTACTTAATAAAGATATTCAAAATATATGTTTTTTTTTATTTGAGTGGGGGGGGGGAGTGGTTGTTGTATCGTTACACTAACTAGGGGTAGAAGCAAAAGTGACACAAGGGAGGAGGTCGAAAATTTACTAAATTGCGGTGACATAACACTAACTAGGGGTAGAAGCAAAAGTCACAAAAAGTGACACAAGGGAGGAGGTCGAAAATTTCCTAAATTGCGGTGACATAATTGTTAAAGAGCCCCTTAAGCGATTTTTCTTAGTTATTAGAAAAAATAGATAATTTGTTTATTGTTTTTTGTTTATACTCATATATTTTAAGAAGATTCTAAGAACTAATTTGTGCTGTCTGGGGAGCGGGTAATTTTTGTATTCGTGAAAAAAAATTGTTTTTGAAACAAAAATATGTTTTTTTTAAACATTCTAAGAAGATTCTTGGAATAATAAATCACATTCTTAGAATGTGAGAACATTTCCAATCATATATTTTACAGGTTACGACGTTTGGTTGGGGTAAGAGATCAGACTATCTTAGAATGTTCCATCTTTTTTTTAAGAAACTTCTAAGAAGGTTTTTGCATAATTAAAGGGGTATCTATTGAATGTCTTTAAACGTTCTAAGAAGATTCTTGGAATAATAAATCACATTCTTAGAATGTGAGAACATTCCCAATCATATATTTTAAGAAAGTTCTAAGAACTAATTTGTGCTGTCTGGGGAGCGGGTAATTTTTTTATTCGTGAAAAAAAATTGTTTTTAAAACAAAAATATGTTTTTTTTTAACATTCTAAGAAGATTCTTGGAATAATAAATCACATTCTTAGAATGTGAGAACATTCCCAATCATATATTTTAAGAAAGTTCTAAGAACTAATTTGTGCTGTCTGGGGAGCGGGTAATTTTTTTATTCGTCAAAAAAAATTGTTCTTGAAACAAAAATATGTTTTTTTTTTAAACGTTCTATGAAGATTCTTGGAATAATAAATCACATTCTTAGAATGTGAGGACATTCCCAATGATATATTTTAAGAAGGTTCTAAGAACTCATTTGTGCTCTCTGGGGAGCGGGTAATTTTTTTTATTCGTGAAAAAATTTTTTTTTAAACAAAAATGTTTTTTTTTTTGAAAAAAAAATATAAAAAAAAAATTGTTTAAACTACGGGGGACGGATTTTTTTGTTAGCAGCAGTATTTATTCTGCAGCTCTATTTTTTTTTCTAGAGCTCTTCTGAGGGGTTACCTCCACTTCACCCCCCTTACATACGCAGCGTAGGCTACGCGCAATGAAAAAAATAAAGCGTTGTACTGTATAGTCTGTACAGTTGCCCCCTGGAAAAATTTCATAACGCCGTCTATGGCTATGCATCTACTACCCTACCCGGAAAAGCGCTGGGAAATACGATCGATGTGTACGCAGAGATATGGAACACGGGATTATCCCCAAAACTATTAAATAATAAATTGTAAAAACTCATCTCTCACTTTTAATTCAACAAAATCCGCATGTCATTCACCTAGTAATCTATTTATAACAAAATATAAATTATCAAACCACCTATGGAACAGTTGTTACCAATGTTTTCAATGTTTAAAACGAAATTAAAATAAAACTGGGTGTATTATGGAGTAAATAAGAAAATAATACGTTTATACTTACATAAATACACGAGAAAAACCACATTTTAACTTGTAAACACATTTTAAATTGTTTAAAATACATAAAATGTTGATTTCAAACGTAAATTGAAATCAGCGTGCCGACTCTGCGCCGGTTGCTCATGCGCTGTTGCCATTTAGTCGATACTGTCATGGTAGATTGTTTGACAGCGTATAGTGTTTGTGTACAAATATATCGCGATTTTTCGAGTTTTTAATGAGAAAATGTCATAAGAATTGAGAAAAACAATCGTGTTAGTGTTGTGGCTGTTATATCGAAGACTTTTTCTGTCAAAACAACGCCTACTTATTGAGTTATCAGCAGAAAACCCTGAACATTTTTATCTGAGTTGATTCTGCGGTAAGTTTGTTTTATTTATTTATGTTTATAACTTTTAATTTCTGTATATATTGACGGTTAATCCTAGGATAATTCCTATCTATGATAAATAAACTTTGTGAATTTTCGCAGATCATAACCTAGAAATTTTTATGTAGGACAAATTCTCGAAATTCTCTTTGTTATACAGGGCGCTATTTGAAGGGTAGTAAATCCTGCAGGATTAAGTTCTCAAACTATTAATTGTAGAAGTAGTTTTAGGGTTTTGTCTATCAGTTTATAAGAAATCGAAAGGAAATATATATAGAAAACTCAATATTTTTATTTACATTCGAATATTGCCGCTATTTTCAAACATTTTTAAACTTTAAACTTGTAATTTGACAAGAGAGGTTCCGAACCTCAGGTTCGGCTATTGTCGGCAGATTTTTCACATAGGGGATCCTGCTGCTAACAAAACGATACTTCCCCCTATAAATAGTTATAAAAAAAACTACAAATAAAAAAATTTAAAAATCTATAAAAAAATTAAAAAATCTGTTGAAATAACGTCGAAATTACCTGAACCCCTTACCTTAGGTATCCCAATTTTTATTAAAAGGTGGAAATCTGTAAATTTTAAAAATAATTTTTGTTTTTAATTTTTTTTTATAAGAAAGAAAAAATATATCATTTTGAAATTTTGTAGGTATGTTTATTTATATATTAAAAACATACAGAAAAAAAAGTTTTAGATTTTTAAAGTGCCATTTTTTGGCCATAATATTTTTATTAAAAAAAGATACATCAAAAAACGGTGCTCGCCCTTTGGATTGACTAAAAAAAAAGAACGGGGTATTATTCAGTATTGAAGTCGCTATAGCCCGAACTAGAATAAAAAAATTTGCCCAAAAAATAACAAAATGGCGGACATTTTTCAAATATTTTCAAAAATAGAAAAAAAAAACCGTCCGCCATTTCCCGTTTTTTTTTAGTCGATCCAATTCGAATCATGGCGGCCATGTTTTTTTCACAACATTTTTATAACCATTTTTATGTATTTTTTGAATATAAATTAAATTCCAGGGAGTTTTACCGCTCAGTGATGTTTTTTATACCTAAACTAATATTTATTTAAAATCTATAATTTATTTGAGGCGTATATACAGGGTGATCCATAACTGCCATGCCAAAATTTAAGAGGTGATTCTAGATCCAAAAATATAAAAAAAGTTCCTATAAAGGTTGGTCCGGAAATGAGCCCTAAGGGATCTAGGGCCCTTTAAAATTGTAATAAAAATAAGGTTTTTAATTAATAACTCGGGTACCGTTTAAGCTAGAGCGGCGAGCTTTTACATGTATACTAGTATTAATAAGGGCAATAAGTTTATGTTAATTTATTTTTTTAATTTATCCAGAGGCGTGCCCAGACGGACAAAATATATGAGGCTTAAAACATTTTTGCCCCAAACTTTTCTATGTGTATGTTTTTTGGTTTTGTTGTAAAAAATATAGATTTCTAGAGTAAAAATACATATAAAATATCATATAGTGTAACACTGTAGGAGCAACCGTTATCAAAAAAAAATGCAATTAAGAGGAAGTAACATTTTGTGCCACCAAAAACGTTTCTTTTTAAAAGGTTATTACTCCTTTAATATTAAATTTAGGTGTTTTGGTGTATAATACTTTTTTGCTCAGTTTTAAATGAAGAATCACCCTGCAGCATTAAAATTTTATTGGTGCTTTTTTTTGTTCCCCATTCAATACGTCATCTTCGAAGGGCCGTAGCTCCCTTAGGGCTCATTTCCGGACCAACCTTTATAGAAACTTTTTTTCATATTTTTGGATGTAGAATCACCTCTTAAATTTCGGTACGCGAGTTCTGGAACAGGCTGTATATATTTATAGTATTTGAGCCATTTCGCCTCAATGTTTATTTATATCGATAAAAAATCTAAAACAGAAAATAAAATTAAAATGTTCTTATATTGATTTTTTAATAGTCGATTTAGTTTTTTAATTTAATTAAAGACTTTAAAAAAAAATTAACTACATAACTTAGTTAAATGAAACCTTATTACCATAAACCCGTTTTAATCTAAGATGTTTTACTTTACCGTCATTTAATATGTTTAGTAAGAAAAACCATAATTTAATATTTACTGGGAAATATGAAAACATACAAAAGAAAATGGAAATTTTTCACCAAATGCGTGATTTCCTTGTTTAGATGAACGTGAGATAATAGTGCTTTACAGTATTTTTTCTACGAGGGGTAAACCTCCCTGGAATTTATTTTATATACCCAGGGACGGGCCTAAGAGCCCCAATAATTTTCCGAGCCGGCTTTGGCTTCGCGTTGGTAAAATTTTAAATTTAAAAAAAAGTTATCAAGTTATAATCAAATGGATAGTACCATTTCATTCTTTTCAAGAGAAAATTTTCCAACTTTTAAAAAGTAATCCAACCTTTTAAGAAACGATTTTCCAACTTCTAAAAAATAATCCATATTTCGCAACTTTTCAAGAGTGAGTTTTCCAACTTTTAAAAAATATTCCATATTTCTCAACTTTTCAAGAGACAATTTCCCGAGGGGCTGACCGCTTCTGAAATTTGTACAAAAGAGTTCCTTTTTGGAAAGAGTTCCTTCGGAGTTCCTCCGTAGTTCCTCGAAGTTCCTCCAGAGTTCCTTGGGAGTTCCTTAAGAGTTCCTCTCTGGAAGGGGTAATTTTTGGCAAATAAGCCGTAGAAATTACCGCTATGCAAGCACTACTGCTAATAAGGCACCCTCAAAAAAAAGCTTTGTCCCTGACGGTTTCTACCAAACTTGGCGCCCCTTCGAAACAAAAATTGGCGCCCCAAAGTAATTACCTTCAAGAAAAAAAGCTTTGTCTTGTCCCTGACGGTTTCTACCAAACTTGGCGCCCCTTCGAAACAAAAATTAGCGCCCCAAAATTATCTTCAAGAAAAAAGCTTTGTCTCCCTGACGGTTTCTACCAAACTTGGCGCCCCTTCAGAAGAATAAAATTTGGCGCCCCAAAATTACCTTCAGGAAAAACAGCTTGGTCCCTGACGGTTTCTACCAAACCTGGCGCCCCTTCAAAAAAAAAAATTGGCGCCCAAAGGTAGGATGTTTTAATAAGGTGTTTGTAACGACTCATCTAGTTTGAAAATAAAAACGTTAATCCGCATGGGTAATAAATAATAATTGTTTCTGACCGCGTCTGAAATTTGTACAAAAGAGTTCCTTTTTGCAAAGAGTTTCTCGGAGTTCCTCGGAGTTCCTGCAGAAGTTCCTCGGAGTTCCTTCAGAGTTCTTCCTGAGTTCCTTTGGCTTGTACAAAAGATTTCCTCGCGGTCAGCCCCTCGAAATTTCCCAACTTTTAAAAAATAATCCATATTTCCAAACTTTTCAAGAGACAATTTACCAACTTTTAAAAAATATGCCAAATTCTTCAACTTTTCCAGAGACGATTTCCCAACTTCTAAAAAATAATCCATATTTCCCAACTTTTTGAAAGACAATTTCCCAACCCTCCCTTCCGTTCGGCGCGCCCCTGACCCTAGTTAAAATTGTAATTTTAAAATTTTGGCGAAGGCGCATCTAAGTAAAGTGAAGGCAAACCAAGTAAATCACTTGGATATTTTATTATGAAGCTTAAGTTTGCAACGTTTTTTTGCATCGAAAATTCAAATAGTATATTAAAGCACTTATTCTATAACACGTTTTTAGCGCACTAATACTTTAGAAAACACGCCGCAATATTGCAAACTTCAGCTTCATATTTTTTTAAGAAATTGGCGTAATTCTAAGGGCCATTTTAAAGATGATGTTGATTCTGGTGAAATCTAAGTTGGCAAGCTTTAACTTTTATCTTTTAGGATTCATTTTTTTCTAATAATAATAATAATAATAATAATAATATTAAACTTCTTTATTTGATATAAATGTACCTACATCAAAATGGCGAAGTTCGATTCGAGATCGTTCTTCCACTTCCTTTTTTTTTAGCGAGGCACAATGGGTCATACTTTGCCATTTTGACCCCCCTCCCCCATGTAACCCTTTGTAATTATTTATTTATTATTTAACTCAGAAAATGTCGTTGGACTTTTAAAACTGCATATTTGTTATTTATATCGCTACCATTCGTATTTAATACTTTACTTGTGATATTAAATACTGCAATGTGTGTATTGTATACAAAATATTGTCATACTAACATAGAGACCGCGCTGGTACATTTGAACCACCACGGAACATGTGTTCATTAATACTAGCATGTTATAGTAAAAATTACTGTAACATTAAATTTTGGTAAAGCATATCCCACTTATAGTATGGTATACTTTGAGTTGTTGTTAAGTTGTATTACTGACCTAGTTTAAAGTATGTTATTAATATTCAGAAAAATTAAGAATAGGTAAATAATACCCAAATTTTGATTAGTAATAATATAAAGATTTCAACCACACACAATTACACACTGACAAAATAATCGATCCTTTTTTTTACTTTTCTCTATATTATTACTAATCAAAATTTTGGTATTATTTACCGATTGTTAATTTACTTAATACTGTAGCATACTTTAAACTAGATTAATAACACAATAACTACAACTTAAGGCATACCAAACTATAACTGTGATATAATTTACCAAATGTTACAGTATTAATAAACACATGTTGCGTGGGGATCCAAATGTACCAGCACGGTCTCTATGTTAGTATGACTTACATACAATACTACACACATTGCAGTATTTAATATAACAAGTAAAATACCAATGGTGGCGATATAAATAAAAGATATGTATTAACAAATAACATTCAGTATTAAAAATACAACGAAATTTTAAGCATGTCCCCCAAGTCTTTTTTAAATAAAAAGCCACTCATTTTAAATAATTTGTTTACAGAAATACGTTATTTCAAATGCTCTGTGTAGTATAGTCGATTTTGTTTTAAGTCAAATGATTATTTATTTCTGCACAAATAAATAATTTAAAATTATATTTGTTGACATGCGATAAAATATATTACAAAATATATTTAGTGGAAATTTATTACAATGAATTAATCTGATTTTAAATAAACATTACCTTTGGTATAGATATTTTAGATAATAATAATATTGTAGGTTGGTTTTTGGGGTATCGGGGGTATTCAATTAAAAAACTTCTTTTCTCTAAATTGTGACGTTTCGATAGGGCCTTTCTATCGTTTTCGAACCTTTAATTAATAAATACTGAATTAGCATAATTAACAACAATAAATTAAGGTATGAGCAAAACATTTTCTGCCATTATGCAAAAAAAAATTAATTTTTATACTTATAAATTAAAATTCAAAGTCTCTCATTTGTCAACAAATCTACAAACATTTTACCATAAAGTTGGACGATATACATCCTATTTTAAATACATAAATACAATTTTCTACATAAAATTACAGATATAAACATTGACCGGTTAAAAAAATTTCTTCTTCTTCTTCTACTAGGTACTTAGGTTCTAAGATAATAATAATAATAAATTTTGGATAATAATGTAAGATATTATATTTTTATTAAGGAAACATCCGGTATAACAAGTTAGGCTGGTCAGATAGATATTTTCCGGAGTCTTGTTAGTCATACTTTCCAAAAGCAGCAAGTCTTTCCATAATTCCTCTAGGTCTTTATGGTCCTTAATCAACAAACTGCTAGCTAACATTGGATTTTCAAGTGCTATATATATATATATATATATATATATATATATATATATATATATATATATACAGATATACAGATATACAGGGTGATCCATAACTGGCACGCCAAAATTTAAGAGGTGATTCTAGATCCAAAAATATAAAAAAAGTTCCTATAAAGGTTGGTCCGGAAATGAGCCCTAAGGGATCTAGCGCCCTTTAAAATTGTAATAAAAATAAGGTTTTTAATTAATAACTCGGGTACCGTTTAAGCTAGAGCGGCGAGCTTTTGCATGTATACTAGTATTAATAAGGGCAATAAGTTTATGTTAATTTATTTTTTTAATTTATCCAGAGGCGTGCCCAGACGGACAAAATATATGAGGCTTAAAACATTTTTGCCCCAAACTTTTCTATGTGTATGTTTTTTGGATTTGTTGTAAAAAATATAGATTTCTAGAGTAAAAATACATATAAAATATCATATAGTGTAACACTGTAGGAGCAACCGTTATCAAAAAAAAATGCAATTAAGAGGAAGTAACATTTTGTGCCACCAAAAACGTTACTTTTTAAAAGGCTATTACTCCTTTAATATTAAATTTAGTTGTTTTGGTGTATGATACTTTTTTGCTCAGTTTTAAATGAAGAATCACCCTGCAGCATTAAAATTTTATTGGTGCTTTTTTTTGTTCCCCATTCAATACGTCATCTTCAAAGGGCCGTAGCTCCCTTAGGGCTCATTTCCGGACCAACCTTTATAGAAACTTTTTTTCATATTTTTGGATGTAGAATCACCTCTTAAATTTCGGTACGCGAGTTCTGGAACAGGCTGTATATATATATGCTATATATACATCCTATTTTAAATACATAAATACAATTTTCTACATAAAATTACAGATATAAACATTGACAGGTTAAAAAAATTTCTTCTTCTTCTTCTTCTTCTTCTTCTTCTACTAGGTACTTAGGTTCTAAGATAATAATAATAATAAATTTTGGATAATAATGTAAGATATTATATTTTTATTAAGGAAACATCCGGTATAACAAGTTAATAAATAATAAATAAAAAAAAAAAAAATTTCATAATTCCTCTAGGTCTTTATGGTCCTTAATCAACAAACTGCTAGCTAACATTGGATTTGCAAGTGCTTTTATTATTTCAATTCGGCTTTCATGCTCACTTAAATCCAATTCGTTACAAAGTCTTCTTTTTTCTTGAAAGTAGGATGCAACTGATTCTTTTCTGCCTTGAACTCGGTTTTTCATTAAATCCCATCTTTCTGATTTTGTCAAAGAGGTTACAAAACTATTAGTAAATTTTGTTACAAATGTAGGCCAATCCTTAATATTTTGGCATGCAAACCAATTCTTAGCTGCTCCTTCCAAATTAGTTTGAGCTACAATTAACTTAGTCTCATCACTCCAGTTTTGTAATGTAGCAGTAGTCTTAAGACAATTTAACCACTCGGTACTACGACTCCTATCCATATCTCCATCAAATTTAAATAAATTTATTGGTATTTGGGTTACAGACCTCGTGCTTAACATCTGCATTTGACTACACATTACTTGAGTAATTTGATTCACTGTTTTTAATAATTCCTGTACGGTATCATTATTTGAAGTTGAAGTATCTGCCTCACCGTCCTTATTCATCCTTATATCCTTATATCCTCCTTGTTCTTTATCCCACTTCTGATATGTTAGCGTTAATTTGTATGAATTTAAACTCAATCGCCAAGTTTTAAAATGAAAATATATTCAGAAAATAGATAAATCTCACCGGTCCCGTCAACTTGACATCAGCCTATCTGACCAGCCTAACTTGTTATACCGGATGTTTCCTTAATAAAAATATAATACCTTACAATAATAATAAATGTTCTTTATTAAGAAAAAATGGGCGAAGGTTAGCTTTGCTATGTAAAGCGGCAGCACACGGTCAAAAGTATTGTAGTATTATATATATTTCGTATGGATCTTTACATTGCACAGTGTTACAATTTATATCAGTTATATAATTAAATACAGTTTTAAATAGAAGTAAGCTTAAAAAAAAATAATAAATTCACAATTGGATATTAAGACTCTCCAGCCAGTGAAGAGCGTCCTCTTGTAGTATTGATCATGTGCGATCAATATTGAAGTCGATTTTGAAGTCAATATAGAGTATTGATGAAATTTTCCCTTTTGTAATCGATTGATAAGTCAATAAGTACATCATCATCAGTAGTTTGTTTGGATCTTTAAGAGACAGGCGCAGTGCCAATGGCTCATTTGTCTAAAATAGAATTAGTTTGAATGGATAATTGGGGGAGGGAGTCTTTGATCACTGATGCTGGAGTTGCATCTGTCATAAATTGGCGTTGGTGGCGAGGGAAGAAGTGGCAGGGGGATGAGGAAGGATGGGATAGGGAGGGGAGGGATGTGCGGGAGTCAATAAGTACCAAACAACTAACTAAATACATGCTAGAGACGTCACGGCACAAGATCTATAAAATTCTATAAAAGTCAACAGAACAGAAACCGAGGGCTAAATCTCCATCGAATTCGTGTACATCAGATTTCGCTTTACCCCAAGATTTCGCGGGATTTCGCAAGATTTCGTAAGATTTCGAATTTTATTTTGCACGATTCGGTTTTGCAAGATTTCGCAAGATTTCGTAAGATTTTGCAAGATATCGCAGATTTCACAAGATTTCGCAGAATATTGCGAATTTCGCAAAATTTCCTTAAATTTCGCAAGATTTCGTAAGATTTTGCATTTTATTTTGCACGATTCGGTTTTGTAATATTTCGAAGATTTCGCAAGATTTCACAAGAATTCGTAAGATTTCGCAAGATTTCGCATTTTATTTTGTACGATTCGGTTTTGCAAGATTTCGCAGATTTCACAAGATTTTGCAAAATTTTGCGGATATCGCAAGATTTTTTAATATTTCGCATTTTATTTTGCACGATTCGGTTTTGTAAGATTTCGCAGATTTCACAAGATTTTGCAAGAATTTGCAGATTTAGCAAGATTTCGAGAGGCTTGTATACAAGATTTCGGTGGAGATTTACCCCTCGACAGAAACACTGACAAAAGTATTGTTAATAATATGGATAGTGCGCGGTCATTGGATATTGTGGTTTGACAATAAAATTGACAACACTTAATTAATTAATTAATTAATTAATCAGTACCATTGACGAGTGCGGGCTTCTTAATTTAAAAAAAAAAATAGTAAAATTGCAGCCAAAGAATAACAGGAACGTCAGGAGGTCAGTTATTTTGGGCAGACACGATTCAAGGGGGGTGTGGGAGGGGGCTGTTGTACCCCCTACGAAGGTCCCAGGATGACTAAAAACTAATAAATAAATAAACTAATAAATAAATACAACGACGGAGTCGACAAAATCGAAGGTCATTCGGCATATTGTCATCAAAATTTTTGGCAGTTTGAAGCTTTTTTTTTAGTCGTCAAAATTTTTTCAGTCGGCAAGATTTTAACTTCGACAAAAACCTCGGATCGTCCCTGGTTTTGGAGTTACGAACAGTAAATTTTCCAAATCACCTCATATCCTCAAATTCCCCTGTTTTTTGTTCCACAAATAAAAGTGACGACTAAAAAACTTCGTAAAAAGACAAAAGAAAAGTCTCACCTTATTATCACACAGTTAGTATAGAGGGACTCACCCAAGGAGACATGAGGGCCACAATTTTACTTATATCCGGCTCTAGATGTTAGTTATTATATTTGCACAGGGCCTGCGCTAGAATAATATTATACGGTAGTTTCGAATTTTCAAAGTTTTTTAAAAATCGTCTTAGAAAAAAATTCTTGCATATAAATTTGTTTCATGAAAAAATAAGCAACTTTTTTTTTGTCTGTCCGTCCGCCTGCCTGTCCGATATCACGTTTTTTATATCCAAACGATAACTCAAGAACGAATAATCCGATCGACTTGAAATTTTCAGGAAAAATCAAGTTCTATGAGGGGAAGATCCCTATTGTGTTTGAAAGTAATCTCCTCAAAAAAAAAAGTTATGGGGGGGTTAAACTTAAAAAAAAATCGAAAAATGCTAAAAGAAAATTTCGATTAACGTATATTTTTTCAGGAAAATTTACCTTTATTATAAGGATCAATTATATAAAAAAAAAGATAAATAAAAAAAAATTGAAAGTTTTTTTAGTTTTTTTTTTGTTTTTGGCAAAAAGAAAGTTTAATAAAAAAAATTGAAAATAACAAAAAGTTTTATTGAAAAAAAAATTTTTTTTTTCAATCATTTTTCGTTTTTCAAAACAGATCTTTTTTAAAAAAAATGTGTTTTTTTTGTTATTTTTTTTTTGAAAATTATTTTTTAAGTATTTGGGAAATGCAATATACTATTAACTATGAATAATATATAATGGAATGCGTAGCATTACATATCTTCACTGCTTGTTACTGTTTTAATGTTATATTCTTATATGCCGGAGCACCCTGTATAATATTAATGCCTTAATATTTTGTTATTATAACTATATATACATGTATAAAATAGGTCATTTATTTAAAGTGGAAAACGGACTATAATCGATTTCTGTTTTTAATTTTGCCTTAACAGGCGAATTATTGGCACGAGATTTGTCGACTTTTTTTGGGGCGTGTTTATCTTTGGTTTAGTTTTATGCACATTTGTAATGCCTTATTATTAAAACGTTCAATAATAGTTATTTATACATCAAGGTAGCTCTCATTAAACAACAAGAAAACTGTCGACATCTTTTTTACTCATAGACCATTACCAAACTTTACATATCCTGATAAAAGTAATTATCTTGGTTTGCTGTTCGACCAAAACTTAAACTGGAACCGGAACACCCATGAGATTTCTAATTCATTGTCCAGAACTATTTTTGTATTCAGGAATTTGGTTAAAATGGTCTCTTTAGATGTATTAAAAACAGCTTATTTCGCTCTCTTTGAGTCAAAGGTCACTTTTGGTATGATTGCTTGGGGTCATGCCTCCGGAGTGGAACGAATAATTGGTTTGCAGAGAAAACTTATACGAGTTATGACTGGTTTAGGTTATCAGCACTCATTGGCGAATTTCCAGTGCTCGCATAGGCGCCGCATCGATTCTATCGTTGACGCGAGGTTTTAAATATTTACATTTTTATTTTCTACGACCCTTCGTTGCTCTGCGCTTGGTATTGTTTACAGCGCTGCTGAATATTGTGCTCCAGTTTGGTTAAATAGTTGCCATACAAAGAAGCTGGATGTTGTATTGAATTCAACAATGCGAATTATTTCTGGTTGTATAAAGTCTACTCCTACATGCTGGTTACCAACACTTAGTTACATTTCTCCACCTAAATTTAGAAGACAGGAAGCGTTACTTCGAGAATATAAGAAAATTAGTGATAATCTAAATTTACCCATTCACGAATATATTCCAGATTCATCCTTAGATAGATTAAAATCTAGACGCCCAGCTTTAAAAACAGCTAAAAAACTACTTGATGATCAAGTAAATTTCACTCAACTCCGGAAAGCAAACTGGAGAACCAGTATGATGGGAAAATTTGGAGAACAACTTGATCCAACCGAACAGGTTGACGGTTTTGATTTAAAACGACGGGACTGGTGTCAGTTGAATAGACTCCGAACAGGACATGGACGTTCTGCAGAATATAAGCACCGCTGCGGTTGGATTGACTCAGCTAGGTGTAATTGTGGTGCAGATTCACAAAGCGTTACCCATATTATAAATAATTGCCCCCTAAGAGCTTATCAAGGAAACTCTGAAGATCTACTTCACCTTAATGAAAATGTTTTGGAATGGATAAGAAACTTAGACATTTGTTTATGATTTACACTATTTTTACATATTTACCGTTATCTTATAATTTTTATTATTATTTTTAATATTAATTGTGCCATACGATAAATAATAAATAATTTATTTTCTTCGAAAAACACCGATATATTTACATATTTATAGTTAATATGTATATTCAATATTGTTGTGTGTAACAAATTAGTCGTCAAATGTTTCGATTTAGTGACCTTTATAAAAATTTCCCTCATAACATATATTAGAAAACTTTTAATGTACCTGAATGTATTCTTGTTTTTAGTAATTTTTTAAGTTGACAAATTGTACAGTGGATTGTATTAGCTAGTCTAAATAAATATATTATTATTATAATTCGGCAAAATTATTCCGTAAGCCTATGTTTCTCTGTTTATTTTCAACGTTGATGAGTCATAACTGAATTTATTCCGATAAATGGTTATCAGGCGGATGTAGGGCATAAATTTGTTGATCTTAATATTATGACTGTGCCCGCTCTTTATATTTATATTTCAGTTTTATATGTAAAATAAAACTCTGCAAACCAATATTCATGATAATGGTACACGCGCCAACAATATCAGACTTCCTAGGCTGAGGTTGGAGAGCAGTAAGTTTGGTTCAAATTATTACGGACTAAAATTGTTTAACTATCTTCCATTTCGTATAAGAAATTTACCCCAAAAGGAATTTAAAATTTAATTAAAGACATTTTTGTTGAGGAGTGCCTTTTATAGAATGGATAAATTTTTAGATCTGAATCTTGAGAGTGAGATTTTTTTAAATATTTATCATTTATTGTTTTTATATTGTACTAATTATGTATCTTAACTATTTTAATTATTTTTCAAATATTTGACGTGTGTAAACTTTGTATCAAAAATAAATAAATAAATAAATAAATAAATATTATTTACAGGCAACAAGATTACATCCCGAGGCTTGATCCTAGGGATATAATGTCCAATGGTAATAAAAATCTTTACGACCGTGGTATATATTACGTTTTTTCCACTACTAATTTTTTTACAGGGCCACCAACGTCAAATACTTTTACCACATTTTTCGTGTTTTTCCTATATATTTCATTAAAAATTTTATATAAATTATATAGCTACAGCCAAAAATTTATATATGTACATAAATTTTTAGCTGAAGCTATATAATTTATATAAAATTATTATTGAAATATATCGTAATAACAAAAAAAAAAGTGGTAAAAGTATTTGGAGTTGGTGGGTCTGTAAAAAATGAACTGGGGTAGATATTTAAAATCTGCAAGTTATGGCACTAATCAATTTTATTTAGCTATACTTCCATAATAGTTATTTATGGTACTAGTGGGTAAAGTAAGATATTGCCCATGAGAAAATTAACCTGTGAGGCGTCAGCCAAGCAGGTTAATTTTTGAGATGGCAATATCGGTTTACCCATGAGTGCCATACAAGGTTTTATCCAATAAATAGCTAAGGAATTCATATTTTTATTAAAAATTTTAATGACATTTACAAGAAAATAATTTGACAAGTGACAGTTGAGTGGGTAAAATAAATAATTATCCACTCAATAAAGTAAAAGCCACGCGGGGGTTATTATTGAGTTTATCTATTTAAAATAAAGCTGGTAATTGTCTTATTATCTGTATGTATTGGATAAAAAAAGTTTTTTCTGCAATCATGCGGTTTTTGGTTTTGACCTTAAATGCATACAAAAAAACCCAATGTGCGCTATATCTCAAGATGAGGGTCAAGATTTTTTTCATTGTCATATTCGTTTTCAGAGTCCAAAAATACGTAGAAAAAATATAGTTTGCTTTATAAAAGACTAAGTAACTTTTTTTTTTGTGGTCCTGTATTATGTTACAACAAAATATTTAAATTATTGTCTTGATTATTGTTTTTCGTTCCATGCTACATATCTGTGCCATGCAACTCTTAAGAAAAAAATCAAGGTAGGCTTTGCTTTTTCTCCCTTGATGAAACAATCAAATTTTACCACTTCTAAGGAAATCATTAAGTGTCAATTTTACAGCTGGTAGCGGAAAAAAGTTAATTATTTGATAAAAATTTACGATGGAGAACGAGTAAAAATATTCAAAATTTTAAATTACCCTGTATGTTCATACACAGAAAAAAAGGAGATCTTGAATGAAAGCAAAACGATCTTGAACCAAGGCCGCCATGGCTTTCGATATATTCAACGCCATGACTGTCTTGGATCAAGTCTGCCGTGATATTGGCATTTGAGGTCCTAGATTTAAGGACATTTCCTTAAATCAAAGCCACTTAAACCATTTATTTAAGATCATATTATCTTAAACCAAGTATGTAATTATCTTGATTTAAGATCATATTATCTTTATCCAAGATCACATTATCTTACACCAAGTATTGGTTTAAGATAATATAATCTTGAATGAAGAGAATTATAATCTTGATTTAAGATTATGATTCTCTTGATTTAAGATCATATTGAACCCACAGTGAGGTTCCAGGGTTAATAGAATGGTGAATATTTTGAAAAAATTTCCCACACATGTATAATATTATTTCGCACGCCTATGAAATATGATACTTTCTTACTCTGTTAATCGTGTAAAATTTGGTTTCATAGGTGGTCGTAGGAAAAAGCACTTGTTTTTGAAGAAAAACTTCTTGCAACGCCATTGCAAAATGGCGCTTATACACAGAAAAAAAGGTTATCTTGGCAGAAGATAATAAATTATCTTGGATTTATATTATCTTAAATCGAGGTAATAATCTTCTTTTAAGATCATGTATCCTCGGTTTAAGATTATCTGTGACTTTGGTTTCCTTTAATTATTCTCTTGGTAGAAAAATCCTTGTGTCAAGGATTTTTTCCTTAAATGCATGACATTTAAAACAGTAACAGAGATCAAGAGTTATTATCTTGACTCAAAGCCCCTGTTGTCTTACGGTAAAGAGTTTGCCGGCATCACACTACGTAGATATATAATAGTAGCAGTAGTTCAAGATATGCGCGGGAGAGAAGTTAGGTTTGTTTTTGTTTGCCGTCAGTTGTCTTTAAAGGTGTATCATTGTTTTTATCTGCTTTAAAATGGACGAATTTGTATCTGTTACACTCAAACGATGGGGATTTTCAAATTTACTTAAAAAATTCACGGGCAAGTAGCTTTAAATAATTTATACCTATAAGCGCCATTTTGCAATGGCGTTGCAACAAGTTTTTCTTCAAAAACAAGTGCTTTTTCCTACGACCACCTATGAAACCAAATTTCACACGATTGACATAGTAAGAAAGTATCATATTTCATAGGCGTGCGAAATAATATTATACATGTGTGGGAAATTGTTTCAAAATATTTACCATTCTATTAACCCTGGAACCTGACTGTGGGGTCAATATGATCTTGAATCAAGAGAATCATAATCTTAAATCAAGATTATAATTCTCTTCATTCAAGATTATATTATCATAAACCAAGACTTGGTGTAAGATAATATGATCTTGGATAAAGACAATATGATCTTAAATCAAGATAATTACATACTTGGTTTAAGATAATATGATCTTAAATAAATGGTTGAAGTGGCTTTGATTTAAGGAAATGTCCTTAAATCAAGGACCTCAAATGCCAAGATCACTGCGGACTTGATCCAAGACAGTCATGGCGATGAACATATCGAAAGCCATGGCGGCCTTGGTTCAAGATCGTTTTGCTTCGATTCAAGATATCCTTTTTTTCTGTGTAGGTATAAATTATTTAAAGCTACTTACACGTGAATTTTTTAATAAATTTGAAAATCCCCATCGTTTGAGGGTAAAAGATACAAATTCGTTTGGATAAAAACAATGCGCATATCTTGAACTACTGCGCAAATTTTCTGCCAGCCAACAATAACAACGGGCGAGTCCACTGTATATCTACGTGGGGTAAGGCCGACAAACTCTTTACCGTAAGACAACAGGGGCTTTGAGTCAAGATAATAACTCTTGATTCTCTGTTACTATTTTAAATGTCATGCATTTAAGAAAAAAATCCTTGACACAAGGATTTTTCTACCAAGAGAATAATTAAAGGAAACCAGTCACAGATAATCCTAAACCGAGGATACGTGATCTTAAAAGAAGATTATTACCTCGATTTAAGATAATATAAATCCAAGATAATTTATTATTTTCTGCCAAGATGACTTTTTTTTCTGTGTACAACTTTTTTCCGAGCTTTTTTTAATTAAAATTGGCCTTGACAATAATTTTCGTTTTACATAATCCAATAAATTTATATCTATTGGATATTTTAATCCAATGTGCCTCGTCAGCATACCTAATCCCGCAATGTTTCATTCTTCCCCCTGTATATGCAACCCAAAATACTAGATTAGTAATTAATCCGCATTACAATTGCCGGGGTTAAATTAACTGTGTTTATACTGTGCGTAGCATGGGCGTCGGTAAGGCTTTTTTGAAACGGGGTAAACCAGCCGTCTTCGCAACCGGAACATTCAGTATATGCCCCAGAACGTTAGTGTGTTTATCAATATTTTTTTCTTTTAATGAATCATTGTTATTAAAAATAATTATATGTAAAGAATTAATTACTATGTATTTTTTTCCGCAACACAAACCTCTCGAGGTTTAGGCGGAGTTAAACTCAAACAAAAAAAAAAATACACATAAGGCATGGAATCCAAATTTCACGTTTTTGATCCATAGAAAATTCGTATTCCAAATTACCTTCATACAAAAGGTTCCATATTAACAAAAACAAGTAAAATTTTCTAAAAATTTTCTAACTTTAATATTTTTTCAAACGGTTATTTTTCTCAACCCTACTTTTTGCATTCTGATTACAAGAAGTTCCTAAACCGATAAAGTAAAAAAATGGGAAAGTCTGAAATCCACACTTGCCGTCTATGCTCAGAAGCACCAGAAACGGCCGAACACATTATGTGCTTCTGCGAAGCCATTGCTCGCAAAAGGCTACAATATCTAGAACAGGTATACCCAAGACCTGCAGATATATCCAAAGTAACCCCCAAAAAAATCTTAGGCCTCTTTGGAAGCCTAAAGTTTGATGTGGACTAAATTGCAAAGGGGATTCACAATAGATCTCATTGGTCGCAGTGATTTGAAAGGCAGTACCATGCCTCACAACCCCACTTGTATTGTATTGTATTGTAAACAGATAAAGTAAAAAAAAGACAATAAAACTATACTGGAAATTCAATAAAATCTGCAGTGAATCAGTTGCCAGTGTGTGGTAAAAGGCGAAGATCATACCAGTTCGGGTGCGACTCGCGTAATTTCGTCGAAGCTTCGCAAAGGCGGACCCCTTATACGAAAGCAGCAGAGGTTTGGACTTATTTGTAAATTTGTAAATTTTAAGTTAAACCACAGGTTAGGTTGTAATATCCCTTGAAAAATACACGAAGTGCTTGTAACAATAGGTCGAATTCATAGTAACGTTAAAAAAACACAGAACAACTTCAAAAAAGGCAGTAAAAACGGTAATACAGTCAAACGTCAAACGCTTTAAATTTGCTTTAAAAATTAAGGTATTTTTACAATCGCTATTTAAAAATACAGTAAGGCTTTAAATTTACTGTTACAATTGGCAATAAACCGCCTACAATAATTGTTGAACATGTTTTTAGAGTGTAGAAACAATTATTTACATTTTGGGGTATTTAACCTTTGTGGTTTATAGTTTTTTTTCCACTACTAGCGTTAGAACATTATTTATCATGTTTTCAGACTGTGAAATCAATTTTTTTCACTACCAGCCTAAAACCACATCTTTATTACTGTTCTTTTCATTGGTAGAAATATTATTTCTCTACCTATGACGTCAGAGGTTCTAAAAATAATAAAATTGCACCATGGTTAATAATGAATTTTTATTCAGCTGTTTTGGCATCTGTCGTTTCACTTAATTATTAAATCACATTGCTATTTACAAGTGTCTTTAGGCACCAAATTTATTTATTGCATGACAAATTAAAAAATATTAACTAAATTAGTACCTAAAAACATGTTTTACAAAAAAACACTTTGAAAAGTGAAAATAATTGGTCCATCATATATTACCGTAAGGATCATAGATTACTAGAGGTACAACCCCCATATATTGATTTTTGAGGAAATAGATTCTCCCTCGCAGTTTTCGCCTGTCCCCTTATTTCTGGGGGAGTACCAGAATCATCACTTTGCATTTCACTTTCCATTTTTATATATTTTATTACACTTAACACGGAAACACTTTCAAACTTAATAATTTCAGCAGATCACCAGAAAATTTCTGCCAGAAAAGTTATTCATTTGTTTTTTAATGGCCGCGAACGGCCAGCGTGATATTTTAAATTTATAAGCTTTTTCATTAAATTTTAGTAAAATAAATAAATAGCTAATTAATTGTACTGGTAGTGAAAAAAATACTATATTTTCCACGTGAGTGAAGATTTAACATTTTAGACCGCGTCTTGCGGGCTTCGCGCTAGCGCGCTCATCCCGCAATTTGACGCAGGTCAAAAATGTTACTTCTCTCACTTGGTAAATAATATACTATTTCTCTCCTAGTAGGAGTAAATTTTATAAATAATTGATTTTTTTCACTACCAGCCTAAAAGCACATCTTTATTACTGTTCTTTTCATTGGTAGAAATATTATTTCTCTACCTATGACGTCAGAGGTTCTAAAAATAATGAAATTGCACCATGGTTAATAATGAATTTTTATTCAGCTGTTTTGGCATCTGACGTTTCACTTAATTATTAAATCACATTGCTATTTACAAGTGTCTTTAGGCACCAAATTTATTTATTGCAAGATAAATTAAAAAATATTAACTAAATTAGTACCTATAAAACATGTTTTACAAAAAACACTTCGAAAAGTGAAAATCATTGGCCCATCATATTCAACCATAGATTATACAACCCATATATTATCGTAAGGATCATAGATTACTAGAGGTACAACCCCCATATATTGATTTTTGAGACAATAGATTCTCCCCCAGTTTTCGCCTGTCCCCTTATTTCTGGGGTAGTACCAGAATCATCACTTTGCATTTCACTTTCCATTTTTATATATTTTATTACACTTAACACGGAAACACTTTCTAACTTAATACTTTTAGCAGATCACCAGAAAATTTCTGCCAGAAATGTCAAGTTATTCATTTGTTTTTTTAATGGCCGCGAACGGCTAGCGTGATATTTTAAATGTATAAGCTTTTTCATTAAATTTAAGTAAAAAAATAAATAAATAGCTAATTAATTGTACTGGTAGTGAAAAAAATACTATATTTTCCACGTGAGTGAAGATTTAACATTTTAGACCGCGTCTTGCGGGCTTCGCGCTAGCGCGCTCATCCCGCAATTTGACGCAGGTCAAAAATGTTAAACTTCTCTTACTTGGTAAATAATATACTATTTCTCTCCTAGTAGGAGTAAATTTTATAAATAATTGATTTTTGTCACTTTAGATGTTTCAGTTTTTGTGCAATTTTTACTATTTAAACCCAAGAAAATAGCTTTAGATAACGTCCTATTTATTAAATATAATTAATTATAATTATTACCAATTAATACAATCAATAATTAGCTATATATTTTGGAAAAAAAATTAAAAAAAAAACTAAATTTTTAAACGTCAGTTCAAAGTATTTATTTGAGCAAATGTCATTGATCAAGGCTACTTGATTTTTATAAAAATTTCAAGAAATATCATTTTTGTTAATAATTTATTTTTATTATTTGAATAAAAATAGTTAAATAGTGCTAGGTATAAAATACTAAAATAATAAAATACATCTACATACCAAATTTCAAGTCGCTAGCTCAAAGCGTTCTTAAGTTATTGTGAATACAGATAGACAGACAGGCTAACAGACGGACAGACCGACCGACAGACAGACATAATTTTTTTTTGCTTATTTAGATGATTTAAGAAAAAAAAAAATAGATTTTTTTTATCGCAATACTTTCTTTTATAAGAAAGTAAAAAGGACACTTTCTTATAATTAATTTTAAATGTTACTATTCATATTTCCCATCTAAATGGGTAATTAGAGGTAATTAGAGGTTTTTGGGGTCGTGACCGTTCCCTAAAAAAGAATCCGTTAATAAAAATTTTTAATCCCCACAAAGAAGGCAGAAGACAAATTTGGTTTGGACTTTTTTTATTACTCTTAATCCACATTGTTTTTTCTAAAAAAGTGTCTTTTTCTATAGCCCTGCTACCCTCCCTCAAACCGACGTCCATGGGGCGTAGTATTATCGGGTCTCTTCCAGCGAAAACATCCTAAATAATTAAACAACGGGAAGCAGGAGTCAAAGAAAACTGCCATTAAATAATTAAATCCTAAATCAAAGGAAATCTCTGCGGGAGTCTCACTGAAAAAATCGACATCGGGGCTCTATGACCTAATTTTCAAAATAGTGGTAGTTTAATCCACGCAGCTGTAAAATTTATATTAGATACTAGTTGTTCGTCCCGTTCTTTGTACGGAAAGGTTTCCCGATAAAGGGTGATTGAAACTTAAGTACTTTGAGCTGTATCTCAGTAACCGTAATTTTAAAAATTCTATTTTCTCATTTTAAATCTTTTTACTTACTCTTAAAAAGACGATAAAGCAAGAAAATAGTTTTCCTTAAAAAATATAGTGCAGTGATACCAACTTAACATATATTTATGATAATAATTATTCCAGAAAGAGCATAATTTTATTATCTTATTTTTAGGACGAAGTTTTTCTAAAAGTAAGTTATACATTCAAAACTGCCTTATTTATTTCATTTGAAAATAAAGTACACTTTTTAAATTAATTTTATTAATCTAGTACTAGGTTCATTTATTTGAGATAATTAAGTTACCAAATAAATTTTATAATGTCATTATTTGACAATAATGTCTAACTAATTAGTAATTAGTTAATAAGTAATTAGTAATTAGTAATTAGTAATTGGTTACCAAAGAAATGTTATATTATTACAATTGAGGTGAGTTTTTATCTACAAGAAAAATCTGAAAAAAATTACCTTGCTTGTGTATGTGCTGATTCTTATAAAATTAACCAGTAAAACCAAAAATATTATAGATAACTTAAATAATATTAAAAATTAAAATATTAATAAAATAATAGTACTTTTTCTTTAACCCTTTATTTCTTCAAAACTTTTATTTTTAGCTATTCATAGTTTTTTTTTTAATTTATTTTATGTAATTCTGTATTCAATTTTCTTTTTTATTTGACTGGAACTAGTTTAATAAGCGGACATTTAATATACGGTTTTTAAAGTACTAGTTTCATAACATACGTTTTTAGCGCACGAGTACAAGGTTAGAAAACGAGCCGCTTGCGGCGAGTTTTCTAAAGTACTAGTGCGCTAAAAACGTGTTATGAAACGAGTGCTTCATACTATTTTGCTCTAAAACTTAAAAAAACTTACATTTAAATTGATGACTGATTTAGGGATTTTTGTTTCGGATTGGCATTACAGTTTACACCTTGTCTAAAATTCTAAGAACAAATGATATTTTGATATATTTTATAGTCATCTCTTTTCTTATTTACTTCAATTAACCAATCCACAATTTTAACATGGTAAAAATAACCTAAACACAAAATTTTGTAGAAAATTCAACTTTGACATTGACATTTGCACGGAAAACGTCAACCGATAGGCCAGATCTGTATAAGAACACGCAAAATGCGTGTGATTATGAGCTTATAAGAGTCGCAAAATAGAAAAAATATATTACAGGTCTGTACAACTTTTAGTATTACTACAATTTTGGATTGAGCGGTACTTTAGAGTACCGACAAAGAATAGGGTTAAAAGCTAAGGTATTTATCACATAATTTAAACATGTGCACCCATTTTAGTGCCAGCACTGTCATTTTTTGTGTGCACCCATTTTAGTGCAAGCACGGTCATTTTTTATGTGCACCCATTTTAGTGCCAGCACGGTTATTTTTTCTAGATTTTTTTCTTCGGATATCTCCCAATTTAAATTTAAGAACGTTTTCTATTGGTATTGCAAAAAGTGTACCTACTTAAAAAATTGCTGCTTTTTTTAATTTTTGTTTTCGATTTTTTTTTTACTATTTTTTGTCCGCCCCTGACTGGGAAAAGTACATCGATAGAGCTTTATTTACTTTTTTTCCTCTGATCATTTATTTTCATAATATCGGCTATCAAAGTTAGCAAATTGCGTAATTTAAAATCATGAAAACAAACAAAAACTGAAAAAAAAACATTAATCATTTTTCAAAAATACTCTTAATAAAGTCATCATCATTCGTTATTAGACTAGGGATCTTTTCCATGAGTGAAATTGACGAAGTGGTTCTTTTTTAATTTGAAGTCTTTAACTCAAAGCGTTTTGAGTTCTTAATTAAAAATTTTCATCAATTATTCCATTCGGAATTCCTTTTTCTCGATGGAATATTAGTCCAGTCAAATAATCAATCTAAATTGCAATAAATTTACACGGGCTGATATTTTAAAGGGTAGTAGTGGATGGTAATAGAACACTCCTGTTAGTTTTTCACCGGTTGATTCATATAATCTATTTTGTAAAGAAGCATATTTCCAACAATTTTTGTTTGGATGATTTTTTTAATATAAAAAGTCAAAACAATCGAGTTAATTCAAAAATAGCGATGTTGGAGGTAAAATTGGTTTTTTCCCATTTTTCAGCCAAATTATTTATCGAAGAATATGGTTATGAGCGAACTTGTAGCTCTTGAAATTCTCATATATTTAGTTACTATCCATAATTTTTTCTGTGTAACTTTTTTGCAATTTTATTTTTGAAATATGATTCCTCAGGTCAAAATACATAAAAAAGATACTCTTGTTGTAATATTGTAGGATTAACCGTTTTCGAGAAAAATTCATTTGAAGGTGAAATTCCACGGTTTGAGGACGAAAAATTAAATACTAAAATGTTGAAAACCAAAATTTTAATGATGCAGGGCAAATGTACATTAAAAACTAAGAAAAAACCTCATATACAGGTATTTCCAAAAATCAATCCTTATGGAGCTATGGTCTCCTAAATATGCACCATTTTTAAAGGGCTATGGTAGCTTTAAAAGCGTTTTTTCGACCTACATGTATAGAAACTTTTTTTCTTAGTTTTTGATGTAGAATATCATTGCATCATTAAAATTTTGGTTTTCGACATTTTAGTATTTAATTTTTCGTCCTCGAACCGTGAAATTTCACCTTCAAATGAACTTTTCTCGAAAACGGTTAATCCTACAGTATTACAAGAGTACCTTTTTTATGTATTTTGACCTGAGGAATAATATATCAAAAATAAAATTGCAAAAAAGTTACACAGAAAAAAGTTTGGGACAAAAAACTGATAAGGCCTCCCGTTTCGCACACCCCTGGTTTAAATAAGTACGTAAAAATTACATACAAAGATGGGCCTTATTAGGATTAATTCACGTGCAAAACCTCGTTAACATATCTCAAAGGGTTCCTGAGTTATTAAATAAAAACTGATTTTTTTAGCCAATTTCAAAGGGGCGTAGCTCCCTTATGACGCATTTTTAGACATATGTTTATAGGAACTTTTTGTCATATTTTATCATGTAGAATCACCTGTTAAAATTTCCTACGCTATTTCAAATACAGCCTGTATAGCCATTATTTTCTCCGGGCTGTAGGTCTTAAAGTATTCCGCGGTAAATTCAAATTAATATATTTAATATATTTATATGTTTTAAAACTGTTAACTAATATTAAATAAAAGTTATTTTTTGTTTTTTTTTTTCGTGGAGATCGCCATCTATATATGCATTGATAAAGAAGAAATGTGTAACTAATGTTTATAAATGTTTATAAATTTAAATATTGTGTCAGTTAGGTCGTGAAAAATTAAATACACAATTGTGAAAAAATAGGTATAATTGTGAATAAAATAGTGTACAAACCTCGTCGAAACATTTCAATTTTTCTTCGTGAATAAGCAGACCGCGGGGTTATGCCCCTTGGTCAGTTAACTTTCCCCCAGGAAATGAAATATTTTCCACCTCTGTATGTAATATCCCATTTAGGGTGCCTCATTTCCACACCTTTTTAAGCATCTATGACCCAAAGGATCGGATCCAGAACGTGGCCATTTGAAAATAGCTTAATGGTGATTTCTCCCGTTAGATTAGACAGGGACAAAACTTCTATCCAAAAAGGATAGAAGACATACATACACTCCCACTTCCACCCAACCAAACAAATTCTGTGTTTGTTCTTTGTTGAACAAATACAATATTTACTTGGCCTGGCGAAAAGTGTAACTATAGTATTTTTATTAAAGAAATTACTGGCGCCATCTAAATTTTAGTAGAATTATCTTATTCTACAGATTCACATTAGCTATGTTCGTTCGTGCCACTTAGTGCTACACTCTCCGGCCAACCAAATAAATACTGTATTTGTTGTATGAAAAACAAATACAGTATTTATTTGGTTGGCTGGAAAGTGTAGCACAAATGAGATAGAGATAGGGTAGACGTCTTTTGTTTCATAATTCTAGTTGTAGAGAGCTCCATTAGAATGTATAAAATACAGCCGGGGTAAAATAAAGAAATGACAATGGTCACAAACTCTCGGGCTATAAAGATTCATTTTTACATGTCAATACGCTTTTTTTCTCGTTGAATATCAATCGGATCCACTCTTACGTTTTTGCCCGGGATGGAAAACACGGCTATCGAGCGTCACATCGTGACAAATGGATGTCATTTCAATAATATTTAATAAGATTTTTCTGGCAGGATTTATTCGGGGTGTGAGTGAAAAAACAACATTTTAAATATTTTTTAAAATTATTCGTTAGGTAAGAAAAATTTTAATTTTTTGGATTTTAGGTTGTTTTATATGCAAAAATTCTATAACTGTGGCCTGTTTTTTCAAGCAAGATAGTAAATTAAAAATCGCACAGTAAATATTTTTACAACAGGTTTGAATAGTATATATATAGTTATATTTTATAAAATAAACTAGGCAGTATATTCGCACATCCAATAATCGAATCCGTTTTGAAAATATTCAATGTGCGATTTTTAATTTACTGTCTTGCTTGAAAAAACAGACCATAGTATGGAATAGAAAATATGTTTATTTCATACGTGTTTTAATAGTATTTTCTTTAAAAAGAATATAATATTTCTTCGACTGCAAATATGAAACATTATATGGCTTTAAACTGCGGAGTAAGTTGAAGGCATGTCACTGGTCATTGTAAATCCATGGCGCACCCAGGGCCCGCCCCAAGCCCTCAAATTTAATTTTTTTTCAAATGATTTTTTAACTATTTTGCTTGTTGCTTTTCAAAAAGTTTCGCCTGAATTCATGATCAAATTTTGAGGTGTCTGGAAAATGTAAAAAATTAAGATTTTTAATAAAATTTGCCTGCGGCGCTAAACCTGATAAGTTATGTCTTAAAACGTTAGCTACCAAGCGGCTCATATATGAACCTCGACAATTTTTCAAATAGACCGCTGGCTCATATATGAGCCAAAGACCTTGCTGTAGTGGTCTGTAGAAAGGTGCGGCTCATATAGAGACGCGTGGTCTGTGCATAGCTGATACCGTTAGTGATTGGATTGGATTGCTAATTCTAAAAAACTGTAAACTGTAAAAAAAAATTAAACTTGATAAGAAATAATGTGATATTACAATTTTAATTAATAGATAATATTATTATAAAATTGTTTACTTGTCAAATTCTTATGTCTGGTAAATGATAGATTTATAAAAATCTTTTTATTGAGCACAATGTTTTAAAACAAAAAAAAAAAAATGTGCCTGTCATTACTCCTAAAACGAAGCAATGTAGTGCATTTTCGAACTTAAAAGATCACAGCTCCGCTATTTTGAAATAAAACATTCTGATTTTTTTTGAGGTTATCCATTTACTACCGCTTTATACCGTGCGTGTTAAAAAGATTTAAATAAAAAATCATTCGGCCTTAAAAAAAAAATGCTTAAGAAACACATCTTTTTAAAAAATGGCTGTTAGCGACCTCTATATTTGTTTCAAAAATTCTGGAAAAGTCAGGGATGATACTCTTACCCAAGGGGTATGTCACTCTTCATTTTCGGGACGAAATATCGCCGTTTAAAGTAATCAATATCGACCATATCGCCTCGAGATCGCCCAATATCGCCTCGAGATCGCCTTGATATCGCCCGAAATTGCTTCGAAATTGCCCCACGGTATCGTCTCTTGAAGGGACGAAATACCGCCCCTGTGACATGCTCCTCGCTCTTACCCCAGTTAACAAATTTAAGGGGTGAGACCTCCAAAATTTTCACACTACTGTATAATCTGGTTAAGTGGTTTAATGTAACCCCTGTTAGAGGTAAACTATTGATTCAGTCGCGTGATTTTAAAAAAATGTGTTGTGTATTTTTAAACAAAATGAATATTTTCAACTGCGTTTTACATGCAATATATATTTTATATTTTTTGTATCTATGCATCTAAAAATGTGAAAATAACACTCATTTTAACTAAATTGTTGAACATAAATAAACATTTGGTTTCAAATACCTACAACACTCATTGAGTGTTGTATTGTTTATGTAGTTTATGTGACAAAAGTGAATAGGGGAGACAAGGGAACGATGTTACATAGTTAGAGTCGAAGAATTCTGTATAAACACCTAAACTTCGCCAAGCTTTTACTTCTTATTTAATTGATTGATTGATTGATTGATTACAAAGAGAAACAAGATGAGGGTTCTTACCTCAAACATTGAGGCCCCCTACGGGCCTATTGTGTTACCCTTGAGTATCTTGCTAGTCAAACAGCTTCGTTTCCTTTATCAGGCTTACTAGGCGTTTACTAGATTTGCGTTGGAGAACATAGCTTCTGGGTTACCGTTTTCAGGTTGCCGGCGTCTCCAGAAGTGTAAAGCCATACAGTCAAGAAGTACATGAGAGGCATATGTTTCCTCAGGCGGCAGTGACCGGTTATTAGCCCTATCACCTTTCTGAGGTGGTCCCTACTAAGATGTAGTAGGTTATTAGTTAATGGACTAGCGGTTATTGCACCGCCAAGTATTAAATTTTAACCAAAGTCCCAGTGCGTGACCCCACTGTAAAGTTTTTCTGGTATTTTATCCAGCTTTTTACAGTGGTTTTGGTTATGCCGATAGCCGGCTTATGTTCAATGAAGGGAGTTTCCAATTCTTCTCTTGCGGGTTGATCTGCTCTCTCATTGCCATGTATGCCTTTGTGCCCGGAAGCCACCCTAAAGTTGCTTTATTGTGGTTGGCTAAGGTTTTCAGGTTGTTTCGACAGTCCCAAACCTGTTTAGATTTGGTCTCAAAGTTGGAAATGGCTTTGAGTGCCGATGGACTTCTTATTTACTCCAAGTATGCTTTATGTGCAAGAGGTTTCTTACATTAAATTTTACTTTTATCAAAAACGTAATATGTACATAATTTTTAATTCTTCTAATTTCATTAATTAATTCTCCTAGTTCACAGATAATTCCCGTAATTATCATATATATGATAGTTTCCTGACGACAAAGACCGTGAAAGTTCCAATCCAATCCAATCCAATTCCAGTATGGCTTTTCCCTTTGGGTAGTTGGCCAGCTCGATCTAGTATAATTTTCAGCCTACGCAAAACCGTCTCACTCTGTAGTGATGTTTGCGCAGACGCCAATTTATAAAAAAATAATAATCTCTTTGAAATTCTTAAAAAAATATCCACGTGTACAACGAAATACATTGAAATTAAATCACATATTAATAATCACGACTCACTTAAAAATTTACAATTAAACGAACACTTTCACATTACATAAAATAAAAATAATCAAGTCCTGTGCATATCAATGATTGCGATGCTGATGCTGAAATATATCCGCCGAAGCAGTCACATCCGTCCCTTACAAAGATCACGCTGCGACTGGACCGTGAAAGTTAGTTCTACAGTGCTATCTCTTTCTAACAGTTTAGCCAACGTAAGAAAGACAAAGTAATCAGAGTAGCCAATATAAGCAATAAAAACTATTTATATTTACCTTATTTATTTTAACCCTAATTTAATTTTATATTATGCAGTTAAACATACATAGAAAAAACGGATTTCTTGAACCAAGGACAGGTGTCTTTGGATATGTTCAAAGCCATATTCTCTTGTTTCAAGGCTGGCATTTTCTTGAAACAAGAGAATATGGCTTTGAACATATACAAAGACACGTGTCCTTGGTTCAAGGAATCCGTTTTTCTATTTATTAGGTAATAATATGTATTCAGTACTAAAATTGTTGTACTGAGATTACAGGCAAACTGTTTATTAAAAAAGCCATCTGTTCACAAAGGCTAGAACTTTTGTTTTGTATAGTACTGACATCTGTTTGCTGGAAGGTGAACTTTTAGCATTGAATTTTACCTAGAACAGTTTGGGGAAGTTTTCAATAATGGACTCGTCCGGGAAAGTGTCCCATTGTACACCTCGTGACTAGGTTTTAGGAAAGGAAAGTCAATTTTATGCCTTATTTTAATTTTTAGACCTGGTATGTTTTGGATAAAATTTGATGGGGGGTTTATTGGGACCCTATGGATCCCAACCCACTGTACCTATATAAAGTTAAAATTAATGTTGACAATGTAACTGCAATTTCATACAATTAAATTGCCACTATTTGACTTAAAGGTAATATCAAATGGAATTCATAACCCGAAAGCGGAGACATTTAAAACTAGTTAAAAGTTAGCAAAAACTAATTTAAATGCAAACATGCAGATAATATGAATTTTTGAAATAAATGGGAATACGCTCCTTTAAGGGCCATATAAAATGGTACAATATGTAAATAACAAGCCGTGAAGATATATAATGCCTCGCATTCTATTGTATACTCTTCGTAAAGTATTATTTCTTCGAGCTTGAACGCGTAGTGCCCCCTATATCCCCCTATTTTTGTTAACCGACTTCCAAAAAAGGAGAAGGTTATCAATTCGACGTGTAACTTTTTTTTTATGTTTGTTCCCGCATAACTTTGGAACGAATGAACGGAATTTGATGAAACTTTTTGCAACTTAAAGAGGGCATATATGAGGTGGTCCCGTTTTAATTTGACGCTCAGATAATGCCGGTTAAGCCGGATAATTTAGATAAATCTAATCATTTAACGCAATTTCACTTAAAAACGGCTTAATTTGGTTCTACTACCAGCCAGATTTTTAGGGAAATATCGGATAACTCGGATAAGCCGGATAACTTGATTAAGGGGTCACTTAAATATTACGGCACACTGAAAATCTTTTAAATGCCGCTAAACTTGATTCTCTGGACATGTAATACCAAGAGAAAATGATAAATGTTGAGATTTCACCAAAAGGTGCTGTTTGATTATTACTTAACGTTTAAAGTTTAACAAGATTTTCTTCAGTATTTCGTTTAAAATACGGTTGGTTGGACTCTTGGGCGCTGAAATAAAAATATTACTTTTGGCTCCCCCTATAACTTTTTTGTTTACAAATCGATTTTCTCAAATAAGTATAAACATTTTTCTGAAAATTTTTAGTTTTTAGGACTTTTTCTTATATTTTAAATATTTTTTTTTTTAAGTGGAATAATTACCTTTTTTATTAGTTTTGACTACAATTTTAATTTTTAATTAAATATTAAAATTGGAATTATTCGACTTTATAAAAAGCTAGCGCATGAATCGTTTTCATATTTCTTGCACTTTTAAATGGTACCATGGTACTAGGGGTGTGCATTTAAGTATCGCTTAAAATCTTCTAATTTATTAAATTATAGAAGTTAAGAGAAAATTATTTTTTTAGCATTTCTGGTGTCCATTAGAGTTTAAAGATTTTTATACCATATGCCAAAAAGGACATATAGCATGCGAAAAAGTATTTTTAAAGTGTTGTTTTTTAACGATAAAAATCGATTTTTTGGATTCAAAGCCCATCTCTAAATACATATATTGGTATTTTAAAGGGCCGTGGCTCCCTTAGGGGTTATTTCCGGACCAACCTTTATGGGAACTTTTTTTGATATTTTTGGATGTAGAAATACCTCTTAAATTGCCAGTTACTGATCACCCTGTATATTTGGGGCTATTATATATTTATTAGCCTTATTAAAATAACTGTTTTTCTTTAATAGCTAATGTTGGGGAACTGATTATATTTGTTACAAATATTTCGGTGGTAAATAAAAATATAATCACAGGCAATAGATTAATGTTAAATAGAATGATAGAATAGAATAGAATTTTTTCATTTATCCACAAAAGCTTTACAGAATTTTATAAAATAGATCACACTTCAAATATCTTTTGTGTTTTTAAATAGGTTACAGAAATCTAGATTTGTGTGTGTGTCAGTATATTATTAATAATAATTTATTATGGATGCTTGTTGTAAATTTAATTAACACATAATATGTCGTCACTAAACGTGCAAAAGGTCGCTTGTCAAAATTTTACTTTTTTGGTCTAAATTGTAGACACGTCCCCCCAAATCGAAATAGGTTTAAAAAAAATAGCAAGATTAGATGACTATTAATTATATTAGCAAAGGGTCTGTAAACTTCAAAACCTCTAAGAACGAAATTCTAATGAGCACTAGTTTTTAAATATTAGTAAAAGTTCTTCCGCAGACTGCATGATAAACAACAGTAACAAACTGTTTTTTTTTGCACAATTCTAATAGTGTTTTTGTTGCTGATTTCGATTTTGTTTAGACCAAATCTCTATCTCTTTTCGTTTTTGAGAAATACCCTGCCGAAAATTTGAAAAAAATAAAAAAAAAATATTTCAGGTGAACAATAAATAATTTATTAAAGCACCTACAAAGGTTTTCTATACCTTGAATTAAAGTTACATGCTTGCTCTATAAAATCGCAAAGAAAAGTATATGGATTTCACTTCCGGTGTCCATCTGAAGACTAGTTGTCAAGACATCTGCAATAACGATTCAGTGTTGCTGTTTAAGACTATTTTGGGCAGTATATGTCATATTTAGCAAAATTGACCATGGGCTTGACAAATATAATAAATTTGACGTTAAATTTATAAAAACTGCGTAACAAAGATAAGTTCACCTTCCTTTAAACATCATTGCAGGCATCAAAAGCTATTCCTCAACTGAACTTTTAAAATGATTTCCAGACATTTTTCGTAATTATTTTATAGAGCATAAATGTAACTTTAATTTAATATAATATATGCTATAATAATTTAAATACGAGCCTTCAAAAATTATAAATTTTATTTTTTATAAAATTTTGGAACGGCTTTTCTTAAAAGTGGAAACTAATAGAGATTTGATCCAAACAAAATCGAAATCAGGAACAAAAACACTTTTAGAATTGTGCAAAAGAAATTGCAGTTTGTTACTTTTGTTTAGTATGCAGTCTGCGGAAGAATTTTTACCACTATTTAAGAACTAGTGCTCATTAGGATTTCGTTCTCATACACGGAAAAAAAAATTATAGCTAGGAGCGCTATAACACACATACCAAGCAAATTATAATCGCTTATTATATAAATACAAGGCTTTCTCTTACAATTATGGCAGTCAGTGTAAAAATTTATATGAAATACTTTAATTGTTTAGTGAATAATAAAATATAACAAATAGTATGGCATTTATAGCTTAAATAGATTTAATTATTGTCCGTGCTAATAATTTTTATAATATAATAAAATTTCTGTAAATTTATAATAGTGCCTGTAATAAATATAATCGTGTCTGTAATATATATATAATCGTTTCCAATTTATTTTTAACATTATTAGTTATTGTGTCCCTTATAATCTATAGCTTAAATCACTATAATTTGCCACTGTTACCAAATATCTTATAAGGTATAGCGCAGAGCCCACTAATTTCTTTCCGTGTAGGTTTTGAAGTTTACAGACCCTTTGCTAACATAATTAATAGTCAATCTAATCTTGCTATTTTTTTAAAACTTATTTCCATTTGGGGGGATGTGTGTGTATAAAACCTAAACGAATTGACATTAAACTTCACACTTTACACAGTGTAAAGTCTAATGTTCACTCTATTCAGACACCCTAGGGAACGTTCAAGTATTACGTAACGCTCCTAGGGGGTCCAAAAAGATTAAAATTTGCGTTACGTAATACTTGAACGTTCTCCTACTGAAATGCGGCATTTTATTAAAATGCCACAATTTAGCACCAAAATAAAACAAAATAATACTTAACATACGCCTTGTTGCACCCTTTTGAGTATACCGGTATCAATTTATTATAAAAAATATAAAAGTTAAATATTCGTTAAATATTAATATTTGTCTGATTTTTCTCGGTGTATACTTTAAAATTTAACCTACACTGCATGTAAAATAATGTAAAAATACATGAATATACCTAGTACGGAATAGTAAATTTACTATTCTGGACTATGCATAATTCATGAATTTATGTAAAATAATGTAAACTAATGTAAAAGAATGTAAAATAATGTAAAAAAAAGATATTTACATTGATTTACATATTTGTACATGATTTTACAATGTTATTTTAAGACGCGCGTGCGCTTTGGACAATAACCAAGAAGGCGTCGCATCATGAGACGAACTGTTTAATATTGTTATTGTTAGAGAGATAGCGACGCATGCTGCTAGGTTAAAGTGTAAAAAAAGGTAAATATTATTTATGTACGATATTTAAATGCTTTATTTGTGGCCTAAAATTTACATTCATTATAAATTACGATCTTTATCAACCAACACATCTTTAAAGAAAGATGTAAGCAGTTTATACTTGTATTAAGGGTGCAAATCGTTTGGTTTATAAAACCAAATGAACTTTACGCTACGATATTTCAAAAAAGCTTTGACACAGAGACTTGTAATTTGGAACAAACATTTTCTAAGTAGTAAATTTTTTTTTTTCAAATTTCAAGTCATGTCAAAGCGTTCTTGAAATATTGTAGTGTTTAAGTTGTTTTAAAAGCACTTTTTATATGACTGTATGTTAGTTTTTTAAAAAATTATTAAACGAACCATAAGTATTGTAATTTTTACCTTTCCGGTCTAGGCAAAATATTACCATTATGGACTATGTAATTTTTACTGTTCCGGTCTATGCAAAATATTACCATTACGGACTATGTAATTTTTACCATTCCGGTCTATGGCAACATATTACCATTTACGAACTATGTAATTTAATGTAATTCATTTTTACCGTGTAGAGTTTAAAATACAGCAATACATTTCGCGATTTAAATATAAAAAGATTGAAATTAATATCACGTACAGGTTCCTATTATTTGTAAATTTATAATGTGCCCGTAAATCATCTACTTTTGCATTTAAATTAGCCTGATTCGAGTTTTTAAACCGAACACTCCAAACTCGGTCGTCCGAATCCTGAAAATTCCATTCTTTTACGTTTTCATATTTTCTTTTATTTTGAATTATGTATTTAAATTCTGATTTAAATGCATAGTATACATTTTCTTCCAAAATAAAGCGGATTGCTTAAAAAATCATGCAAAATATCTTTGGAGAATGTTTATTTTTGGGTAAAATTATGTTTTTAAAATAGGCCTATTAATTTTACGGGATAATTCTACATAAAAAATATGAAAACAGAGTTCCTACAAACTTTTTCCCGTGTAACTTTTTTTTAAATCTATTATATTAATGTATTTATAAAAATCTTCTTATAAGACATAACAATAAATCTATCCCAATCAGCTCAAGTACAAAATTTTTAGTTCTCCACGTGGATCAAAAGTTAACTTTTTCTATCCATATTAATAACTTAATATCACAGCTTAACAGCTCTTGCTATCTATTAAAAAATCTAAAAAATACAGTTTCGGTTGAAGTACTTAAAACTGCATACTATGGTTTATTTTAGTCAAGGTTAAGTTACGGACTTTTATTATGGGGACAAGCTACAGAAGTAGCTAAGGTTTTTTCAGTACAAAAAAAAGCACTACGATATATGTTTGGGCTAAGCGAGCGAACATCTTGCAGAGAACATTATAAGGAACATGGAATCTTAACTTTCACTGGACTCTATCTTTATTCATTATAACCATACATCAAATCCAAACCTCATTTACTCAGAGAAAATGTCCACGGTTATGACACCCGGCACAGGAATAATATACTGCAACCTATTGCAAGACTTAAGGTATCAGAAAAAAACCCTGATTGTGCAGGGGTTATATGCATGAAAAAGCTTTTTCAATTAGATAAAAATTTTGCTAACTACAACAAAAATAGATTTAACAGAAAATCAAAAGATTTTTTAATAAACAGAACCTATTACTCTTTAAAAAAGTTTTTAAATAATTGAAATATATGTTTTTAAATACAGGGTTATTCACGGAAGTGGCCTATTAAACGTTTATGGAGAACCAATAACTTTAAAAGTCTGCTAATTTGCACTTTGGGGTTTTTGAATATGGCCTATCGATTAAAAATATTTTCATGCTTGTGCCACTTCCGGTTGTACCGGAAGTGGCACTCAACTTTGAGTTTTTAAATGGAACACCTCATATATTTTTTAATTTTTAAAATTTGCATTTAATTTGCTTTATTTTGATGTATAATACTTCATGTCTATCTTCAGTAGTTTTTGAGTTATTCAAGTTTTTAGCGAAAAATAAGTAAATTCAAGCACCCCTAAAAACAATAATTTCTCCTTGATTTTTTCAATTGGAGAAAAGATGTTTTGTGTTTTGCTCAATGATGCTTAAACGAATTATCCTATGCTAAAATGGAACCCAAAAATTATACAGGGTGTCTGAAAAAGCAGGTCAAATCTAACAAATTTAATATAGCCATAACTCATTTTTTTTAAATGGCACCCTACATTTTTTTTTTATTTGGTTAAATAGAGAATTAAATTTGCTTTAAAATAAGTATAGGATACCCTATACCTAACTTTAACCGTTTTTGAGCTATTTGCAAATTATTGTGAAAAAGCCGTATTTCTGTTAAAATTTGTTATATTTTATAAAATAGGCCAGAAAAATTAATCGATTTTTATTTATTTACCTCAAAGATCATTATATTTACCTTAAAACTAAAGTCCCTATTAAAGTTAGCTAAAATATAAATTTCGAATGCTGTTTTATCGTTGGTACCACCATGGTGGTTGTTATGCTACCGAGTTACACCAACTATTAGATAAATTTAGTTCAAGGAATTATTCTCATACAAGAAAATAACTTTTGTTTTAAAATTATGGTATAATAAAATAAATAACTGGTAAAAAATTTAGTGTGAGTGGTTAAATGTTTAATGTTCAAGTACTCAAGTTAAAGAAAAAGACTTATTCCTAAAAAAAGTGGACTTTAATCAAATTATTAAAATATGCATTTTTTTATAAATAATAAATGATTGATAAAGACTAATTTTTAACTGTTGTTTATTATTAAAATTAAGTTTATTTAAACAAACAAAACTGAAAGTTTCTAACATAAAATAAATTAATTTATTAAGTGTTCAAAGTGGCCACCATTTTGTCTTAAACAAGCCGCTAATCTGGCATTTATAGAATTTTCTGTAGCTCTACGAATTTCATCAGGATTAATTTGCTGAAATGCTGCTCGAACTCGGTTCTTTAAGTCATCTTTAGTAGTAGGTGGAGTAGCATACACAATTCTTTTAATATTACCCCAAAGATAAAAATCTAAAGGAGTGAGATCGGGTGATCTTGGAGGCCATCTCCAAGGTCCTCTGTAAGCGTACCATCTATCTTCAAATATGGATACTGACTCATCATAGACGCCTCGAGTATTATGTGAGGGGCAACCATCCATTTGATAGTATAGTTCATTATAGATATTAAGCGGCAAATTATCAACAAAATTTCCAACCACTATCCTTATAATTTCAATATATTTATTACCAGTTAAATCTTCGTCATAAATGTAATACTCCAGACTGTCGTCCATTAAAATACAAAATACATTAAAACTAAACTTTTGCTGGTTATTTACTATCCACGTACTGTGTGGATTTTCATGCGCCCAGTAGTGTACATTTCTTCTGTTAAAAATACCCTGTTGAGAAAATTTAGCCTCGTCCACTCTATTTTGAAAATCATTAGGTTTTAAGGCCTGTATTTTTTGCTTTTTGTAATCGTGCATCTTGTGGTTTTTTAAAATTCTTTGGATGCTTGAATAGGAAATTCCCAAGTCGTAACTAGCTGCAGGAATTGAGGCATGTGGATATGCATAAAAGTAACCCAAAACATTGACTTCGTTATCTTCGTTGTTTGTAATTGGTTTCGTAAGAGATTTCACTGCATTTTCTTTTCCAAATTGCGAAAAATTTTTGTGTATTCTTCTAAATTTTTTACATGACATTCTTGGTAAATCAGGATATTTTGTATTAAAGTTTCTGCAGGTTCTACTAATTATTTTATCATTTTCACCAAAAATAGCAAATAAATCCAAAATAACAGGGTAAGAATAAGCCTCTGCCATTATTTTACACTAATTTATCACGATAAGAACGATAACATTTAGGTTAAAAGAAATAAAAACACAATACAATTTTAAAAATTTACGTAATTGCAGAAATACTGCAAAATACTTCTTTTTCACATTAATTTGCAAATAGCTCGAAAACGGTTAAAGTTAGGTATAGGGTATCCTATACTTATTTTAAAGAAAATTGAATTCTCTATTTAAACAAATAAAAAAAATGTAGGGTGCCATTTAAAAAAAAAGAGTTATGGTTATTTTAATTTTGTTAAGTTTGACCTGCTTTTTCAGACACCCTGTATAAATTTTGGATTCCATTTTAGCTTAGAATGATTCGCTTAACCATCATTAAGCAAAATACAAAACAACTTTTCTTCAATTTAAAAAATCAAGGAGAAATTATTGTTTTTAGGGGTGCTTGAATTCGCTTATATTTCGCTAAAAAATTGAATAACTCAAAAACTACTGGAGATAGACATAACGTGTTCTACATTAAAATAAAGCAAATTTTATGAAAATTTTAAAAATTAAAAAATATATGGGGTGTTCCATTTAAAAAATTAAAGTTGAGTGCCACTTCCGGTACAACCGGAAGTGGCACAAGCATGAAAACATTTTTAATCGATTGCCCATATTTAAAAACCCCAAAGTGCAAATTAGCAGACTTTCAAAGTTATTGGTTCTCCATAAACGTTTAATAGGCCACTTCCGTGAATAACCCTGTATTTTTATATAAATTTTGACAATGTCCAAATTTTGTTAAATATTGATCATCTACTTATACTGTAACATTATCTGACCATAAAACAACTTTACTTTACTTTACTTTTACTATTAGATTATGTTTAATCAGGTAAACATACATAAAAAAGGTACTCCTGTTGTAACGTCGTAGAATTAACCGTTTTTAAGAATAATGCTTTTAAATGTAAAAGGACATGGCACATACCTTATGGGAAATGGCCCTCGGTTAAATTGCTTCAATTTTAGTATGTTATAGAGCAGGACCTCCTGAAAAAAAAGTCTCCATGGGCACAAAAAAATTTATGGTGCCGTTTGGCCGCTATGGTCATTTAAAGACCATACAATCCAAATGATTATATAGGTACTTAAATCGTTGTTTATCGGTGTGTATGTGTGTTTTTATAATTTTAAATGAGTGGTTAATAGTTTATATAATATTTAAAGGCAAGTTAGTGTATGTGGGTATCTTTTATTTACTATTTTTGTGTGTATATGGGAAGTGTCGGTGCACCCAGGTGTATGTATGTGGATTTGTGAGGGTTTTAATGGATGTGTGTAGTATTTATTTTCTATGTGTTAATAGTTATGTGCATTTTTATTAATTTTTGTGGGTTTGTATGGGTTGTTTAGGGTATTTATGGGTATTTATGAGTTTTTATTAGTTTTAATGGATTTATTTAGTATTTATCGATGCAAATGGGTAGCTATGGTTATAGGTAGGTATGTATCGGTATGTATGTTTTATTTATGGATTTTTTTTACTGGGTTTTATAGGTTTGTATAGTATATATGGATGTGCAAAGGTAGTGTGAGTGTGTATGGTTATTTATGGGTTTTTATAAGTTTTAATGTATTTTTTTAGTATTTATGGATATGCATAGGTTTACCTAAACTTTAGTTACGGGTGTGTATGGGTATTTATGAAATTGTTTGGGTTTTAATGGGCGTGCATTGGCATTCATGGGTTTGGAAAATTGATTTTTTAAAATCAGCACTCTTAAACCACTTCAACAAGAACAATAATTTTTAAAATACTAAAAAGTGTCGAATTTATAAACCTATATCTAATAAATAAAAAAAAAATAAAGAAACCGAACAGTACAATAATTGTGTTTTTTATAATCGAAAAAAATTATATAGGTATAAAAGTTAATCGATTAGAAATTAAAAAAAAAAACTTCCGACGTAGTATGAGTGTGAATTTTTATTTTATTCACATTTTTGGGAACGTTCAAGTATTACTTGACACAATTTTTTGAAAACGTTAAAGCTCCCACCCACTAACTCATTTTCCCCCATTAAATATACCAATGACTTATACAAAACCATATAGTATATACTATTAACAATGGAATAACGGTTGTCTCATTGCCATCCATTAATACTATAAAAAATCATCGAAACCCATAAAAATCATAAATACCCATACACACCCAAAGCTACTCATTTGCACCCATACATCCATTTAAACTAATAAAAATATATACTATATGAACCCATCACAATCCATACAAGTCCATAAATACAAGCCCAAAAAAATATGCATCAAAGCCAGTGAAAAACAAAAATACACACTCATAACCACTCATATATACTCATAAATACTACACAAACTCCTTAAAGCCCATACGAATCCATAATTATTAATATTAGTGTGTATATACATGTATGCTAATAAATGGCCATAAACACCCAAAACCACACATACAAACCCACATAAAATTAATAGAAATGCACATAACTATTAAGACATACTACACATATCCATTAGAACCCTCACAAATCCACCTACATAAACCTGGTTGCACCGACACTGCCCATATACACCCAAAAATAGTAAATAAAAGATACCCACATACACTAACTTACCTTTAAATATTATATAAACTATTAACCACTTATTTAAAATTATAAAAACACCCATACACACCAATAAACAACGATTTAAGTACCTATATAATCATCTAGATTGTATGGTCTTTAAATGACCATAGCGGCCAAACGGCACCATAAATTTTTTTGTGCCCATGGACACTTTTCTTCAGGAGGTCATGTTCTATAACATACTAAAATTTGAAGCAATTTAACCGAGGGCCATTTCCCATAAGGTATGTGCCATGTCCTTTCACGGTTCTAGGGCCAAAAATTAAACTCTCAAAAGTTTAAAAAAATCAATAATGTAGCTATACACTGTAAAAACTGCATGTAAAATAATATAAAAATACATGAATTTACATAGTACGGAATAGTAAATTTACTATTCTGGACTATGCATAATTCATGAATTTATGTAAAATAATGTGAAATAATGTAAAATAATGTAAAATAATGTAAAATAATGTAAAATAATGTAAAATAATGTAAAAGAATGTAAAAGAATGTAAAAGAATGTAAAATAATGTAAAATAATTTAAAAAAATATATTTACATTGATTTACATATTTTTACATAATTTTACAATGTCGGGCTATGTTATTTTAAGACGCGCGTGCGCTTTGGACATTAACCAAGAAGGCGTCGATCCATGAGACGGACCGTTTAATATTGTTATTGTTAGAGAGATAGCAGAATAGAATAGAATAGGTTTATTGGCCCTTATAAAAATTTTTACATTTTCTTGCACATGTCTAAAAATTTGAACATACAAAAAAATAAATAAATAAAATACATAAACTTACATAATTTACTTACCTAACATACTTGGTGGCATGTCCATGAACTCTTCAACAGAGTAAAAACAGAAGTTCTGCAATATCGAGCTGACCACACCTTTGAATTTTTCAGGTTTAAGTCTTTTTAAATGATCAGGCAATTTGTTATACAATTTTATGTTTACACTGTTATTTAGGGATGTTGAATACCTAAATCTAAAATTTTTTATTAAGTAAGGATTATTTGCAGATCTGGTAGAGTAAGAATGATTGTCGAATTTTTCATATTTCTCAATATTTTTATGGACTTCTATCAAAGAATGCAATATATAAATACATGGGAGTGGTAGAATACCTAATTTTTTAAAAATAGGTTGACAATGGTCACTATACTTTAGACCGCCTATGGCTCTAATGCATCGCTTTTGTAAGATAAAGATTTTGTCCGCATTTTGACTGTTTCCCCATAGAATAGTTCCATATGATAAAAGAGAGTGGAAGTTGGCAAAGTAAGTAATTAATAGAACTTTAGTGTGAACAATTTTTTTAAGTTCTCTAATAAGAAAAATTGTTTTAGAAAGCTTGGGAATCAAGTATTCTACATGACCAGTCCATTTTAAGCGATCATCAAGAATAATGCCAAGAAGTTTAGCTTCGGTATTATTAGTAAATGCACTGTTTGTAGAAATAATTAATTTTTGTGTTTTTTCTTTATTAAGTTTGAGTTTATTGGAGTTGCACCAATCTTCCATTTTGTATTCCGAATAATTCATGGCTACTAAAAGTGACTGTAAATCGAAATGAGAGTTTAACACTGTACTGTCATCTGCAAAAAATACACTATTTTCTGGATCCAGACAAAAAGGAAGGTCGTTAATAAATATTAAAAACAATAGGGGGCCCAGGATAGAGCCCTGGGGCACCCCTATGTTAACATCATTAAAGCCCGAAAAATTATTGTCATGAAAAACACATTGCTTTCGATTTGATAGGTAAGATTTCAGTAGTGTTAGTGCCAAGCGACGCATGCTGCTAGGTTAAAGTGTTAAAAGTGTAAAAAAAGGTAAATATTATTTATGTACGATATTTAAATGCTTTATTTGTGGCCTAAAATTTACATTCATTATAAATTACGATTTTTATCAACCAATAGATCTTTAAAGAAAGATGTAAGCAGTTTATACTCGTATTAAGGGTGCAAATCGTTTGGTTTATTAAACCAAATGAACTTTACGCTACGACATTTCAAAAAAGCTTTGACACAGAGACTTGTAATTTGGAACAAACATTTTCTAAGTATCGTAGTGTTTAAGTTGTTTTAAAAGCACTTTTAATATGACTATGTAATTTAATGTAATTTATTTTTACCGTGTAGTTATTCACACAGTAGAAAAGCTGCGACGCAAGGGGGAGGTATCACTGAACGGACAGCGCGCGTGCGTGCAAGTGAGACGCACTCACATTCCACAATCCGTGTGTCGAACAATACGTAGGGTGAATATACGTCAAAAACTAAACTTTTTGTACGTGTAGTAAGACTACCATAATAAACTGTTTTTTTGTTGTCGTTAAAAAAATAGAATATCTATATGTCTTAATGAAGCTCATTATAAAACCCATTTTGGTGTCATAATGCCTTCATTATGAAACTTAAAAAAGTTTATATATCTATTCGCTTCAGTTTACCTACCCTCATTCCTTAATTTTCCACCGACTTAAGTATTAATTATGTCAGTTCTTGTTTGCGAGCTTTGTTTTCGCTTGGATATTTTCCGTTTCTTCGCAAAGAAAACTCGGATAAAAGTTTTCCGAGAAAATAAATTTATATTACAAATTGTTACAGTTAAGTACATAATTATTATCCATTTAAAATAAATAATACTTAATAATTATTAAGTATTATTTAATTATAATTAAACATAAACTAGCTGAAGATGAAATTTTTGCATTCCAAAGGGTATATTGTTAGTAGAAGTAAATAAATTAAGAATTGACAGTCTATAAAAATATATATTGCACATTTGTGGGTTAATAACCGAAAAAATATATATATAAAAAAGTTATCTATCTGTCGTTAAAATCAAATGGACAGGAAACAGTGAATAGTACCATTTCATCCTTTTTGGGAATCATCAGCACCGTGTATCCTGTATGTTGTTAATATTTAAATAAAACGCTAGACATATATAAAAGTATGGTGCCATCTATTGATGTGGCCACTATTATCTGTTTTTTTTTTATTATCTTAGTAGAAGTTGTTTCTTCTAAAATACAGTAATAATACAGAATAAGGTTAATAGTCCGGGAGCCCACGCCCAGTAGAATTTTTTTTATTACCTCACGGTTGAGACTTTGTATATGTGTTCTTTATTTCCAGTCAAACAACTTCTTACACAAGAAAATTCTCGGTAGCGGGATCAACCCTTAACTTTAGGGCGTCCGTCAACGGTATCGCCAGAAAATTTTTATGACGTCATAACTAACCTAACATGGTTAACTAACCTAACATGGTAAAGTTATGACGTCATAACATTTAGCACCTCACAGCTGATTTTTCTAGGATCGTTTAATAAAAATATTTAAAATCACGTGGTAACCTTGTCCGACATAAATTTTCGGGCAATACCGTTTTCAGATGCCCTAAAGTTAAGGGTTGGTCTCAAAAATAAAGAAACGCCCCGCTACCGAGAATTTTCTCATGTAAGAAGTTGTTAGACTGGATATAAAGAACCTCGTAAAGAACACATACAGTCAGTCAAGTAAGAGCGCATTGTTTATTTAAGAATATATTTTTATTTTTTTTACATTTAATTACAGTTAATGAATGATAGATCAATGCAAATAACTCAGTAATTTGTCCAGTCTCCATTTGCATCAATGATCGCCTAGCATCTTCGGGGCTAAATATTTTAAATTTCAATAAAAAATCTAAAAAAAAAATAAATTTTTAAATGACCGAAAATTCGTAATCTACGACCCCAAAAACCCGTATATACCGATTTTGAATGTTGACCGAAAATTCGTAATCTGCGACCCCAAAAACCCCTATATACCGATTTTGAGTCGGCATGGTTCATAAATGCCAAAATCGCCATATTGGCGCTGCCATTTTGAATTTTTAAATTTCAGCCAAAAATTCGTAATTTGAGACGCCAAAAACCCCCTGATACCGATTTTGGTTCGAATCGGCCAAAAATGGCACAAGTCGTCCGCATATTGACGCCGCCATTTCGCATTTTTTAATTTTGACCAAAAATTTGTAATCTTTGACCCCGAAAACCCCCTGAAATCATAAATTTAAAATCTAAATTTTGACGCTTATATACGTTTTTGCTCGACCACACACATACATGTATAATATAAGCATGTAAAAATTATAAGCAACTTTATGCGTCAAATTTGGTTTGGTTTTATAGAGTTGTAAATAAGCTAGAGTTGTAAATAAGCTATCTAAGAGTTAAAAATTCATTACCTGCATCAACATTTTTATAATGGCTTAGTTTGTTTTAATAAACTGTCTTTAGTTATTAAAAACTGTGATAATTATAATAGATTTAAATTATTGTTAAAAAACTTTTTTATTGAAAATTTTTAAATATTAAAAAAATGTAAAAAATGTGACTATTTTTGTTAAGAATTTATTATATATATAGATGTATACAATAGCTTGGCTAAATAAAGATTATTATTATTATTATTATTATTAACATGAATCAAATTGTAGATCAAGCAAAATAATATATTTTGATAAATTTGTCAAGTAAATAAAATAAAAGTTAATATCAAAGTAAAAATAATTTCGTTAAATAAAAAATAAAGCCAGCGATTTACAGTATATACGTTGATTTTAATGTATAGAACACAAAACTTAATATTGCTTTTCAACATCCGTACTGTACCACTCAATGCAGCCAACAAAACCAGATTTTTTTTTACTTGCTTATATGCCGACTTTAAGCTCTATAAAAATATAAACATGTAATATCCAAGGACTTTTCTCAGTCATTTTATTAAACTTTAAACAGTATATTTTCAGGTAGTAATACTTTAATCCGTTTATTTAAAAGTTGGTTTTGCTATTTTTGTCCTGCTAGATTTGAAAAATTCCCCACCGTGCGTGGGCTCCCGGACTATAAAAAAAAGTATTAAACAAATATTTTTTTAGGAAAAAATTTTCGCGCGCCTCTGAATAGATTAAAAAAAATAAATTCACATAAACTAAAGGTCCTTATTGATACTAGTATACATGCAAAACCTCGTCGCTATACACGGAAAGAAATTAGTGGGCTCTGCGCTATACATTATAAGATATTTGGTAACAGTGGCAAATTATAGTGATTTAAGCTATAGATTATAAGGGACACAATAACTAATAATGTTAAAAATAAATTGGAAACGATTATATATATTACAGACACGATTATATTTATTACAGGCACTATTATAAATTTACAGAAATTTTATTATATTATAAAAATTATTAGCACGGACAATAATTAAATCTATTTAAGCTATAAATGCCATACTATTTGTTATATTTTATTATTCACTAAACAATCAAAGTATTTCATATAAATTTTTACACTGACTGCCATAATTGTAAGAGAAAGCCTTGTATTTATATAATAAGCGATTATAATTTGCTTGGTATGTGTGTTATAGCGCTCCTAGCTATAATTTTTTTTTTCCGCGTAGCTTAACTTTTTTTGATATTTTTGGATGTAGAATTACCTCTTAAATTTCGGCATGCCAGTTACTAAGCACCCTGTATAAATTAATTTTGTATACAGAATTAATATTTATTTACCTACTTTAAAAACTATTCCAGTTTTCCTTTTATTTACAAATCCATTATCTTAAACTGCCCAGTGGAAGATGAAATGAGTCAAAAATAATTTCCGGAAAAATGGGATAACAATAACTAGCGGGAGCATTATTATTGCCCTGTGAATAGAAAAGCAAATATTACCGATGAACAATGAAAATTGAAGAAGAAAAATAAATGGCGAATTTAGACGTGCAATCTAGCGTACAAACGATGTTATATTGTTGGAATCAATCTTAAGACCACGTTAAAATAAATGCGGGCATTTATACACAAAGGTCCCATTTTTTTAGATATTTAATCTGTTTTTGATTTAATTTAAAAGAATAGAATAGAACATTTATTTACTCAATTTGTTTACAATAATGTAGGGTTGTTTAAGCAATAAATTGTTACACGATACACAATGTAAAATACAGAGACGTCAAAAAATTTTGATATTAATACAAATACAATAAAATTACAATTAATCATTAAAATTCAGTCATTTAAAAATTCGTTGAGGGAATAATAGGATTTGTTTATTAGGAAAATTTTTAATTTTCTTTTAAATAATTTTTTGCTGTATGTTTCAAATTTTTTATCTATTTTAAACAATTTATTTAAACATATAACACCTGCATGATCGGGATTTTTTTGTGAAAAGTCTTGCAGGAGGTACCGCTAACATGTCCTTACTCCGGGTTTCACGCTTGTGAATATCCCCTCTTGTAAGTGTGTTGGGACTATTTTTAGCATAAGTAAGAAGAGAGTACAAATAAAGGCCAGTTAATGTTAATATTTTGTGTTTCATAAAGTAAGATCTGCATGATGTGCGTTTGCCTATATTAAACATATTTCGTATGGCTTTCTTTTGCTTTATAAATATTTTTGATACTTCCGTTGATTGGCCCCAGAAAATGATGCCATAACTTAATTTTGACTGAACTATTCCAAAATATGCCTTTTTTATTACATCAATGGAGGTTGTGTTTCTAAGATTTTTTAAGAGAAAGCAAAAGCTGCTCAGCTGAGAATTTGTTGATCATAACTTTTTTCTAACAATTTATTTCAGAAAAAAAGTTTTTACCCCTTTTTACTCCCTCAACCCACCTCGTTTTTACCAAAAACAATTTTAGCCAAGATTTGGATCAGAAACCTGGGGGCCATACTTAAAATACGTAACGCACCCAGGTGCGGTTATATTAAAAATAAAATTTTTATTAAACATGTTTTAGGGGGTCTTTGCTAGCGTTACGTTTTTATAGCAGGGGCTCCTTACCCCCGGGGGTAAGACCCAGCGTTACGTAGCGTTACATGAAGGGGTCACAACTGCAAGAATTTGCGTTAGGTATTTTAAGCATGTCCCCCTATAATCGAAATTTGTCTTTATCTCATATAGTTCTGGAGTTATCGTGGTCATATATTTCCCGGACATTAGTCTGTATTACAAACCGACAAACTGATTTTTTTCTATACAAACGATGTTATTTATTTGAATCAATTCCAAGATAATGTTAAAATAAATGTGAGCTTTTACATAAAAATTACTATTTTTCTGATTTTTTTAAAATTTCTTTATCAAACTAAAAGAATATAAAACCTCCTTATCGGGTACATTGGAAAATAATAACAGTATGCATTATAAAAATATATATAAAAAAAATAATATTTAAATAGTTCTAGTTCTAATAGAAATATACTGCAGTTGAAAAAGATTTTATTCGCAACTGTATATGTAATACATACATTACATGTATTAATAATAATAATAATAATAATAATAATAATAAATCGACTTTATTCAGACCATTAACAAAATACAATTTAATTGGATTATAAACTTAAAATTAAATAGCCTAAATGGGCGAAGTCTAGCTGAAAGCTAATCAACTTAACCCAGAAAAATAATAATAGAAAAATCTTAGTAATTTGAGCATAAATTAAGAATTAATATAATACTTAAAATATATTGTACAGGAAAGGAAACAGCCATATTTTTTTATAACAAACATGTAGAATCTTTATTGCTTATTTAATAAATGTTTTTTATATTTAGTCTTAAAAGTATTTGACTTTAAATTTTTTAATTCAGCAGGAATACTGTTGTATGTAGTTACGGCACAATAGGTAAAACTTTTTTTAAAGAGAGCAGTGGTGTGTCTAGGCACAGTTAACAAGCCTTTGTCTCTAATATTTCTATTATGTGTAGAGGTGCGCAAAATAAAAATGTTTCTAATGGAAGTAATGTTTTCTGAATTAATTATGTTATGAACAAAAGTACCCAACTGAAGTTTTCTTCGAGTAGACATGTTAAGCCACCCTATTTCTTTAATTTTGTTAGAAACATGATCATATTTTCTGAGTCCGAAAATTAATCGAATGCAAGAATTTTGGACTTTTTGTATACGAACAGACTGCTGTATGTCAATATAATTACCATATACTATTTTAGATTTTAAGCTTTCACGGCCATTAAGATATAAAGAACTTTCACTTTCGGGTTTAGACCGTGTTAATGGATTTTCACTTGTGAAAATCTATTAACACGGTCTAAACCCGAAAGTGAAAGTTCTTTATACCATATACTACATTGCAATAATTATAATGAGACAATACTAGCGATTCAGATAATTTTTTTTTTAAGGTTAAAATTTAAAAAATGCCTGTTAGAATATAGTAGTTTAAGGGATGCGTAACTTTTTCGTATAAGACCACTAACATGCTCAATAAATTTTAAATCACTATCAAATATGACTCCAAGGTTTTTTGCTGTCTTTACTACAGATACAGGTTTTCCATCTATATTGATATTTATGTGAGGAAGTATATGCTCCACTTGTTTATTGTTGCCAAAAATCATAATGTTAGTTTTAGTAGGATTTAAAGACAAATTAAATTCTTTAGACAAACAGTAAATTCTATTTAAATCCTCATTAATTTTCTGAAATGCATTATGAAATTCTGCATGATTAAAAGAAAAATAGAGCTGTGTATCATCAGCATAAGCTTGGACACTGCAGTGTGCAACAGAACGAAGCAATTCTGCAGTATATATTATAAAAAGCAGCGGTCCAAGTATTGAGCCCTGTGGCACGCCATTGGTAATATTTATCGTATTCGAGAAATTATTATTACTTTTGATTTTTTGACATCTGTCAGAAAGATATGAATGAATCAACTTAACTGCTAGTTCATCAAAACCATAGTAACCCAGTAAAGCACATAAAAGTTTGTGATTGATAGTGTCAAATGCTTTTGAGAAATCTAATAAGAGCAGAACAGTCACTAATCTTTTATCGCGAGCTTTGGCAATATCATCTGAGACTTTACAAAGAGTGGTAGCGGTACTAAAACCTTTCCTAAACCCATTTTGACAATCAGGAATTATATTATTTTCATTTAAAAATTTATTCATTTGAAAGAATAAAACTTTTTCATAAATCTTAGAAAGAGTAGGTAAAATACTGATGACCCTGAGATCAGACATGGATCAGGGTTATTTTTTTTAGGTAAGGGCAAGCCGATAGCTACCTTCCATTCATCAGGGAAATATTGTTGCGCAATGCAACAGTTAATTATGTGTGCTATGTATGTATCCAAAAACGGACTGCAGTATTTAAGCATACTTAGTGAGAGATTATCTGCGCCAACCGCATTAGATTTAATAGAATTCAAAATATTTGTTACCTGCAAGGAGTTTGTTAAAGTAAAATTAAATGTATTACGTTCTAAAAAGGCATTTTGCTTATAGAAATTTATTTTATTATTACAAACATTGGTTGATGACTGCAAAAAAGATGAAAAGTAATTATTAATTTTATTGGGATCAGACAGATTCTCAGGAATTTCCCTTTTACAATTTTTTTTGACATGAAGATCGCCAAGGGCTTTCCACAGTTTTTGAGAACTTTCTTCCCTACATAAATTTTCTAAATGTTCTTTTTTATTCTGACGCATTATGTTAACCAAGTTATTTCTGATTCTTTTATAGTTATTAAAATCTTCATCCAATCCAGAACGTTTAAATTTGTTATGAGCTCTGTCTCTATCTTTCATAAGAAGATTAACATCATTAGTAATCCAAGGTGATTTAGGTTTTGTAACTCTAACTGTTTTAGTGGGGGCATGTTTATCAAAGAGTTGTATTACTAAATTATTAAGAATATTAATTTTTGCATCAATACTTTCTTCCCTAAAAATGCTATGAAAAGGTAAATTACGCATGTCTTGATAAAATAATGTACGATTGAAATTTTTATAATAACGATAGGTGACAAATTTTGGTTCAGCTTTTACTTTTTTTAATTTAAGCTCACAAAATACCATCTTGTGATCAGAAATACCATCAGTTATTATAGTACCTGATTTCTTAACAAGATCCATATTAGAAAAAAAAATAGGATCAATAAGTGTCCTGCTCTTTTCAGTTATCCTGGTTGGTTCATTTAAAAGTTGGGTTAAGCCATAAGACGAAAAACAATTATATACTGGGTTACTTAAGTTAAAAAAGTTTACATTTATATCTCCCATGCATATTACCTCATCAACAGTGGGAATAATGAAAGATAAAATGTTACCAAGGTCATCAATAAAATTATTAAGTTTTGTTTTTGGAGGTCTATAGAAATTGCATAATGCTAATTTAATTCCATCAACTTGAATTATTATACTTACATGCTCCAAGCGGTTATTTATTTCAAAGTTATAGGATATAATTTGATAGCTGTAGTTGGACTTAATATAAAAAGCCACGCCTCCCCCTCTACCAAACCTATCCCTACGTAATAGTTTGTAGTTAGGAATAGAATCTACACATTATAAAATTTAATGCATATTAAGAAGAAAAAAACATAATTTATATATTTATCTAATTAATTAAATTTATTTAGAATTACCCAAATAATAAAAAAAAAAAAATTAAAGAAAAAAGCCAAAGTAAAAGAGAAAAACAAAAATAATATTGTATATAAGTCCACAAAGTTTGGGAAGTACGTGATTTCTTGTCCCACTGTTTTCCACGCCTGGACCTGACCTGTAATGAAAAATAGAGACCAGTAAACTAATTATTACTGGTCTGCAATTTAAATAATTAATTTCCACTAGATGACGCAACCGATTAAAATATCATTATTAATGCTTAAATCAAGATGGCTGAACTCCTGTTGTCATAATAAACTCGAATATAATCTAATACATTTCGTTTAAAAAACTGTAAATCTTCAGTTTTAGTCAATGTTTTTTACTTTTGAGACTGATAGATAGATAGATAGATAGATAGATAGATTTATTGTCATACGGGGACCTAACAAATAGGTATTTTATGAAAAGGATAATAAATGTTATAAACGGTACCTTGTGAGCTATCAACAAATTTGAATTTGACTTAACTAAAAAAATTGAATCATCAGCGAAACTGATCAAGGATTGATTACAATTTTGTAGCGTCACATATAGATCACTCACGAAGATAATAAACAGTAATTGTCCCAATATGCTACCTTGTGGGATCCCAACCTCAATTTTTTTTTTATCTGACAAATATTTAATAAAATTTTCAAATATTTGTACCTGTTGTGTTCTGTCGGATAGATAGGATTTTAGCCACTGCAGAGCAGGGCCTCTCACTCCATATCTTTCAAGTTTTTTGAATAAAATTTCATAATTTAGACAGTCAAAAGCTTTCGATAGATCCAAAAGAATTGCTAAAATAACACGGAAAAAAAAATTATAGCTAGGAGCGCTATAACACACATACCAAGCAAATTATAATCGCTTATTATATAAATACAAGGCTTTCTCTTACAATTATGGCAGTCACTATAAAAATTTATATGAAATACTTTAATTGTTTAGTGAATAATAAAATATAACAAATAGTATGGCATTTATAGCTTAAATAGATTTAATTATTGTCCGTGCTAATAATTTTTATAATATAATAAAATTTCTGTAAATTTATAATAGTGCCTGTAATAAATATAATCGTGTCTGTAATATATATAATCGTTTCCAATTTATTTTTAACATTATTAGTTATTGTGTCCCTTATAATCTATAGCTTAAATCACTATAATTTGCCACTGTTACCAAATATCTTATAATGTATAGCGCAGAGCCCACTAATTTCTTTCCGTGAACTTGTTTCCAAACCATCCATTAGTGATAATAATGCTCTGTTTTATTTTATAAATTATCTTTCCAGTTTAATAAGCTCATTGATTTGCAGTATTTTTAGTTTATCATATAGATCTTCTGTTTTTGTTCGAAATGGCTTATTAAACATGATCTTTAATGCTTTATTCTGCGTAACTTGTAGGTCCTGTAGATCTGATTGTTTTGCATGGGCCCATTTTCATACAGATTGAATCTTATCGGTCAAATAAATAAGTCAATGAAACTTATTGTAAGAATTTATTTATCATAAAAGATGAGGTAGACTATATCTACAGTTAGTAAGGCGTTTTGCTTACTTTAAACTTAGATTTAGTGACCCTAATGGTTACAAGTTTTATAGCAAAAAAGCCGGTTTCCTAGAAAACAAAATCAACTATATCTACACGTGGCTCCTTTTTCTGTGAGATGTTACGGATGTGAAAATATTTTTCTAATGGTATACATAAATCATGAACTGCTTGTACAAAATTTAGTATTTTAGACGTAATTTTTGTGTTTGTTGAATTCAACACAAATAAAAATATTAAATTACAATTCTTATTTTTTTAAGGTCCGTATTTACAAACGTCGAACTTTTTTATTGTTTGACTTGAATTTGACAACCTCTATAGAGCTCCACGAGACTCGGTCTTAAACTTGACCATGAGCAAAAAGAACACTTGCCTTGCCAAAAAAAAATGATCAAGACTTATGTTTTGGCTTTAATTACACTGTAAAAAGTAAACTGAATATTCAGTTACAAAGGGATAGGAAATCAAAAGGTCCGTATTTACTATCGTCGAACTTTATTATTGGTTAACTTAAATTTGATAACCTCTTTAGAGCTCCACGAGACTCGGCCTTAAACTTGACCATGAGCAAAAAAAACACTTGCCTTGCCGAAAAAAATGATCAAGACTCATGTTTTGGCTTTAATTACACTGTAAAAAGTAAACTGAATATTCAGTTACAAATGGATAGGAAATCACAAGGTCCGTATTTACTATCGTCGAACTTTTTTATTGGTTGACTTGAATTTGACAACCATGAGCATAAAGAACACTTGCCTTGCCAAAAAAAAAAAATGATCAGGACTCATGTTTTGGCTTTAATTACAATGTAAAAAGTAAACTGAATATTCAGTTACAAATGGATAGGAAATCACAAGGTCCGTATTTACTATCGTCGAACTTTTTTATTGGTTGACTTGAATTTGACAACCTCTTTAGAGTTCCACGAGACTCGGTCTTAAACTTGACCATGAGCAAAAAGAACACTTGCCTTGCCAAAAAGAAAATGATCAAGACTCATGTTTTGGCTTTAATTATACTGTAAAAAGTAAACTGAATATTCAGTTACAAAGGGATAGGAAATCACAAGGTCCGTATTTACTATCGTCGAACTTTATTATTGGTTAACTTAAATTTCATAACCTCTTTAGAGCTCCACGAGACTCGTCCTTAAACTTGATCATGACCAAAAAAAAAACACTTGCCTTGCCGAAGAAAATGATCAAGACTCATGTTTTGGCTTTAATTACACTGTAAAAAGTAAACTGAATATTCAGTTACAAATGGATAGGAAATCACAAGGTCCGTATTTACTATCGTCGAACTTTTTTATTGGTTGACTTGAATTTGACAACCATGAGCATAAAGAACACTTGCCTTGCCAAAAAAAAAATGATCAGGACTCATGTTTTGGCTTTAATTACAATGTAAAAAGTAAACTGAATATTCAGTTACAAATGGATAGGAAATCACAAGGTCCGTATTTACTATCGTCGAACTTTTTTATTGGCTGACTTGAATTTGACAACCATGAGCAAAAAGAACACTTGCCTTGCCAAAAAAAAAAAATGATCAGGACTCATGTTTTGGCTTTAATTACAATGTAAAAAGTAAACTGAATATTCAGTTACAAATGGATAGGAAATCACAAGGTCCGTATTTACTATCGTCGAACTTTTTTATTGGTTGACTTGAATTTGACAACCTCTTTAGAGCTCCACGAGACTCTTGACCATGAGCAAAAAGAACACTTGCCTTGCCAAAAAAAATGATCAAGACTCATGTTTTGGCTTTAATTACACTGTAAAAAAGTAAACTGAATATTCAGTTACAAATGGATAGGAAATCACAAGGTCCGTATTTACTATCGTCGAACTTTTTTATTGATTGACTTGAATTTGACAACCTCTTTAGAGCTCCACGAGACTCGGTCTTAAACTTGACCATGAGCAAAAAAAAACACTTGCCTTGCCGAAAAAAATGATCAAGACTCATGTTTTGGCTTTAATTACACTGTAAAAAGTTAACTGAATATTCAGTTACAAATGGATAGGAAATCACAAGGTCCGTATTTACTATCGTCGAACTTTTTTATTGGTTGACTTGAATTTGACAACCATGAGCAAAAAGAACACTTGCCTTGCCAAAAAAAAAATGATCAGGACTCATGTTTTGGCTTTAATTACAATGTTAAAAGTAAACTGAATATTCAGTTACAAATGGATAGGAAATCACAAGGTCCGTATTTACTATCGTCGAACTTTTTTATTGGTTGACTTGAATTTGACAACCATGAGCAAAAAGAACACTTGCCTTGCCAAAAAAAAAAAATGATCAGGACTCATGTTTTGGCTTTAATTACAATGTAAAAAGTAAACTGAATATTCACACACAAATGGATAGGAAATCACAAGTTCCGTATTTACTATCGTCGAACTTTTTTATTGGTTGACTTGAATTTGACAACCTCTTTAGAGCTCCACGAGACTCGGTCTTAAACTTGACCATGAGCAAAAAGAACACTTGCCTTGCCAAAAAAAATGATCAAGACTCATGTTTTGGCTTTAATTACACTGTAAAAAGTAAACTGAATATTCAGTTACAAATGGATAGGAAATCACAAGGTCCGTATTTACTATCGTCGAACTTTTTTATTGGTTGACTTGAATTTGACAACCTCTTTAGAGCTCCACGAGACTCGGTCTTAAACTTGACCATGAGCAAAAAGAACACTTGCCTTGCCAAAAAAAATGATCAAGACTCATGTTTTGGCTTTAATTACACTGTAAAAAGTAAACTGAATATTCAGTTACAAATGGATAGGAAATCACAAGGTCCGTATTTACTATCGTCGAACTTTTTTATTGGTTGACTTGAATTTGACAACCATGAGCAAAAAGAACACTTGCCTTGCCAAAAAAAAAATGATCAAAACTCATGTTTTGGCTTTAATTACAATGTAAAAAGTAAACTGAATATTCAGTTACAAATGGATAGGAAATCACAAGGTCCGTATTTACTATCGTCGAACTTTATTATTGGTTGACTTGAATTTGACAACCTCTTTAGAGCTCCACGATACTCGGTCTTAAACTTGACCATGAGCAAAAAGAACACTTGCCTTGCCAAAAAAAATGATCAAGGCTCATGTTTTGGCTTTAATTACACTGTAAAAAGTAAACTGAATATTCAGTTACAAATGATAGGAAATCACAAGTTATTATCCTATACAATTGTACTTTAATTTTCATTAAAAACACGCAACATTTCATGTCCTTAAAGTACGTGACTTTAGAACTATAGTGTTATTAACAAAAATTAAAGTACATTTGTATAGGATCATAACTTCCTGTCCATTTTTAACTAAATATTCAGTTAATATAGATACAGCCTGTTCCAGAAATCGCGTACCGAAATTTAAGAGGTGATTCTACATCCAAAAATATGAAAAAAAGTTTCTATAAAGGTTGGTCCGGAAATGAGCCCTAAGGGAGCTACGGCCCTTCGAAGATGACGTATTGAATGGGGAACAAAAAAAAGCACCAATAAAATTTTAATGCTGCAGGGTGATTCTTCATTTAAAACTGAGCAAAAAAGTATTATACACCAAAACACCTAAATTTAATATTAAAGGAGTAATAGCCTTTTAAAAAGTAACGTTTTTGGTGGCACAAAATGTTACTTCCTCTTAATTGCATTTTTTTTGATAACGGTTGCTCCTACAGTGTTACACTATATGATATTTTATATGTATTTTTATTCTAGAAATCTATATTTTTTACAACAAATCCAAAAAACATACACATAGAAAAGTTTGGGGCAAAAATGTTTTAAGCCTCATATATTTTGTCCGTCTGGGCACGCCTCTGGATAAATTAAAAAAATAAATTAACATAAACTTATTGCCCTTATTAATACTAGTATACATGCAAAAGCTCGCCGCTCTAGCTTAAACGGTACCCGAGTTATTAATTAAAAACCTTATTTTTATTACAATTTTAAAGGGCCCTAGATCCCTTAGGGCTCATTTCCGGACCAACCTTTATAGGAACTTTTTTTATATTTTTGGATTAGAATCACCTCTTAAATTTTGGCATGCCAGTTATGGATCACCCTATATATTAAACAAACTTGTCCACGCCTAATAATGTAGAACACAAGAATTGGGTTAGAAAGGGTCAAAGCAAGCTCTATTAATTTAACTTCTATAGTAAGTTAACTTTTTAAACTCATTAATAAAAATCAAAGTCCTTTAATGAGAAATTGTTTAAAAAACTTGGAATGGAAGAACTGTTAAAGTTTAGGTCATGCTTTTTATTCTTTTCAAAGGTCTGTTTTTACAAGCAAGATAGTAAATTAAAAATCGCACAGTAAATATGTTTACAACAGGTTTAAATAGTATATGTTTGTGTATAGAATATAGTTATGTTTTATAAAATAAACTACGCAGTATATTCGCACATCCAATATTCAAATCTGTTTTGAAAATATTCACTGTGATATTTTTAATTTACTATCTTGCTTGAAAAAATAGACCATAGTAGAAAATATATGCAGGTTTGAAAAAAAACCGATTGCGCACTATGTTGCCAAATCGAAAAAAGTGTTTAAAAATATTTTTTGGTGATTTAAATCTTAAATGATTTACTATACATAAATAACTATTTTTGAGTCAAAATTGAGTTTTAACATTGAAGGGTTCTAGGAAAAAAGGGTAAAATTTAAAATTAAAAATATTTAACCCCCAGTGCGTACGCCCCTGAATAAATGTATTGTTCTTGGTCAATATTTAATTAAAACCATTCAATATATTAGATTATGAGAAAAAATTTATATCAATAGCTTAGATGGTTTCTGAGATATTTAATAAAAATCAAATTTTAAGGTGTCCTCTTTAAAGGGCTATGTTTTCGCCAGAGGTATTTAAGAAACTTATGGATTTTTTTAAATAAAATTTCAAACCTACCTGAAATAATGTTTATTTTTCCACATAAAAATTCTTATAACTTTGTTGTGTTTTATTTCAGCTATCTAATATTTACACATTTTAAGAACTGTGTTTATTAGAATATTTTAGTGTATAAATTTTAAATGCGCACTAATGCGTGCGCAATTATTTTAAAATTTTATCATATAAAATATAAAAAAGTTGTATTTTTTCCTACAAAAATGCTCATAACTTCATTTTGGCTAACTAATATGTATACACTATTTAGACTATTTCTGTAAGAACATTTTAATATAAAAATTAGAAATGCGCGTCAGTTCGCGCGCAAATATTTGTAAATTGTATTTGCGCTTGTCATTAAAAAAAATGCCCTAAGGCTTTAATATAAGAGTAAGACTTAAAATTTAATTTTACCTTAAATATTATATTTATTCCAGGGTTGTGAAAAAGTACACTTTTTTTAAAATTGTCCAGACCGGTGGACAAAACTGGACAAAATTGGACAAAACTGGACAAAATCAATCCCTTATAATATCACATGGCCACAGAAAAAATATTTCAACTTCCAACTGGGGTCTGACTAGTCTAGTCTCTAGTCGACTAGAGATGTGCGAGTGCGCCGCCGCCGGCATATATAACATTTTTCCTAAAAATTTTCTTTAAAAAAATAATTTTAGCAGGCGCAGCGCCGCGGCGGTGGCGACGGCACACGGTAAATTTTTCGTAGGCTAGCGCGCCGTCGCTCCTGGCTAAAATTGACGAAAACACCGCCGCCGCGAAAATTTTCGCGGCACACATCTTTAGGTCTGATATATCCCATCCTATACTATTCTTATACACTTTGAAGCGCTGAATCTGGCTTCAGAATTTGCCTTTATAATCAGGATTTTAAGAAAAATATTAAAAATTATTATTCTTGGCCTTTTACTTTGATTTACCTTGGAAACCAGACCAGATTAATTAAATATGGTGCCAATAAATTCAGCAGCTTAAATTTAAGCCTGTGTTGGATTTAGAAAACAACAAGTTTTTTGTTGTTTTTATTCGTGCTGTATAACTTATAAATTATAAGTTATGGAAAGGCAACAAATTTAAAAAAAAATCAATTTTTAAAATTTATAAATGAGGATTATTTTCAATATATTTCAAACAGAACTTTTAGATTATTAGGTTAACTCACCTAAATTTTGTCACATATTTTTGGTATTTTTCGTTATGTTTTATTTTTTGTTTTAATTATTTGAGTGTTTTTTTTAAAATGTTTCTATGTATAAATAGGCATTTAATAAAAATAATTACGTGTTTTAAAATTTAATATTTAATTTTATTTTGATTTTGTCCAATTTTTTTTGAATGTTTCTATGTATAAATACGTATTTATTATTTATATAAAATTTAATATTTAATTTTATTTTGATTTTGTCCAATTTTGTCCAGAATTTGTGGACAAAATCAGTTTTTTTGATTTTGTCCAGTCTGCCAAAATTTGATTACTTCCATCCAGTTTTGACCACCCGGACAAAATCAAACAACCCTGGTTTATTCATTAAAGCTAGGTTTGTACAATAATATTATTAATCCTTTCAGGACGGCACCATTTTGCCGCAGAGTGTCACACAGACGGCTGTTTTTCACGTACCCTGTGGACGAATGTCATATATATTGGTCACAGAAATGTACTTGTGGGACCCTTTATAAAAACGCAAAAAATTACTTTTTTTAATCAAAAAACTTTATTTTAATTCAAAATATATTTTTTTAACTAATAAAGATTTGAAAAATATTAAAAGATATAATCAAACTTATTCAAAATATTCCTAAATATAAACATAAAACTCATTTACTTTTAGAAAAAAATATTTATTAGAATTTTTCTTTTGTGTGGTAGATCTGGAAACATGGAGTTACACACAAGCCTTTGTCACATTCTTTACACATATATCTGGAGACCTTTCTTTGTTTTTCTTTTGCTGTTGCGTGTGAGCATACAACACATCTTCTAGAGGCAGTTTTTGTCTTTTCAGTTGCTGGAACTAATGTGGGGAAATGCGCGCGCGCCTCTCTTGTTGAGTGTGTGCCATACAGACGAGCGTCACATATATCGGACAGTGGCCGATATATATGGCGCTAGTCCATACGCCAAATTTTCCAGTCATGATATATCAGTCAGTCGGCCCACAGCCAATTCAATTTTTCAATTCTGGCTGATTTATCATACAGCCGCCTTTAAAGCCTGAAAAAAGCCTGACCTATATATCGGTCAGCCGTCTGTGTGGCAATTTTCCCACTGTCAGATATATACTTCAACCGTCCTTAAAGGGTTAAATCTTAGTGAAAAAACGTATGTTAAAAAAATTGCTATTTTGGTATACACGTATCAGTACACGGAAAGAAATTAGTGGGCTCTGCGCTATACATTATAAGATATTTGGTAACAGTGGCAAATTATAGTGATTTAAGCTATAGATTATAAGGGACCCAATAACTAATGATGTTAAAAATAAATTGGAAACGATTATATATATTACAGACACGATTATATTTATTACAGGCACTATTATAAATTTACAGAAATTTTATTATATTATAAAAATTATTAGCACGGACAATAATTAAATCTATTTAAGCTATAAATGCCATACTATTTGTTATATTTTATTATTCACTAAATAATTAAAGTATTTCATATAAATTTTTACACTGACTGCCATAATTGTAAGAGAAAGCCTTGTATTTATATAATAAGCGATTATAATTTGCTTGGTATGTGTGTTATAGCGCTCCTAGCTATAATTTTTTTTTTCCGTGTATATGCTTTAAAATTAAGTTTTACTTCGGTATAAAAGATCGACTGACGTTTAGACCCTAATTAACTAAAAACAAAACCAATTCATTTTTATAACGCGGAAAAAGTCCAGTTACTGTTTTTTAGACGATTTTATGTTCTATTTATGAAATTCGTTTGGACTTTTTGGACACCAAAAGACGGCTTTGGCGGCATAGTGCACCGATGTCAAATTTTTAAATTTTTATGAAATAATAAATAACACTAGGCAACAAATCTCAACTTTTTTTTGCCCCGATCGGAAAGTAAATTTTTCTTACTAATTCGAGGGCGTAGAAACCGAATCTGACCTTAGAAAAATTTCAGCACCTACAATTTTTGAGATATAAGTCCAGGAAATAATGACGTTTTTTTTTTCAAAGTCTTAAAAAAAAGAGTAGGATTGTAAAAATTTTAGGGTATATTAAAAAAAATACGAGGGACTCAAAAATATGCCAATATTGTCAGAGTAATTACGCAAAAAAAATAAAAATCTTAAAATGAGAGTTTACTTAACTGCTCTTTTGTGGCAAAACTATCAAATCTGTATAAAATTTTTATAGGACTTAATTTGTAGATTATGAAATTCTCTACAAAGATATTTATACAAATATTTTTTTATTTTGCTTAGTTTGTTCGTAAAAAGTAAATAAATGAAAAAATAACAAAATTAAAATACACAGTGTAAACTTTTTTCCCGAGCCCAAAAAATATATATTTCTTATTAATTTAAAGGCGCAGAATCCAAATTTGACCTTAAAAAAAATTCAGCACATCTTATTTTTTTAATTTTAGTGCAGGCAATTATGCCAAATTTAAAAATAATTTATAAAACAAATTATTGTGAATTTTTTTTGTTTGTTTTTTTAATAGTTTTACATCATAAAAATATTACTTTATTACATAAGAACCATATTACGTAACATTTTTTTAGTTCATTTTTGACACCCTAGTAATGATTTTTGACAATTTTTAGCATGAGTACGTGGCGATAAGGTTGTCCCCTTATGCCCCTTCTCCTTACCTTACCTTACCCCTACTTAGTTTTGTCACATTATCCATTTTTTTTTAAATATTTTTTTTCATAACCCTATTTATTCTACCTATGAATTTAAAGTTTCCATGTTTTAAGTTGTGTATTTTTTAACTTATATTAAGTCGCCGAATCTAAATTTTCCCTGGGAATATATTTATCTCCCATGATTTTAGAACAAAAGAGCGATAAAATAATGATTTTTTATCATTTTTATTTCATTTTTCTCAGAAAAGTTAGGTAATAGAAATATTCTGAGGTCAGATTCGGTTTCAGCGACCCAAAATTAGTTAAAAAACATATGACTTTAATCACGGCAAGAAACCGTGTTGCCTAGTGTAATTATAATTAAAACCCTTCTATTCACTTCACTTCCATATATATTTGTCCTCAAATTTGCCAAATGCTTTTTCACCCACTTAGAATAGACTTAGAGAGCTGAAATTTGGTATACATGCTTATCTGCCCTAACAAAATAATTTAATATATAATTTACCCCCCAAACAACCGCCAACCCCCCCCATCACCCCCCATGCGGTTAAGTTAACTCTAAAGGGCCCTCTCTGTTATACCTCCTTATAATAAACTTAGAAAGCTGAAATTTGATACACATGCTTATCTACCCTCAAAAAATAATTTAATATAAAATTTACCCCCAACCCCTAAAATATCAAAAACCTTTTTTTTATCCACGTGAGTTAATTTAAAATTAAAATTGAGTTACGTACTCATTTCATAATAATAAAATTTTACTATAAAAAAACAACCGTCAACCCCCCCATCACCCCCTTGCGGCTAAGTTAACTCCTTTTACCCACTTAGACAGCTAAAGTTCGGTCATATGCTTATATCCTTGACAATATAATTTTACATAAAATCTCTGTTTCACTCCCGGGTTGCTTCACACATTAATAAATTATAACTAAAAACTTGAAAATAAAACTATATAAAAAACAAGTTTTTAAACTTAAAACCCTTCTATTGATTACGTATTATGTATAATTAAAAAGTAGAAAACAAGATATACCAATTTACAAAAACGAATTTTTTAAAAGAAGGGTTTTGGAAATGTTGGCAAAAATAAAGAAATAACAAATTCCAAAACCTTTCTTTTAAAAAATTCATTTTTGTAAATTGGTATATCTTGTTTTCTACTTTTTAGTTATACATAATACGTAATCAATAGAAGGGTTTTAAGTTTAAAAACTTGTTTTTTATATAGTTTTATTTTTATTCTAGGTATAAATTTATTCAAATCTATTCACAAACTGTTTTTTCTCGATATTTACTTCACCCAGTCAACTAAGTAATCTATCTTAAAACCAATAAATAAGTTATGCACCCCTTAAAAAGTCGTATATATCTTTAAAAGCAGGCACACGACTTTTCTTTTGTTCTTTTTTTTTCAGTTTTCTTTATCCAGTTTTAAGTACACAGCCACACAAAAAAAAGTCAAAATTTTTTTCGGAGACCATTGTATTCCTATGTATTTTGAGGTGCTGAATCCGAATTTGTAGTCAAAATAGCACCTAGAGAAGAGTCAAATGTATTATTTTTTAAATTTGCGCATTTTCCTTTATAAAGCATTTATATTTTAGTAATATCACAAAGTTCGAGGAACTTTTAACAAAAATTAAACATTTTATTAAAGAATTGTGAAAAAATTGCATTTTACAAATTTTATTATTTAATTTGTTGTAACAGTTGTTACATTAATGCATTAGGGAACTTGTGCACCAAATTTGAGAAAAATCGGTGAGATTGAAATGCTAAGGTTGTACGGAATTAAAAATTTTTAGTCATATAAATGAAAAAATTCGTGCAATTCCAAATTTTAATACTTCGAGAACTACTGAGTGGATTTGGATATTTGAGTTTTTTAATATTATTTTTAGCAATATGTTTTTTAAAAAATCCTATTATACACTCTTAAGCCAAAAATGGGGGGAATTTGTACTTTTCAAAAGAGTAGGTTTAAAGCCTTTTAGTCAGGGTCTGCAAGTGGGGACTTAACCTAAATAAATTCACAAAATTTATTTATTTATTTTATTTATTTATTTTACAACTTAACAGGACATACGTCCCTTTTACAAAGTTGTTATAATAAACTATGAAGTAATATAAATACAATAGAGACTTATATAAAAAAGAAAGAAAAAAACAAGATTTGCATAAAATATCAATACTTAATTATATGAGAAAATATGATTTATAATTCTACAGCATAACAAACAGATCTTAAGAAATTAATATTTGTAAAAAAAAAATCTAGAACACTTCCAGTGCGTTCGTAATTGGAACATATGACATATAAAGGCGAAAATATTAGAATATTGGTACGAGGTGTTTTTAGGTAAAATGAAGTTCTATTCCTGGTACGGATGGAACGTGAAATTTGAGTTTATTTAATAAGTATGGAGAGTCAATAATATTATGAAGTAATTTATACAAAAACGCTACACTATAATAAAAACGGTGTGAAGCCATATTTACAAAACCAAATCTCTGCATTAAACTTTTGGTAGGAGTATTATGCGCAGGGTACTCATTATATGTGTTTAGGTACAGATACCTTAAAAACCTTTTCTGAACCTTCTCAATGCTGTTTCTGTGAATTTCATGTTTAGGGTTCCAAACAACTGCACCATAGTCCAACTTGGACCTAACCTAACGAATGCGTTATATAGCACTGTAAACGTGTGAGTATTTTGAATACCCTCAGAGTTACGAAAGATAAAACATAATGATTTAAAAGCTGCTGAAGTTGTTTTGTTTATATGATCAACAAAGGATAATTGCGGATCAAAATGTATTCCTAGGTCTTTCATAAGATCAGGTCTAGAAAGAATAGAACCAGTTATGTTATAATTATAAATTATAGGTACTTTTTTCTTGGTAAAGTTCATAATGTTACATTTGGATACATTGAGAGGAAGACGATTTCTTACACACCATTCATGTAGTCTATTTAAATCATCTTGGAGTTCAATAGTATCACACAAGCAATGTTTTTAAACATTTTAATATTATCTACATAAATAAGACATAGACATTTAATGCATGCAATGTCGTTAACAACAAGTATAAACAAAAGAGGTCCTAGCACCGTCCCCTGACTAAATACGATTTAAGAAATCTAATGTCAAGTCCAAGCTTTTCAAGAATAAATAACAAAACTGGATGATCTAAAGTGTCGAAGGCTTTCATGAAGTCAGTGTATACTACATCTGCTTGACTATCTTCATCCAGCGCCTCAGAAATGTACTGAGTAATGCACGCCAGGTTAGTCGTTGTAGAACGTCCCGGTACAAAACCATGCTGAGAGGGGTCAATAAAGCTCTTTACGCTGGCAAAAATAATTGGATGTAGCACAAACTCAAAAACCTTCGAAAAGTTGCATATTATAGCAATGGGACGATAGTTTTTAATGTCCGATTTATTACCCTTCTTGAAAACAGGACAAAAAAAACAAATAAAAATGTTTGGTATTTTTTTTGGATAAAAGGTCTCGTTTACTATACACAATGGAAAGTTTCCATTGGAAACAAAAATTTCACGTCTACTAGGCTTGTTTATCGATTTTTACACCCATTAGCTGCAAATCTCTTAACGTAATTAGACTAAAATTAATTTAGACCGTGGATGCTGTTATTAATTACATTTTCATTCGGCTCTTAAGATTTAAGATGGCTTTGGAATAATTTTTTCGGACTAATACTTTTTGACTTCAAAGTTGATTAATGCCTTTTTCCGCAATAACGGTTTTTAATAAATTACCAAAGAGATTGTTAAAAAATACTTAACAAATGCTTTTAAAACAATTAGCCGGTGTTTAATTTGATATAAGATTGTGCCTAATTTATCTTTTTTGACAAACTAAGCAGCAAAGAATAAAGGGTAGAATAGCGTGCCTCTAAGGAAAAAGCTTGATTAAAAAAAATAATAACTATATTGCATAGTTAATATTGATTATGATGAATCTCACATATTGCGTTCCCATTTTGAAAATTTTCAAAATTTCGGAAAGCATATTTGTATTTGTGCAAAAATTTTCAAATTTTTTTTTGCGTTTTTTTTTGCGTTTTATGACGTTTTAGGTCGACATAAATCAATTTCAAGCAAAAACAAAAAAACTTGTCGGTCGGTCGGTCAATCTGTCTGTTCGGGATATCTTATGGGAACGAAAACTTAAGAACGCTTTAAGCTAGGGACTTGAAATTTGACATACGCGTATGTTACCTAAAGTTTAAGCGGGATTGTTTTAGGTGAACATTGGGCTGCGGCAAGGGGGGCATATGGGGAAAAATATATTTTTTTTAGAAAAATTTGAAAATTGCAATATAGGGGTTTTTAAGATTGCTGAAATTGAATCTGATAATAAATTTTTTCTAACTCCACCCTTGAGGGGGTGAGGGGGTAAATATTTTTAAATATTTTCAATATTTTCGTAAAAATTGGTATATAGGGGTTTTTGGGGTTGGCAAATATGAAACTGAGAATATTTTTTTTCTAATTTCACCCCCTGAGGGGTGAGGGGTAGTTTTTGTAAAAACTGGTATATTGGGGTTTTCGAGGTTGCTGAAAGTGAATCTGATAATAATTTTTTTTCTAAATCTACCCCCTGAGGGGTGGGGGTAGTTTTTGTGAAAATCGGTGTATTAGGGTTTTTAGGGTTGCTGAAAGAGAATCTGATAATAAAAAAGTTCTATCTTCACCCCCTAAGAGGCGGGGGGGTAGTTTTCGTAAAAATTTCTATATTTTTAAGGTTGCTAAAAGTAAATCTAATAATAAAAAATCCATTTTATGCGCGGTGGTGTAAAATAGGAAAGCTCTTTTACTGGGCAGTGTATGTTTTACTATAAGTTATCTCAAAGCAGTATTATTTTGAAAGTAAATGTACAGGGCGTAACAAAAAAGGTGGGTTGGCTATACATAGCCATATTGTACTCACCGAAACAATGAAAAAGGTTCATATACAAAAATTGTCTAAAATCTTCGTCTCTGAGATACACCCCTTTAATACTGGCTAAAAAATTCGGTTTTTATTTAATAACTCAGGAACCCTTTGGCATACAGCAACGAGGTTTTGGATATGAACTAATTTTAAAAGGGCCCATCTTCATATGTTATTTTCATGTACTTATTTTAACCAGGGGCCTGCGAAACGCGGGGGCCTTATCATTTTTTTGCCCCAAACTTTTTTCTTTGTAACTGTTTTGTAATTTTATTATTGGTAAATGATTTCTCAGTTCAAGATACATAAAAAAGGTACTCTTTTTCTGTAGGATTAACCGTTTTCGAGAAAAAAAAATTTGAAGGTGAAATTTCAAGTTTTGGGGACTAAAAATTAAATACTAAAATGTTAGCCCCCCTGTACATCCTATGCATACTATGCATACAAAATATACCAAAAAAATATTCGGTTTATGTTATTTACGTTTACCAAATTTTGAGTTGATATCTTAAGCCGTTCAAAAGTTAAAGGATGGGCGGAATTTTGACACGCTCTGTATAAAAAAGAAAAACTAGTTAAGTTACAGCTTATTTTAGATAGCAATTTTATTAGATCCATGCACAGTGATTTCAAAAAAAGCCAACTACATGTAGCTACAATTCAACGCGTTAGGTTATAACGTAATTAAAATTTGTTAAAATTTGAGAGAAAAAGATAAGTAGGAAAAAAATTTGTTGTTTCAATTCCCTTTTTAAAATTCAATCGAGTTGGAAATACAAGCAGTAAACTGCACTATGGTCCGGGTGATACCCAAAAATGGCATTAATTCGGCTGTTTAAGTTACAGCTGTATAAAAATTGGTGTAAAACCGAATATGGCATTAAAAGTTACAAACTCAAAATGGTGGGTCCAATATGGCCTCTATAATAGTTTAATTTATTAATAAAGTTATACTTTAAATTGATAATGTGCTTTTTTGGGTTGCTTAAATTTAATTTGACAATAAGAATAAGAAATATAAAATGGCGTATTCAAAATGGCGGCAATAATCCTTAAATTTTTCTACGACCTCCAGTTCAAAAAATGTCACTTTCACAGGTCCGCCATCTTGTTTTTTGGTTTTGTTGATTTTAGTTTGTCATTGTAACCTAAATACTAAATTTCGAGTTACTACGACCTCGAGTTTGAAAAATGTAAGATAAATGCATAATCCATTTTTTTAATATTCAGCCGTGCATCATTTTACGTATTATTTTTTTATTGGCGAAACCAAAAAATCGACAAAAAACACCACTTTTTAAGAAACGGCATACCTTAAGCTACAATTTGGTGCAAAAAAAAAATAAAAAAAATCATGTGGAACTTCGGGGAACTTTTAAACGAAAGTATGTCAGAAGCTAAAAAATCTAAAGATCAATAAAGAAATAGCCTAAGAATTAAGTACACAAATTCCTTTTTATATAAATTATTACGGTAACTTATAGTTCATATAATGATGTAAGTCTACAACAAAAAGAAGAGGAGGTACAACTATTGCGTAAGAGAATATACAATTTACAAAATGAAATTTTTAAAACAATTTTACATCGGCACTTAGTGCTACTAAGAATGCCACATTTCTCGACGTTTTTGACCATTCTGAGTCGAAATCAGTAAAAAAAATTTTGCGTCTGTCTGTCTGTCTGTCTGGGTGTAAACTCTCTAACTCCATTTCTACATGAGATATCGACTTGCGGTTTTTTTGCATATTGTTTCTTATCGTATTCCGAAGAGCTGATTAGATTTTGGGGGTAAACGATTGGGGGTAAGGGGGTAAAAATAGGGTAAAACTCCTATTTTTAGCGTTTTTTGTTTATAATTCAGGCAATTATTATTGTATTTGGTTAATTTAGCACTTATATAAAAGATAATTTTAAATTGGTCAAAAAATGTTATAAACAACGTTTTCCTAAAACGCATTGTTTTCGAGATATTGGCGTTTAAAGCAGTAAAAGGTTTTTTTAGCATATCTCACATATGAATAACTCGATTTCAAAAAATTATATTTTGAATATAAGCTCTTTTTAAGTTACAGTTTTTTGCTAGAATAAAATGTTTTAAAGATACAGAATTTTAAATCAAACAAAACACCTAGTTTGAAATTTGCAAACTAGATGGCTCTAGTGTACAATAGTGCCGATGTTTCGACAGGGTGCTTGCAACGTTTCATCTAGTTTAAGTTTGAATAAGTCTCAGGCATAAAGTATTCAATAAATTTATTTCATATTTATGTTAAACATAGTTTAACTATCCATAATTATAAAGACAAAGTTTTTAAGTCTTAGTTTTAAGTCGAATTAATGCCAAAAATGAGGGCTTCGGACCATAGTGCACTGAGGCAAAATAGCCTTTTTATCATACTTTGGTGAAAAATAATCCAAGGCATTATTACGACTTGAATTGTTAAGAACGAAGCAAAAACGGTATAATACCAGATCGGCTTTTCTGCCCCCCTAACATTATTTTTTATCGACCATTTTCGTATTATAAAAACAAAGTCTCAAGACAATCCTCTCAGTGTCTTTATCTAGGACTATTTTTTTTACTTTTCCCTGTCGTCAGAAATAAAATAAAAAATTGATTATGCGAGTTTACTCGTACATTGAGGGTTCCGTGCCTTGCTTTTTTATTATTTTTCTTTTTCGTGCCTGTATCTCCAAGATTTCTAATCGTAAGCGCATATGACATTTTTTGTAGAGAAGTATGACATTTTTTGTAGAGAAGCTTTCTTTTGGTTTAATTTTCCTTTTATTATAATAGGTAATTAGTAAGCGAGGATTAACCGTTTTCGAGAAAAATTCATTTGAAAGTGCAATTTCATGTTTCAAAGACCAAAAATTAAATACTAAAATGTTGAAAACCTAAATTTCAATGATGTCGAAGACTGAGAAAAAAGTTTCTATACATGTAGGTCGAAAAGTTGGTCTTAATCCCTTTCGCTTCATTGTTGGATTTTGGTATACGGGATACACCCAATGCACCCTATTGGGTTTTAGTGGTATTAAACTTGGTACTTTAATTTAGGGCTTTGTAGGAGCCTAAATAACCCTGCGCGGCCTATAATCGTTATTATTTATTTATTGATATTTATTTGTTTTTTATTATTTATATCCAAGTATGGATATTTTAATACAGAGACTTTTTTAAAAAATCCATGGGTGGATAATATCCACTGGATATTCCAGTAAATATTCTAATTATAATAATATCAACGTATGGATATTTTGGTATTGACACATATCTTTGTTTTATTCTAATAATAATAATAATATCCAGGTATGGATATTTTGGTATAAATACATCTATCCAAGGGTGGATATTCAGGTAAATAAAAGGCACCTTTGTTTTGATCGCCCCTGATTAAAATAAGTACATGAAAATAACATACGAAGATGAACCTTATTAAGATTAGTTCGCATGTAAAACCTCGTCGCTCTATCTCTAAGGGTACCAGAGTAATGAATTAAAAATCTTATTTTTATTACAGTTTTAAATGGTCGTAACTTCCCTATTGTTTGTTTCCGGACCTATGTACCTATAGTGGTTTTTCATGTTTTTTGATGTAGAATCATCTCCTTTAATATGTTACAAAGGACTAAAACACCGTGTATATTTGCTAAGTAATAGATTTGCTTATTTAAAAACTAGTTAAACTTTGCTCGCCAGAGGGCGAGCACAATGACAGCCGCAAAACAAAAGAAGCGACGGACGACAAATAGCACGATTCGCTCACCGCAGTAATGAGAAGAATCTAGCACATGCACACATGCTTATTTTTGTTTTGACGGAAGTCAAAAGTGGCTTCCGTTTAGGCAGTTGTAGTTTTATGAAATAGTTTAATTTGAGTGGGGTTACGGTGCCCATCAGATCCACAAAAATAAACTTTTTTTTGCACTGATTTCTGGTTTTATTACTAAAACTTAATGTCTTGAATATAATCAAGTGCGGAAAATCCAGTTTTTTTGTTAGAATATATAGCAAAAGATTGTTAAAATACTCACGAATTTCTGTTTGATTTTTTTAATGCGGGCGTTGGTTTACGTTAACAATGGTTTGGTTTGGTAGTTTGCTGGTTTGGTGTTTTTTTTTAATGGGAGGTGTTGGTTTACGTTAACAATGGTTTGGTTTGGTAGTTTGCTGGTTTGGTGTTTTTTTTTAATGGGAGGCGTTGGTTTACGTTATTAATGGTTTTGTTTGGTAGTTTGCTGGTTTGGTGTTTTTTTTTAATGGGAGGCATTTTTCAGATACGATATTTCAGAATTTAGAAGGCGATATATTTTAAGAATCAAATGTTTATGAATGAATATTCCGCAATTTTTTTTACGAAAATACTATTATAAGCGAATACTTTTAGCCAATTAAAAAAAAACTGTTAGCTCGCAAAGAAAAAAGTAGATATTTTTGTAAAATTCTGCAAAAGAATGTTACATAACCTTAAAATAATTTTTACGTCAAAACAAAAATAAGAAAATCAGTGCGCATGCGCTGGATTCTTCTCATTACTGCGGTGAGTGAATCGTCAAATAGCAGAGATGTGGTCTCTGGAATTTTGCAGTTAGCACTATCAATATAAAATGTGTGTTGCATTTTTTTGTGTGTTCATGTTATTTCCATTTTCCCTCGCGCAAACACTGGCGCTTAAAAATGCATCGTTTTAGAGAACAAAGAAACAGCGTAAAAGCGAAACGTTAAAGGGCCTACGGAAATTGTTAATTTTCGAAAAATTGCCGAAAAATTGAAACACGCAAACACACAAATAGAAAACAAAATGACATTTTTATAATTGCTTTTCTTTATTGAAAGAATGAATAAACTCGAGAATATCAAAGGCATTTACATCAGACTTACACTATCTGATGTTTTGATTGAACTAACATTTTACATAATTTTTTATTCGATTGATTCTAAAAGCGACACTTTTGTTCATGTTTTACGGGCGAAAAGTTGAACTTTGTGGCCCTAGGGCCAAAAAGTTTTTTTCGCCCGCTAACTAAAACTTGTTATTTTTAAGCTTTTTAAAAGAAGATGCTTTACCTTTACTGTAATATTTATAAAGAAATATGACCTTTTGGTCACTTTTGGTCTTTGACCAGACACAGTTATTATAATAATTTCATACAAAATAAAAAAAAATCCATAACATAACCTCAAAATATATGTCAACTGATTAATCTGTATTCACCCACTAAAATAAATTAAAAACACAAAATTTGAATTGTAAAATCACTTTCAATATTTATAATATTCATAGAACGGTTTCACAAGTATTATTTTCACAACAGACACATTTTAACAAAAATTCATCACCAAGCTATAGCTTTTTTAATATGAAAATGAAACCGCAAGCTAAAGAAACGATTCAATTGTTTTTGTAGCGATTTGATTGGACAGCAATTTGTTATGGATAACTAGATAAGTAATAAGACAGCAAAAAGAAATATTTCTTGGACTTTAAAATTAAGTATATAATAATAATTTATTATAATTAGTAACAATCGAATAAAAAATATTGTATAATACACGGGTAAAAAGTTAAATTTCGATTTCGTAGGTTTATTACCCTCGGGCCGGCCCTACCGGCCGGCCCTCGGCTTCTAAAACCCTACTCAATAGAAAAATTTTACTTTTCGCCCTTGTATTATAAATAACTGTTATGGTTTATTATATTATAATTATTATAATATAATAGGCAGCGCGTTGACTGGTACTTCACACGAAGCAGGCCTTTCCACTCGCGTCCATGCAGCGCTTGATACGAGTCAGAGTATTTACTTTTTTTTATTCGTTTTTCTAAGTAATTAACATATTTTTAATTAGTAATACAAAAAAAACCGGTGTTAGAAAAAATGTTTATTCACAAGCATACAGAAAAACATTCTTTATATGCATTATAAAAAGTAGCAAAATCTATAATTTTTGTCAGTTTCTTTAAAAGTTAAAAAAGCTTTTCTTTTTTAATCTAGGTTAGATATGAATTCATATCTAACCTGGTTTTTAGCTTTTGGTTGTACCTCATAGATGGCGAAACAATCGCCTTTTCTGTAAACAGCTGTGGTTTTCGAATAAAATAATCTAACTTTTTTGTTTATTTTTACGAAAAACAGTAAGAAATAATATTTATGTATATATTATATGGTTCATACCAAGATTAATAATAGAAAATAACAGCTAGCCAATTATTTCAATTATTATTAAGTTGAAATTTACAGTGACGTTAGAAATCTGCAAAATTTCTGTAGAAGATCATTTAAAATTACGAATTTTACGAGATAATGTGTTATTTTATTATTCATGTTTGTGAATAAAATTATGAATTCCGAATTTTAAACAATATAAAAAGTACGTAATGGATTCTTTACTATTATAAGTTTTTTTTGTATTTTTTTTTCTATCGGCCTCAGAAAAATTACTAAAGGTTTAAAATTCAACGATGCTTGAAAAATTAAATTAATCTTCCAGGTAAATATTCCAAACAAATCTACTTAAAACAATCAAATCCGAAATAAATTAAATTTAAACTCGAACAAAACAAGAAAACAAAAAACTTTTTCAATACACCCTACAGGCTACAGCAATAAAACTTTAAGGACTTCTACACGCACAAAATATTCAATTTTCAACTAATAAAATATTTATAGAAGGCTGTTGAAAAATGAACTCTAAATTCAATAAAACCTCCAATGTATTAGATAAACTTTTTCGATAATATTTGGGGTAACGAAGACAAAACGGGACAAGACTACGAAGCAAGACCACTTAACTGCTAGATATATAAAAGGCTTTCGATTGTATGCCTCACGATCTCATTTTAGATAAACTAAACATTTACTCTCCTCATTTTTGTCAAATAGGATTCATATTTCTCAAAAAAGTAATATATTAATTGTGGTAAACTTTTTGGTTAGGTAACCAACACTTTAGTTTGAATAAATAGCTGTAAATCCATTGATTCATGTTGTGCCTCAGGGGTCAACCCTAGGTCCTATAATATTTGTGATTTTTATAAATGACTTTTTTATAAAGAAGATATAGTTATTTTGTTTTCGGTTGATACCGTGGTCACTAATCCTGCAGTATGTTAAAGCGGTTAAAATTACTTAACCTAAATATCTTATAAATTTGTCAAAAAAAAAGGCATGAAATCTTTTGAAAACTTATAAAATCGTATGAAGTTCCTTGAAATATTATGAAATCTCATGTAACATGATGAGCAAGTCCATATGAAACTTCATCAGATTAAAAACAAAAAAAAAGTATACTCGTGAAAAATAAATGGGTTTCATCAGCACACATGGACTTCCAGATAAACCACATCAAATCTGATGAAAGTTCATGGGATACCAAAGTATTTTCGTCGGAATTTTTTTATAGGGATCAAGTCCATAAAGTAATCTAGACTTTGGCTACTATAAACAGGTAAAAACTCCCTTACAAAACAAACCAAAAATCACAAAGTAATCAACAAGTGACCCTAAAACTAACGTGTTTTTTATATAATAATAGACGTTTATTGCCCAACAGTACAAACCATACAGGATATTCAAATATTTAGTACAAATCATTAAAATTAATCTATATAAAACCTAAAATACATCTTAAAGTAGAAAAGTTTATATCACACAATTGAGAGATATCATTGAAATTTTTACACATTACATATATTGGCGACTTATATAACAAGTTGGTATTGGCTCGGGGAACAAAAAATGTTAGCGAACGGCGCGTCGCATTTGGTACCAGAAAGTAAATTTGTGATAAGAGATCGCTACATTCAATCCTATTATGTATTAAATTATAAAAAAACGTTACTGATAAAATTTTCCTGCGAGTGCTTAAAAGTTTAAAATTATATCTTAACATTAAGTCAGATAAATCTGCTCCTCTAGGTGGGTACGATCTTTCTATTTTAAATGAAAAAAACTTAATAAATCTTCTCTGAACAGATTCAATCATATTAATATGGTTATTATAATATGGATACCAAATTAGGGACCCATACTCTAATTTTGATCTTACAAAGGAAAAGTATAACACTTTTAAGCAATGGGGATTGGTAAAATTTTTACAGCTTCGTATAACATAACCTAACATTTTTAGCGATGCCTTGACAATTGTTGAGATGTGTATATCAAAGGAAAGCAAAGAGTCAAAGGTTACACCTAGATCACGAATTGAATTTACACGCTCTAAAGTTGTTCCGTTTATGTTGTAATTATAAATAATTTGATTTAATTTTCTGGTGTAACTGACAACTTTACATTTTGATATATTAAGCCTTAAATTATTTTTTGTGCACCATTCATAAACAGCTTCGAGATTTGTTTGTAAAAATAAGCAGTCAAATATAGATCTTATAGCTATAAATATTTTTAAATCATCAGCGAATAAAAGTTTAAAACATTTTATAAAGCTAGGAAGATCGTTGATGAATATTAAAAACAACAGCGGACCCATATTTGACCCTTGTGGCACTCCTGAAGTAGCCAAATGCGTACCAGATCGATAATTATTAACTTCGACAAAAAAGGTTCTGCTCAAAAGATAGCTTTCAAAAAGTTCTAAAGGATTCCTATTAAATCCAATATTAAACATTTTATTTAATAGCAAAGGATGATCAATTTGATCGAAAGCCTTTTGAATATCGGTATATATAACATCGACCTGGCCCCGATTGTTTAACTCACTAGCCAAATACTGAGAAATTATTGCTAAATTTGAAACCGTAGAACGTTGTTCAACAAAACCGTGTTGATACGGTGACAACACATTTTTTACTTGAGAATATATTTTTTTGTAAATTATACTTTTAAACACTTTAGAAAAGTTACATAAGATTGAAATTGGTCTATAGTTCTTAACGTTCTTTGGGTCGCCGCTTTTCAAAACAGGACATATACGTGAAATTTTCCAAATATCCGGAAATTTCTTTTCACGAATTATTAAGTTAAACAGACTACATAAAGGATTTAACAATATATTACCACAATCTTTGACCAAAAAACTGGGATTGTTTTTAGTTTTTTTATAGCAATTAAAATATCTTTCTCAGTTATCGTATCCAAACTGACATGTTCCAAATGCACCCCATCATTATAGTTGTTTTGGTAGTTAACAAAATTAGGAGTAGTGAAAACACTTGCAAAATAACTACCAAATATTTTAACAATACTTTCAGGGGAATTTTGCTCAATATTGTCATAGTACATGTTGCCTGGTATCCGTGAGGTACCTTTTTTTCCCTGAATGTATTGCCAAAATTGAGAAGAATCATTTTTAATATTATTTTGCACATCACTTATGTGCTTATTGTAAGCCTCAGATATTAAAAACTTTGTTTCACGTCGAAGTTCCCTAAATTTATTTATTTATTATATGCCTTTGTTACACAATACTGCAATATGGCAAAAGTGATTAATTGATTTTATCAATGTACAGTTAAAATTTATTTAACGTATAAAGTCTCAGTTAAGAGTAAATTCTGGATTTTAATTGGAGTTGCCATGGTGATCACGTGCCAGATAATAGCTGAACTTTGATAAACCCAGACTAAGTCATCATGACTTTAGCCAATAAAAAGGTAAAAACTCCCTCACAAAATAAACCCAAATCGCAAAAAAAGTCAACAAGTGACTCTGAAAGTAACGTGTTTTCGATATGCCTTTGTAACACAACGTCTTCTGCGTTAACGAATGTTAATAAGACAGCCGTTCGTCGGGGCTCGGAGCAATTTGTTACCCTTCGAAATGTATTTAGACTGGCAACAAGTGTACGCCTGCCTTTGCCTATAGCCCAGTCTGTAGGTACCCAACTTTCTTCGTGAAAAGCCTTGCATTAGAAAAAAAATAATTGAAATTTTTTTATTGATATTATTTACGTTTCTCGATGTTTTATATCCGAAAAAGTTGATTTCGTCAAAAAAAATTATGCCCGTCTGTCTGTCTGTCTGGAAAAATTGTAACCACGATAAATCGAGAACGCTTTGAGCTAAAGACTTCAAATTTGGACCATAGGATGCTTATCAACAGTCCTAGACTGGGATTGTTTTTGATAAAACTCGAGGGGGTAAAATGGTGTAATAATTAAAAAATAATAATTTTTTCAAAAGGTTTTCTTTATTTAAAAATATGGTTTTTGAAAAAAAAATGTTTTAATGAACCTAGACCTACAGTGGGAAGTATTATTTTGTTGGCAGCAGTATTTTAATAAATATAGTAGGACAAGGTTTCATTAATAATATATTTAAATTTCGGCATCGAAATCCGTTCTAAAATTATTTTTAAAAATTGACAGAAAGTTAGCATTTTCCTAGGTTTTTTTCAAAATAATTCAAATTGGTTAGCATTTGAAAAAAAATCTTAAAACTTAAAAATACAGGTAAGTTAATTTTTATAGGATATGATAATTTTATTTTTTTATACTAATATAATTATAATTTAAGCGTCCTAGAGCACTTTATTATAACTTATTATAATTTTTAAGGTTGAATTAAACGACTATGGTCTGTTTCATCAAGCAAGACAGTAAACTAAAAATCGCACAGTAAATATTTTTACAACAGGTTTGAATAGTATATGTTTATGTATAGAATATAGTTCTATATGTTTTATAAAGTAAACTACGCAGTATATTCGCATATCCAATATTCGAATCAGTTTTGAAAATATTTACTGTGCCATTTTTTATTTACTATCTTGCTTGATGAAACAGACCATAGAGTCACAAAAAAAAAATAGTTAGGCCATTTTCTTTCACACCAGTCAGTGGAACTCATTTTTCTAAAGAACTTTGTTTTATGATTTTTTCTATCGTCATGTGTTTCTAAGTTATTTAAAACGAAAACTTCAAAAAGCAAAGTTGCTCAGAAAAAAATGCCCTATCGTTTGATGAAATAAAAAGTCATATCTGCCAAAAAAAAATGTTACCGGGGTAAAAACAAAGCAACTCGATAGATTATATTCATTTTTGCTTTAAGTGATCCTTGAGACATATAATTGATTTGAATTAAACTACTAGTAGAGTCCAAACCAACAAAATATTAGTTAAGCCCTTTTCTTTTACACCAAGTGGAACTCATTTTTCTAAAGAACTTTGTTTTATGATTTTTTCTATCGTCACGTGTTTTTAAGTTATTTAAAGTAAAAAATGGCCTTTTTGATCGCAAATAACTAAAAAACAGTTGAAACGAAAACATCAAAAAGCAAAGTTGCTCAGAAAAAAATGCCCTATCGTTTGATGAAATAAAAAAGTCATATCTGCCAAAAAAAAAATGTTACCGGGTTAAAAACAAAGCAACTTGATAGGTTACATTGATCTTTGCTTTAAATGATCCTTGAGACTTATAGAATGGATTTACTCCTTCTACCTCGAGTGTAGTGCTCTAGGACACTTTAATTATTTATCACGGCCGTGATTAATGGGCCTATTAATCACGGGTCTGTAAAATTAAATCGTTTAAAATTTAAAACGACAGTGGACAAAGTATAGAATTCCTCTCGCGTATAATAGTTTTTAAGGACAGAAATTTTTAATTTTAAACAAAATTATAAAAATATTAATTTATTATTCCATCAATCTATTTTCTAATCATCGTACAGAGTGATATTGGTAGACTGACAGTTTCGGGCTGCTGGCCCTCTTCAGTACCAAGAGTCAACTCTGCACGCTTCAACTTGCTACCATTCAAAGTCTCCAGATTAGGAGAGGTATGAGTAGTTGTCTACATCTAGAAATAGATGGCGCACAAGTCTACATCAATCTAATGGCTATATTCCTTTTGCGAGTAAAGTCTAAAAACGTTTTCTTAATCAGCGTGCAGAGTTGACTCTTGGTACTGAAGAGGGCCAGCAGCCCGAAATTGTCAGTCTACCAATATCACTCTGTACGATGATTAGAAAATAGATTGATGGAATAATAAATTAATATTTTTATAATTTTGTTTAAAATTAAAAATTTCTGTCCTTACCAATTTTACGTCTAACCACCCGTTAGTGGTACTATGTGCTTGAGACACACAAGTCTTCAACTTGCTACCATTCAAAGTCTCCAGATTAGGAGAGGTATGAGTAGTTGTCTACATCTAGAAATAGATGGCGCACAAGTCTACATCAATCTAATGGCTATATTCCTTTTGCGAGTAAAGTCTAAAAACGTTTTCTTAATCAGCGTGCAGAGTTGACTCTTGGTACTGAAGAGGGCCAGCAGCCCGAAACTGTCAGTCTACCAATATCACTCTGTACGATGATTAGAAAATAGATCGATGGAATAATAAATTAATAGTTTTTAATCATTTGGATGATTAGGGCACTCGCCTTTTGGCTCGTGTCCTAAAACTCAACGTCATTGATTAATAGCCATTATTATATGCTCATTGAATAATATACTAATATTGACTATTGAAAAATAAAAATAACCTTAGTTATAGAAAAAATACTCAATGTTATCGTTTCAGGACTTTTTTCGAATATTAAACAATAAGGAGATATTTAAAAAAAAAACTTCCGGATCGATTTCGAGGTCGCAAAATTCATGAATGGACAGCAGTCCAATACGTTAGGCAACATAAATTTAGGTCTTCAATACCAACCCAAAAAGAAAATTCCCTAATAATATTATATTTGGATTTTATCATAGTGCAGCAAAAAAATGTGCATGATATGCAAAATTATTAAAGAATACATAAAACAGCTTATTAAACACAAAAACAAGTACAAAATTTTTACCCACAACGGGGTATTTATTATAATAAATACCCCGTTGTGGGTAAAGATTTTGTTATCAATGACTGTCAAATTAAGGAGTAGGTCATAAGTTCCCTAGGAAACTTTAGACCTACTGTAAACATAGCTGTGTAAAAATAAAAAATAAATAGTTTTTTATTTAAAAAAAAAATATCTTACCTTAATGTAATTTAAAATATAATCTTAAATGTTATTTTTACCTAAAATATGCATAATTTTATTTTAAAACAATAAGAATTATACTTTTATCTCTTTCTGTAGAACTTCTCTCTTTATCTAATCTAAATAGACGGCAGTCCATTGTTAAGGAACCCTTGTCCTACGATTATTCATCAGAAATTGCAAACCTGACTTTTTTCCAGGTGATTTAACCGACATAGCGACTGGGCTTCGATCGATTTTAAACAAATTTGCTCTCAATATTTAGACGATACCTACTGAAAAGGTTTCCTTTAAGTTTTTCGGTATTTGTTTTTCAAATTTTCTAGGCGAACGCATGGCATCATTTTAAGTAATCTGTCAGATACACGATAAAGAATCATGCATGTTTGTTACTAAAATTCTTTTTTCTATTTTGCGACTCTTATAAGCTCATAATCACACGCATTTTGCGTGTTCTTATGGGCCCATAAGAGGTCTCTACTTTTTTTTTCCTTTAGGTTGGCAACAGACAAAAGTCTATCTCTTGACGTTTGCCGTGCAATTGTGAACGTCGGTTTAAAGTTTAATTTTCTAAAAAATTTTGTGTTTAGGTTATGTTTTACCGTGTTAAAATTGTGGCTTGGTTACTTGCAGTGGAAAAGAGAAGAAATGACTATAAAATATATCAAAATAATATTCGTTCTTAGAATTTTAAAATGGCGAAAACTGTAATGCCAATTCGAAACAAAAATCCCTAAATCAGTCATCAATTTAAATGTAAGTTTTTTAAAATTGTATAAAGCACTCGTTTCATAACACGTTTTTAGCGCACTAGTACTTTAGAAAACTCACCGCAAGCGGCTCGTTTTCTAAACTTGTACTCGTGCGCTAAAAACGTATGTTATGAAACTAGTACTTTAATATACTATTATGTAGGCGATATAGCAAATGAGATTTATTCAAATATTACAAAGAAAAAAAAATGTCATCAATTACACAGCCCCACAAAATAAAAGGTCGAGATCCGTGAGACAGACCATGATATTCCAAACTAATCTATTAATTAAAATTGTAATATCACATTATTGCTTGTCAAGAAAATTTTTAGATTTTACAGTTTTTCTTGATAAGCAAATTACACAGGGCCACAAAAAGTTTTTTTTTTGTTTAACTATTACACGTCAGGATTTTGACATAACCTCAAAAAAACACTCGAAAAACTACTGAAACCGCTAAAATCATCTACTCCAAGTTCGTAATTTCGTAACCCCATAATCCCCTAACCTCGGAATACCATTGCTCCATAACCTCAAAACCCCATAACCTCATTAAGTAGAAAAATCTGGTTCGGAAAAACAGTACAATTACGTGAAATTTGCTTGTAGAACATAGTTATGAATAAGTAACTGTATAACCCTAAAATTCCATCACACCTCCTAACCTCTTCACTCCGTAACCCCATATATTATAACCTCTCAACCCCAATCATCCTATTCTGAGTCCGATTTTCGAAATCATAAGAGTTTTGTGACTGAAGTCATGAATCAAGGTCTACTTCATTATTTTTTTAACCGGACTTCTCCACAGAATAGGATAAAAATACATAGGAATAACATATTGAAATCCAAGACTCAGATTTTTTTTGTGGGCCTGTGTTATTTTATAAAACTTCAAATGGGTAGGTAAAAACCTCTTAAAATACAACTGATCATGTTTAACACCGCAGGCAAAAATCTTTAGAAATATTGATGCTTCACATTTTCCAGTTTGATGGATCATATTTTATTAAATCTATTAACAAAAATGGAGATATTAGCGCCTCAGGCTAAATTTTTTGAAAAGCTAACAAGCAAAATAGTAAAAAAAAGTAATTTTAAAAACATTAAATTTGAGGGCTTCGGGGGTCTGAACTTGTTCTAATAATTTGATGGCTCGAAAATAGCATCAAAGTTGCCTGAAGGCATGCGCAGTGACTGAATCATTCTTGCAACAAAATTGCATAGCACCAAACTTGCGTACAAATTGCTCCGTTAAAAGACGTCTTTAACATGAAATATTTCCCAAAAATAAACTGTTTAATTTTTTATTAATAATTCTACATGTTGTACATAAATAGTATCATACATTTTTAATATTATTATATCCTATATAGAAACGTGATATTATAATATTCCAGTCAACAGGATATGGTTTACTAATTAATATTTCATATAATATTGATTTTCTACTATCGTATACTATTAAGTCACTCTAGCTAGCGGCGTCAACCGTCGTATAGTTACAAAAATAAAATAGTTTAAGCTTCACTGATAAAAAAATCTAAAAATAGTACAACCGAACGTTGTATTAACAAGTTTGGAAACGTTCAAGTATTACGTAACGCAAAATATGACCATTTTTGACCTCCCCTCCCATTTATGACGTAACATTTTTTTTTACAAAAAGTGAAGAAATTGAAAGATAATTACGCTTTAAGTATTAAACCGGTTTTCAACCGGTTATTGCTTCCGTGTTTTAACCAAACACCGGTCCGAGGTAATTTCCGCAACCGGTTAACCGAAAATACAAAATTACACAACTAAAACATATAGTGTTTGTAGAAAAAATAAACTACCGACGAAATCTTTTTGTGTTTTATTCAATTTGTGAAGAGGTGACTGGAAGGTGAAATCTATTTGAATTTGTTATAAACCTGTACTCTGCAGAGATCTAAAACCTCTAAACTTGTTTCCGTATGCGTGCGACGAAATAAGATCAAGCGTGTACCATGTACGTTATTTTATTGGTTAAAATCACGCGCATACGGAAATAAGGTTTTTATTGCAAGTAAACTAAGTCATTTCGTTTGACTTATCTAAGCAATGCGAATTAATTTCTTTTTTTGCTCTAACTTTTTCGTTTTTAATATACCTATTGGGCTTAATCTAATATTCATTTGTCACCGTTCATTTCATTAGTTAAATCCCTTAATAAAATGTTCGTAAAACCATTACTCACTACGGTTAAATCGTGGATCGAAGATGATCCAGAACTAGAGTTCGACGGCAATATTTTACACTGCACATTTTGTAAAAAAGACTTAACCTGGGAAAGAAAAACTAATATTTTAAGACATGCGAATACAAAACCCCATAAAGGAGATAAGGAGCAAGGACAATTTAATATTTAAAGTAAGTAAAATAATACAAAATTAATTTTAATCACAAGTTATAAACGTCACGTGACCTTTTATTGTGAATAAAAAACGATTAGCCAGGCAGATTTTTTTTTAACTTGGTAAAACTAATACCCAGCCACCATGCCACAATACTATAAAATTAAATTTGGATTATTAAATCGTAATTTTCAAATTGTTATTTTTTTAATTTTTTTTTTACTGAAATAAAACGTTACGGGATTTATATAATATTTATATAATTTTCTTTGGTAATGTAGTAGTTTGGCAACATACACGGTGTATTTGAAATAGGGTCGGAAATTTTAACAGATGGTTTTTCATCATAAAAAATGACAAAAAGTTCCTATAAACATATGTCTAAAAATGCGTCATAAGGGAGCTACGCCCCTTTGAAAGTGGCTAAAAAAATGTATGTAATTTTCACGTACTTATTTAAACCAGGGGTGTGCGAAACGGGGGGGGGCTTATCAGTTTTTTGTCCTTAACTTTTTTCTGTGTAACTTTTTTGCAATTTTATTTTTGAAATATGATTCCCCAGGTCAAAATATATAAAAAAGATACTCTTGTTGTAATACTGTAGGATTAATCGTTTTCGAGAAAAATTCATTTGAAGGTGAAATTCCACGGTTCGAGGACGAAAAATTAAATACTTAAATGTTGAAAACCAAAATTTTAACATGTAAAGCAAGAAAATAATAAAATAAAATTAAACATTGAACATATATAAAAATATGGCAAATCATGGATGATACATAATATAATATAATAATATCTTTAATACCTAAAATAAATAAATAGAAAACGAACAAATAAATATTAAATAAAAAAAATAAATAAACAAAAAATAAATAAATAAAGAAAATAAGAAAAAAAAAATAAAAATAAAAATAAAAGATGAGCCATAAATAAATGAATAAACAAATAAATAAACAAGTAAATAAATAAGCAAAAAACAAGTTAGTTTTTTCTGTATTGAGGCTAAGAAGGCTCATATCTAGCCATTCTTTTATTTTCTTTAGACCATCTCTGCCTCTTGGTAAACAATCTCCCATGTATCACCTATAAAAACTATCGCAGTATCATCTGCATATGAAAAAATTTCCCCTTTGAAGTTTTTAATCAAATATATACTGTTGATATATATCAAAAACAATATTGGGCCCAAGACTGTCCCCTGAGGTACACCCCTGGTAACAGTCATTGGGTCAGTTAAAGTATTTTTAACTTTAACTTTTTGATGACGCTGCGATAGGTAACTTTTAAATAGGGTCAGCCAACGATATTGTTAGTAATTTCACAAAACAATTTTTAGAGTGTATGAAAACATAGTAAAAATGGCTTGACCTCCAGGCCACCATTGTTTTTTATTTTTGTGTGGTTGTGAAGCCTATTTGAGGTTATCTCAAAAACCTGACGTGATGGGGTAAAATGGACCTCGGATTCGGTTTCAGACACCCCAAAAATAATACCAAATATCAATATTTTGTTTTTTATTATCTTATATTGTTTAGCTTTCATTCTTTATATAGTAGATTTTTATAAGTCCCTTATGCGCATGACGTACTAGCTTGCGTCAAGCAATATTTCAGTTTAGTTGAAAAGAGTTAGTAAAACAGCACGGTCGGCAGAATACGTTAAATTCTTCAGGGGCGCGATACTCACGCCACTATCGCTTCCAAAGAACAAAAATAACAATAGTTTTTCGTAATGAATCACGCTATGGAAAATACATCCAATAAATAACATTTCGCGTAGAACGAGTGCAAATAGGACTTATGCCATTTCTCCGAGGAAACATCATCTTGGTCCCAAGTACAAGAAGACACCTGGAACAATACAAGTAAGTCTCTATTTTGCCTCACGTGACAAAGGTCCTTCGAGAAAACACCCCAGCGGTTAACATATATTATAATAATATTTAAATAATTCTTTTCATATCAATATATATCAACATTAGTAGATTGTATTATAATACAATTATCTATTATTTAGATACTACGTCTGTATCTACTAATTTACATTGAAGACCCTTCGTGTCTGCAATCAGCTGATAAATTTGACACAACCGAATGATTAACTATTAATTTCGGTTTAAATTACATACAATACCATGTTATGTAACATTAATTTAAATAAGGATCATATAATACTACACGGATAAAACTGCTGTTCTAATAATATAAATATGTTATACGATACAACAAGTTGTAGAATTATGAGAAGAACAATAAGCAATAATTGCTTAATACAATTATTGTATTAAATACAACAAAATGTGTTGATACATTAATGTATCTTATACCATGTTTAATGCACAAGTACGGTAAAAATAAATTACATATAATTACATAGTCCGTAAATGTTAATATGTTGCCATAGACCGGAATGGTAAAAATTACATAGTCCGTAATGGTAATGTTTTGCATAGACCGGGATAGTAAAAATTACATAGTCCATAATGGTAATATTTTGCATAGACTTTTTATTATAAAAACAAACGTAAAAAAACGATCAGCTTGAACGATTTTTTTTATATTTGCCTACAATACTTATGGTGTGTTTAATAATTTTTTAAAAAATTAACATACAGTCATATTAAAAGTGCTTTTAAAACAACTTAAACGCTACGATATTTCAAAAACGCTTTGACATAGTTACTTGAAATTTGAAAAAAAATATTTACTACTTAGAAAATGTTTATTATTCCATCAATCTATTTTCTAATCATCGTACAGAGTGATATTGGTAGACTGACAGTTTCGGGCTGCTGGCCCTCTTCAGTACCATGAGTCAACTCTGCACGCTGATTAAGAAAACGTTTTTAGACTTTACTCGCAAAAGGAATATAGCCATTAGATTGATGTAGACTTGTGCGCCATCTATTTCTAGATGTAGACAACTACTCATACCTCTCCTAATCTGGAGACTTTGAATGGTAGCAAGTTGAAGACTTGTGTGTCTCAAGCACATAGTACCACTAACGGGTGGTTAGACGTAAAATTAGTAAGGACAGAAATTTTTAATTTTAAACAAAATTATAAAAATATTAATTTATTATTCCATCAATCTATTTTCTAATCATCGTACAGAATGATATTGGTAGACTGACAGTTTCGGGCTGCTGGCCCTCTTCAGTACCAAGAGTCAACTCTGCACGCTGATTAAGAAAACGTTTTTAGACTTTACTCGCAAAAGGAATATAGCCATTAGATTGATGTAGACTTGTGCGCCATCTATTTCTAGATGTAGACAACTACTCATACCTCTCCTAATCTGGAGACTTTGAATGGTAGCAAGTTGAAGACTTGTGTGTCTCAAGCACATAGTACCACTAACGGGTGGTTAGACGTAAAATTAGTAAGGACAGAAATTTTTAATTTTAAACAAAATTATAAAAATATTAATTTATTATTCCATCAATCTATTTTCTAATCATCGTACAGAGTGATATTGGTAGACTGACAGTTTCGGGCTGCTGGCCCTCTTCAGTACCAAGAGTCAACTCTGCACGCTGATTAAGAAAACGTTTTTAGACTTTACTCGCAAAAGGAATATAGCCATTAGATTGATGTAGACTTGTGCGCCATCTATTTCTAGATGTAGACAACTACTCATACCTCTCCTAATCTGGAGACTTTGAATGGTAGCAAGTTGAAGACTTGTGTGTCTCAAGCACATAGTACCACTAACGGGTGGTTAGACGTAAAATTAGTAAGGACAGAAATTTTTAATTTTAAACAAAATTATAAAAATATTAATTTATTATTCCATCAATCTATTTTCTAATCATCGTACAGAGTGATATTGGTAGACTGACAGTTTCGGGCTGCTGGCCCTCTTCAGTACCAAGAGTCAACTCTGCACGCTGATTAAGAAAACGTTTTTAGACTTTACTCGCAAAAGGAATATAGCCATTAGATTGATGTAGACTTGTGCGCCATCTATTTCTAGATGTAGACAACTACTCATACCTCTCCTAATCTGGAGACTTTGAATGGTAGCAAGTTGAAGACTTGTGTGTCTCAAGCACATAGTACCACTAACGGGTGGTTAGACGTAAAATTAGTAAGGACAGAAATTTTTAATTTTAAACAAAATTATAAAAATATTAATTTATTATTCCATCAATCTATTTTCTAATCATCGTACAGAGTGATATTGGTAGACTGACAGTTTCGGGCTGCTGGCCCTCTTCAGTACGAAGAGTCAACTCTGCACGCTGATTAAGATTGATGGAATAATAAATTAATATTTTTATAATTTTGTTTAAAATTAAAAATTTCTGTCCTTAGAAAATGTTTGTTCCAAAAGTCTCTGTGTCAAAGCTTTTTTGAAATGTCGTAGCGTAAAGTTCATTTGGTTTAATAAACCAAACGATTTGCACCCTTAATACGAGTATAAACTGCTTACATATTTCTTTAAAGATCTATTGGTTGATAAAGATCGTAATTTATAATGAATGTAAATTTTAGGCAACAAATAAAGCATTTAAATATCGTACATAAATAATATTTACCTTTTTTACACTTTTAACACTTTAACCTAGCAGCATGCGTCGCTATCTCTCTAACAATAACAATATTAAACGGTCCTTCTCATGATGCGACGCCTTCTTGGTTATTGTCCAAAGCGCACGCGTGTCTTAAAATAACATAGCCCGACATTGTAAAATCATGTAAAAAATATTAAATCAATGTAAATATATTTTTTTACAATCTTTTACATTCTTTTACATTCTTTTACGTTCTTTTACATTCCTTTACATTCCTTTACATTCCTTTACATTCCTTTACATTATTTTACATAAATTCATGAATTATGCATAGTCCAGAATAGTATATTTACTATTCCGTACTTTGTAAATTCATGTATTTTTACAATATTTTACATGCAGTTTTACCAGTGTATAGTTACCGCTCGTCTTCGACTTCAAATTTGGAACACATAAATAAGACAACTTAATCTATATTTTGGCGTATTTATAATATAAAATCCTAAGTGAACACTTCAGCAATCAACTTTTGTTTGGAATCAACTGTAGATAATTAAGTCTATATTAACTGGTAAAAATGTAATTTTGATATATTTGTTAATAACGCCACAAATCGTTTGATCTGTCTACCGTGAATCACCCAGTATATTATATATTTGCTGCTATTACATACAAAAGAAAACTACATTAGGAAAATTAAAAACGCTGCTGTGTGGTTTCTATAGACCAGACAATACTAAAAACACATGAAAGAAAAATGCTTTATTCATTATCTATCATTCATTTAGTTAATTAATATTAAGAATAGAAAAATTGAAAAAAGCTCATTTTATTCGTAAAAAATAATAGTATTATTCCAAAAACTGGATATGTCTGCAACATACAACTGATATGTCAAAATAAAAAAATGTTTAGGACTCGGTTAGCCCTCGTTTTAGCGGCTTAGCAACAAAAAAGATGGCACACAATAGTTATTTATGGTACTAGTGGGTAACGCGAGGCGTCAGCCAAGCAGGTTAATTTTCGAGAGGGCAATATCGGTTTACCCATGAGTGCCATAGAAGGTTTTATCCAATAAATAGCTTAGGAATTCATATTTTTATTAAAAATTTTAATGACATTTACAAGAAAATAATTTGGCAAGTGACAGTTGAGTGGGTAAAATAAATAATTATCCACTCAATAAAGTAAAAGCCACGCGGGGGTTATTATTGAGTTTATCTATTTAAAATAAAGCTGGTCATTGTCTTATTATCTGTATGTATTGGATAAATGTTATTTTTTGATTTTATCACAGTCCAAATAACTTTGCAATAATGCACATTTTTATTGCGCTGTGCAAAAAAAATATTATTTTTGGGTTGGTATTAAAGGCACAAATTTAGTTGTCTAACGTATTGTAGTCAAAGAAACACTATACTGTCCTGCTAAGACAAGTTGTCCTATCTGCAAATTGCATGTTTTGAGATATGGCCTATTTTATAGTTTTTCTTTGCACTTTTTAAAAACATGTTTAAATAAATATGGCGTTGGGTTCTGCTTTGTTTTAAATCAAAAATACGTGATATTTTTTAAAAAGCAAATATTTTTTTGTCAGAATAATAAATTGTCATACTAGATGCATTTGTTCTATCTGAGAAAGTTAGGACAAAATGATCTAAAAAGTCCAATCAAATTACTAAGATAATGTAATGTAATGTAATGTAATGTAATGTATTTATTTAACCATGAAAGATACATTGAGTATATATGGCAAGTCACAAAAAAATAGATATATACACATATATGTTAATTTTACACTAAACAAAAAAATAAATAAATTATAAACAAATTACAAGAAATACAAAAAATAGTAACATAAATAATATGCAAAGATAGGTAAAGTACAAATAGATTAAAATGTAATATATTCATTAATAGAATAAAAAACCTTATCTATCAAATAATCTTTCACTGATTTTTTAAATAAATTGTAATTTTCAATACTTTTAAGTTCCCTAGGAAGATTATTATAAAAACGTATACAGGAATATGAAGGAGATTTCTTGTAAAAAGCGTTCTTGTGTTGAGGTATATGTAAGATATTACTATTTCTAGTATTATAGTTATGGATATCTGAATTTCTTATAAAATCAAGATAATTCTTTTTTACATATAACACACATTTAAAAATATAAATACTAAATACAGTTAAAATTCGTTTGTTTTTAAAAACTTCTCTACAGGTATGTCTAAAAGGCAAATTAAATATTAGTCTTAGTATCCTTTTTTGAGCTACAACTATTCTATTAATGTCAGTGGAACCACCCCAACTGATAATATTATAGGAAAGATGAGAATAAACTAAAGCATAGTACATCGATAATATTGCTGGTTCGTTTAAATCACCTTTCATACGCAAAATACCAAAATACGCGCTGTTCAACTTTTTACAGACCATGTCAATGTGATTTTTAAAAGTTAGCTGTTGGTCAAATATGGTACCAAGGAAATTAGTTTTACAACTTAGATCCAAGTCAGGTATATTAAGTTCTTGTGGGAGACATCTTCTCTTAAAGAAATTCACAGCAACTGTTTTAGATTTGTTAAGTATAAGTTTGTTTCTCTGGCACCACGATTCAAAATCACTAATAATATCCAAAATTAAATGATATAATTCTTGGGGACATAAACAAGAAATTATTATAGTAGTGTCATCTGCGAAAATAACAATAAAAGCACGTTTAATATATTCTGGTAGATCATTGATATAAATCAAAAACAAGAGTGGACCTAATATTGATCCTTGGGGCACTCCTAGTTTAGAAAAAAATATGTTTGACCTTGTTCTCCCGTTTAATTTAATAAAAAGTTTTCTATTCAACATGTATGAGTATACCCAGTCTGAAATATTTGAAGGAACCCTAAAACTTCTAAGTTTAGATCTCAGAAAATCAGGTCGTACCGTATCAAATGCCTTGTTTAAATCAAACTGGATACTTACCACATACTTGTTGTTATCTAACTCAGAGTAAACAAAATCTAAAAACTGATATGAGGCCGATTCAGTTGATTTCTTTTCGCGAAAACCATGTTGTGAATCTGTAATCAGGTTATTGTTTTCTAAAAAATCTCGTAATTGTTTAAATACAATTTTTTCCATAATTTTGGAAAAAGAATTTAAAATAGATATCTGTCTGTAATTATCTACACTTTCAAAATTACCTTTCTTATGTAAAGGGGTAATTAAGGCGGTTTTAAAAGTATTTGGAAAATAACCCTGTATGATGGATTGATTAATCAAATAAGTAAACGGTTTAACAACCAAGTCTAGGATTTTCGTGATAACATTAATCGATATATCGTCTTCCCCACATGAATTTTTGTTTTTAAAGGAGTTAACAACTTTAATGACTTCCCATTCTTCAATGGGATGTGATATAAAGGGAACTTGTATATTACAAATTGATTCAGTACATGGCAGAGACATATTTTGCCCAAAGTGATTGTTTGCCGTCCTCTCAGCTATATCTGAAAAATGAGACCCGAATGCGTTTGCAATGTCCACCTCATTATAAAGTAATTTAGAATTAAAATTAATTTTATTTATTTCTCTCCTACAGTTAGAACGCCCTAATTTATTATTTATAATTTGCCAGGTTGTTTTTGACTTATTTTTACTATTGTTAATCTTATTTGAGAAATGTTTAATTTTGGCATTGCTAATAGTATATCGGTATTGCCTTTTAAATGATTTATATTCTTCAGCCGTTATTAGATTCTGACTTAAGAGACTAAACAAAAACTTCAATTGTATACCAATGGTTTGATTAAGCCAACCTTTTTCATTCCTACTTTTATTGGCAGGAAGTGTCTTTTTCTTAATGGGACAAGAGACGTTGTAACACCATTTAACAGATTGCATAAACCAATCGAATGCAGCCTCAATATCAAGACAAAACATTCCATCCCACAATATAGGTTTTAATCTGGTTCTTAATTCCTCAATATTAGCGTAACCATTTTTTCTGTAACTAACTGATTTTAATGTACTATTTTTAGAAGTTAATATATTTGCGGAAAAAAGGTGACAATAATGGTCCGCAATATTAGGATTAATGACTTGGCAACTGTAACATTCTGATGGAATATTGGTAACCAAATAGTCTATACTAGATTTGCTAGTATGACCATGTTTATTAGTAAAAACCCTGGTATTGCATGATATGTAGAGTTAGTCCTATTCTTATCCTATATTCGTCTAGTAAAGACTAGTTAGGACAATTTTATTTAGAAAACATTGAAAATTTTTCACAAAGGACAAATATCTTAGGCTAATTTTTAGGATTTGAGTTTTAGATAGGATATTTCTGTTTAGTAGGCACATGGGGCTAGTGTAAAGCAATACAATGGTTTGCTTATCTCAAAAAGTGATTTTTTGCAGATAGGACAACTTGTCTTAGCAGTACAGTATAGTCTGAAACACGTTTAGAATACATATTCTACTCGTGGATCGGTCATATTTCCAAATTTGTTACAGAATATACTAGTTTCGATCAATTACTTATATCTGAAAAAAGTGGGACGCAAAAAAAAAACCTGTAAGCCGATTTTTATTTTTTTCAGTGGTGTAAATTAAGGTTTTAAAATGTAGAAAGAAGTATATTGATGCCATCTTTATTATTTCTGCGTTTTAATCTACGATGCCTAGTAGCCTAGAATACCTGGAATACCTAGAAATATCGGGTAATATTAAACTCATAATTACGTGTTGTAGACTATACTTTATCTTCGACTGCAAATATGAATGGCTTTAAACTGCGGACAAGGTCAAAAACCATGTTTTTTGTGACTTGACATTGTAAATGCAACCAAACACATATTTTTAAATAAAGCAATTAATGTTATTTAATAATGTTATCAAATTGGTACTTAAAAAAGATTTTTATTTAATTTTAGCACATATTTACAAATTATAATGCAAAAATTGAAGGTTATGTCAGATTGTTGTGACAGATATCAGGTTTAAATATTTAACAATGGAGCAGTTTTAATTTTTTGATAAAAAACTGGTCAAATATTAAGAAAAACTAATAAACTTTATGTAATTTTAACGCAAAACTTTAAATTGCATTAAATTATTCAATCTTTCATGGTAAAATATATATATTTTTGCTAATTTTGCTACAGTTTTCTTTACTTTTATAAACAAGAGATGGCACTACATGTGCTTATTCTAACACTTGATACGGAATATTCATACCATATCTAGAGCTAGAACGGATTCATTCTGTGTTTGAAAAGTGTGTGTATTTGCTTACATTCTAAAGCAGTCGTAGAAAAATATTTTACTAAGGCATGACTTTCTTTGTGGAAAGTGACACGGTAAAAGAATTCAATAATAAATGCAATAAAAACGACATTTAAAGACAGCTGAATGAGTAATAAGGTTGAAACAAAGTCACATGCTTTTCGTACCACTCTCGTTTCAACTTCACCTATTTTTCAATAGTCACTCTATATAGGGGCGTCGGCCAAAGTAAAGTATAGCCACAAAATCTCAGGGCTGGCATGGTTTTGACCAGGGCGGTAAAAACCAGTGGTATTTACCAGTTTTTACCACTGAGCAAAATAACGGGTGGTAAATACCATATGGTTTTTACCTGGTAAATACCTGTATATACCGGTATACCGGTAAAAATCACAACGAACATCCCACTGGGATTTTGTTATGTGCTAGAGTAAGAGCTAAACAAATATTTTCAAATAGATTTCTAATAAATACTTTTCGAAAAAAAAATGAACCGACCTCTATGTCTCTAAAAAGTAAAAAATAAAAAAATACTTAAATCGGTACCAATTTCACCATTCCCTAAATTTATTACTAACAATTATTTTTTTATTATTTTATTATTGTTTGCTGTGAAATTGGCACCGACTTAAGTTTTTTTTATTTTTTACTTTTTAGAGACATAATAGACATAGAAGTCGGTTCATTTTTTTGCGAAAAGTATTTATTTTTTACTTTTTAGAGACACAGAACTTGTAGATTTGTTACGTCATCTAAGCTAAATTATAGTTGTCCTTCCATCTCGGCAATTTGCACTAAAAGTGCGTTGTAACGTCATTAACGTAACGTCTTAAAGATAATTTTCTAAAAAATAAATATTTTTAACCAACCTTATTTTTAACGAAATACTAAAGAAAATCTTGCTTAACTTTAAGATTCTCAGTGTGCCGTAATATTCGAGTGACCCCTTAATCAAGATATCTGGCTTATCCGAGTTTTCCGATATTTCTCTAAAAATTTGGTTGGTAGTAGAACCAAATTAAGCCGTTTTTAAGTGAAATTGCGTTAATATGGTTAGATTTATCCTAATTATCTGGCTTACCCGGCATTATCCAGGCGTCAAATTGAAACGGGACCACCTCATGCCCTTTTTAAGTTGCAAAAAGTTTCATCAAATTCCGTTCATGCGTTCCAGTTCCAAGTCGGTTAAAAAGACTGTGATTCACAGTTGTGTTCCTAGTAACTAAGTAGGCGAGCAAATTTTAAAACTTGATTGTTGTATCTACGAAAATAAAGGTATTGTATTTCAATTTTTTTACTAAAAATGTAAGTTTTTCCCAATTTTTCCCGTTTTTTTATCCTGGTAAATACCGGTAAAAACCACTTGATTTTTCCCACTATTTGGGCAATTGTGGCCTGGTTTTTACCGGTCCGGGATTTTCCGGAAAATCCCGTATTTTTGCCAGCTCTGCAAAATCTATGTACGTACTTTAAGGCATATCCAGAAGCTTGCATAAAAACATAAAACACACGGAAAAAAAAATTATAGCTAGGAGCGCTATAACACACATACCAAGCAAATTATAATCGCTTATTATATAAATACAAGGCTTTCTCTTACAATTATGGCAGTCAGTGTAAAAATTTATATGAAATACTTTAATTGTTTAGTGAATAATAAAATATAACAAATAGTATGGCATTTATAGCTTAAATAGATTTAATTATTGTCCGTGCTAATAATTTTTATAATATAATAAAATTTCTGTAAATTTATAATAGTGCCTGTAATAAATATAATCGTGTCTGTAATATATATAATCGTTTCCAATTTATTTTTAACAATATTAGTTATTGTGTCCCTTATAATCTATAGCTTAAATCACTATAATTTGCCACTGTTACCAAATATCTTATAATGTATAGCGCAGAGCCCACTAATTTCTTTCCGTGCATAAGAATGCGATGCCGTGATTCGCTTACAAGATACATGGCGGCCCATCAATCCAATCAAGGCATCGCATTGTTATGTTTTATATTCTTATGCGAGCTTTTGGATAAGCACTTACGTACGTACAAAATGTCCATAGATCGCATATGCTTGAAACAAATGTTTATAAAAAATCAGAATATGAAGGGTCTTTAAGAAAAATATCAAAGTATCTAATGTTATTTTTGTCGGACAAAACTTATAAAAGCAGCCGTCTCGAATGAGCGAGAATACTTTCTCATAAAAAAGTCTTTTCTAATTTCTAATATTTGGGGAGGGTGGCGGTTTATCTTTAAGGTGGTTTTAAAATATTTTATTGTCTAATGTCCAGAATTTTTTTTCACATTTAGGAGATGGGGGGAGGGGTTTATGGAATGATAATAAAATATTTTGCCCAATTTTATTTCAGGTGGTTTTTAAATTTTTCTTCTATTCTGAATAGTAAAAAGCTATGTCCAGAAACAATTTATTACATTTTGGGGGAGAGGGGGAGGGGCTTTATTATTACACATTTTGTGTAATTATATTTTATGTGGTTTTTAAATTTTTCTCTTATTGTAAATAATAAAAAAAGTTATGTCTAAAAATATTTTTTTTTAATTTTGGTTATTTTTTGTACTTTTTTAAAACGGGTTTTCCTTCATGACTTCATTTTTTCATATAGTGGTGCGCTATTGTAAGGGCTACAAAATGGCTTACTTTTTTTTTCACTTCCACTTTTGCCGGATTAGGCTTTTTTTAATAAATAAAAAATTAATTGAATGATTTTTTTATATGTAAAATTGTTTTCTGAAACCAAAAATGCATGTCATTAAAAAAAAAATAAAATTGACTTAGTTTCCGGCGAAACCGGAAGCGCAAAAAATAATTTTGTACGCCCATAAGAGGTCTGTACTTTTTGTTCTTTTGGGTTGGCAACAGACCTGACCTCTCGCTTGACGTTTTCCGTGCAAATGTCAATGTCGCTTTAAAGTTTAGTTTTCTACAAAATTTTGTGTTTAGGTTATTTTTACCATGTTAAAATTGTGGCTTGGTTAATTGCAGTAAAAAAGAGAAGAGATGACTATAAAATATATCAAAATATCATTTGTTCTTAGAATTTTAAACATGGTGTAAACTGTAATGCCAATCCAAAACAAAAATCCCTAAATAAGTCATCAATTTAAATGTAAGTTTTTTTTTAATTTTAGAGCAAAATAGAAAAAATTGTATAAAGCACTCGTTTCATAACACGTTTTTAGCGCACTAGTACTTTAGAAAACTTGCCGCAAGCTGCTCATTTCCTAATCTTGTGCTCGTGCGCTAAAAACGTATGTTATGAAACTAGTACTTTAATATACTATTTTGTCGTGGCTAAACTTTTACGTAGGCGGCTAAAGCCGCTAAATAGAGTGACTCTAATTGTTCAAGGCTAAATCAAACCTATTTAGCATAAAGGGTAACACGCGAAAATCGATAGCGAACTACAAAGCCTAAAATCTAAAATAACACTAGAAACTGGAACGGATCGGGTAAAATGAAAATTATACGGAAGCGTTTTTATAGCCAGTGGCAAGTTTCTCCACGTGTAGTGTACGTCCTGAATTCTTATTGGCTTATTTTATGGGTTTTTAAAGCTTTTAAGGTATATTGTTCGTCATAATTGTATACCAAAAAGTCCAAAAACACCAAACAGGTGAAAAACCAGACCTAAAACAAAGAGTTAGGTTATGTTACGTCGGACGTGTAAATAGCCAGCTTTAAGCTGTAATACATGGAACAGGCTTTTTGTACGTCTGACGCATGAAGCTAAGTGTACGTCTTCAATTCTTGTTGGCTGATTTTTAAGGTTTTTTAAAGCTTTTAAGGTATATTTTTCGTCAGATTTGTATCCCCAATTAGCATTAAAAACACCAAACAGGCGAAAAAAACGACCCAAACCAAAGTTAGGTTATGTTACGTCGGACGTTTAAATAGCCAGTTCGTATAAAGTTAGTTCAGTTACAATTTTGCCGAAGGCGCTATAAAATTAAATTTCAAAAATATTTTCACGTTTTAAAACAATAAATTTTATTCGAGGAAAGAAATTTTTAATTTTAAACAAAATTAAAAATGATTAGAAAATAGATTGATGGAATAATAAATTTTATTCGATTGTATTCGATTGTGTTATAAAATTATAATAAATCTTTATAAATTTTTTAAATTTTTCTGATTTTCTGTTACATTTCTGATGATAACTATCAATAAATATTATCAAAACGCGCCTTTTAGAGCCTCCATCTTTAAAATCGGCGAAGTATTTTAGGCTGTACAAGGGAACAAACGAACGTGCATACATACATACATACATACATATATAAATACATACACCCGTACAAATATGTAAAAGACATAACCCTGCTTCCGCGTTGCTGTCGTCGCCCACAGGTAAAAAAGTCCAAAAAAAAACAATAAAATCATGAAGCGTCGAAAGTTGAATATTTAAAAACCTTATAGTGTCCTCTAAATTATGTATATACATTTTTTTGAACATGTTTGCGGTTTTGCTTTTAAAATTAAATTTAAGTGGCACACTGCATACCGGGTGGGCCATTTAAACGGTTAAAAGTCGATATCTCAGAAACCGTATAAGATAGTTTTTTGAAACTTGGTATTAAGCTTCAATATCAAGGGGGGCACCTTTGTATCAGAGCAGATTTTTTTTCATCCACACCCTTAGGCTGGAGAAGGGGTAACTTAAAAATTTTAAATGGAATGTGGGTGTTTTTTATTCAGATTCAAACTAGTTCACGGAAAACGCGAAGCGATTGTTTTTTTTTCCTGTATTGCCAACCCAAAAAAAAAGAACACGCAAAATTCGTGTGATTATGAGCGTATATAGTATATTCAACTTCAATATGAAGTAGAAGTAAAGAAAAGAGTCGCGCACGCGGTAGCTGGCGCGTGGTTTTATTGGTTAGAATACTCCAATGTTGCGAGAGTAGGGATGTAGAAAATTAAACAGGTCAGTACGTGAGCACTTGCGAAGAAGCATGCAATGCATTGCAATGGACCGTTATATAGAAATATTTTGTTGAGACCTATCCTGTCACTAAATCCGTTGTTATCACGTGCGTTTGTTTACACTTTATTTTGAAGTTGAATATACTATAGGAGTCGCAAAATAGAAAATAGTATATTATGATCTAAGGACGAGAAATAATGTTTCTCTGTTGCATGCGGAGATTGTAAATCGAGGCGTGAGCCGAGATTCACAACCGCGTAAGACCGAGATATATTTCTCGTCCGTGTACCATACGTTATTTTTTATTCGCTTGTAAACATATTTTTTAACAAAAAAGGCAAAAATAATAACTAAAATTAGTTTTAATTTGGTTATGTTAGTTAACTGCAGCCCGCCAAAGTAAAACAAAAGATAAACACTTAACAAAAGTGTCACTTTTAACTTAACATTTCTAACCGAAAAATATCACTTTGGAATACAAGTGATTATAAAATATTTTTCAGTCGGCCTCCAAACTTTGCCGCCGCCACGCTGCGTGTCGAATTACGTACGCACGTTCTGTGCGAGCACGAATTTAATAAGAAAAGTTGAAAGTTGCGGTGACAGTGGTGGGCGAGGGGGCGGGCCCGGCCCTCCGACGACGACTTTCGAGGTTATGACCGAACTAAGTTTAGCGGAAATCGTTCTGCTTTGGCTTGAAATAGGGTGGGTAAAAGTTCTAAATTTTACTATAAATCATAAGGATTCGTTTATTCACATGAAATTCTTGCCAGCTGTAATGTGATTTTCTACGCGGAAAGGACCTTAATTAAGGTTTAATTTTTTGTTGTAAGATTTAAAATTATTTAGACACGTTTTGATTCTTTCAACCATAAAAGTTCTATGTTGAAATTTCAAATTTTACCATGATTATAAAAAATAGAACCATATATCAACTAATACCTCATTTAATAGTTATTTTCTTAACTAGTGTATTAAGTGGATAAAATCACGAGTGGAGAATTTAATTTTATCCAACACCTTTTATTTTTAAATAAAAATCTATAATTTTGCGAAAAATTATGTCAAAAATATTAAGATTAAGTTTTCTTAATACTAAAATAATAGGTAGCCATGGCCTAAGTATGCCTATTAAAAATAAACAATTGCTAGTTTTATATTTCTTACAAACGTCAAAATGGACGCGGTGATGACAGAATTTTTAATAAAAGCAGTATTTGGCAGACTAACATCTCTACTCTAAATTTCTCTACTCCTTAACATCCCTACTCCATAACATCCCTACTCCACAACAACTCTACTCCGTAACATCTCTACTCCATATCAGAGTTGTTACGGAGTAGAGATGTTATGGAGTAGAGATGTTACGGAGTAGAGTTGTTGTGGAGTAGGGATGTTATGGAGTAGGGATGTTAGGGAGTAGAGAAATTTAGAGTAGAGATGTTAGTCTGACCAGTATTTTATTCAAAAACTAAAGAATAATTTGGGGTTTTCTTTAATTTTTATGGTTTAGTTAACGTGCTTCTATTTATAGAATACTTATAATACTTAATTAATAGGGTATGTAACTAATTTTGGGTGAGATCAAAAGCTGTACGTAAAAGAGTGGGTGAAAAATTTTTTAGTCACTAGTGGAAAAAAACTCACTTTTGACATTTAAAATAGTGCTCAAAACAAGTGTTTCTGTGAAGGTGTTGGATAAAAGGTTTTTTTTATTCTGGTTTCAAGATTTGTTTTTTGTTCACGAAAATCGAGATCAGCGTTTCTCTCTGTCCGATTATTTTTTCTCAAAAATATATTTTAAAGTTATCGAATTTATTCATTTAAAAAAAAAACATATTGTATATTTGTTTTTGCTTTCCCATTTTGAAAATTTTCAAAATTTCGGAAAAGCCTTGTATTCGTGAAAAAATATTTTTGTGTGTCAAGGACATAACTTCCAGCAAAGAAGTCGTTTCGGCAGTAACGCACATAATGGCCAGTTTAAAACTTAAAACTTAAAAATACTGCGATAAAATTGAGAATAAAGATAATTCCTTCCAATTTTAAAATTTCGGAAAAGCCTTGTATTTTTAAATTGCTTTGACTTTACGTTATCATTTCAAGTTATTGACAATAAACAAAAAGTTTCTTAACGAAAATGTTTTTTTTTTACTATCAGTACATCACGGTTCATCTGGGCGATTTTAAATAAAAATTTCGTGGACCCCTACATTTTTTGGACTAAAACATACCTCATGACATAAGAAATCAATTTCCATTTGAAAGAAAATCGTAAAAGATACACTTTTTTAGAAAGATAAAAAAACGTTTTTTTGAGTAATAGGGTGTGTCAAAAAATTCCTGTTTGCGAAATCGAAAACGCTCTCTGGCTCAAAAGTTGCTCCTTAGTAAAAAACTGTGGGCACTCAAAAATGAGCCAAATCGATTAATGTTTAGAGGTAGCTCAAAGCACTCAAACTTTGAAAAATATCGGTACCTGTTTTTCGGATAAAAAGTGATTGTATATAAAATTAAGGAAATTTTGGAGGGTTTCTTTGGTAATATTTAGAAACAATACTAATTGTGAGAAAACTAAAAAAAAATTATTTCCCCTTCCCTTAAGTTATAACATAAAAAAATCGCCAATTATTTGAAGATTTTGCGAAAATTTATTGAAAATGGGCATATTTAAAAGGACATAACTTCCTTAGGAATGATTTTTTGACCAAGGTGCATATAAACTTTTTCTATGTTTTTAATGTTAAATAACCACTCATTACTAATATATTTGTTTTTTGTTTTATATTTTTTAATTTTTTTATTTTTGGTTCTTCATGCGTAAAAATTTACTTTTAAATGCATTTATCTTTAAAACGGTTAAACCTGCGATGTTAAACCACAAAAACTTTTTTGTGTATTTTTACTTAAAAAAGTATTCCAACCGAAAAATCAAAAAAAAGTACACCGAAAAAAGTTTTAGGCAAAAAACAGAAAATCCACCCCGTTTCTAATCGAAATTATTTTTTTTTACTCAACTTGAGGAAAAAAATTATGTTTTCTGTATAGTCATGTAGGTTAAAATGTATATATGCTTATATACTAATATATAATTTTGCAGATTTTTTATTTAAAACTATTTTTTATACACTATTAAAAACTTGCAAAAATTAAATTTTCGCGAAATCTTCAAATAATTGGCGATTCTTTCATGTTCTAACTTAAGGGGTGGTGGGGATATAATTGTTTTAGTTCTTACATTTAGTATTGTTTCTAAATATTACCAAAGAAACCCTCCTAAATTTCCTCAATTTTTATCGGTATCAGTTTTTATCCGAAAAACAGGTAGCGATTTTTTTTTAAGTTTGAGTGCTTAGCTGCCTCTAAACATTTATCGATTTGGCTCATTTTTGAGTGGCCACTGTTTTTTACTAAGGAGCAACTTTTAAGCCAGATTTGATTTGATTTTGAAAATCGCGATTTTTTGACACCTTATTACTCAAAAAAACGTTTTTTTATCTGTCTAAAAAAGTGTATCTTTTACGATTTTCTTTCAAATGGGAATTGATTTCTGATGTCATCAGTTATGTATTAGTCCAAAAAATGTAGGGGTCTACGAAATTTTTATTTAAAATCGCCCAGGTGAACCGTGACATGCAAATTCCCTTCTCTAAAATAATTATGGCCTGTTTTTTCAAGCAAGATGGTAAATTAAAAAACGCACAGTAAATATTATTACAACAGGTTTGAATAGTATATGTTTGTGTATAGAAAATAGTTATGTTATATAAAAAAAACTACGAAGTATATTTGCACATCTAATATTCACGAATCTGTTTTGAAAATATTCACACGCTGCGTAGCAGCGAGGGATTTAAGAATTTGAGGCTATAATAGTCTTCTCTACCGTAGTTTATATATTAGTTTTTTCACTACTAGCACTATTTAACTATTTTTATTCAAATAATAAAATAATAAACTATTAACAGAAATTATATTTCTTGAAATTTTCATAAAAATCAAATAGCCTTGATTAATGACATATGCTCAAATAAAAACTTTGAAATGACGTTTAAAAATTTAGTTTTTTTTTTAATTTTTTTTTATAATATTTAGCTAATTATGGATTGTATTAATTGGTAATAATTATAATTAATTATATTTAATAAAAAAAAGTCATTTAAAGCTATTTTTTGGGCTTAGCTAGTAAAAATTGCACAAAGAACTGAAACATCTAAAGTGACAGAAATCGATTATTTATAAAATTTACTCCTACTAGGAGAGAAAATGTTATTAATGCTATAGGTGAAGAAAATTGATTTCACAGTCTGAAAACATGATAAATAATGGTATGTTCTAAAGTTAGTAGTGAAAAAATATACTTTTGAGCATAGCCGTCTCAAAATAATTTTTAAATTTTTTTTTGCCTCATCCTAATAACCAACCCTGTAAAACTATTGTGGAGTTTAATCTCCATTTAGAAGCCCGCGTAAAGCTAAGGTTATATAGAAAAGTAGAACTACACAGGAAGAATTTAAGATAAATAGAAATTAATAAATCAAAAGTTTAATTTATTGCTTAATACAAGCTTAATTAGGAACTAATTAACCCAATAACGCGGAAAAGTAAGGAATGGAGAAAACTTTACTTTTCTTTTGCATTTCTGGTCCAGAAAAAATTATTTTCTTGAAAAATATTATTTTATTTTTTTCAATCCGCACAAAAAATCTATATAACTAGCTTATAAGCTAAACTATAGTTTAGCAAAGCTGAGCTTAAAAAAAATAGAATATGTTTTAACGGCACTACAATAATTTGGGATTGTTTTTGGAAAAACTGATAATGAAGATCTGGTTGGGCCATAGACAAAACAAAAAAGTAGAATAATTTTTGACCGTCTGCGCATACTTCTGCGTCCTGACTAAATGCGTCCTCCATTTTGATTCTAAATGTCCAACATAAAGTAAAAAAATATATATTTTATGTTGGTAAAACTGTGTAACATTATTTTCTTTGTTAGAGATGTGAATTTTCATCTCACTTCAGTATTCAGTAAAAGTTATGTATAGGTATATATGAAAAAAACTAAATAAATATGTTAAACTTTACATAGAAAAAATTATTTTTAACAGTATAAAATATATAAAAATTTAATTCTTCGCACACACCTCTAACATGAAACTTGAAGTTAACGTAACCTCATTTTTTTAATATTTTTTTTGTCTTAATATTTTTGTTTTCTAGTTAAATCTGATTAGGTATAGGTTCTAATTTATGATCAATCGACTCACAAGACTATCTTTAGATCTCTTGTTAAATGACACTTTCTCTTATGATGAAAGATTTACTGAAAACTAGGCTTCGAACAATAAAGTTACTTTTGTAAAATTGCATGTTAATATTAGATTGTTTTTTATTGAAGTAAGTAAAATACACGGAAAGAAATTAGTGGGCTCTGCGCTATACATTATAAGATATTTGGTAACAGTGGCAAATTATAGTGATTTAACCTATAGATTATAAGGGACACAATAACTAATAATGTTAAAAATAAATTGGAAACGATTATATATATTACAGACACGATTATATTTATTACAGGCACTATTATAAATTTACAGAAATTTTATTATATTATAAAAATTATTAGCACGGACAATAATTAAATCTATTTAAGCTATAAATGCCATACTATTTGTTATATTTTATTATTCACTAAACAATTAAAGTATTTCATATAAATTTTTACACTGACTGCCATAATTGTAAGAGAAAGCCTTGTATTTATATAATAAGCGATTATAATTTGCTTGGTATGTGTAGCGCTCCTAGCTATAATTTTTTTTTCCGTGTACATTGTACAGTGTTCATGAATTTAAGAGGTAGTTGTTTAATAGTACATAGTAAAGGTAGTAATAATGTCAAATAACATATCAAGTGAAAAAAGATTAAAAAAAATTAAAAAATCTACCATAGCAGATATTTGAAAAGCGTGCAATGTACCTGGTTTCTAAATTCTGGCTTAGTTTAACAGTTTTTAGTTAAAATGTTTTAGGTTTTTTCATGCTTACATAATGTACGAGTATAAATAAATGACATGACTTGACTACACACTGGAATGTATGTCCTAGTAGGACAGTCCTACACAGTATTAAAAATGAAAAATTATGATCTTCATTGCACTGCACGAATTCCTATGTAACTTTTTTATGAGCATAATTTATCTCTACAGTAGATATATTTTTTTTAAGTGAGGTTATGTCGTTTATGTACATTTTAGCCATTAATTTAAATTTCCCGGTTGAGTTATAATCAAAATGGCGGATCGTAAATTTGTATATGACCTTAGGATGACAGCTCATTTATGTTCTTTGTCTATGGGTTGGACCAACCAGATCAATAGTTACGGATTAACTATTTTTCTGATTGCTGCAACCAGAAAGCTGGTAAGGGCAACAACACAACTTATTGTGGTTACCAAAAACAAGACCTGTGCCCGATTTCTGGTTGCAGCAACCAATAAAATAGTTGTTCCGTATTTAATTAACCCTTTCGCTCCGGATTTGTTTTCTTTGAATTTCGGAAACTTTTTTTGTGTATATAAAACAAAATGCTATCAAAAGTACGAAACAAGTGATTTTTTTTATATTTTTTTACAAAAAATAAGTGGGATATGTTTGTCCCAATATAAAATATTATGTGACCCTGCACAAAAAAAAAACAGTTATTGTGTCAAATAAAAAAAATAAATAAAATTTCGAATTCGTATGTAGAAAACTTTTCTACATAAGAATCCGACAAAAAAAAAATGTTAATTTGACACACTAACTGGGTTTCTTTGTGCAGGGTCACATACACGGTGTATTTGAAATAGCGTCGGAAATTTTAACAGATGATTCTACATCATAAAATATGACATTGCATCATTAAAATTTTGGTTTTCGAAATTTTAGTATTTAATTTTTCGTCCTCGAACCGTGAAATTTCACCTTCAAATGAACTTTTCTCGAAAACGGCTAATCCAACAGTATTACAACAAGAGTACCTTTTTTATGTATTTTGACCTGAGGAATCATATTTTAAAAATAAAATTGCAAAAAAGTTACACAGAAAAAAGTTTGGGACAAAAAACTGATAAGGTCCCCCCGTTTCGCACACCCCTGGTTTAAATAAGTACGTGAAAATGACATACAAAGATGGGCCTTATTAGGATTAATTCACGTGCAAAACCTCGTTAACATATCTCAAAGGGTTCCTGAGTTATTAAATAAAAACCGATTTTTTTAGCCAATTTCAAAGGGGCCTAGCTCCCTTATGACGCATTTTTAGACATATGTTTATAGGAACTTTTTGTCATATTTTGTCATGTAGAATCACCTGTTAAAATTTCCTACGCTATTTCAAATACACCCTGTATAGTGTCTTAAAACTGCAAAAAATATCCCATTAGTAACTTATAGTGAAGTATTGATACCACTTGATATCAAGTTTGGACTATAAAATACTTAAATTCTTTTTCTTGTTCTTTATGTATTATATATTGATTTTAATCTTGCGTTTAAGAACACAGTGAAAAAACTCAAAATTATAAAGCCAACGTTTCCCCCCTTATTGTTGGGGTTTCTTCAGGGCAAATTTATTAAAACAATATAATAATTAAATATAAAAACTAGTGTAAATGGTAAAAATATTAATAAATTAAATTTACATTAAATAATTTAAAAAAAAATAAAACAAAAATTATGACAGAATATGTCATATTTTTTTTATTTTTTAATGTAAATTTAATTTATTAATATTTTTACCATTTAAACTAGTTTTTATATTTAATTATTATATTGTTTTAATAAATTTGCCCTGAAGAAGCCCCAACAATAAGGGGCGAAACGTTGGCTTTATAATTTTGAGTTTTTTCACTGTGTTCTTAAATGCAAGATTAAAATCAATACTATAAAATACTAAAATGTCCCTATTCTGTGGATTTTAAATGTTCTTTTTCGCTATAGGATATTTTGAACATCTGCTGGGACATATATGTCCCTACAGGAGCGAAAGGGTTAACTACACAGGTCCACTGAAATAAAAATTTATCTGTGCTGGTGTTGAGACCCACCTATTCTTATGTATTTTGAGATGCTGAACACGAATCTGTCATTAAAAAGGAACTTCATGAGCTCACTTTTTTGCTACACTGAAATTGCAGATGAGATTTTTACAATTTTAAAAAGTTTTTTCAGTATAGTAAAAAACGAGCCCATAAGTTGTCTTTTTTGTGGCAGATTCGTGTTCAACATCCCAAAATAAATTAATTTCAGTTTGGCAAAACAATGAGCCCATGAGGTACCTTTTTTTTAATTTTATTATTTTATAAAATTTTATAACAGATTCGTTTTCAGCATTCCAAAATACATAAGTAAGAATAGGTGGGTCTCAACCCTAGCACAGACACCTTTGTGTTTATTTTGTGGGCCTGTGCTATTGTTCTGTTCACCCCAATCATATCTTCTTTTTTAGTATAGAAATCCATTAATACAAACCTGACTTGTCAAGAAAATTTGCACAATTTTATCAGTATATCCTTCCTTTGACGTACCCGGCATTTCTAAACATCTTTAGATTACATCTTTACAGTCTTTAAACCAAAAATATGTGCGAAAATTTTATCCGCACCATTAAGAAGCGTCGAAAACAAAATACCCATGCATAATTCAAATTTAACACGAACAAAGTGAAACCCATTGACTGATAAGCCAACTCCGAGAGTATCGACAAAAAGCAAATTTACTTTTAGTTGGACTTTTAAATATACTGAGTTTTCTTCTAAAAATTTGTTTACTTATAATGTATATCGTCATCTAAAGGCTCTAACGGTCTAACTCCAAAACGTCATATTTTTCAGGAGACGTAAAAAACGATTTAAAACTTAATTATAGCTATTTAGAACTTTAAAACTAGCTTGTTCACAGGTAAAAATGTTTGAAATGTGTAAATGTATTTAAAACTTTTCATTGTTATTTATTTTATATAAATTATTTGAAAATTAAATTTTAACCACAAAATCTAAATTCACTAATGGTCTAACTCCAAGGGAAGATAAAAGAGGATACCTATCGTATTATATCGCGTAATATTATTACAAAAAATTTATATTTTTATATTTAATATATAATATTACTACTAGGTAGGCATAATATATATACATTATTAATGGCAATAATTATAATTATCATCAAACAGTAAATTAACAAATATTTGAAACGGGATCCCCTGTTGTCGAGAAATAGTTTGACATTAGTGACAGTTCTCATTTAATTGTTTTCTCACAATCATATGATGGAGTTAGACACTTAGCGACTTAAAATATTTACATTTTTGCATTTTTTGAGGCTGATATTGGTTTAATGCAACTTTTTTTTTGAAGTATGTTGGTAATCAGATAATGAAGCAAATTTGATAAAAATCTCATTTTTGAAAAATTTGGAGCCTTTAGTGGACGATATATCGATTAAAAACCAAAAATAAAATAATCTATCAGAGGAACATTACATTTTCTTGTTTAACAATTAAAATAAAAGACGTTTTAGACAAAAAGTTAAGAAGAAAATTAAAAATATTCTTATAACCCTTAAAAAGTCCCGAGACTAAACTAATGATAATTTTTCGATTTAATTGTGTTTTGTTTCCTTAGAGTTTCAGGAGAGCTGTATTATACTGCATTAAAGAGTCTAGCAGACTAACCATATGAAAACTGCCCCCGCTTTAATTTAACTTTTTGTACTGGTTACGTAACACTCTTGACCTCAAAGATAACTCACCCCAATTTCAGACCCCTACCCCCTCCCCTAAGGGTAATAATAGCATAAATTAAAAAAACTTTAAAGTCGATTTTCTCGGTAACTATTTCAGATATGTCAAAGATTAAAAAAACAAATTATAGCTACTCACTAGCACTACAAAATATATTTTTTTTAGAATTTTTGGTTCTATAATAGGGGTCGAAAAAATTATTTTAAGTTTTTGGGGGTAGGTTTCAATGCCACCCCTTTGAATGACACCCACCAAAAAATTCGGGCAAAACACTTATTTACCCACCTTTAAAGTGTAAAAATTGTAAAGCTGTCAAATGGCCGGAAGGCAGCTAAAAAACGTAAAAACTAGTAGCGTGCACCAGTTTTTAAAAATAATAAATGTAATTTTGAATAGTATTATTAAAATGATTTATGTAGAAGACGATTTTACATTAAACCAGTAAGGGGCTATTTAAGTCACATGAGGCATATTTTTAGTAAAAAACTTACTTTCATTTGAAATAAAATTAACTTTTTGGGTAATTCTGGTAACTCACGTTACAGCCGCAGAAAAAAAGGCACTTTCTTTTAAATATTTTATTTGAAGATATATAATGCTACGCATTATACAGAGTGGTCTATTTATCATGAAAATATTTAATATTTTAATAACTTCTAGATATATAAAAAAAGTAAAAAAAAAAGTTATAAGAGCTTAACTAAAGCACAAAATATGTGTATATTTAATATGTTTAGCGGAGACAATGGAGGCGGGGGTACAAGGGGGAATATTTTTTTAAATTGAAAGGAGTTTGGGTGATAAATCATTTTAAAGCTTGTAAAATTCTCTATTCGGTCATAGATTTTTTATTTTTTCGAAAAAAAATTGAGGGTGTTAAAAATTTTTGAAAATGGGAATTTTTGTCAAAATTTCTTAAGAAAGTAGATGTTTATGCCCTGAGGGCGACGATCTTTGTTTGTAAGTCGCCCGGGGGCATACATATCTATTAATACCTGCGGTGCACACAAACTTTTATGTCACACTAGTTCGTTATTGCATCCACAATATAAATATTAAAAAAATAAAACGAAAATTCAATTTGATTTTAACACTATCGTTACTCAGGGGCGTAACCAGGTCCAAATTTTGGGGGCGGGCTTGAGTCCCCTATATATACAGGGTTATTCACGGAAGTGGCCTATTAAACGTTTATGGAGAACCAATAACTTTGAAAGTCTGCTAATTTGCACTTTGGGGTTTTTGAATATGGGCAATCGATTAAAAATGTTTTCATGCTTGTGCCACTTCCGGTTGTACCGGAAGTGGCACTCAACTTTAATTTTTTAAATGGAACACCCCATATATCTTTTAATTTTTAAAATTTGCATAAAATTTGCTTTATTTTAATGTATAACACGTTATGTCTATCTCCAGTAGTTTTTGAGTTATTCAAGTTTTTAGCGAAAAATAAGCAAATTCAAGCACCCCTAAAAACAATAATTTCTCCTTGATTTTTTAAATTGAAGAAAAGTTGTTTTGTATTTTGCTCAATGATGGTTAAGCGAATCATTCTAAGCTAAAATGGAATCCAAAATTTATACAGGGTGTCTGAAAAAGCAGGTCAAACTTAACAAAATTAAAAAAGCCATAACTCTTTTTTTTTAAATGACACCCTACATTTTTTTTTATTTGTTTAAATAGAGAATTCAATTTTCTTTAAAATAAGTATAGGATACCCTATACCTAACTTTAACCGTTTTCGAGCTATTTGCAAATTAATGTGAAAAAGAAGTATTTTGCAGTATTTCTGCAATTACGTAAATTTTTAAAATTGTATTGTGTTTTTATTTCTTTTAACCTAAATGTTATCGTTCTTATCGTGATAAATTAGTGTAAAATAATGGCAGAGGCTTATTCTTACCCTGTTATTTTGGATTTATTTTCTATTTTTGGTAAAAATGATAAAATAATTAGTAGAACCTGCAGAAACTTTAATACAAAATATCCTGATTTACCAAGAATGTCATGTAAAAAATTTAGAAGAATACATAAAAATTTTTCGCAATTTGGAAAAGAAAATGCAGTGAAATCTCTTACGAAACCAATTACAAACAACGAAAATAACGAAGTCAATGTTTTGGGTTCCTATTATGCATATCCACATGCCTCAATTCCTGCAGCTAGTTACGACTTGGGAATTTCCTATTCAAACATCCAAAGAATTTTAAAAAACCACAAGATGCACGATTACAAAAAGCAAAAAATACAGGCCTTAAAACCTAATGATTTTCAAAATAGAGTGGACTTTTGTGAAAATCTTTTGATAAATATTCAAGAAAAACCAAACTTTTTAAAAAGAATAATTTGGACGGACGAGGCTAAATTTTCTCAACAGGGTATTTTTAACAGAAGAAATGTACACTACTGAGCGCATGAAAATCCAGTTTTAAGGTAAATATAATGAGGTAAATAAATAAAAATCGATTAATTTTTCTGGCCTATTTTATAAAATATAACAAATTTTAACAGAAATACGGCTGTTTCACAATAATTTGCAAATAGCTCAAAAACGGTTAAAGTTAGGTATAGGGTATCCTATACTTATTTTAAAGCAAATTGAATTCTCTATTTAACCAAATAAAAAAAAATGTAGGGTGCCATTTAAAAAAAATGAGTTATGGCTATATTAAATTTGTTAGATTTGACCTGCTTTTTCAGACACCCTGTATAATTTTTGGGTTCCATTTTAGCATAGGATAATTCGTTTAAGCATCATTGAGCAAAACACAAAACATCTTTTCTCCAATTGAAAAAATCAAGGAGAAATTATTGTTTTTAGGGGTGCTTGAATTTACTTATTTTTCGCTAAAAACTTGAATAACACAAAAACTACTGAAGATAGACATGAAGTATTATACATCAAAATAAAGCAAATTTAATGCAAATTTTAAAAATTAAAAAATATATGAGGTGTTCCATTTAAAAACTCAAAGTTAAGTGCCACTTCCGGTACAACCGGAAGTGGCACAAGCATGAAAATATTTTTAATCGATAGGCCATATTCAAAAACCCCAAAGTGCAAATTAGCAGACTTTTAAAGTTATTGGTTCTCCATAAACGTTTAATAGGCCACTTCCGTGAATAACCCTGTATATATATATATATATATGCGTAACTTTACTTTTATAGTTTAATTTGGGGGAGGGGGGCTAATAAAAAAATAAAATAAAATAATTTTTTTTCCAAAAGGGTAATTCCATGGTAACTCACGTTACATCTGCAGAAAAAACTACACTTCTTTTAGATATTTTATTATATTATTATTAAAGATTGCTTGTTATCTATTATTTTTAAAGACTGTTTGTTAAAAAATGATAATATAATAAAATATTTATTATATTTATTCTGCGGCTGTAACGTGAGTTACCATGTAATTACTTTTTTTATTTCAAATAAAATTTTTTTACTAAAAATATATGTCATGTGATTTAAATATCCCCTTAGTGATTTAATGTAAAATTATCGTCTTCATAATTCATTTTAATAATACTATTCGAAATTATATTATTTTTAAAAATTGGTGCACGCTACTAGTTTTTATGTTTTTTAGCTGCCTTCCGGCCATTTGACAGCTTTCCAATTTTTACACTTTAGAGGTGGGTAAATAAGTGTTTTGCCCGAATTTTTTGGTGGGTGTCATTTAAAGGGGTGGTATTGAAACCTACCCCCAAAAACTTAAAATATTTTTTTCGACCCCTATTATAAAACCAAAAATTCTAAAAAAAATATATTTTGTAGTGCTAGTGAGTAGCTATAATTTGTTTTTTTAATCTTTGAAATATCTGAAATAGTTACCGAGAAAATCGACTTTAAAGTTTTTGTAATTTATGCTATTATTACCCTTAGGGAAGGGGGTAGGGGTCTGAAATTGGGGTGAGTTATCTTTGAGGTCAAGGGTGTTACATAACCAGTACAAAAAGTTAAATTAAAGCGGGGGCAGTTTTCATATGGTTAGTCTGCTAGACTCTTTGCATATTTGTTTGCATACATAGAAAGTCTATAAAAGTATTTTGGATTAATATTGCTTTAAAGAAAAAAGTAAAGTCACAATTGTGACACCCTGGAGGGTGAGGGTTAAATATTTTAATTTTTTAAAAATTTCACAATTAATTTTTGTTTTTTAAATTTAATTTTTTTTATAATTTTATATTAAACCGTCTTTTGTTTTCAATTAATTTGAGAACTAAATAAAGTAGCTATTGAAAAACACAAAACACAAAAAGATAAACAATTTAGCTGCAGTTTTGATAAAATTACCAAATTTGTATGCGTCATCTTTGATAAATTAATTCAAGTTTGCCTTGGTCTCTTTTATTTGTTTTCTTAGACTAGACTATGACAGTTAAAATTAGGTTTTGTTTATTTAAAAAATTAAGTAATTTTTATAAGATCTAGACTGTCTAGACTAGACAGTAATGGTCAAAATAGTAACGTTATAACTATAGTTTCTATTTTTGACATGAAAAACAGAAATATTTGGATTAAAGGACTTAAAAGATAAAAAAGGCTGTGGTGAAAGGTGGGAAATGGTTTATAAAACAAGGTGAATAAAATTCGTAGAATCTACAAGGTAAATATCGTAATAAAATTAGGCAAACCTCCATACATAAATATCACACGAGTGTGATATAAAAATATCAAACTAGTGCGATATGAGGCGTTTTCTAAAGAACAAAAGAGTGTGCTAAGGGAACGCCTTAGCTGTTTTTCGAACTTTGTACAAAAAACAACATAATAATAATAAAGCGTGCTTTAACATTGGGACTTGAGGATTAGTAATCCCGGATTACTTGAATATTTTAGAAAAGAATGATAGATACAGACAGCTCTATACCGCCGACAAGAATATTTTGTTACAATAATTTAATTTAATAGGTTTCCCTATGTTTTTGTACTTAAATGTGTTATTGCTTTCCTATTCTGAAAATTTTCAAAATTTCGGAAAGCCTTGTATTCGTGCAAAAATTTGATTTTTTTGCATATTTTTGCGTTTTGTGACATTTTATGTTGATTAGTCGTTCTGTCCGAGAAATCTTGTATCCACGATTACTTAAGAACGCTTTAAGACTTAAAATTTGGCATACAGGTATGTTACCAAAATTTCTCGCTCGGGATTGTTTTTGGTAAACATTGGGGTGGGCAAAGGGGGGAAAATGGGGTAAATACAATAATTTTTCACAAACATTTGAAAATTGGTATGTGGGGGTTTTTGAGGTAGCTAAAGGTGAATCTGATAATAAAAAAAATCTAAATCCACCCCCTGGAGGGTGGGGGGTAGTTTTAGTGAAAATTTGTATATTGGGGTTTTGAGATTGCTGAAAGAGAATCTGATAATAAAAACTTCATGAGGTGAGGTGAAAAATGGGAAAGCGATTTTACTGGGCAGTGTATTTTTAAGTTAATAAAGTGTAGATATATGTAATAGCTAGTCTATATATTATCACTATTTTTCTCGGTGTACCATTTAAAAGAATAACCCTGTAGAGTGTGGTATTATCGTATTCGTAGATCCCCAAAAGTAACTTATATCGAGATGTAAATGGAGCTATATGCGCGAGACTAATCCATAAATTGAACTTCGTCCGTGTGGTATTGAATCGATTACCCTTTTTGAATTTTAAATGAAATCGTCAACCGATTCTATGCATTTTGATAGCGCTTTGACATTGTATCAAATAGGCGGTGACATTCCAGAACATTGAGTTCAAGTGCCGGGGGTTAAAATTGCATTTTTTTTTTGCTCTCCTGAATGCTCTGAAACGATGTATATTACAGGACTAATTTGATAAGACATATATTTTTAAAATTTAATAAAAATTTTAAAAAGTACATTTGATTGTTATAGTATATTCAACTTCAAGATTCAGTAGAGGTAAATAAAAGAATCGCGCACGCAGCAACTGGCGCGTGGTTTCATTGGTTAAAACACTTGAAGGTTGCGAGAGTAGGGATGTAGAAAATTAAACCGGTCAGTACGTGAGTACTTGCGATGAAGCGTACAATGCATTGCAATGGACCGTTATATAGAAATATTTAGTTTTGAGTCCTACCCTGTCACTAAATCCGTTGTTGTCACGTGCCCTTTGTTTACACTTACTTCATTTTGAAGTTGAATATACTATAAGATTGAATTTCAAAATTTTCAATACGTATTTTTTTTTTCTTGTCGGTAACATCACCGTAAAAGACCTCATAAAAGAAAGGATTCCGGTACGCATTATTGGCTATTTTGTTGCCACAATTAATACCGATAAAATTCCGAAAAGCATAATGTAATTTTATAATTTTTAGTAGTATGTTTATGGTAAAAATTAATTTCCGGTATACATATGGGCAACAAAATAACCCATTATGCGTACCGTAGTAGTAGTAGTAGTAGTAAATTTTTGGGTTGGCCAAAGCCTGACAACTAGGCCATTTCTGGCCCTTTTTGTCACCCCAGGCAATCGCAGCCATTTACTAATTTGAGTCCTCTTTGAACCTGCCCCTCCTTTCAATAAAGGTCAGGATATTGGCCCAGGGGAGATCTCTTAGTTCCTCTTGGTTGAGTCTTTGAGTTTCAAAGACTTGCAACCTAATCTTGTCGTATCTGACACACTCGGCTAAGTAATGAGATAATATAAAGAACTTTCACTTTCGGGTTTAGACCGTGTTAATGGATTTTCACTTTCCGACGTTTCGTCTCTTACTACTAGAGACATCTTCAGGGATTAATCTGAAACTAAGTTTCGAATCAACTTGTGTCACTATTTATGACGAGTTGTGGTTATTCACCCGTGAATGTTTCATTGTCTCCGCAGTCTGAACATAGTGGCCCGTGAGGACCCCTACAAGTTGTCTGAGTGCAGTTCTTCCTTTTTTCAGCAACCAATCGGTCTTTGATTTGCTTGGGCCACCCAGGAAGTCCCTAGCTTGCCGGCAACCGTCGAACGCCCTCCATTGCTCCTTTAGCTTGGTATAAGCCCACTTATCGAGAGCGGTCTTTATCTGCTTCCTTGTAACACCCAATATAGGTTCCGGCCCCGTGTAGGCCATCCCTGATCCGAGTCTTGCAAGTTCATCTGCCTTCTCATTTCCGGGAATTCTACTATGACCCGGTACCCATACCAGTTGAACGTTTTTGGTCCTTGCTAACTCTTCCAAGGCTTCTGCGTACCGTAGTTTTATTATTACATTCTGAATGTTTATTTATTTTACGAAGAAAATACCGAAAATTTATTGTTTTTTTACAATTCTACGGTATGGAACATGTAGTTTTATAAAAAAATTCGGTACATAAAACGTAATTTTATTTTTAAACTTCTACAATTCGAAACTTTCATTTTTTCAGTTTACATCGAAATTAAGGAGTAACTATTGTCAGCTTTTTTACGTATATTAAGCCTTTGATAACTAAATCTAAAAATTACTCAGCAAGTAATCATACAGAATAATGATAAAGTTGTTTTAGTTTTTGAATTGCATGCTAGTTCTTTTTTTTTAATTATGGTTATGGGGGTAGTAGTAATTAGTAGTGGGTAGTTCTGGCGTACCGCGGCGTCTGTTTTAGGTAGTTAGTAGCGATGCGTACTAATCTAAAGAGAAAAATAGTTTATACCCCACCGCGTTTTACCCTTTTATTCCCACCCTGATTTTTACCAAATCCTAGAATAGAAATTTGGATAAGAAACTTGTGATCCAAATTTGGGGTCTTTAGCTCAAAGCTCGAGTCATCGTGGTCACAAATTTCTAGGACAGACAGACAGACATAATTTATCTTTTCTGGATATAAAACGCTGAGATTATCAACTTGAGAAACATAAAAAAGACTTTCTTTGGGGAAACTAATACGACTTATTTAACGGACAGTTAAAAAAAGAATATTTTCTGTATTCTTCCGTCTAAAAATAAGATAGACCTTTCTATCAGTCGGTAGAAAAGAAAACACGCTTCCCCCAGTTTTCTAACGTCCAGACCTTAAGCTAGATCCATGGATAAAACCTTTAAAAACACAGTAACTAACCTAATTGGAAAAATTTGTTGAGTTGGGTATTTTGACAGTCCCTAGCCTTTACATTTTTAATATTTTAAACTATATTCATAAAAATGAGGAAAAAATATCAAGAAATAAGAGTTTCCATAACTACAACACCAGAAACAACGATAAGTTGTCAATTCAGAAGTCACGACTTACACTTACTCAAAACGGGCCACTGTACAGGGGCACAAATATGTATAATAAATTGGGCCAAGAATATAAGATACTGGCTCAAAATATTTTTAAAAATAGAATTAAAAAAATTCTCATAAAAAAGGCATACTACTCCATTGATGAATATTTTAATGAGAAGATATTTTAGATGTTTAATTGTTATTGACTTGTTCATTGTATAAAATTTTGATGTACTTTTTTTTATGTCAAATTTCTTATAATATGAAATAGAGACTTACTTACTTACATAATGCCACACTAACCCTAGACTTTTTTCTTCATTCCCCTACAGTTACTACACCCCACATCCTTCATTTTTTTAGCGGTATTATATTCTAGCTAGAGAGTCTAGGCTCTCATAACTCTACTGCCCTGTTAAAGTAAAGGGCAGTAAGTGACATTTGTCGCATAGAAGTGTTTTCACGTCGCCATTTTGAATTTTTGAAAACTGGCACCAGATTCTTAATCAGCGACCCCAAAAACCCCCGCGTACCAAGTTTCAAGCAAATCCGAGCAACTTTAAAAAATCTAATCCGCCATATTGGACCCACCATTTTGTATTTTCGAAAACTGTCTGTCTGGTCTGCCTCACTCAAGATTTTTTTTGTGTGCCGGTGTTATTTAACGATCTTAAAATAATTGCGTAATAATTATAGTTACGCGACTAGAATACCATACTTTATCTACGGGTGATTACTCCACTCGCCTATCGTCTTACGTCGCAAATTTCACCCTAATTGATTAATAGCAGTTATTATACATAGAAAAAACGAATTCCTTGAACCAAGGACACGTGTCTTTGGATATTTTCAAAGCCATATTCTCTTGTTTCAAGGCTGGCATTTTCTTGAACCAAAGTCAATGTCCTTGAATAAAGAGCGCGGATTTTTATTCCAAAACCCGTGCTCTTCATTCAAGGACATTGACTTTGGTTCAAGAAAATGCCAGCCTTGAAACAAGAGAATATGGCTTTGAACATATACAAAGACACGTGTCCTTGGTTCAAGGAATCCGTTTTTTCTATGTACTATTTATACTTGCATCGTTAGCTCAGAATTGGCCTATTTTAATCTTTTCACGAAGAAAAAAACAGTCTTCCACACCGTTTTTGTCACTTTTGAGAACGGAATCGTGTTCAGCGTCCCCAAATCTATAAAAAATATATTTGTTTTTACACCTGGCTCAAAATCGACCTAATTTTATCTTTTTACGAAAAAAATACAGTATTACACCGTTTCTGTAATTTTAAATGCCAGAATCGTGTTCAGCATGTCCAAATCTATAGGAATTGATATGTTTCATACGGCATATTTTTAACATAAGATAAGATAAGATAAATTTATTTAAGGATCTCGAGAATTTTCATTCTATATAGATCTATCCAATAATACATACATTAAATAATATTAAAAATTAATTAGATGTATACATAAAAATATATACACACACATATATATATATATATATATATATATATATATATATATATATATATATATATATTCTTATGGCGTACAAGGTGAGCTCCTCCCATGCTAAAGTTGCGGCTAAAGTGGGCTCCGCGGCAAGGTGAGCTCCGATACACGGAGCCCACTTTGCCAAACGCTAAAAATATCGCCAAACATCTTATTTTAAGGTGTAGATTCATTCTCTAAAGTTTCAGCTGGACTCCATTTTGGTCGCTATCATGAATATGTATACTTTTTTAGTTTGCGTGTATATTATTAGATGGCGGCAATTGTAAACCTTAATATACAGCTTTGGATACCTTCAGCGGTCAACCTGGAATCCACTACGCTTGGCAATGCAGCATATGTATATTTTATACACCTAGCGGTTATGGTAAACTCATATAAATAAAAGTGAATCTTTGACGGCTTATAATAATGCAACAAGAAAACAACACTCTATTTTATTTGCCTAAACTAGTAATATGAAAATACGGATCATTTATTTTGCTATTTAGTGCATCATTGTGTTCTCGGGTGGGATCATTAAGTTCTCGGATGGGATAATTGAGTTCTCGGATGGGATCATTGAGTTCTCGGCTCGGCTCGGAGGAAAAAAACTATTTTATATAATAGGCTGACTGAAATTATTGTTTATTACTTGCAAAAAGTATTACATAAGCATGGAGAGCCCCAAATAAGCTTTGATAAACCAAGAATTGAGATCCCAGTAACTTTGAATACCTATAGCAAATAAGTTGGGCTCCTTAGTCACGTGGTTGATGTATATCTTTCGAAAATATATTGAATACCTATCTAAATACCTTTAGCAGATAAGTTGGGCTCCTTAGTCACGTGGTTAATGTATATCTTTGGAAAATCTATTGCTCTGGCGTTTAAGTTGAGCTCCATGGAGCTTGATCTAGCGATGCATCGACATTCTCTTTTTAGTCACGTGACTATTGCAATGGTTCTCTGTTATTTGTTGTTAAATTGTCTAAGAACGTAAAGAAATTTTTTAAATATGTCGAAAAGAAGTAAGAGAATATTGCTTTTGGCCACAAGTCAAGCTTCCAGATGTAAGTATTAAAAAGTTACTATATATTTTAAATCAAATACGAAGTAAATAAATAAATATTGAGCAAAATTATAATTATCTACATAATATTATTACAACATAGAGTAGAAAAAAGCGGGAGAAGGAGGTTCAAGGTCACGGTTCGGCTAAAAATCGGATATTGATACTTGATTTCTGATTGTTTTTTATTAAAAAAGTAAAATAATGCAATTACTTTCCCCTAGGAAAACCTTTTCATTGTTTTTTTACGTTTCTGGAAGTTTTATATCCAAAAAAGATGATTATGTCAAATAAAAAAATCGCGTGTCGGTCTGTATGTTGGTCTGTCTATTTGTCTGGGGACTTTGTTACCACGATCACTCGCGGACATTTTGAGCTATAGACTTCTTTGGCCCATAGCACAATGGGCCAGCACATAATAAAACAGGGACACAATTCTTAATTTTTGCATACGACTATTTTCAATACCGCTGATTTTAAATAAAAAAAACAAAAAAATTAAAAAAAAAAGTCGCGCCCGTAGGATGGTCAAAAAATTTATTTCGTTTTAATCTTTCTAAAAATGTATCAAATGCTTCCTTTGATTACGTTGATGTAGCAATGTCCATAACTTAAAAATTCAAAATGGCGTAGTCAATATGACGAATCGCGTGTCGGTCTGTCTGTTGGTCTGCCTGTGTGTCCGGGAACTTTGTAACCACGATCAAGTGGGCTAAAAACTTCAAATTTGCAATTTCAAAATTTTATACTTATAAAGATATGATCAAACTTAAAACTACATTTAATACCCTGTTTTCATAAACATCTGTATTTTAAGATACACTGCCGGATAATAAATTCGGGACACCTAAAAAATTGCCATTTTTTAAATTCAAATGTTCGAAAACTACTTAATGCTTTTGACTGATTCTTTTTTTGTTTTAACGCTTAAACATTTGATAATTTTGTTTGTAGTAAGAATGATTAAAAAAAAGTATTTTTGTTTTGTTTTTAAAAACCTTTCAAATAAATACAATAAACGCCATTGTTCGAATCAGCCAGAAATCACAAAAGTCGTCCGCCATTTTGACCAAAATTTTTTAATATATGGCACAGAAAACCCCCAGATACCGATTTTGGTTCGAATTGGCAATTAATGACACAAATCATCCGCCATGTTGATGCCGCCAATTTAATTTTTTTGTAATTATGACAAAAAATTCGTAATCTACTACCCCGAAAAACCCCTGATACCGATTTTGGTTCGAATCGGCCAGAAATCACAAAAGTCGTCCGCCATATTGGCGCCGCCATTTTGATTTTTTTAATCTTAACAAAAAATTGGTAATCTATGACCCCGAAAACCCCCTGATACCGATTTTGATTCGAATCGGCCAGAAATTACAAAAGTCGTCCGCCATATTGGCGCCGCCATTTTGATTTTTTATTTTGACCAAAAATTCGTAATCTACGACCCCGAAAACCCCCTGATACCGATTTTGGTTCGAATCGGCCAGAAATTACAAAAGTCGTCCACCATATTGGCGCCGCCATTTTGATTTTATTAATTTTAACAAAAAATTCGTAACCTACGACCCCGAAAACCCCCTGATACCGATTTTGGTTCAAATCGGCCAGAAATCACAAAAATCGTCCGCCATATTGGCGCCGCCATTTTGATTTTTTTAAATTTTGACAAAAAATTCGTAATCTACGACCCCGAAAACCCCCTGATACCGATTTTGGTTCGAATCGGCCAGAAATCACTAAAGTCGTCCGCCATATTGGCGCCGCCATTTTGATTTTTTTAATTTTAACAAAAAATTCGTAATTCACGACTTCGAAAACCCCCTGATACCGATTTTCGTTAAAATCGGCCAGAAATCACAAAAGTCGTCCGCCATATTGGTGCCGCCATTTTGATTTTTTTTAATTTTAACAATAAATTCGTAATTCACGACCCCGAAAACCCCCTGATACCGATTTTGGTTCAAATCGGCCAGAAATCATAAAAGTCGTCCGCCATATTGGCTTAAAAATACCAAATAAAGGGCGACTTTGTGCGGCCATTCAGTGTAGGTGCGACCACGTAAGATCTATCGAATCCACACGAAAAAAAAAATTCTGGCGCCCCCGCCGTCGCCCCCATATCAAATAAACGTTATTAAAAATACCAAATAAAGGGCGATTTTGTGCGGCCATTCAGTGTATGTGCGGCCACGTAAAATCTATCGATTTCACACAAAAAAAAAAATTTGGCGCCCCTGCCGCCGCCCCTATATCAAATAAACGTTATTAAAAATACCAAATAAAGGGCAATTTTGTACGGCCATTTAGTGTAGGTGCGGCCACGTATTATCTATCGAATCCCCACAAAAAAAATTTTTTGGCGCCCCCGCCGTCGCCCCCATATCAAATAAACGTTATTAAAAATACCAAATAAAGGGCGACTTTGTGCGGCCATTCTGTGTAGGTGCGGCCACGTAAGATCTATCGATTCCACACAAAAAAAAAATTTGGCGCCCCTTGTACCGCGTTTTCCTGTCTAGAATAAGTAAAAACTAAAAAATTATCAGGCGCTGCCCTGGTTACTTATTACAGAAAAGAAAATGTACGGTTGCGATCGGCTAACTGGCATCAGTACGGGCACAGGGGTTCATGGATTAAAAATTATGATAATAAGCTTAGTTTAACACCTTGGGCGCCAGAATCTTGTAAACATACATGTGCTTGGCAGTTTATGTGTTAAGATTCAAACACATAAAAAATAATGTACTAGAATATTAATTATCTTTTACAGCATGTATAAACCTGAAAAATAACAATGATTTGAATAGATTTGTATATCTTGTGTTGATTATAATTTAAACAAAAACTCAAATATGTGCTGTTACAATGTTTATTTAAAATGACAAGTAGACAACTTTAATTAATCATATTAATTAAAATAAAATTATAAATTACCAAAAGTATGGTGAAAAGACCCCATTGCGAAATATAAAAAAAAAATGTGGTGAACTACCCTATTGCAAAAATGTTAAAATATGTATACCAAAATTATTATGGTGAATAACCTAAATAAAAACAGTAATATAAGGTATGTGTTAATAAGTGAAAAATAGTAATCTAGGCGTACTGCCCAAAGTTGCAACTTTGTTTACAAACCAACCTAGAATATTCATAATAAAATAGAGCACCTTAATAAATATTAAAATTTGAGAACTTGGATATTTTACCAAAAATAAATATAGTAAACCGCATTTTCATTATTTACACTAAAACTATAAAAACCTGTTAATTAAAGTTGTCCCTGGAACGACCAAATACGTTGTCCCACTCCCTGATGATGTACGTCACTGTGCAGAACATTTCCTTGTCCTTGCCTTGAGAACTCCTTACAAATTTGAACACGTTTGAAACTCAAACGCTTGAGGATCCATTGAAACGTTTGTAAACCTCTTGGCTTAAAAACGGTACTGCAATTTACTGAACATCTTGAAAAATCTTGAAAACTCTTGAAAACTAATGTGGAAAATTGAAGAACACCTCAATGAAAATTGAAGTTAAAGTTGAAATGGAAAGCTTCGCCATCGATACTCGTAAAATTTGAGATAACGGTAACGTTGTAAAATATAAAAGCTTCACCAACAATATTCATAAAATTTGGGATAGGGGTATCGTCAAAACATTCGAAGAACGTTAGAACAGAAATGGAAAAGCTTCACCAACAATCTAGAAAGAAAGAACAGCGACTTTAGAACTCAGCCATCGATATGAAAAATCGAAATCCGTAATTAGATTTAAAATAAACTTACCCAGTCCAAAACTGAATTAATTGGAGCAGTAAGTGCTGAATACTAGAATACTCTGCAGCCTGAAGCCTTCATCTGTACGCCTCTAATGAAAATAAAGAAAACAACGTGTTAAACACTTGTAACTTAGGTAACCAAAAAGCGACTTACTTTGAAAGATGAATATTGTGGAATTTCCATTAAAACTGCTTGAACTAATTACGTAGGATTATACTACACTTCATTACAAACTTATTGCAACATTTTTACACAAACATAAACCACGGATGGTTTCACAAAAATCAGATTCTGATTTTACGACCTGAACGCCATTGCTTGTCGTTTTGAAAAAGAACGCCTCTCCCTTCAACTCCGGCAAGGTACAAAACTCCCCCCGTGGCGAAACTTGGAACTACGAACAACAAATCGATTTTGAGGGTAGGCAACACAAAAACATCTATTCATAATCCCAATAATACTTGAAAATAAAGAAAAAGAATACTCTAAATAAATTTAAAATGCCTAGCCATACATCTAACAATCGTTTCATATGGTTTAAGAAATGATACGACGAAAATAAACCAACTTGAAGTCATCAGCTGACCATGCAATGCATACTGTATACCTGAATGCGGGTAGAAGTAAAACTAACCTCAAAATTAGGTAAACAATCTTTGATAATGATTTTATCCGACTTCCAGAAGCTTTAGCTGTGATTAAAAAGGTAAGACTAGCTGAAAAACATCAGTAGCTAACTCAAGTACTGAATGTAGTAGATTACTAGACGTTTGTTATTATATTTTAGGCTATCAAAAGTAAACACCAAAAATAAGACAAATTCTGTAATAAAAGAAAAATGACCCAGCAAATGGAATCAAGGACCATCGCAAGACTTCCACAAGACCATACAATAAGTCTGTACTCAATCTTATATGTGCAAATAGAAAGAAATACTAACTTCTGAAAAAATGGTAACATCGTATGATTACGTGACACAGATCAGGTAATCTTTAAAAACAGTGGCAGTCATAACTGCTACACAGCCCTCCTCCGAATAAATAAAAAATATTTATTCCCAAAAATATTTTTTAACCCAGAGTATAAACTCCAATAGTTAACTCTAAATAGAACATTACAATATCACAAAGAATAACCCCGTAACCAAAAAAAATTACTCCTAACTTATGCTACTAGCATATTCTGATTCTGTAACCAAAAACTATTAAATTTACTTATTATTTATTGTAGCTTTATTCCCCTTTCCGAATATATACAAAAATAAAAATATTTATTTATTTTTCATTGCATTTCTATCCAATTTTTATGAATCAATATTGAATCAATGTTTATTGAACTTGTTATTGAATGCATTTTTATTGAATTTTTAGTTAAGCCTGATATCTACGCGTACCACACGCCTATTTACTAGGGACAAATCCATGAATTGACAAAATCGAGTTATAGTTACACAATCGGGAAGTTACATAATCGGGAAAATTCTTATTAACTAAAATTCAACAACAATGACTTTTTAATATCAATAATCCTTATTATTGACACTAAGTCCAAAAACTTTTTAGTCCATAGTTTTGACCGTTATTAACCTTTTAATTTTTCAGGTATTCTAATCAAGATCTCAATCAAAACTGAAGAACACTCACTCTACACCCATCTACTAAAATGTCGCAGCAATCAGTTCTAGACCTGATCCCTCGAGCATCAAAGAAAATATTTTTTTTTTTTACAATATTTGACTTTATTTTATTTAAAATAAAATTTAACTATTTACACTTGACTTTTACTCACTCTTAGCTAATATTTACAATTAACGGTTTTATTTTTCTTTCTGAAATTTAAAAACTCATGCATGCAGTTATCCGACGGATACATCACTATTCGAACCCAAATATTTCTTAAGATCTTTAACGTGCCAGTCTCCAATGGATTGACCGTTTTTATCCTGTAACACATAAACCAAATTTGACTTTTTACCTATTATCTTACATAACACGTACTTAGGCGCTAATTTTGACGCAAAATAATTTACTGCGCTGGAAAGAACTTTATTTCTTTTCCATACCTTCTCACCTATCGTGAACGTTACGTCACGCTTTCTAAGGTTATAGGCTCTTCTATTTCGCTCGTATGCTTCATGCAATTTAGTTTTTACATCCGCAAAAATGTCTTTTAACCCAACTAAATCCTTAAAATACATTTCCCGAGAATCCGGTTCCAACTCAACGTCTTGAGTGGACGAAACTTTGCCATAGTAAGCCCCTGTTAAAGGTACGATTCTTCCAAAATTGAGAAACGCCGGCGAATGTCCGTGGACCTCATTAACTGCGGTACGAAGCGCAAGACCTATTTTACCTATATTTTTATCCCATTCCCGGTGATTTTCTTTTATATAAGACCTTATCGCCGTTTCTACCGTTCGATTCTGTCTTTCTGTAGGATTTACTTGTGAATGAAATTTGGCATTGTACCAGATTTTTTGAACTTGATAGTCGTCCGCAAGCTTTTTGAAAGCTTTCCCAGCAAACTGAGTACCATTATCGACAATAATGTACTGCGGTACGCCATATATTAAGAACACCTGATTTTCTATAAATTTTATTACACCTTGAGCAGTAGCTGTTTTCAAAGGTTGTAAAAGTGTATATTTTGTGAACCAATCAGATACTACTAATAAATAACAAAACCCTCCATTCGATCTAGGTAATGGACCTATAAAATCTGTTGAAATACACTGCCAAGGGAAACTAATATTCTTTTCTTTACCCATCAACCCATGACGTGCATAATTCGGAACCTTTTGTTCAGCGCAAATTTTACAACACTTAACATATTTCAAAATATCTGATCTCATACGTGGCCAAAAATATTCTTGTGATACCCTATTAAAAGTTTTATAAAAACCCATGTGAGCTGCTAAAGGATCATCATGACATTCTTTCATAACAAGCACCCTACAGAGTCTCGGAACCAACAACTTCCACTCTTTAATATTCGTTTTAATACCTAAATTAGAACGATCAAATTTATATATTTTATCTTCTACAATTCTATACTCTTTATATTGATTTGGACTCTTCAATATCTTTTCTCTTAATGAAACATAGTACTCATCTTTACCATACTGTTCCGAATCAAATGATATTAAATTAACTGACGGAAATACTGGTTTTTCTGGTTCAACTTCTTCAAAAGCCCTACTTAATGCATCTGGAACTACTTGTAAACTACCCTTACGATATGTAATATTCATGTCATACTGTTGGAGTTTAACCGCCCATCTAGCAATTCTTCCTGTCGGGTCTTTAAAATTTGCTAAATACTTTAAACTAGAATGGTCTGTTATAACATTAAACCTAACTCCTTCAATATATCCCCTGAAACGATCAATCGCGAATAAAAGAGCTAAACATTCTTTTTCACCGGTGCTAAAATTTCTTTCTGATCTTGAGAGAGTTCTTGAGGCGTATGCAATAACCTTTTCCTTTCCCTCCTGAACCTGTGTTAACACTGCTCCCAAACCTACATTACTAGCGTCACATTGTATGGTGAAAACAAGGTCGTACCTAGCACTGGTTAAAACCGGAGCTGAAACAAGAGCTTCTTTTATTTTAACAAACGCGACTTCAGCTTCATTATTCCATTTAATTGGTTGTTTCTTTCCTAAACCTTTCAGCAAAGCATTAAGTGGTGCTACTAACGTTGCAAAATTTTTTACAAACCGTCTGTACCATGAACATAACCCTATAAACCGTTTAATCTCTGTAGTTGTACTAGGACGTTTATAATTTAACATATCCTGTACTTTTTCTATATCTGTGCGTAACCCTTCTCTATCCAAAACAAAACCCAAATACTTTAATGATTTTCTAAAAAATTTACACTTATCAAAATTTATTGTAAGATTAGCTTCTTTTAAAATACGATAAACCTCTTTTAGCAGACGTATATGTTCTTCAAAACTAGATGATACTATTATTATGTCATCTAAATATACAAAAATATATGGTTCAAAGGCAGCACCAAACAATTTATCCATCAATCGTTGTTGCCTTTGCGCCGCGTTAGCCAACCCAAAACACATACGATTAAAGTGAAATAGACCATAGCCAGGTACAGTGAAAGCGCATTTTTCCTTTGACCTTTCAGTCAGTGGAATCTGCCAAAAAGCTTTTTTCAGATCGATTGTAGAAATATATCTCGCCTTACCAAGCATACTTAAAATTCTATCAATTTTTGGTAATGGATAAGAATCCTTCTTTGTTTGAGCATTTAATTTTCTACCATCGAAACAAAGCCTATGCGATCCATCAGATTTTTTCACTAACAATACCGGACTATTATAATCGCTATTCGAAGGAGAGACTACCCCTTGTGCTAACATATCTTTTAATTCTTTAACTAAAATTTCTTGCATATACGGAGACATTTGGTATTGTCGCATTTTAAAAGGTTTGTTATCCCCAGTATCAATATCATGTTTCATTATATGAGTACACCCTAACTTATCTTTTTTTAGTTCTTTGAACAAATCTTTAACTTTATTAGCTAAATGTTCCTGATCACTACTTAACTCTAAAATTCCAAATTCATTACTAGAATTAATACTATTTATTTCTACTTTATTCAAAAATTTCCAAGAATTATTTTCGAAACTTAGAGATATAGAAAATTGTTTCAAAAAATCTACTCCAAAAATAAATTCTGTTTGCAAAGTCGGTACTACTAAAATTTTTAAAACATTTACTGTATCATTGACTGTAATTGGTAACTCCACAAAACCTAAAACTTTTTGATGTGCCTTATCAGCCGTAGTTACATATGGTATACTACTATTACAAATTTCTAAATTTAAACTTTTAATCAAACTAATTCCCAAATTTCCTATAACTGAACAGTTAGCGCCAGTATCTATTAATGCTACTATTTGCTTATTAGCGATACTTGCTTTTATATAAGGCCTATTATCATTTGGTAAATTTTCAAAAGGATTTAAATTTACTAAGGAAATTAAGTGATTTTTATAAAATGCTTTTACTTTTTCTAGCCAAATTGTCCAATTGAACCAATTGTCTTCGTAGCTACTAGTTATCTTACTATCAGGTATGGCCTTATGAAGTAGTGAGCGTCGGCCGGGATTTCCCACTACTGCTCTACATTTTTTTTGACAATTAGAACAATCTTTTAAAAATACATCTTTTTTTCCACAACGGTAACAAAACTTAGTCCTTTTTGCAAGACATTTACTAAAAACATGATTAATTCCATTACAATTATAACAGACTATTTGCTTTACTTGATTACTACTATTTACTGTACTATTATTTTCTGAACTGCTATTTTTCTGATTTTTATTACTATTAAAATTACTGCTACTATTACTACCAAAAGATTTATATCCATTATTTCTGAAATTTCTATTATAGTTACCATTACTATTATTATTATTTCTAAAATTGTTACTAAAATTACTATTTGAATTTATCTGACAACAGTGCCCTTCTTTACAAACATTTTTACTACTACTTGCTTTATTTACACAACTACTTTCCTCTGCAAAACTACTATCTTGAGTTTCTACCACATTTACCCTAGGTACTGATTTCTTATAAATTGCGTTTTTATTTGTTACACTTTTTTGTTTCAAAATGTAAGCTTCATCTAACTTTTTACAATACTTTCTGAGGTCTTCAATCGAGTTTACTTCTACTAATGATAACGGAGTAAAATAATGTGGAAGTATCCTTTCCCTAATTGTTTTCAATTTTGTAAAATCACTAGGATAACGCAAAAGTCTCTTAAATAATGTCTCCATAGCCGCTGTAAAAACTGAAATTGACTCATCTGGTTTTTGATACTTTGCCCTGATGTCATCCCAAGTATGATCATCTACACTAGCAGACAAAAATTCTTTCTTTAATAATCCTATTAACTCTGACCAATTATTAACTGAACTTTTAACTGACAAAAACCAAGAGAGCGCCGGCTCTTTAAATAAGTCATAAGCTGTTTTAAATAAAATTTCATCTGAGACGTTTCTACAAACTTTTAAATAATCTACTTTTTCAATGAACGAAAGTACGTCTCCAGTACCGTCAAAAGAAACACCCCATTTATAAACAGGTACAGGCTTTATAAAGTCCGGGTCTGATCTAGCCGAAGTATTAGCTGCTGCATGAAACGTTGTGTCATTTAAAGAAATTCTTGTCATATTAGTTTCATTGACCTTATTCTCATGCGCAGTATGAGCCTCAATCAAATCCGCCTCTAATTCTAAACAAGTGGCTTTAGAAATCTGTAAAAATTTTGTCCTATCTGCTTCTTTATCCTTTACTTCCGGAAACCTATTTAAACGCTTATTTATGTGCGCTAGATTTGACTTTATACGAATGAGTTGAGAAATTGAGTACTCAAACTCCTCAAGTTCTTTAACTAAAGTTTTTACAATATCAATATTATCATTAATAGCTTTTACCTCATTATTGAAATTAAACTCCGGATCGACATATTTATTGTCCTCCGTTTCCCTTGCTATAGCTCTACTCAATGTTTTAATTTTCGCATTTCTATCATTCCTAGCCGTTAAAGACCTAATACGCAATTCATAATTTATTTGCTCTACCGTCAAATATCTAAGATCCATTTTATTTAAATCTTCCATGATTAAAATTTTAATTTATTACTAAAATTTACTATCAAAAATCTGTCAAAATCTGTCAAAAATCTTTCGCAATCTCTCTTTAAATAGTCAATATTCTTTCTAAAAATATTCACTCTCAAAAATCTTTTGAAAATCTTTCAGAAATCTTTCAAAAATCTCTCGCAATCTCACTCAAAATTTGCAATATTTTTTCAAAAATACTTGCCCTGTCCGCCACTCTTTTTTAGATTCGGATCGGAACCAAAAACTCCACGATTTATTCTCGCGTACTACTACACCTTTTTTGTTCACCCTGTATATTTCAGAATTTCACAAACTCAAAAAATCTCTCATCTTTCATCAAACTTTAATCCATTCTATATATTTTAGAATTTCATAACCAAAAACCTCTCAACTTTATTTTCTCCTATATATTTTAGAACTAAAATAACTCACTGGCCAAACTTTTCTCTCTTTATTTTACTCTATATATTTCAGAATTAAAATAATCAAAACTATGCACCAAAATGTTTGCTTTTCAAAAAAAATTCTCTCTAACTTTTATTTTTACCCTGTATATTTCAGAATCAAAAATAACCAAAAACTGTACCACTGCGTCCAATACTTTTTTTATCACGATCCTATATATTTTAGAATTCGAATAAAACTCAAAACTTTACCCTTTTGGTACTCTCAACCTATCCGTGGTTTCTTTTCTCCCTGTATACACCAAACTATTTTTTAAACATTGCACACCTATTGTTTAAATCAAATCAACAACCATATCCAGTTTTGTCTAAATATCTTAAAAATATCTTAAAAATATCTCAAAAAAAATTTTTTTTTTTTTTTTTTTTTTTTTTTTTTACTTTATATTTTTTTCACAAACTTCAAAAATTTAAAAGTTAAACTAGCTTAATCCCACGTTATTTGGGCGCCATTGTGTACCGCGTTTTCCTGTCTAGAATAAGTAAAAACTAAAAAATTATCAGGCGCTGCCCTGGTTACTTATTACAGAAAAGAAAATGTACGGTTGCGATCGGCTAACTGGCATCAGTACGGGCACAGGGGTTCATGGATTAAAAATTATGATAATAAGCTTAGTTTAACACCTTGGGCGCCAGAATCTTGTAAACATACATGTGCTAGGCAGTTTATGTGTTAAGATTCAAACACATAAAAAATAATGTACTAGAATATTAATTATCTTTTACAGCATGTATAAACCTGAAAAATAACAATGATTTGAATAGATTTGTATATCTTGTGTTGATTATAATTTAAACAAAAACTCAAATATGTGCTGTTACAATGTTTATTTAAAATGACAAGTAGACAACTTTAATTAATCATATTAATTAAAATAAAATTATAAATTACCAAAAGTATGGTGAAAAGACCCCATTGCGAAATATAAAAAAAAAATGTGGTGAACTACCCTATTGCAAAAATGTTAAAATATGTATACCAAAATTATTATGGTGAATAACCTAAATAAAAACAGTAATATAAGGTATGTGTTAATAAGTGAAAAATAGTAATCTAGGCGTACTGCCCAAAGTTGCAACTTTGTTTACAAACCAACCTAGAATATTCATAATAAAATAGAGCACCTTAATAAATATTAAAATTTGAGAACTTGGATATTTTACCAAAAATAAATATAGTAAACCGCATTTTCATTATTTACACTAAAACTATAAAAACCTGTTAATTAAAGTTGTCCCTGGAACGACCAAATACGTTGTCCCACTCCCTGATGATGTACGTCACTGTGCAGAACATTTCCTTGTCCTTGCCTTGAGAACTCCTTACAAATTTGAACACGTTTGAAACTCAAACGCTTGAGGATCCATTGAAACGTTTGTAAACCTCTTGGCTTAAAAACGGTACTGCAATTTACTGAACATCTTGAAAAATCTTGAAAACTCTTGAAAACTAATGTGGAAAATTGAAGAACACCTCAATGAAAATTGAAGTTAAAGTTGAAATGGAAAGCTTCGCCATCGATACTCGTAAAATTTGAGATAACGGTAACGTTGTAAAATATAAAAGCTTCACCAACAATATTCATAAAATTTGGGATAGGGGTATCGTCAAAACATTCGAAGAACGTTAGAACAGAAATGGAAAAGCTTCACCAACAATCTAGAAAGAAAGAACAGCGACTTTAGAACTCAGCCATCGATATGAAAAATCGAAATCCGTAATTAGATTTAAAATAAACTTACCCAGTCCAAAACTGAATTAATTGGAGCAGTAAGTGCTGAATACTAGAATACTCTGCAGCCTGAAGCCTTCATCTGTACGCCTCTAATGAAAATAAAGAAAACAACGTGTTAAACACTTGTAACTTAGGTAACCAAAAAGCGACTTACTTTGAAAGATGAATATTGTGGAATTTCCATTAAAACTGCTTGAACTAATTACGTAGGATTATACTACACTTCATTACAAACTTATTGCAACATTTTTACACAAACATAAACCACGGATGGTTTCACAAAAATCAGATTCTGATTTTACGACCTGAACGCCATTGCTTGTCGTTTTGAAAAAGAACGCCTCTCCCTTCAACTCCGGCAAGGTACAAAACTCCCCCCGTGGCGAAACTTGGAACTACGAACAACAAATCGATTTTGAGGGTAGGCAACACAAAAACATCTATTCATAATCCCAATAATACTTGAAAATAAAGAAAAAGAATACTCTAAATAAATTTAAAATGCCTAGCCATACATCTAACAATCGTTTCATATGGTTTAAGAAATGATACGACGAAAATAAACCAACTTGAAGTCATCAGCTGACCATGCAATGCATACTGTATACCTGAATGCGGGTAGAAGTAAAACTAACCTCAAAATTAGGTAAACAATCTTTGATAATGATTTTATCCGACTTCCAGAAGCTTTAGCTGTGATTAAAAAGGTAAGACTAGCTGAAAAACATCAGTAGCTAACTCAAGTACTGAATGTAGTAGATTACTAGACGTTTGTTATTATATTTTAGGCTATCAAAAGTAAACACCAAAAATAAGACAAATTCTGTAATAAAAGAAAAATGACCCAGCAAATGGAATCAAGGACCATCGCAAGACTTCCACAAGACCATACAATAAGTCTGTACTCAATCTTATATGTGCAAATAGAAAGAAATACTAACTTCTGAAAAAATGGTAACATCGTATGATTACGTGACACAGATCAGGTAATCTTTAAAAACAGTGGCAGTCATAACTGCTACACCCTGCCGCCGCCCCTATATCAAATAAACGTTATTAAAAATACCAAATAAAGGGCGACTTTGTGCGGCCATTCAGTGTAGGTGCGACCACGTAAGAACTATCGAATCCACATGAAAAAAAAATTCTGGCGCCCCCGCCGTCGCCCCCATATCAAATAAACGTTTTTAAAAATACCAAATAAAGGGCGATTTTGTGCGGCCATTCAGTGTAGGTGCGGCCACGTAAGATCTATCGATTCCACACAAAAAAAATTTTTTGGCGCCCCTGCCGCCGCCCCCATATCAAATAAACGTTATTAAAAATACCAAATAAAGGGCGATTTTGTGCGGCCATTCAGTGTAGGTGCGGCCACGTAAGATCTATCGAATCCACACAAAAAAAATTTTTGGCGCCCCCGCCGTCGCCCCCATATCAAATAAATGTTATTAAAAATACCAAAAAAAGGGCGACTTTGTGCGACCATTCAGTGTAGGTGCGACTACGTTTATATAAAAAATAATAAGGAATCAAGGGGAAGGGGAGTAAAAGGGGAGGTTATATTTTTTTGTTCGTATTTTTTATTATTAACAATAGAAGAAAAATTTAAATAAAACTACAAAAAATATGTCATTATCATTTTTTGGTTATAACTTTTGTCATTACCTCTCTCTCCCCAAAATGTACCATAATGTTTCTGGACATAATCTATTTTATAAGAAAGTATTCTCGCTCATTCGACACGGCTCACAGTAACCCAAAAGTCTTCAGTCGTAAATTTGACTATCTGGATTTGAAACCCATTTGTCAAAAATGAGAAACGCTAATCTCGATCATTTCAGACTAAACATATTGCTGCTCACCGTCGCCCTAATCAATATTTTATTTAAAAAAACATGACAACACCGCAAGGAGCCCAGGTTGCTTAAAATACCCAATACACGGAGCCTGCTTTGCCGATAGGTATGGTAATACACGTCAAAGGAGCTCAACCTAACCGCTACATGTATGGGATCCCGTCTTGTACTTTATGTGTATAGTGGTATACACGAAATATACACAAGGACTCCACCTTTCACTCTATGTATAACGGAGCTCACCTTAACCGCTATCTGAGTATATATATATATATATATATATATATATATATATATATATATATATATATATACATAAATATAAATTATGAAAAAGTAGTTAATTAATAAAAACAAAATAATAAAATTAAAAGATTTTAAAAAATTATTTAAATTTTAAATATAAATATATTGTTCTTTACTGACCAAAAAAACAAAAAAAGTCTTCGCCTCTACCAATTTCTATGCCAATAAATTTTGTCCATTATTCTACCAATTTCCCAACTCTGTCAGTCAGATTTTCTCTTGCCACATCATTTTACCAACTATTTCCCGGTTCGACAGTGAATTCTCCCAACTCGAGCATCATATATCTTCACGACTTGTTCTTTGAATTTTTTCTTAAGTTTCCCCAAATTAAAAAGCAGATACTGCGTTTTAAAAAGTGGCAGTCAAGCTGGATAACACATAACTTATATGGACGCAGCCGGAATTTTTTACTATTTTCTAACAGCGCAGTCAGTCGACAGGAAAAAGACGAGAAAATGAAAAGAAAAACAACCGCCCAATTACTGACCTAGTAGCAAGTACACGCAGAGAAAACATAAAAAAATATAGTATTTTAGTAAAAAAAAAATAATCGAGAAAAAATTGAGTCCGAACTTTGATGGGTTTTAGTTGAATCCCATGGGCTAAATAAAACAAATTTTTGCGGGTGGTGGGCAGCGGTATATATTTTTTCTACGATTGCTTTAGAATGTAAGCAAATACACACACTTTTCAAACACAGAATGAATCCATTCTAGCTGTAGATACGGTATGAATATTCTGTATCAAGTGTTAGAATGAGCACATGTAGTGTCAACTCTTGTTTATAACTGTAGCAATATTAGCAAAAATATATATATATATATATATTTTACCATGAAATATTGAATAATTTAATGCAATTTAAAGTTATGCGTTAAAATTACATAAAGTTTATTAGTTTTTCTTAATATTTGACCAGTTTTTTATTAAATTAAAATTGCTCCATCTATTGTTAAATATTTAAACCTGATATCAGTCACAACAATCGGACATAACCTTAAATTTTTGCATTACAATTTGTAAATATATGCTAAAATTAAATAAAAATATTTTTTAAGTACTGATTTGATAAAATTATTAAATAACATTAATTACTTTATTTAAAAATATATGTTTTGTTGCATTTACAATATCGAGTCACAAAAAACATTGTTTTTAACCTTGTCCGCCTACCGGCTCGTATGATAAACCTTCCGCTCGCGCGGAATATTGTCTATTCCATACTAGTTATAGAATATACTATTTTTCTCGTGTAATGTTTATACCGGGTGAATATTATTTCTGTCCACCCCCAAAATTAGGACTAATCTTATTTCGATAAAAACGAAATTTGAGTTGTAATTATATAAATAATTTTACATTGGCTATAAAATGGCGGATTTATTTTTTTTTACTTCCGGTTTCGCTGGAAGTGGCATAAATATGATTTGTTTTGTTTTTTTAAATCGAACACTTTGAAATTTTTTACGTTTTTAAATTCAGCCGATAATTTTATGTATAAAAAACTGATTGTTTTTTACTTTTTTTTCTTTTTATTTTTATCGTATAAAAACGATATACACATATTTACCTTGTTTTTACTTACTTAAGCTTAAAAAAATATAAAACCAATATTAAAATAAATATTTGATCAGACAGCGAATTAGAGCTAGAAAAACGGGTTTTCTCATTACCTACTAGGTAAGTTGACATTACTTAATCAAAAAACCGATAGTAATGGAAAGTACTATATCGAGCACACTTATTGATAGATGAAATCAATACAAAAACAAAACAGTAACTAGACAGAACAAACGATTTACCGCTAAGACTACTATTCTTAATTTTATAGAGCGATTCCATAAAAAAAAAACGATTTGTCAAATGTCAAAAATATTAATTATTATACTTAATTAATAAATCTAATCCTTTAAAGGCAATTTCACTTAAAAACGGCTTAATTTGGTTCTCTACAAACCAAATTTTTAGAGAAATCTCGGATAACTCGGATAAGCCGGATAACTTGATTAAGGGGTCACACAAATATTACGGCACACTGAAAATCTTTTAAATACCGCCAGACTTGATTCTCTGGACCTGTAATTAATTAAAATTGCAAGAGAAAATGGTGAATTTTGTGATTTTACCATAAGGCGTTATTTGATTATTACTTAACGCTTAAAGTTTAACAAGATTTTCTTTAGTATTTATCTTTAAGATAATGACGTCACAAGGCACTAACAGTGCATTGTGACGTCAGCAACTTGCCGAGATGGAAGGACAACTATAATTTCGCTTAGATGACTTGTCCTCAATGTGGCTAAGACGCAGTTTATGCGTTTTGTCCCCAAAAATTTTAACAACAATAATAGTATTCTTATCAGATTAGATGATAAGACTATTCCTCAAGTATCAAGTTGCAGATTTTTGGGTATACATTTAGATCATAAGCTGCTTTGGAATTCTCACATAGATAACCTGACTTCTCAGTTGAGTAGGTACTTATTTTTACTGAAACAAATAAAACCAACGGTTTCGATGGAGGTGTTAAAGATGTTGTATTTTGCTTTCTTCCAATCAAGGTTATCATATGGCATTGAGTTTTGGGGAATGGGAGCAAATTTTAATGACATTTTTACATTGCAAAAAAAGGCAATCAGAGTGATGGCGGGTCTTAATAAAAATCATACATGTCGGGAAAAATTTATTGAGTTGGGTATTTTGACAGTCCCTAGCCTTTACATTTTTAATATTTTAAACTATATTCATAAAAACGAGGAAAAAATATCAAGAAATAAGAGTTTCCATAACTACAACACCAGAAACAACGATAAGTTGTCAATTCCGAAGTCACGACTTACACTTACTCAAAACGGGCCACTGTACAGGGGCACAAATATGTATAATAAATTGGGCCAAGAATATAAGATACTGGCTCAAAATATTTTTAAAAATAGAATTAAAAAAATTCTCATAAAAAAGGCATACTACTCCATTGATGAATATTTTAATGAGAAGATATTTTAGATGTTTAATTGTTATTGACTTGTTCATTGTATAAAATTTTGATGTACTTTTTTTTATGTCAAATTTCTAATAATATGAAATAAAGACTTACTTAATTAAAAAAAAAAATATACAAGTTCCCTGTCTCTAAAAAATAAAAAATAAAAACTTTTCGCAAAAAAAATGAACCGACTTTTATGTCCCTAAAAAGTAAAAAATAGAAAAATACTTAAGTAGGTGCCAATTTCACAGCAAACAATAATAAAATAATAAAAAAATAATTGTTAGTAATTAATTTAGGGAGTGGTAAAATTGGCACTGATTTAAGTATTTTTTACTTTTTAGGGACAGAAGTCGGTTCATTTTTTTTGCGAAAAGTTTTTATTTATTATCAGATTCACTTTCAGCTACCTCAAAAACCCCAGTATATCAGTTTTCGTGAAAACTAACCCCCACCCCTCAGGGGGTGAAATTATAAAAAAAATATCAGATTCATTTTCGTCGACCCCAAAAAACCCCTATATACCAATTTTGACAAAAATATTGAAAATATTTAAAAATATTTAACCCCTCAACCCTGCGAGTTAATTTTTTTTTAATATTAGATTCAATTTCAGCAACCTTAAAAACCCCCATATAGGAATTTTAAAATTTTTGTAAAAACATGTAAGTATTTTTCCCAATTGGATATTTTGCCCCCCTTGCCGCACCCCTGTTCAACAAAAAGAATCCCGAGTGAGAACTTTTGTTAACATACCTGTATGCCAAATTTCAAGTCTCTAGCTTAAAGCGTTCTTAAGTTATCGTGCCAACAAGATTTCCCGGACAGATCGACCGACAGATTTTTTTTGCTTGAAATTGTTTTATATCGACATAAAACTTCATAAAACGCAAAAATACGCAAAAAAAATTGAAAATTTTCTTTCTAAAATTTTGAAAATTTTCAAAATGGGAAAGCAAAAGCACAAAGTCAAGCAAAACATATAATTTATGGTCTGTTCCTTCAAGCAAGATAGTAAATTAAAAATCGCACAGTAAATATTTTTACAACGGGTTTGAATAGTATATGTTTGTTTATAGAATATAGTTATGTTTTATATAATAAACTACGCAGTATATTCACACATCCAATATTCGAATATGTTTTGAAAATATTCGCTGTGCGATTTTTAATTTAGTATCTTGCTTGAAAAAACAGAACATAGTACTATGGTCCGTTTCATTAAGCAAGAGTGTAAATTAAAAATCACTCAGTAAATATTTTTACAACAGGTTTGAATAGTATATGTTTGTGTATAGAACATACTTATGTTTTATAAAATAAACTACGCAGTATATTCGCACATCCAATATTCGAATCTGTTTTGAGAATATTCACTGTTCGATTTTTAATTTACTATCTTGCTTGAAAAAACAGACCATAGTACTATGGTCTGTTTCATCAAGCAAGACAGTAAACTAAAAATCGCACAGTAAATATTTTTACAACAGGTTTGAATAGTATATGTTTGTGTATAGAATATACTTATGTTTTATAAAATAAACTACGCAGTATATTTGCACATCCAATATTCGAATCTGTTTTGAAAATATTTACTGTGCGATTTTTAATTTACTATCTTGCTTGAAAAAACAGACCATAGTACTATGGTCTGTTTCATCAAGCAAGATAGTAAATTAAAAATCGCACAGTAAATATTTTTACAACAGATTTGAATAGTTTATGTTTGTGTATAGGATATAGTTATGTTTTATAAAATAAACTACGCAGTATATTCGCGCATCCAATATTCGAATCTGTTTTGAAAATATTCACTGTGCGATTTTTAATTTACTCTCTTGCTTAATGAAACAGACCGTAATAAACATGCTTGCTCGCGTATATAAAAACTTTTGAGCCTCTTGATCTGAATCTTACGTACTTGTTTTTAGTAATCATTTATCTGTGTGTATTTTCTCATTAAATAAGTTTTTCTCTTTTTAAATTATATCGTTTATTAATATTAAAATTTAATAAAGTACAATATTTTTAATGAAACAGACAGAAGTCTTACTTATGCGAACTGAATTATATTCCCTCTGGCGTAAAGTGCAAATTTATTAAAAGCTGCTAAATTTTTAAACGGAATTGGATGCAAGTTTCGATTTTAAATTGCACTGTTTTAAACAGTCAGTTTACAAGCGGTGTATTAATATAGTTTTTTCACTACTAGCTTTAGAACATACCATTATTTATCATGTTTTCAGACTGTGAAATCAATTTTCTTTACCTATAGGAATAATAATTTGTTCTCTCCTAGTAGGAGTAAATTTTATAAATAATTGATTTCCGCAAGGGCCTATCCAGGTTTTTTTCCCTAAATCTCGAAAAGAATGAAAATTGCGCCGCAGGAGAAAATTTTTTCATGTTTTTTTTACTTCTGTTAGTTTCCGGCCTTTTTTTAATTCAATGTACTTAGTATAACTCAAGATTTAAAAATTCAAATAAAAAAAAAATAATAACAAAGCCCTAGCACCGCAGGTAAAAATTTTTACAACTGTGTTGGTCTATTTAAATTTGAAAACAGTGGTATAAGTTCTAGCGCCGTAGGCGAAATATTGACAAATTTCAAGCTTAAGTTTTATAAACTCCAATAAAAAAGAACGTATAAAAGCTATAGCGCCGCAGGCGATTTTTTTTTTATAAATTTTATAGCCTATTTGAATTTCAGAAGTATTACTATTTAAAGTTTAAATGCAAGAAAACTCTAGCGCCGCAGCGAAAATTTTTACGCTTTGTGCCCTTATCGTTCTGGAGGAGCAAAAAGCTATAGCGCCGCAGTCAGGCGAAATTTATAGTCTATTTAAAATTTAAAGGTGGTACTATTTAAAGTTTAAATGCAAGAAAACTCTTGTTAATAATTTACTTTATTATTTAAATAAAAATAGTTAAATAATGCTAATAGTAAAAAAGCTAATATATAAATTACGGTAGAGAAAACTATTATAGCCTCGCACTCTTAAATCCCTCGCTGCTACGCAGCTTGGTGAGTTTTCTAAAGTACTAGTGCGCTAAAAACGTGTTATGAAATGAGTGCTTTATAAAATTTAAATTGATGACTGATTTAGGGATTTTTGTTTCGAATTGGCATTACAGTTTTCGCCATGTTTAAAATTCTAATAACGAATATTATTTTGATATATTTTATAGTCATTTCTTCTCTTTTTCACTGCAAGTAACCAAGCCACAATTTTAACATGGTAAAACATAACCTAAACACAAAATTTTGTAGAAAATTAAACTTTAAACCGACGTTCACATTTGCACGGAAAACGTCAAGAGATAGACTTTTGTTAGTTGCCAACCCAACAGAAAAAAAAAGTAGAGACCTCTTATGAGCCTATAAGAACACGCAAAATGCGTGTGATAATGAGCTTATAAGAGACGCAAAATAGAAAAAATCCATATTATCGTTGTTACTATAGTAAATACTGACCGTTTTTGCATATAAAAAGCCCACGAAAGTTTAGTAAACATTTAGTCAATGTCAAAACTTAATGGACAATTTTATTTTTATTTTGAAATTATTGTAAAAGGAATCTAAAAAATGGCACAAATGTATAGAAGAACTAAGCACAATCTTTATAAGTAGTGGAACTCGATAGAACGATAAGCTGAAGAAGAAATGATGAAAAATTTAAAGTTTTATGACATATTTTTTTGGAAAACTGTTTTTTTTATAATAAAATTAGTGGAGAGCACATGGCTTATTTAGGGCTCTCAATTACTTTGTGTAATACTACACAGAAAAAAAAGGTTATCTTGGCAGAAGATAATAAATTATCTTGGATTTATATTATCTTAAATTGAGGTAATAATCTTCTTTTAAGATCATGTATCCTCGGTTTAAGATTATCTGTGACTTTGGTTTCCTTTAATTATTCTCTTGGTAGAAAAATCCTTATGTCAAGGATTTTTTCCTTAAATGCATGACATTTAAAATAGTAACAGAGAATCAAGAGTTATTATCTTGACTCAAAGCCCCTGGTGTCTTACGGTAAAGAATTTGCCGGCCTTACCCCACGTACATATACAGTAGACTCGCCCGTTGTTATTGGGAGAGAAGTTAGGTTTGTTTTTTTTGCCGTCAGTTGTCTTTAAAGGTGTATCATTGTTTTTATCTACTTCAAAATGGACGTATTTGTATCTGTTACCCTCAAACGATGGGGATTTTCAACTTTACTTAAAAAAATCACGGGTAAGTAGCTTTAAATAATTTATACTTATAGGTTATATATAATAATAATAATTTATACTTATAGGTTATATATAAGCGCCATTTTGCAATGGCGTGGCAACAAGTTTTTCTTCAAAAACAAGGGCTTTTTCCTACGACCACCTATGAAACCAAATTTCACACGATTAACAGAGTAAGAAAGTATCATATTTCATAGGCGTGCGAAATAATATTATACATGTGTGGGAAATTTTTTCAAAATATTTACCATTCTATTAACCCTGGAACCTGACTGTGGGGTCAATATGATCTTGAATCAAGAGAATCATAATCTTAAATCAAGATTATAATTCTCTTTATTCAAGATTATATTATCTTAAACCAAGACTTGGTGTAAGATAATATGATCTTAAATCAAGATAATTACATACTTGGTTTAAGATCATATGATCTTAAATAAATGTTTTAAGTGGCTTTGATTTAAGGAAATGTCCTTAAATCTAGGACCTCAAATGCCAAGATCACGGCGGACTTGATCCAAGACAGTCATGGCGTTGGACATATCGAAAGCCATGGCCTTGGTTTAAGATCGTTTTACTTTGATTCAAGATATCCTTTTTTTCTGTGTATGAATAAATAAATAAATAAATTTACTGGTTGTTGCAATTACCAGAACTATAACCTTGTTGGATATTGCCAATCGTTTTTTTCGCTATAAAAGTCCAAACAACTTTTTTCTCTCGTCCAAAAGTAAAAAGTCCAAACGTGTCCATAAAAAAACAGTCTGTAAATAAATTTATAAATATGTAGAGGAAATGATATCTAAGTGACCTGGAAACATAAATTCGTGAGGTGGTTGCTTCACATTTCATTCAGAAAAGTGTTTTTGTTGTTTTCCTCAATGAAACTGGTTTTCCGGAAAATTTCATCTAGTTTTTCCGTTTTGATTTATTCAAATAAAAAGTTTATGTTAATCAGAGTTTTATTTTTAGAAATAAACAGTTGTTTTTGTTATCAGAGCCACCAGTGCTTTAAACATCAATGCTTATTGTTATGCAGAGTGTCCCAGAACTTGTTGAAGGTGTAACTGCGAACTTCAGGTCTCCCACTTGTCATAAAATCATAAAATGTCATAAAATGACACAATTTGTCCTAAAATCGTCATAAAATAAAATTACTGTCATAAAAGTCAAAAAATTTCATAAAAATACTCATACTTTATACTTTAGAGCGACTTGGGAGAGAAGTTTTTTTTCGAAAGTTTAGTTTGGTTTGGATGTAGAAGATAAAAAGACCCCTTAAACGAAATGAGTTGAAACGTAAATTTCCGTAAATCAATTGTTTTTTTTTTTAAATAAATTTTACCAAGTTATCTATTAAGTATCATTTTATTCTCTAGCAAGCCCCATATATATCCACGAAAAAATAAAAAACTTTGAAAATGTCCGTCTGTCTGTCCGTCCCATGTCACGATTTTTGTTAACACGATAACTCAATAAATATTGAATTAAAAGTAATCCCCCCAAAAGCAAAAAAGTTATGGGGGGTTAAACTTTTTAAAAAAATGAAAAAGGCTGAAATAAAATTTCGATTAACGTACTTTTTTTAGGAAAAATTACTTTTATTGTGAGGATCAATTCTACCAATTATGAAAGTATTCCCTCCAAAAACAAAAACAAAACTTTTTTAAAAAATGAAAAAATTATCATTTTTATTTTTTTAAATTTTTTTCGTTTTGGGCAATAAGAAAATAAAAAAAAATATATTTTTTTTAATTTTTTTAAAAATTTTTCCAAGTACTTATTTGAGTAAATGCAATATATCATTTACTGTAAATAGTATATAATGTAATGCGTAGCATTACATATCTTCACTGCTTGTTATTTTTATAAAACAAAGTACAGTTGATTTCAAAAATAATGGAAAAGTAGGGTTAACTAAAATGTCATGTTTTCCAGAAAATTTAGTTATGTGAATGTGGATTATTTAAATGTCTGTTTGGCATTAAAATAAAGTTAGTTTAACCATGTCAAAAATCATATGTTATCTTTTTTTGATCAAAACCAAATTTTGACACCTTCGGATATTGAAACTTTAACCTAAATTTAATGACATTTAATGACAAGTAAACAAATATTTGTCAAATGGAAAAAACAGAATTCACAAGGTAACAATTTTTTTATAACCTTACTTTTCCATCATTTTTAAAACCAAGTGTAGAATAATTTCTGACAAATTTAAATGTTTCCTGGCTGTTCTTCTTTGTTATAACTAACGAAGAGTATAAAAATATAGAACCATTTGGCACAGGCAGAATCAATACCTCACGAAATGTCGGTACTAAAGCCAAAACCGATGTCCGTATCCTTTGATCTGTTCCTAATTTATTAATTTATTTTGATTTATTTGCTTTATTTATTGAAAAACTACGCAAAAGGGACATTAAAGAAATATTTAAAAGCCAGATGCATTATTAATTACTTTAAAAACCGTTCATAATAATTACCCAAAAGCATTTGTTTTTGAAATTTAAATATTAAATAAATTATTAAAATTTTCGCATTGCTAATGTCGAGATAATGTCTCAAAAAATGCCTCTGTTTTGAGGAACAAAAATAAACTCTTAAAAATTTGGAAAAAAAAACATTATTTAGGCCACCACTCATTAGTAAGCTAAGCTGACCTAATTAGGCTTTACATTTTGACATATCATCTTATCAGAATAACAAGCTTTCAACTGACATTGTGATATTGCAGTAATTGTCATTCTATTTTCTATGATAAATTTAAAATCCTTTACCTTAAAGAGTAAAAACTTTTTTTTATTTAGCGACTCTTACACGGAAAGAAATTAGTGGGCTCTGCGCTATACATTATAAGATATTTGGTAACAGTGGCAAATTATAGTGATTTAAGCTATAGATTATAAGGGACACAATAACTAATAATGTTAAAAATAAATTGGAAACGATTATATATATTACAGACACGATTATATTTATTACAGGCACTATTATAAATTTACAGAAATTTTATTATATTATAAAAATTATTAGCACGGACAATAATTAAATCTATTTAAGCTATAAATGCCATACTATTTGTTATATTTTATTATTCACTAAACAATTAAAGTATTTCATATAAATTTTTACACTGACTGCCATAATTGTAAGAGAAAGCCTTGTATTTATATAATAAGCGATTATAATTTGCTTGATATGTGTGTTATAGCGCTCCTAGCTATAATTTTTTTTTTCCGTGTATAAGCTCATAATCACACGCATTTTGCGTGTTCTTATAGGCCCATAAGAGGTCTGTACTTTTTGTTCTTTTGGGTTGGCAACAGACCTGGCCTATCGCTTGACGTTTTCCGTGCAAATGTCAATGTCGCTTTAAAGTTGAATTTTCTACAAAATTTTGTGTTTAGGTTATTTTTACCATGTTAAAATTGTGGCTTGGTTAATTGCAGTAAAAAAGAGATACTATAAAATATATCAAAATATCATTTGTTCTTAGAATTTTAAACATGGAGTAAACTGTAATGCCAATCCAAAACAAAAATCCCTAAGTCAGTCATCAATTTAAATGTAAGTTTTTTTAACTTTTAGAGAAAAATAGAAAAAATTATATTAATATTATATAATTATTATAGATATGAATTGCATTATTTTCGTTATTTGTACAAAATTTTAAATTTATAAGTAAAAGGGTTTAAAATTTATCATATAAAATATACTGACAATTACTGCAATCTCACAATGTCAGTTGAAACCTTGTTGTCCGGATACGACGATATTACAACACAGTAAAACGCAAAAAAAATTAAGTCAATTTTGGATCTTAACTTTCGAATCTGTAATCAAATTTTTTGGATCACGTAATTTTTTTTATATGCACTTAAAAAAGTTATTTTGCACTATTTTATAAGGTGTTTTTTACACCTGGCATTGGAGCGAGTGTTTGTGATATTAACCAAAGTTTTTAAGTCAATTTATAAGGTATAAAAACAAAAGGCAATAACGTGTATACTGGCAGAATATTGCTGGGCTTTTAAACATGACACAGACGTAACCCAGTATAGTAACCAAAAAAAGAGCTAAAGAAGAAAATTAATATAATAAATTTTAAAATGGTGGGCATACGTTTTATAACAAGTTATAAAACGTGTTTCTGAAGAACAAAGACCTATACCCACCATTTAAAAAGTGTTTTTCTGAAGAACAAAGAAATATACCCACCATTTGAATAGTATATTAAAGTACTAGTTTCATAACATACGTTTTTAGCGCACAAACGTTTAGAAAACGAGCCGCTTGCGGCGAGTTTTCTAAAGTACTAGTGGGCTAAAAACGTGTTATGAAACGAGTGCTTTATACAATTTTTTCTATTTTGCTCTAAAATTTAAAAAAACTTACATTTAAATTGATGACTGATTTAGGGATTTTTGTTTTGGATTGGCATTATAGTTTACACCATGTTTAAAATTCTAAGAACAAATGATATTTTGATATATTTTATAGTCATCTCTTCTCTTTTTTACTGCAATTAACCAAGCCACAATTTTAACACGGTAAAAATAACCCAAAAATTTTGTAAAAAATTAAACTTTAAATCGACATTGACATTTGCACCCAAAACGTCAAGAGATAGGCTTTTGTATGTTGCCAACCCAACAGAAAAAAAAGTAGAGACCTCTCATGGGCCTATAAGAACACGCAAAATGCGTGTGATTATGAGCTTATAAGAGTTGCAAAATAGAAAAAGTTATTAACATATCTAAGGTCATCAATAAACTTCTGAAAATTAATATATACACGTAATTGTTTTTATTATTACTATATTTTTATTGGGTTTGGTTTGCAAACACAATCTTTTTTACTACTACTACATGGTTTTACTTAGTTTACTAGATATCTCAGAAAGTACTGATTTTCCCCCTCTACACTCCCATTTAACATAAAAATAGTTGGAACTAGCTAATTTACTGACCTGCCACGTTTTCATACTTAGCTGAAAGTGTTTCCGATTTATTGTGCAAATATGTCAAATTACTATGACATATGGTCACAAAACATATTATGTCTTCAAAACATGTTTAATTTTTTTACATTTTGAGATTTTCCGTATCATCTTACCCGACAAATGATAAAAATAACTCCACGAAAAAAACAACAAATAAAACTGGACGAATTTACATTTTTTTTCTGTTGTACTGTGTAATTGAAACAGTTTGCTCTCAGGCAAAAGATGATGTTTCTAACCACTATGCAGGGTAAACTTTTTTATGATTTATTTAACTTAACGATTAGTTATTAATTAATATCAATATTATTCTTACGCAAAAAAAAACTCCACATAAATCATTTTCCTCGTACTCGTTTTTTAATGGCTGCCAGTTTAAAAGAGGTTTTGTCTTTGGACGACCGGACACCAAATGGGATGACCGTTGTCATACATCTTTTTTTTACTGCTGTTTCCGACGTGACACCTCTATTGTATAGATGAAATATTGTGAAATTACCGAAGAAAAATTAACAGATAACTCTCAATTAATTGTTTTGATAAACGCATGTAATAAAAAACGATAATTTTATTCAATCGCATTAAAATACTCATATTTTACTATATAAAAAAGATCCACCTCCAGATGGTAGTATTCAAATAATTAGCTAGGATCCCCAGCTTTAAAAATAAGAAAAATAAATGTTACCTACATTAACTGTTTTCCACGCTTAGACCGAACCTGTAATAAAAAAACGAGACCAGTAACCTAATTATTATACTGGTCTGCATTTAAATTTAAATAATTTCCGCTACATGGCGCCACCGATTAAAATATCGTTAAACAAGATGGCTGAATTGAGGTTGTCATGATAAACACGAATATAATCTAATACATTTTGTTTAAAAGACTTAAGTTGTACAGTATTAGTCAATGTTTTTTACTTTTGATACTGAGATACTAAATGTTATAAACGGTGCCTTGTGAGCTATAAACAAATGTTTTTTGTGGTTGTTTTTTGGGTTACGCGTATGTGAAACTTTAGTTTATGATTGTGCTTTTCTTGTAAAATGCAGAAAAAACGATTTGTGGTGAATATGAAGAGAACTAAAAAATAAAGTATTAGTATTATTTTCTTCATTTGAATTCAAACATCTATTAAAAAAAATAGTAAGGTACTTGTTTTTAAATAAAAACAGTTGCGAATAAAATAGTATACAAGTCTCCCGGAAAATGCAATTTTCCTCGACCTATAAATTAATAAGGTCTCGGAAAAGTCCTATTTTCCGAGTCGACCTGTAATCTACTGTTATTCGCAATCATACAGTAAAAAGTCCTGTTTCTACATTATAAAAAGTTGCAAAGTATATTACTGTTAAAACTTCTCTGACTGGCAACCGGGGAATGAAGTAAGGGGAATAGGGTGTTAAAAAGTTTGTACGTGTTCTATAGGCGACCTTGCATTTTTTTCAGGTGACAATTGCAAAAAATCAGGCAGTAATCTTGTTCACTTTTTAATAAGTTTACCTAACCAAGAGCTCTTTTCTAACCTGTTTTGAATAGGTTTTACCCATAAATAGCGTGTCATGAGAGCACCCTTTTTTGGTAATATTTTATGATTGTAAATAAAATACCGTTCAAACCTTATAAGAAAATGATATTTCCAACTCTCGAGATGCTAATTTGGTCTAGGTTGCGCCTCGGGCCAAATAGCATCTGCAATATTTAATTTTTTATTAGGTTGGAAATATACTATTTATAGAATTTGCATCAAAAAGCTCCTTCAAAAATAGACAAAAAAAACAAAGCACTTGGAAGACGGTTTAGTTGGCCGCATTTAACAAGCTAAGATAAATTAAATATATATTTTTTCTTTATGCGTACTAAAATGTTCGTATTTTATAACTGAACACACTAGTTAGAAGTAATCTATTTTTTTACAGTAAAAAAAAGTTAGCAAAACCACCACTGGCGGCAGCACTCTTTGACTTTGATGACAGCCATACTTCAAACTTGTTCGTTTATTATGTGAACAGGTGGTTGACTCGAGATTCTGTGCAAAAACCTTGTGTGAAATTCATTAAAAATGATTGAAGAAGAATATATGGTTTATACACCTACAAATCTCTCCGAAATTGCAAATGCTACATTAGACAAGTTACCATCGAAATCGCGAAAAGTGTACGATTTAGCCTACGAAAAAAAATTAAAATGAGCTAAGGAAGGTTTAAGGTCCAAAATAATCAAAATTTGCGTTAACTAATACTTGAACGTTCCCTTGAAGAAAAAAAAATGTTTCACTCAGAGGAAAAGTGTCTTTTTTTACTCGTCTGTAGTTTCCGGACTCCGCTTCGCGTCGTCCGTAAATTCTACAGACTAGTAAAAAAAAGCGTCACTTTTCCTTTTAGTAAAACAATATTACTATTATTACAAATTTACGAGTTTTCAAATACTGATTTTTTTATAAATGTTAATAAAGGTTGATTTACCCATTCATTACCACTAAACTAATTAAGAATTTAACTAATAATATAAAATGTATTAAATAAGTTAGTTTAATGTTGGAGATTAGTTAAACCATCCATAAATCTTCTTAAAATGGAATGGTTTGCGGAATAAGAAGCACTCGAAATTTATTGTTAATGTAAACACTCCGTGGTATGAAACACCTACAAGGCCCCTAACGAGTATAACTAAATAAATAAATAAATGGTAGAAATAATGAGTTTTTACTTAAGAATTTTGTAAAATTCAATTACCTATATCGCTGACTTTAACCCATTATGGACGGAGACTTCTTGGTTTCCAGTGCAAAAAATTGTTATGTATACCTACTATTCATAAGGGCTGTTAACCGGACACTGCCCGTTAAGATATCATCTTAAAAAAATGGGAAAATCTGAAATCGACATTTGCCGTCTATGCTCAGAAGCACCAGAAACGACCGAACACATTATGTGCTTCTGCGAAGCCATTGCTCGCAAAAGGCTACAATATCTAGAACAGGTATACCCAAGACCTGCAGATATATCCCATGTAGCCCCCAAAAAACTCTTAGGCTTATTTGAAAGCCTAAAGTTTGATGTGGGATTCACAATAGATCTCATTGGTCGCAGTGATTTGAAAGGCAGTACCATGCCTTACAACCCCACTTATATTGTATTGTATTGTACTATTCATAGGTATGGAAATATTTGTTTATTGTAACTGAATAAAAGTATGATAAATCATACGCTAGGCTTAAAAAAATAGAAAATAGCATAAATAGCCTAAAATCTGCCTATAATTCTAAAAAAAAATACTATACAGTGCCCGAAAAAAGTACCATTCTTGCAGCTTTTTATTTTTAAAAGAATAAGGAAACAAATGTTTGGCCATTGTTAAACCACTTAAAATTATTAATTATTTACTTCGTTTAAAGATATTCTAGGAACTGAGGCAGCAAAATACAGAATAGACATCTTTATAGGCTGAATTATGTTTTGTATTAAAGAGAAGTAAAGTCCACGTCAAATCGCCCATTTCTGATTTTATTTTCTCATTTTCTGATATTGTGTTATGGCTCGTTGCATAATAAACTAAATTTCAGACAAATCGAAACGATTTGAAATGGTTACTCTTTCTCGAGAACTGGCCAAGCGGGTTAAGGCGTTTGATTTAAATAATTGACACGCCAGCTAGCTTGTTTTGATTCTCACTCGCGCTGATTCCCTTTTCTAGTTACTTAATAATTGAAATTTGGCGAAGGCGACAGACACTCCCTATAAACTGGTTTGAAAGTCAGTTAAAGCCGGTGGTTCCCTCTACTACTAGCCCACACAAGTCCTGGACTTAGGGGATGTCTAATTAAGTATAATAGTACGAGGTTAAACGAACATTTCTAGACGGTTAACAATATCTTTAAAGGGCTAAATATTGAAAGCTTAAAATCCTATGACAAAAATTACTGAAGAAGTTTTTGTAAAAATGAAATATTGTCACTCAAAGTGCAAAAGGTCGTATGTCAAAAGTTTCATTTATTTCTTTTGTTATTTATGTGGAATCTTAGTGCATAATGAGTGATTGTACTTGATTTTTATGAAAATTTCACAAAATATCATTTCTGTTCACAATTTATTTTATTATTTGAATAAAAATAGTTAAATAGTGCTAGTAGTGAAAAAACTAATATATAAACTACGGTAGAGAAGACTATTATAGCTTCACACTCTTATATATCTTGCTGCTACGCAGCTCGGGATGTAACACGCTCGGCTATAAAAAATATCTTCTCTAACTTGGTATATAATTACTATTTTTGGTCGATATAAACGGATAAAAGATTGGTCCAAAATTGGGCGATTTGGAATGGAAGCTGTGAAGGGTAGACTTGGCAAGAAAGCCGTCCTATTGTCGAGAATATTGTGGTTATATTATGTGAAAACATGACTGCTTTTGTCCCGAAACCCGTAGCAAACTAGTTAACTTGATCAATTTATCAAAGTGGGACATATTAGTTTAACAATTTTCCACTCGAGAATACCTTTACATTTTGGATTTAATTAATTAAACGTTTATTAATTAACTAATAATAAGAAAGGTTTAACAATGCTAATTAAATTAATTTGACCATTGTTTTAAAATGGGAGAATAACAACAAGAAATAAACACAAAATTAAAATACTGCCCTCAGGGCCGGAGGTGTGGGAGGGGTTATTCGGAAAGTTGTATTACAAAATAATGATAAAATTGTTTTAATTCTTGCATTTCATACTACTCTCTCTCTATCTTTATTTTTGGCCTTTGCCTATGTCAATTGGCCAGCTAGCTGCTCTCTTGTTAGTTGTTTCCAGTGCCCAAGTACTAATCGGATATGTATCCTGACTTGCGCACTATCACTGAAAAATTACTGTTGTAGTAACTTCCACGCTAGTATAAAAAATTTCATTAAAAACACACAAAAAAATTATCTTCAAACGACCTTTAATATCGGCTTAAAATTCAACAGTTCACACGATTAATAACCATATCTATGGTTCACTTTAACTTGTACATAAAACATTAATATAAAAATACTCTAGGCACATCATAAAAGATGGCAATACAATACACAAGGCACATCATAAAGATGGCGAATTCGTTGCACTGAATTCAGGTGCCAAGAAGGCTACACCCGTCCCTTTCACAGGCCACGCTGTAACTGTAACATACTACATCTTCTCTTAAAGTTTTCTTAGGCCATGGCTACCTATTATTTTAGTATTATTAATAAAACTTATTCTTGCTCTCATAAGTTTTTGCTAAATTATAGATTTTTATTTAAATTAAAAGGTGTTGGATAAAATTTAATTCTCAACTCGTGTATTAAATGATTTTATCCACACTAGTTAAGAAAACAACAATTTTTTATAATCGTTGGTTTACGTTGTTTTTTTCGAAGGTTTAGTGTTTTTGGTACTAGTTGGGGGCACAACCCCTCCCCCTTTTAAACAGAAATTATGTTACAGAATACTCTGACGAAAAAGTTTTAATAAAACGTTTCTTTATAATACCACTTGTATTTCGAGAATGCCGAGCATTTGTTAAAACATAAAAATAATTTAGCTTTTAGTTTATTGTTTTAAATCCAACATTTATTTATTTAATAAAAGCATTAATTTTTAGATAAAAATTTTAAAAATCACAAAATATTTCCGTTCTGGAATATAATAATAGTACATTACTTAAGAGAAAGTGAAAATATTTAGCACGAGACTTAAACCTTGTGCCTAAAATATTTACACGAACACTTTTTTCTGAAGTAATGTACACTATTTTTCCTACGAAGCTAAAACACACAGGTTTAAAGGCCCAAATTAAGTATTCGTAAAATTCGTAAAAACTGACAAAAACGTAGCCAAAATATACATTTGTCTGTCTTACTCACACAGCTTTGTTCTAACAGAGACAACAATAACAGTTACTGGTAATTGTTGATGTTCAGGCCTGAATATACCTACTATTTGTTTACAAACAAACCGAGATGTTGGCGATACTTTATATTAACGGTATGCGTATTCTAGAGAGAAGAGTTATTAGTTCGTTGGACGCGGCCCGTTTTACACCACATAGCGCATAAATAGCATAACTATAAATAAATCGTAGTGTATCAAAAATTTAACAGATATTTTCCTGGAAAGGGCCTCTCCAAAGACTCGCATAACAAGCATAGCATATAAGAATGCGATGCCAGGATTGGCTTGATGTGTCGTCATGTATCTTGCGAGCCTCTCAATAGGCCTTAAGGGAATATCCACTGGCTTACATAACAACATAGTACATAACAATGCGATGCCGTGATTGGCTTGACGTGCCGCCATGTATCTTGTAAGCCAATCACGGCATCGCATTCTTATGTTTTATGTCCTTATGCAAGCTTCTAGATAGACCTTAAGGCAACACACCAAGCTTTTAAAAGAGTTTTTCTATTTTGCGACTCTTATAAGCTCACAATCACACGCATTTTGCTTCTTATAGGCCTATAGTAGGTTTGTAATTTTTTTCTTTTGGGTTAGCAATACAGGACAAAAGACAATCGCTTGGCGTTTTCCGTACAAATGTCAATACCGCTTTTAAGTTTAGTTTTCTACGAAATTGTGTTTTCAGTTAATTTTTACCGAGTTAAAATTGTGGCTTGGTTACTTGCAGTGAAAAAGAGAAGAGCTGACTATAAAAAATATCAAAATATGGTTTTTTCTATGAATATCAAACATAGCGAAAATTGTAATGTCAAACCAAAACAAAAATCCCTAAATCGGTCATCAATTTAAATGTAAGTTTTTTTTTTTAATTTTAGAGCAAAATAAAAAATAGTATAAAGCACTCGTTTCATAACACGTTTTAAGCGCACTAGTTCTTTAGAAAACTCGCCGCAAGCGGCTCGTTTTCTAAACTTGTACTCGTGCGCTAAAAACCGGTGTTATGAAACTAGTACTTTAATATACTATTATTTCCCAGCGGATCCACTGGTTGATAAAAAAAAAGTACACTAATGACCAGGCGGTACCTGTTTTAGGATGGGGGAATCGGATATAATTCTATATTTTTGGATGAATGGGTCCAGAATATCACTAGAAATGCGCATAAAATAAACCGTGGGCTTCACTTTTTATTTAACAAAATGTTGCAAAATCGAGAAAAAAATTTTTTTCTCCTTTTTGTGCATATATCTCTGGAACTGTTCATTTCAGACAAATATTGAAGGGGAAAAAAAGTTTTGTAATTGAATTTTATATATGATACAATTGGTTGCAAATCGAAAAAATAATTATTATTATTGCAAAAATAGCAAAAATCACAAAAAAGGGGTAGAAAAATTGAGTTTTTTTGTGATTTTTTTTCGGATACTTAAAGTATACGTAGGACCTTCAAAATTGACCCAAGAAAACTTTATGGTGTGCTAAATCATCACACCAAATTTCATCAAAATCGGTCTGATAGTAGTTGCACAATAATTTTGCAATCCAGATTAACAAAAATGCAAATTTTCAAAATTATGCAAATTTGAACATAAAGCCCTTAGATACTTAAAAATTTAAACACATATAGAACAGAGCTCAAACTTTCAAATGATTTTTGAAAAATTAATTATTATTTATTAGGAGAGTCTAGGCAGTTGTTTAAACATTTGTCGAATGTTTGCGCTTGTACATATTGAAGGTCCTACGTATACTTTAAGTATCCGAAAAAAATCCAAAAAAAAACTCGATTTTTCTACCCCTTTTTTGTGATTTTTACTATTTTTGCAATAATAATAATTATTTTTTCGATTTGCAACCAATTTTATCATATATAAAATTCAATGGCGATTTCTCCCGTTAGATTAGACAGGGACAAAAGTTCTACCCAAAAAGGATAGAAGACATAAATACACTCCCACTTCCACCCAACCAAACAAATTCTGTATTTGTTCTTTGTTGAACAAATACAATATTTACTTGGCCGGGCGAAAAGTGTTACTATAATATTTTTATTAAAGAAATTACTGGCGCCATCTAAATTTTAGTAGAATTATCTTATTCTACAGATTCACATTAGCTGTGTTCGTTCGTACCGCTCACTGCTACACTTTTCGGCCAACCAAATAAATACTGTATTTGTTGTATAAAAAACAAATACAGTATTTATTTGGTTGGCTGGAAAGTGTAGCACAAATGAGATAGAGATAGGGTAGACGTCTTTTGTTTCATAATTCTAGTTGTAGAGACCTCCATTACAAAACTTTTTTTCCCCTTCAATATTTGTCTGAAATAAACAGTTCCAGAGATATGGGTCAAAATCAAATTTTTACTACTTTCTTGTCCCCACTCTAAAAAAAAGTTATTCAATATTTTTTTTAAATAATCTTACATATTCTAGTACTACTCAAATGGTTTGGACTTTTTGAGAGAAAATATTGGTTTAATAGTAATTTTTATCGAAATTTTGTTGTCCCCAGCAACATTTATATACATTTATATACATATTTATTTTATGTGTACAAAGTGTTGCATTATATTTACTTCTTTCTAATTATTTTTTAAAAGACACTTGATAGTGTTATTATTTTATAAACTAAGCAAAGCTTTTGAGATCCAACAAAAAAGTTGGTATCAATAATAAGTTTGTCCCAAAAAATTTATGTCCATCTACGTGGCAAAACGTAATCGTTTATTACATAACAATGAAACGTTTCATCACATATGTAATTATGCCCAAATAAACCCTATTTATAAAGTACTTAAATGTTAATGTTACTTTTCTTTTAATAACCCCACTTTTTTTATTGGGGAGGAATTTTCGAAAAAAAAAAGAGCGTACCTTTTTAAATGTCCATCACCGTGGTTACAGTTTTTTTTTCTAATTTTCAGACTATGGAATTTTAAAATTATTATCTTTTGGTCTTAAACAATTGGCCTTTGTGCTGTTCTGATAAAATTTTTAGAAAAATAAATGAACATCTAATATTTTTTTTCAGTCGCTACTCTAAATGTCCATCTACGTGGTTAATGTCCGTAAACGTGGCAAATTTGTATTTTTATTTTTTTTTTTTGCAAAAAGTTGCTTACCACTTAACTTGGAAAAAAAATGCTTTACATCAAAAGAAAGCTTATAAAATTCTCTACAAAAAATGTTCAATGCATTTTTACGCTACGGCTAGGACCCTTTGAGGCAATAGGCACGAAAAGAGAAAAAATCTGAAAAATACAGCATATAACCAATTTTTTTGCGATAAAACGCTTACAACTTATCGAATGCAAAAAAATATGTCACTGGATGAAAGCCCATATATTTACCTACAATAAATGTTATATGCATTTTTATGCTAATGTTAGGACTGTTCGCACAGAAAAAAAAAGTCGGAAATTTCCAGTACAAATTTTATTTTTTTGTGATAACTCGATAACTACTCAACCCTATGAAAAAAAGTTGAGAACCAAATAAAAGCTTACCTAATTCTCTACAAAACATGTCCTCTGCATTATTGTGCTACGGCTAGGATTATTTGACGTAGAGGCAAGAAAACGAAAAAAATAAGAAAAATACGGTACAGTTTAACTCGAAACTGACCATTTTTTTGAGGGAAAGTTGATAGTAAATTATTATTGTATTTTTCGGCTAATATCCCGGTATATTTTTAAGTTGTTTTAAAGCATTTTTGTTAAAATAAATTGCTAAAAAGAAGTAAATTTGATATTAACCCTATGTCCTATGAGTCCCCAGTGACAGAAGCCCTGAGCCGGGCCTGATATTGATTAAAAAAACTTATATAAGATTATTTTATATTTCTAAATTTCAGTTTAATTTAAAAAATATCAAAAGTTACTGTTTACAGTTAACTTACGCCTAGGCCCTAGAGGTAACGGCCCCTTAACCGGACCTGATAATCACTAAAAAAGTAATATGATAATTTTATATATCTAAATTAAAATTTTTGGCATCAAATTTGGATATACCGACCACAAAACTCATAAATACAATTTTTTTTGTTTAAAAGGTTCGGTCGCCATATTGGATTCGCCATTTTAAATTTTCAATTTTTGACATCAGATTCAGATTTTTTGACCTCAAAAACCCTATGTTAAGAAGCTTTGTTTAATTTTGATATTCGAATAATTTTTTTGAAAATTTTAGCTTATATCTAGCCAAGTGCGCACCACAGTGCGCAAAAGTGGGTAAAGTTTGCGCCTACTATAAAAATTGTATTTTTTTTTGCCTAAGAAATACTTCACATGTATAATTTTTTCCTTAGTAAGTCGTAATTTTGACCTTTTTTCTGACTTGAAAACAGGCTGACAGAAAATTTTGAAAATCCTGAAAAGGCAAAGTTTTTGGGCGTATATTTAGACCCAAAACTCACTTGGTCTCAACATATTGAATATCTGGCAAAGAAATTAAATAAAAATGTGTATTTAATTAGGCAGCTTTCTGGTACAGTAGGCTTGAATATACTCTTAACAGCATACCATGCGCTCTTCTCAGCTCAGATGGCATATGGTCTGATAAGCTGGGGTCATGCCTCTTGTATGTCAAGAATTTTTGGACTTCAAAGAAAAGTCATGCGCATCATAGGTAAGATAGGCTATCAGGATGATGTCAGAAGCAAATTTATTGAATATAAAGTTTTAACCTTGCCATCAGTATATATTTTACATTGCTTAATTTATATACATGAAAATATTCACTTATACAACATAAATAGTTCTTATCATAATTACGGCACTACCACTCAAAATAAAATAAGAATTGAATTTCTGAGGCTTCGCTCCAGTAGAAATGGCACAAACTACTATGGAATTGCCTATTACGATCATTTACCAAAAAATATTAAAGATTTGCCTTTGAACCCATTTAAAACCTATATCAAAAAATGGCTACTTTATCAAGCCTTTTACAGCGCAAAGGAGTTTCTGCAGAAGGTTGTGCCTCAAGAACTAGGGGAATTGTGAGGCTTTTGTATATTATTTTTTTTTTTATTTTTTTAAATTATTTATTTATTTATTCACACACTGACTTGTGTAAACAATTTTGTAATTGTGCTAGCACCAATAAAGATTATGATTATGATTATGATTATGAAGTACTTTTCTGATTTTAACCCATATATGCACGAAAAGGGGAAAAATTAAATTTTCTCGATTTTGCAAGATTTTGTTAAATAAAAAGTTACGCACAAGGTTGATTTTATGCGCATAGTGAAATTATGATTTCTAGTGATATTCTGGACCTATTGATCCAAAAATGTAGAATCATATCCGATTTACCCAAACCTGGGTGTTTTAAAACAGATACCGCCTAATAATAAGAACTGTGCACGGTTCACCTGGGCGATTTTAAATAAAAATTTCGTGGACCCCTACATTTTTTGGACTAAAAACGTTTTTTTGAGTTATAGGGTGTGTCAAAAAAGTCGCGATTTTCAAAATCAAAAACGCTCTGGATAAAAGCTGCTCCTTAGAAAAAAATAGTGGCCACTCAGAAATGAGCCAAATCTATTAATGTTTAATTAATTAAACGGCTTCCCACTCTGTCACTATTTTACCTACAACCATAAAAAAGAGCGTATTTTTTAAACAACCCTGCAAAATTTATTTAACCCTTTCTTTATTTTGACGAATAATGGCCCACCCTAATGTCCATTATATAATTTACTCTAGTCGTCGTCCAGCTAATTTACAATTACAGACCCCAAATTTGCAACGGTATGCAGGCCTGTCCATCTCGCTCCGATAACTCCAAATTGGCTTGCCGTTCTAATAGTCTAAGAGCAGGTGACTATTTTCATTTCATTGTTTTTCCCCGGCTGTATTTTATATATGACCTAAAGGTGGTGAAATGAGGTACCTAAAATAGTATATTGTTTTACTAAGAAGAAAAGTGAAGCTTTATTTACTAGTCTGTAGAGTTTACGAACGACGCGAAGCGGAGTTCGGAAACTACAGACGAGTAAAAAAAGCACTTTTCCTCTGAGTGAAACATACTATTTTTTCTTCAAGCATCTTATATATATTTTTTTAAATATTAATTTTTGACTTTAATTTATTCAGTAATAAAGTATGTATTTTTTTATTAAAATAGGCCAATAAAACCCTTTTGAAATAAACTTAAACCTTCCTTGGCTCATTTTAAATTTTTTTTGTAGGCTAAATCGTACACTTTTCGCGATTTCGATGGCAACTTTTCTAATGTAGCATTTGCAATTTCGGAGAGATTTGTAGGTGTATAAACCATTTATTCTTCTTCAATCATTTTTAATCAATTTCACACAAGGTTTTTGCACAGAATATCGAGTCAACCACCTGTTTACATAATAAACAAACAAGTTTGAAGTATGTCATCAAAGTCAAAGAGTGCTGCCGCCAGTGGTCGTTTTGGTAGTACGCTTGAAGAAAAAATTTATTTTTTACTTACCGAGTCAAACACAGTACATTTATTACATTCAGATTTAGCTATTTTCACAGTTATACACATCTATTCTGCAGGCCAATGGGTAAAAACAGTCTTTAAAAAGTTCCTTTGACACCTGTCAATTCTAAAAAATTTCATTTAATCAAAAAGTCGTTTGATAAATATAAATAAATTCTTATATCTTAAAAAAATTATACATGACATATGTCAAAGGCACTGTTCACCCCCTTGGCCCCAAAATTATTGTGTATAACCATGAAAATCTGAATGTACGTGTATGACTCGGAAAGTTAAAAAAAGATTTCTAGCGTACATTATTTCCACAGCTTTTGGAGCTTTTAGAATCCAAAGGAACAAGATCTAGAAACTGGGAATGTGGAAATAACTTAATTTGATTTTACTTTAAGACATATTTAAAATACAGCCGGGAGAAAACAATGAAATGAGTCACCAGCTCTCCGACTATAAGACCGCTCCCTGCCTCCCCCTGACCCCTAATGTAGGCGAAATTAAGCACGATTCCTCAACTATCTATATTTAATGATGGTCACTCAGAAATTCTGGATTCGCCAGTAAGCATTAAATTTATTTAATGGTTTGAGGCCAAAAATTCCACATGTAGTCAATTTTCCAAAAACCCCAGTGCTCCAATGGCGCTAGCAATCTATGCCTTATTATATAATAAGGCATTGTAAAATGATTAAGTTACTTTTTCCAGCGCTCCTAGTCTATCTCCTTCATTTGTCTGAGGTTGTAAATAATAATGATCAACAAGAAATAATAATAACCAACAAGAACAACAAATATCTTATTTTTCACGCCAAATAATAGTATTTATATTTTATACTGCTTCCTCTCATGGAAATTTGATATATTTGATAACATGCTAGCTATGTTAAACTTTAACAAACTCTAGCAAATGCCAGCAGTATATCCCTTCTTTTGTCTGAGGTTGTAAACAATGGATTGCTAGCGCCATCTGTCGCGCATTTCTCTGGAGTTTTTGAAAAATTTACGGTTGGAAAAAATAGCTTTGGAAAATATATTCATGGGTAATATCATAAGTGATACTAGGTTAGGTATTGGTGGTTTTTTACATAAATTTAAGAATATTAATCCCAATGACGAAAATGCAACGACTGCTTTAGTAGGAGCTTGGACCTTCGGTACCTAACCTAGTATCACGAATTGATATTTAGGGAGAGAATATAATTTATATTTAATATACATACCTCTTAATTATAAAGTATTAATCCACAAATAAATTATATTTTATAAATTAAAAAGCAAACAATAAGCACGATTTTAGACTAGAGAAAAGAGGGGTAAAAAAAACCATCGTAGGGGTAAGGTATTTTCACTTATCAAGACAGCATACTACATATCATATATAAATTGTATTCTCATTGGAATAAAAATTTTATTAGTTAAAATAAACATTGTAACAAGTATTTAATTGGATCCAATAATGAATTATATTATTGCTTTCCCATTTTGAAAATTTTCAAAATTTCGGAAAGCCTTGTATTCGTGCAAAAATTTTCAATTTTTTTTGTGTGTATTTTTGCGTTTTATGACGTTTTATGTCGATATAAATCAATTTCGAGCAAAAAAAAAAAATTGTCGATCGGTCTGTCCGAGAAATCTTGTGGGCACGATAACTTAAGAACGCTTTAAGCTAGAGACTTGAAATTTGGCATACGGGTATGTTATTAAAAGTTCTCGCTCGGGATTGGTGTGCGGCACAGGGGGCAATTGGGGAAAAATAATTTTTTTTTACAAAAATTTGAAAATTCATGTATGGGGGTTTTAAGGTTGCTGAAATTGAATCTGATAATAAAACTTTTTTAACTCCACCCCCACGGGGGTCGGGGGGTAAATATTTTTAAATATTTTCAATATTTTCGTGAAGATTGGTATATAGGGGTTTTCGTGGTCGACGAATATAAATCGGATAATATTTTTTTTTTCTAATTTCACCCTTGAGGGGTGGGGGTAGTTTTCGTGAAAACTGGTGTAGAGGAAAGTCGCCTAATTTCGGATACCATTTACAATGTATTCAATATTTAATACTCGGAATTACTTTTTGATATTTTTTTTATATAACCAGATATAACTTATTATAGCGAACCATGATTTATTATAAAAGCAATTTTATTACAGTTTATTTTTTCCAAAAAACACGGTTAAAAAAAATCAGCGCATTTTTGTGCATTTGAAAAAGGGCTCCTAATTTCGGACATATCCGAAAAAAAATTTTCAAGAGTAGATCTGGATCCCATTGCTTATGTTTCTTGTTATTCCTTCACATTTAAGACGTAATTTTAATCATTAAGCGATTTTCTACGAAATACTATAGGAACTATAATTTTAGATTCCCAATTTCGAATATCTTAGTATCTTAGGTAATTTTCGTTTTTTCAAAATTGTTTATCTTAGTTTGTTGTATCATTATAAAAATAATAATTAATGGTTGGTTATCCTGAATAATAATTACCTTGCGGATATCCGAAATTGGGAATCAAATGCACAAAAATGGTCTATCCGAAATTAGGCAACTTTCTGCTTTTTAGATTAGAAATTTGTAGAATCAACTTAACTAACATCATAACTTACCCAAGACAGAATCACGAACTTTTATAACGATTATTTATAAAATAAACAAGCATAATAATTCAACTGAGCACAAAACTGCCATTTGCAATATAAACGATTTGTGCTGCCATTTAAAGGGGAGAAGCTCTACCGTTATCATATTACAGGACGGATTTAGTTTGACTTTTGGCTTCACATAAAAGTAGGTTTCTGTTTACCTTTGCAGACAGTATCTTAAATACACTACTATCCGAAATTTGGAAACCATCCGAAATTAGGCGCATTTCCTATATTGGGGTTTTTGAGGTTGCTGAACGTGAATCTGATAATAAAAATATTCTAAATCGCCCCCCTGAGGGGTGAGGGGTAGTTTTCGTGAAATTTGGTATATTGGAGTTTTTGAGGTTGTTGAAAGGGAATCTGATTATAACAAAATTCTAACTTCACCCCCAAAGGGGCAGAGGGTAGTTTTCGTGAAAATTGGTATACTAAGGTTTTTATGGTTGCTGAAAGTGAATCTGATAATAAAAAAATCCAATTTACTCGCGGAGGTGAAAAATGGGAAAGCTCTTTTACTGGGCAGTTTATTTTTAATTGGGTAAATAAAAGATTTAGAAATTTTAAATGTTGGTTAAAATAATAATTGAAAATATTATTAGACAATATATTAAATGGGATTTTTCTTTCTTTGGTATAAATATTTTTTGGATAAAAATTATTATTAGAAAATATTTTTATTGGTACACAAAAACATTTGGATGAAAAATTAATGTGGCTATAATTATCTTTGGAAAATATATGATTGGAAAAATAAAGCTTTGGCAAAAATTATTATTGGAAAATCTAAAAATTGGAAAATTGACGTCGCACCCTTTTCTCCAGTCGTAAATTCTCGAGCTGAGAACGGTTTCCCGGTTATTATAAGATGATAATATATAATCTAATTGCAAGTAAATCCTGACCTCAACCTGACACTGTAATTACCTAAAACTACCCAAATATTAAGGGATTGATGCGCAGCTTGCTGAAGCTTAGCTTGACATAACCATGTTTAAGCTTCACCATGTATACTGATTATGCTCGCCTTCTGATCACGGATTTAGAGATAACGTTTGCTTTAAATCATTTAACGTTAATGTATACCGAAAGCCTTTCGCAGATATCTAAGCAAACAAGATTAACTATTAAGTTATACATAAATTAATACTTAATCCTCTCCCAAGGGACTTTTTGTAGAAAGAAAAATGTTGAATAATAATAATAATACGTGCATGGGTAATTTACTTACAGCTGCTGTTGATGTGAATTTACACTCGAAGCGTTAATATCAATGCGGTGTGTATTATATTTTTACATCCAGTGTGTAAAGTTTACACCAACGCGTAAATATACTTTTTACCTAAAACCCTTCAATTTATTAAAAAAAAAAATAAATAGAATAACCATTTTGTTATTTTTCTATTTACGAATAGTGTTTTATGGAAAAACTACGCAACAGAAAAATAAAACGTGTATTCGTAATCAGCGCTACAAAAAGTACCAATATAAAATAGAAACAGAAAACATACACAAGTCTTAACAACTCAAAATTTGCAGGCCAGTGTTACCGCCTAAATAAGTAAAATATTATAAAATGTATGTTTTAAGGATATTGTATTAATCACACTTTTTAAATATTTACTTTTAATCAACACTTACCAATTATTTCTTTGAAAAATCCAGCACACACAAAATTATACGTACTCTCTTACAAACGTAAACAATTATAATGGTCGACAGCCACCAGACTCGATGAAGCAGGAATTCTGGCTTTTCGAGTCACGTGACTAGCTTAACGCCCGCGATTCGCTGGCTTGTACATCAGAAGTGTGATTTTTACACTTCGGGTGTATTGTTGCTAAAGGTATGTTTATAAAAATACACTTTCTTGAGTTCCAAATGTATTGTTGCAGATGGTATGGATGTAAAAATACACACTCTAGGTCAAAATCACCTCACCTGTGTAGTGTCACATCAATGTTGATGTACATTTATATAAAGGTGTAAAATTTATAGAGTCTATTTTTTACACCTTTTCAATGTAATTTCTTTCAGTGTAGGAGAGAAGTAAACAAGCCGTGAAGATATGTAATGCTACGTATTATGGACTATAGTTAATGGTATATTGCATTTTTCCAAATACTTAAAAATAATAATTTTCAAAAAAAAAACAAATACAAAATAAGGGTTATTGGAGCTTGCGTGGCGCTTCATTGTGATTAAAATAACTATCGTTTCGTAAAAATGACTATTATTAACAATTATATAAAATAAAATTTGGGTTATTCGTAAGTGAAATTAAATCCTCGTTCCCGGAAACTGTGGATCGGGTCAGCCGGTTAAAAGGTCGCCTTGTGATTTGATCTACGAAATAGCAGATAAAGATGTGAGGCTCGGACTCGCCCTTTAATTTTAATTACAAATATTTTCAGTCCGCCGCTGAATTTGAATAACACGAAACAATTTTCAAGATATGCCTTTTAGGCCAGTTTGCGAAATATTTGCCATATTATCAGTCGGAGTATGGAAGCAAAAGGGGCTATATAAGGCTCGGCGTCAAACGTTAATTAATCAACTAGTAGATGGAAATGTTACACATACATTCTGCCGTCATCGCCTTAGAAAACCTCACCCAGACAAGTTGCGAGATATTTAGCAATATAGAAAAAAAGATGGGTGTCACAGAGTCAAACTAAAAAATTTGTGGGTACTTTTGAATGAACCATCAACGGGGCAAAACGTATCTCGGCGACCAGATCAGTAGCATCCATAACATTTTTGATAAAGAGCACTGAAAAACCACTTTATACCAATTATGTTTCCAGAATACAACGTATAGTGTTTGTGAATTATACAGGGGGTCCCAGAACCCGCAACCATCCTTGAAGGTACACATACATCAAAAAATATAAAAAAAAAAACGTTTATATAAACGTAGGGGATTTTATTTAATATATCTGGAGCCCTTTTGGACCCGGTTTTAACTAATGGAATAATCGTTTTTAGTAACTCTGAGCTGAAACTTATGCGCGTGTTAAGTAAACTTTTTTTTCTGCAATTCTCGACCCAAATTAAGGGTTCTAAGCTTTTGGTGTCCGTTTAGAAAGAGAGGAGGAGAGAGATGGTGCATAATGCACACAATTAATCAGTCCGGACGATTATGTCTATTTAGTGTGACATCTACGGTATTGCCACGGCTTTGGACGATAAACTCGTCGACGAGAGTTACAACTCAGTTACGATATACAACACAATGAACGATGAAATGTCGTTTTGGGACGATTATTTATCAAAACAATCTTAAATACTGCTGCCAACAAAATAATACTTTCCCCTACATATGCCTAGGTCTATTAAGGGGTTGTTCTGATTTTTGAGGCAAAAAATTGACGATTTTTGGATATTTTTTTCAGACGACCTGTATTATTTTTATGTACAAAACTTTTTACAAAGTATTAGGCAACTCTTAAAGTTCACAAAAAAAAATTGTTTTTTTTTTCGTCAAAAATAAATGTGCAGCACGCGCTGAAGTTAGATACCTCAAAAATAACATGGCAAACGGTTCCAGCGATAGCTCCGCCCCCAATGGTCCGAATCACAAAAATCAAAAACAGTCTTGTTAAAAATTACGTCCTTTAGTTCGCTAGTGTAGACATAAGTCAAAATTAAAAAAAAAAAATAAATCCACGCGTATTTTAGTGAAAAAATCATAAACATGCCATTTTTTTGACCAAAAACGAGTAAAAAGGGGGAATAAAAAATAAATTAAAAGCCTTTGAAAAAAAAAATACACTAGCGAACTAGCCAACATAATTCTTGACAAAATGCCGAAAGATTTAAGTCAATATGTTAAATAGAGTTTTTTTAATCGCTGGAACCGTTTTGAAAAATGCCATTTTGTGAAAAAAAAAAATTAATTATGCAGGGCGATTCTACAATAAAAACTGAGCAAAAAAGTATTCTTTACCGAAACAACTAAATTTAATATTAAAGGAGTAATTGTTGGTGGCACAGAATGTAACTTTCCCTTAATTGCATTTTTTTTTTTTTGAAAACGGTTGCTCCTAAAAAAAATTCTATTTTTTGAAATCAAAAATCAGAACAACCCCTTTAAAACAAAAACGAAAAATTAAAAATAAATAATTTAAAAAAAACACCTGACTGGTTAACTAAAAAGTTAAAACAAGGATAATGTGAAATAAAATTATATAGTAACCGTCGCAGTCGGAGGCCTCTTGCCTTCATATTATTAAAAAAATTGTATATTTGAATTGAATTTAAAGATTTGTATCATTATGATGATATTTAGGATTGACTGCGACGGTTACTATATAATTTTATTTTACATTATCCTTGTTTTATACTTTTTAGTTAACCAGTCGGGTGTTTTTTTAATTAAATTATTTATTTTAAACTTTTTAGACGTTTTTTTTTTGTTCAATAAACCGTTTATAAACGGTTTTGTTTTAGCTGATTTTACGCTGATTTTTCTATGCTAATATAGTGATAACATGTACAAATACAGCTATAACTATAATAACTATTATTCATGGGACCAATACGCATTTCTCGATTCGTTTTTTATAAAATAGGTGAAACATGATCTTTTATATAACCCATGTCACCCAAACCATGCCCCCCCCTTAATCCTCCCATGTGTACAACACCATGTTTGGACGTTTATTTCTCAAAATAATCTTAAACTGTTGTACAATAAAAATAATATAATACATAGCAGGGCATATTTAAAAATAAAATATAAAGGTGTGACACTTAATGTTGAGGAAAACCAAAATAAACCAAAGGCTTTGGACGATTAACTCACCAACGAGAGTTACAACTTAGTTACGTTGTACAACACAATGAAGGATATAATCTCATGTTGGGACGATTATTTCTCAAAATAATCTTAAACTGTTGTACAATAAAAATAATATAATACAAAGCAGGGCATATTTAAAAATAAAATATAAAGGTGTGAAACTTAATATTGAGGAAAACCAAAATAAACCAAAGACTTTGGACGATTAACTCACCAACGAGAGTTACAACTCAGTTACGTTGTACAACACAATGAAGGAGATAATCTCATGTTGGGCCGATTATTTCTCAAAATATTCTTAAACTGTTGTACAATAAAAATAATATAATACAAAGCAGGGCATATTTAAAAATAAAATATAAAGGTGTGAAACTTAATATTGAGGAAAACCAAAATAAACCAAAGGCTTTGGACGATTAACTCACCAACGAGAGTTACAACTTAGTTACGTTGTACAACACAATGAAGGATATAATCTCATGTTGGGTCGATTATTTCTCAAAATAATCTTAAACTGTTCTACAATAAAAATAATATAATACATAGTTAGGCATATTTTAAAGATAAAATATAAATGTAAATAAAGGTGTTACACCCAAATTTAAAGAAACTCAAAATAAACCAAAGGCTTTGAACGATTAACTCGCAGATGAGAGTTACGCATCAGTTACGGTGTACAACACAATAAATGGTGAAATTTCATGTTGAGCCGATTCTTCCTTAAAACAATTTTAAACTGTTGTACAATAAAAATAATAAGATACATATCAGGGCATATTTTAAAAATTAAATATAAACGTATATAAAGGTGCGACACTAAAATTTGAATAAACTCAAAATAAACCAAAGGCTTTGGACGATAAACTCGCCGAGGAGAGTTACAACTCAGTTACGGTGAACAACAATAAACGATTTTGGTATGATTATTTCTCAAAATATTCTGTAACTGTTGTACAATAAAAATAACTATTTATACATAGCATGGCATATTTTAAAAATAAATTATAAAGGTCTGACGCTTTAATTTGAAAAAAACCCAAAATGAACCAAAGGCCTTAGAAGTGTTACAACTCAGTTACGGTACAATAGTAAAAGATATTTTTTATGCGTTTTAGTAGTACACTACTTAAGTTTATTTAATTAAGGTATAGTTATTTTAAATTTGCCGCTAAATACTCCACAAACGATTTACACTGAAGCATGTGGCTTGTTTTGAATGTCAACATAACCAAAATTTATAATTTTTGTTTACCTACTTTATTTTTATGATGTTTTGATGTAAAAAAAGAGAATTGATAAAGCTGTTGCTGAACACACTTTTGCATTCCTGTAGAAACAAAATTTGCTTATAAAATCACTTTTATTCCAATAATGTAGAGGAATAAACCTTTGTTTTGTTTTCGTTAATGGCACGTCAACGTTTTACGGTTGTGTAAATTGGGCCTAGTCATTTCGCTTACGACGCATGCGTATCTTACGTTGCTATGGTAATTTTGAGATTGTTTACAAGCGGGAAGGTTTAAAATAACTTTACCTTAAAAAAATAAACTTAAGTAGCTTCTTCTGTTAGATTTTAATAAATAAAACTTTTATTCTAAAAATTTACTTCGTATTTTAAATTATTTAATTAGAGTAAAGCAAAAACAGATTTCTATATTAATACTTTTTTTTTGTTTCAGATTACTGAAGGTATGATTTATAAAGATATGTAAGTACGAAAGTAAATGTAAATGATACTCTGTAACTCTTCAGTTCACAAGAATCAAGTTTCGTGTATTTTTAAATTCCAGAATATTTTAGAAAATTTTATTTTATGATTGAAGTAACAAAGTTGTATGTGCAGTGCAAAGTGCATCGAACATACAACTTTGTAACTCTAACCTGACGATATATTATTAATTATTAATAGATGTTACCTCTGGCGTTCCTCCGCAAGGATCTCACTGCGGGCCGCTAAATTTTCTCATATTTGTAAACGATAAAGGGGTCAATATATTATACAGTGATGTTTGCTGATGATTTAAAAGTATTCCGAGTTATTCATTCTTACATTGATATGTTGCTTTTACAACAAGATCTAAATTCTGTTTACAACTGGTCAGCTGAAAATAAACTCGAATTATACATTATCAAATGTTGTTCCATAAGTTTTTACACAGGTGCCAAAAAAGTAAATTCTTATAATCAAATAAACAATACCGTCCTAAATTACGTTACCCCTAAAAAAGACCTTTGATAAAACTATTATATTTTTTCAGAAAATATTAAAATTATTTCCTCCAAATCAAGTAAAATTCTTGGTTTTGTAACTCGTAATTTATATGATTTTTCCACTTTTAGTATCATAAACGTTTACAAATCTCTGGTCAGATCGAACCTTGAATACTCGTCAATAATTTGGTCTCCTTTTTATAAAAATGATACCACACTTTTAGAGAGGGTTCAAAACAAAATTCTTAGGTTCCTTGCATTTAAAATGAACGTTGCTATTGATAACCACGACTGTTCAATAATCCAAGCCTTAACTAAACCTAAACCTTTGGATTCTAAAAGATCTTTATCTCATATTTGTCAATAATATGTCAATAATTTAATAATTTATTGGGAGGCATAGCGTAGTGGCTAGCGCGTATGCATAGCAAGTCTACTATCGTGAGTTCGATTCTCACTGGCGCCGATTTGCCTTTTTCAGTTAATTAATAATTGAAATTTGTCGAAGGCGATAAGTGAAACGGACACTCCCTAGAAACTGGTTCGAAAGTCAGTATAAGCCGGTGGTTCCCTCTACTACTAGCCCACACAAGTCCTGGACTTAGGGGATGCTTAATTAAGTAGAATAGTACGAGGTTAAACAAACAAACAAACAAACAAAAACAAAATTAAAAAAAAAAGGATAAAAATTATAAAAAAATTATAGTAAAGTGAATATTTATATACATCATAGTTTATAAAATTAGAAAAATGTATGGTGAAGAATGTATATTTATTTAGTCCCAGCAACTGAATGGCCGTGAAGTAAGGAAATAGAAAATCTGATTGAAGAAATCAATATTATATTTTTTTATTTTAAAATTAATGGAGAGCCCCAGCCACAAGCAATAGCTTATTTGGGGCTCTCCATGACCATGTGTTACTGCTGCAATAAATAAATATTATGTTTGTATAAGCTTGTTAATGGCTTCAGAATTACTTGAACTAATTAAATTTGTAGTTCCTGGTTTTCACTTTCTCATTTCATATCAAAATGGTAAGAACCAATTTCTGTTCGTTTAAACCATTTAAGGTAACGGTCCCATATATCGTACACTTTAGAGAAATTTCGGACTTTTTAGTGAGTTAAAATTACATATGAACCTTAATAACTACATAATGTATATTTCTAGTTTTCAAATTAATTCATTTATGAAAAAAAGTAATTAAATATTTATTAATTATTGATAGTTTTTTAATATTAAGTAAAATAAAAGGCACAAATGTCCCAAATATCGGACACAGGTTCCTAAATATCGGAAAAATTGTGTGCCAATTATCGGACTATGTATAATGAATAAATAAAAAAAAATATTTATATAATGCAAATGTATATATTTCTCATTATTTTTTATAAATTTACTTGCTGCAGGTTTTATGACAAAACATTATAAAATTTTATATTATTATTATAGATTACCTATACCACTCATAGGCTTTTACTTGACTAATATCATATTAGTACTAGTACTATATGTCTTTCAAATTAATTAGAGAATTGAAATAATGATTCTATGAACAGAAATGCTTAATTGCATGATTATAATTAACTATAGCTGAGATCTACAAAAAACCCATGCATGAATTTTAATCCAAAATTATTGTACCGACAGGAAAAGAGCTGAGATTTTACTAAACCCAGTAATATTGAGGTTAATTTAATAAATATTGTAAATTCACATTCTGACATTGTAAATTTGCTTTAATTATTATAGTTAAAACTACTGTAAGATTGACTGACAAATTTAGAGTGTGGGGGTCATTTTCTATGGACAGACCCAACAGTAAATCATTGAACATTCGGCCGAACAAGCACAAACAAAGGTCTAGTTACAAATGCATTATACATTTTAACGTCGTTAAAACCAAATAACAAAATATTTGCAATGGCTTGTAGAACGTTTATTTTGGCCGTATCAATGGCCATTGACAGGGCACAGAATAGCCATTATTCTATGCCGATTTATCTGCGCCCACGATCATAATTTATATTATAGTCCACTCCTGTTAGTTTTTCACCGGGTGATTTGTATTTTATGAGTTGAGTGCGGTTATCTCGGTAAATATCCATCTTACCATCAAAATTCATATAAAACCGCTCGTACACTTCAGCCTTTTCTCAAAATTGCGTGCAATTCCTATTGCTGGACTTTTTTTCGTATCAACTGCGCATGCCTCTTAGACTTTTCGCTGCAACAAAACAGCCGGCAAAAATATAGAAATATTTCTAATTTTCAAGCTAAATTGTTTGCAATTTTGGTAACTTATAGGGTTTTTTAATTTAACCAACTTAAAAATTAGTTAGTGATCCCCAAATTTCCCAGTGATCTACATGGTTTGGACTTTTTGGAAAAAGTCCTTTTTCTTTGATTTTTTAATCTTCTTTTAATAATTGTTGTAAGAACTGCCGTGAAGGTTATCAACAAAACAGCTCTTTTTTGTTCTACCGTTTCCATAATTATTGCCCCAGGAAACAGTTCTATGATATATCACTCAAAAACACAGAAATACATAACCTATAATATTCGTAAACATCTGTCAATTTTTGTAGAGTTGGCAGCAATTAAAGTAGGCTCTAAAAAGTCTTGTAAAAGTTGGGACAGTGTACGAAGACAAGTAAAATTATTGCGCGCAATTCTAGATTGCTCGCAATAGAATTTCAGCAAAAAGGCTGATATGTACGACCAGCTTAACCAATTTTGTTAAGGAGGAAATTTTCAACATTTTTTGTTTTGATCGTTTTTTAGTATAATAATAACAATCGAGTTATAACTATTCAATAATGTTGGGGGTGAAGTTGTTTTTTCGGCCATTCAGCCAAATTTTTCATCGGAGGATGATGAGCAAACTTGTAGCTCTTGAAGTTCTATATAATTTTCATATATTATGAATTTTCATTGGTATTTTGGTACATTTCGAGCGTGGCGCAGCTCGACTTTCAGCGCCCTCTGTAACCCTACCAAAATAACTATATTACAGAGAACTTCAAGAGCTACAAGTTTGCTTATTTCTACTTTTATCCTCCGATGAATAACACCGGCACACAAAAAAAAATTGTCTGTACACCGGGCGCCACCTATCTACGGGTATGTTTTTCGACCCGCTGAATACGAATTTCAAGTCAGTTTAGGCCGTCCAACCTTCAATTTCGAGTAAATTGCAAAAAACCCCAAAAAATAGCGAAAATTCGATGTTTTGGCAAGAAAAAATTTTTTACTCGAAATTGAAGGCTGGACGGCCTAAACTGACTTTCAGCGGGTCGAAAAACATGCCCGTAGATAGGTGGCGCCCGGTGTATAGACAATTTTTTTTTTGTGAGCCGGTGTAATTTGGCTGTAAATTCGAAAAAAACAATTCCACCCCCAACATTGCCATTTTTGAATATTTATAACTTGATTGTTATTAATATAATAAAAAAAATATTTAGACAAAAATTGTTGCGAATTTCCTCCTTGACAAAATTGGTTATATGAATTTCTATCGTAAGATGCATATTTAGCGAGATAACCGCACTCACACCTAAAATTCAGGATGGCAGAAACCCCTTAGTAAGGCGCCCTTACGCAAATCACTCCTAACAAAAGTGTTCCGTTACCATCCACTACTACCCTTTAGGATATCAGCCCGTGTGCATTTTTTGCAATTTCAACATAGGAATTCCTCCTCATTTGACTGGACTAATTATTCTATACCGATTTATCTGCGGCCGCGATCATAATTTATATTATGCAAAATACGCATATTGTCCTAAACACCTACAAAATTATACGGTGATTCATGACGTGACGCGCGCGGTCCCAGTTATTGAGACAAATTGGCCTTGATAAAAGTGACATTTAAACGATATTTAAAAATTTGGCGATTTAAAAACGTGCGCTTATCCTTATCCAGCGTCCATTAAAATGGTCCAGATTTTTGTAAGGGAATCGTTTGGACTTTATACTTTAAAATCCAATTGTACATTGAAATTAACATATTAGTGCTGCCATCTATTCAAACTAATTACTAGAAAAAAAAACACAAATACTGATACGGGAACTCCGACTCTATCAAGATTGAAGACAAGAAGCAACCTCGCTGGCCTATCCAGAGACTCGCATGACTATCGCTATAGCTTAATACATAAGTTATGAGCAGTACCCGGCGTATTTCCAGTTATAGTCCAGTCTTCAGGTCAATAAAAGGGCCTTTACCTGGAAATATTTCAGGGAGTTTTGATTTTCGATTTATTGGGTAAGGTTTAAGGCTGGAAATAAAAATACAGTTTTGGGACATTGAACTCGATTTGGAACTGTCCTTTTTTTAACGTATTTTTCACAAAAAACGGTTTTTTCAAAAGATCGGGGCATCCTGGGACAAAAACGTTTTATGTGGAAATAAAGAGGGTCAATTTTACAACATTTTTTGTTTTTGTTTTATGTAAAATTTTGACTTTTCAATACATCGGCACTCTTAGTAGTAGTACTAAGTGCCGATGTAATTTTAAAAAACGCTAGGTTATAGAAATTAAAAAACTAGTGGCCCATGGGGGGATCGAACCCGCGACCTTCGCGTTATTAGCACGACGCTCTAACCAACTGAGCTAATGGGCCTCTTGATAACCGCATAAAATGTCATTTTGACGCAAGGCAACTAGACAAATAACTACTTTTATTTTCATATTTATTTTTTTTGTTTTGTAATAATTACTAAATAAATAAATAACTTTATTTCCCAACAGACAAGCCAATTAAAGGACAAAATAATGATATAGTAATATAAAAAAATACAAATATATGATATAACTTACAAACTAAATTAATTAATTAGATGGCCAAAGAACCATAATTAAAGTAAAAAATAATTATTGTTTTTGACTTGTATGCTGTTTTTAAAAAAATTAAAGTAGAACGATTTTGTATTTCAGCATATATATTTAAAATTGGCCTAGCGCTTTCGATCAAAAGATCATCATCAGGGCTTAGCTTCGTCAGAGCTTATTACAATAAAACGAGAGGTAATTTAAAAATATGGGGCCATAACAGTTAAACGGTAGTACATATTAAAATAACAGATAAATAAATAAAAAAAAAAATAAAAAATCTATTTTTTTATTTATTTATCTGTTATTTTAATATGTACTACCGTTTAACTGTTATGGCCCCATATTTTTAAATTACCTCTCGTTTTATTGTAATAAGCTCTGACGAAGCTAAGCCCTGATGATGATCTTTTGATCGAAAGCGCTAGGCCAATTTTAAATATATATGCTGAAATACAAAATCGTTCTACTTTAATTTTTTTTTTTCATAATTAAAGTGTCTATTAATGAACTGAGCGAGTCGAAATGAATATCTTGAGTGTTACAATACGAGTTATAATTATACATCATATTAAATATTGGACTGCTACGAATTACATTAGTTCTTGATACTTAATTGTAAAATGTTATTCTGTTCTTGTGCTATAAGGCACGCAAAAGTTTAGATTTGAAATAATAGTTTTTAATAATAAACATTACCCTGATTAACCCTTTCAGGACGGCACCATTTTGCCGCAGAGTGTCACACAGACGGCTGTTTTTCACGTGCCCTGTGGACGAATGTCATATATATCGGTCACAGAAATGTACTTGTGGGACCCTTTATAAAAACGCAAAAAATTACTTTTTTTAATCAAAAAACTTTATTTTAATTCAAAATATATTTTTTTAACTAATAAACATTTAAAAAATATTAAAAGATATAATCAAACTTATCCAAAATATTCCTAAATATAGCTTGTAGCGTTATTATTTATTTTTGTTTTTTTTTCGCGAAGCCCCAGCTTCTTGTTCGCACGACATTTTAAATGCAACTAAAACACTTAAAAACACGTAGCGACAGGCTTTCCATATGATTTGACGCGCGCGCGCCTCTCTTGTTGAGTGTGTGCCATACAGACGAGCGTCACATATATCGGACAGTGGCCGATATATATGGCGCTAGTCCATACGCCAAATTTTCCAGTCATGATATATCAGTCAGTCGGCCCACAGCCAATTCAATTTTTCAATTCTGGCTGATTTATCATACAGCCGCCTTTAAAGCCTGAAAAAAGCCTGACCTATATATCGGTCAGCCGTCTGTGTGGCAATTTTCCCACTGTCAGATATATATGTCAACCGTCCTGAAAGGGTTAATATTATTTGGGAAAATAAAACTGTATGCTACGAAAAATTTGCACCAACTAAAAAAGTAGTGGCCCATGGGGGGATCGAACCCGCGACCTTCGCGTTATTAGCACGACGCTCTAACCAACTGAGCTAATGGGCCTCTTGACATCCGGAGAAAATTTAAGTTTATTTAAGACCACTTGTTAAGAACAACTTCTAGGCCTCCTTAACTATGGATCAGTAAAGTCTAGGTCACTTTCCAGTGTGGCGCCATAGATGACAAATTGAAAATGTTGTCAAACTGATTACATAATAGATATTAACGATACAAGTGAGTTAACAGCATCATTAAGATACGCGTGTGGAAGTTGCAACCACACAAGAATACTAATAGGATTTTGTTGGTTAACCGTTAACTCACGTGTATTGTACAATATTTTATCTACGCCCGTAAGTTGAGAAGTTCAGAAGCCCAGGCTTGACACCCCCAGCACCTTAATTTTAGTTCAGAACTGGGGTATCGGGTATAAAATTGAAATCGTTGGAGTATCAAAAAAAGATTGGTAAAGGTTTTGACCAAAAAAAAATTATTTTCAGAAAGATATTACGAAAGCATCAAATGTTGTACCATTTCGTGCCCTTTTCCAGGCAGTGCAGACAAAATAATGCTTATTTTTGGTCTTGCTCTTGTTATCAAAAAAATTGATAACTTTAACTTTATTAATACTGATTTTGTACATATATTTTTATAAAAACATCAAAATTTATAATTTTATCTTAAATTGCACCTAGGTGCATAGCACCTGTATGTGCAGATATAAAAGTTTTTTTCTAATTTACTTAGGTATACAAAATATTGCATAACCAAACTATCATAAGCATAGCACCTGTATGTGCAGATATAAAAGTTTTTTTCTAATTTACTTAGGTATACAAAATATTGCATAACCAAACTATCATAAGCATATGTCGCTTAGGCCCTTATTGTTTATCGAAACCGGACTTGTGACACATCAATCTTTTCGTAATGTTGCGTAGATTCGATTTCTAGTCCTAAATCCCCCCTAGAGCCTAATTTCAGAGTAGAATTTGTCGTCAAGCCCAGATATCACTACGTTTATTCTAAGGTGTATTAGAACGCACATTCTAGTCGATAGTCAAGGAAGAGTTTTTGTGCATAAAGCACCCCTAAACTTGAAATTTTGGGGTAGTTCTACCTATTTGAAAGTCAGGGTATCGTTAAATGAAATCTGAGAGAATTGGCTGACAATTCGAAAATTTCTCCGGCGGTTTTCTGATTGGCCAAAATTTTTAACCTTGTTTTTTGGATAATTTAGGACCGCGACAGGCGTCCCGAAACCACTGCTCTCATACGTTTCGTTTAAAATTTATTCGCAAGAAACCGGGACTCGTTTTTAAAAAAGAGCGCTCTTATGAATGTGCGGGAGTTAAGAAGAAGCTCTTAACTCCCGCGCGTAGATAAAAATATAAACATTGCTAATCTTATGTAAGTCATTTAGCACTTTTTCCACTCGAACAGTTGGCAGAATTGCTTTCCCTCCCCAATAAATTGCCTTTGCTACGGCTCTGCATAGAAAAAACGGATTCCTTGAACCAAGGACACGTGTCTTTGTATATGTTCAAAGCCATATTCTCTTGTTTCAAGGCTGGAATTTTCTTGAACCAAAGTCAATGTCCTTGAATGAAGAGTACGGGTTTTGGAATAAAAATCCGCTCTCTTTATTCAAGGACATTGACTTTGGTTCAAGAAAATGCCAGCCTTGAAACAAGAGAATATGACTTTGAACATATCCAAAGACACGTGTCCTTGGTTTAAGGAATCCGTTTTTTCTATGTGGTAGGAAATCAAAAAAAAAAAGTTTTTCTTGTTGGAATTCTTTTGTATTTTTTTATTTTTGTAGGTAATATTATTTTATTTGATTTTATATAAAAGCGCCATTTTTTTGTATGATAAATCTGTACGAAGATTAGAATAGTGCGAAAAGTAAAGTTAGTCGTTTAAATTGATATTGAAGCTCATTTGAACTCAAATGCCAAATGTTTTGTAAGAAATACAAAATTTATTAAGATACCTAATAAAAAATAGTATATGATACACGGGTAAAAACTGTTTTCAAGGAATTTACATTTGCCAACCTCGCTCTCCGAGCTCGGCTGACAATATCCGTAATCACCCTGAAAACAGTATTTTTCGTCCTTGTATAATTTCTTATTTTTTGTTTATTTTTCCAGTAATAAAATTATCCAGATCAAAACAATTGCTTTCATTTTCATATGAAAATAATAATTTTTTTTATCCCATAATAGTTGGTTACCGTGCAATTTTTAACAAGCTAATCACAATTTGAAGCGTGAATCCGATAAATTCAGCGAAACGTTTATCGATCATGATTGGCTATAAATATCTATTATCCGAAAAAAAAAATAATAAATAAATAATGCTCGCGAGTTTGGACCGAAAAAAAAGCCATGAACATATACAAATTGTATAATACAATGCTTTGCATTGATTGGTGAATAGTATAGTTCTCCGCATGAAAGAAAGTCTCCGACGTAAGGGGGAGGAATCATTCGCGCTCTCTTCTTTCCGTCAAGAGACTCCCACTTGCACACACATTCCAGACATATTTTCCGTAGCCACAGATCCGTGCGTCAAACTATATATTGCGGTTTCTTTGCAAAATGGCGCCAAATAGAGGTCAGTATCTCAATCCGTTCGGGAGTTGATTTGAGGATTTTTTTAATAAAAGCATAAAAAGTATTTTTTTTTATATTTAGGATCCCTAGGGGTCAGCCCTTAAATATTACACTTCTTATCGAGGGGTGTCTCACCGCCAAAATTTTGTACATGTATTGTCAAAAATGCCAAATATTGTCAGTAATGTCAAGTAATGTCAAGTAATGTCAAGTAATGTCGAGTAATGTCAAGTAATGTCAGGTATTGTCAGGTAATGTCAGGTAATGTCACGTAATGTCAAGTAATGTCACGTAATGTCACGTAATGTCAAGTAATGTCAAGTAATGTCGAGTAATGTCAAGTGATTTCGAGTAATGTCAAGTAATGTCTGGTAATATCGAGTATAATCAAGTATTTTAAGTATTATTTATACATTTTTGTACCGAGCACATTACTTTTGAAGTTAGTTTTTTTTACTGAACACGTTACTTTTGTACGAGCTTTTGTAATTCGTACTGGCAAAAAGTGTCATAGTGACCTAGAGGTCTGGCTTACAGCCTCCACACCCTTAAACTTTGTAGTTCGCTAATTATAATTATAATTATTATAATAATGATTGTTTGTTAGTTTGCCGTATAGGTACTATAGTATGCTGTGATTTAAAAACCAAAGTAATAAATTAGGACTATAAATAAAACATTAATAATAGAGATATATCGGTTATTTTTTTGTAAAAACAGCTTTTTTTCCAAGAAACGTCGTTTTTCTTAAGACGTCCGAAAAAATGTCCGCTAATTAGAAATTATCCTTAAAATGTCCGAAAAAAATGAAGATCCGCTAAAAATACTCATAAAAAAGTCCGCAAATCAGACTATTATAATCCTGCAGTGTTGGTGAATAATTATCCGCTAATCGACAACACTGCAGGATACAGAAAAATCTGATCACAGTTAGAGGGAGAAAGCAGATTGCACCACCTGTAATTTCACAGGGTTGAAATGGCTTGATTTGAATATTTTGCACTACGAAATTAAGAACTAAAGGGTTTAAAAGAATAGCAAACGTTCGGTGACATATTTGTAAAACAGCGTCCTAATTATTAACTCTTTATTATGGTATCCAATAGTAAATAATTATTTGGATATTTTCGAGTGACGTTGTTTATGGATTTATTTAATGACAATACCGTACTTACGGTCCAAAAGTCACCTCCCTCTTAACTTTTAAACGAGTTGAGGTATCGACTTAAAATTTGGAACTCAGAAATAAGACAACTTAAACTATCTTTTTGCATATATTTGATATTTTTAGCTCTTAAAATTTGGGCAGGGGGGATTAGGGAACATTTTTTTTAATATAGAGGTGATCGTGTGATGCATCATTTCAAAGCTTATAAAGTTCTCTATTCAACTATATTTTTTTATTTTTTTAGACATTTTTTTGGGGGTTTAAAATAGGGTATTTTCGTCAAAATTTGTTTAAAAAATTCAAACAATTTTTGAAAGTGAATAATTTTAAGTTGCAAAAATGTAAATTATACTTTTAAACTAATTTTAATAATTATAATTATTATATTAAATTTACAAAATGAATCTTAAAAATCTCATTTTTTAGCAAAAAAAAATCTAAGTTAAAACCTGAAAAAACGTGTTTACAATTTTTGGAAATATATGGATAATTTTATAAGCTTTAAAATAATGTATCACACGGCCCCGTTTCCATTTAAAAAATGTCCCCTATGACCCACTGCCTACATTTTAGGAGTTGAAAATATCCAATATATGCAAAAAGAAAGTTGTCTTATTTTTGGGTTCCATATTTAAAGTCAATATCTCAACTCGTTCAAAAGTTAAGAGGAGGAGGGGTGACTTTTGGACCGCACGGTATAATTAAAATAAGTCTGAATACGGCCCTGTGAAAGTATAAAGAACTCGGTAAAAAATTATATGTATAGTCATATTAAATGTCAAACCTTTCTTAAAATATCGTGGTGTAAAGTTAATTTAATAATAATACTATAAATGTAGTTTTCGTTAATAGTTATTAATTATAATAGTTATAATTATTATATGTTCTTGCTGATATAAGAAATCAAGTTAAGGGATCTTTTTACCTTCAAATTTTAAAAATAATATTTTTTTACATATTTTTTTATATAGAAAGAAAAAAGATATCATTGTGAAATTTCGTATTTTTCGTATTTCAAAGAATACAATTTTTTTTTAGTATTTTAAAGCGCCATTTTTTGGTCATAATTTTTTTTGAAATAAGATGAAAAGGAAGAAAATTTCTTGGAAAAAAAAATTCAAACATTTTCAAATAAATACGTCCGCCATTTTGTTATATTTTGACCAAAAAAATTATAATAATAATAATAATCTTTATTTCCATAGACAAAAAAGTATCGGACACGTCAAAAATATATATACACACACATATATACATACATATACATATATATATATACATATATATATACACATATATAAAATACACACATGTAAATAAATAATTTATAAATAATTTATCACAGATTTAAAATTCACAGAATTAAAATTTTTTGCTCAAATATTCTGGAATTGAATAAAAACAATTTAATTGAAAAAAAACTTTAACTCTTGATTTAAATTGTTTGAGGCTGTTTGTATTCTTAATCTCATTTGGAAGATTTTCAAATAATCTGATAGACATCATTTTAGTCCCATCCTTAACCTGTGCATAATTGTAAGCTGGCACGTAAAGATTTGTAGCATTTCTTGTACAATACTGATTTATGTCACCAACAGTGACAAATGAATTTAAATTGTTCTTAACATAGATAACACATTGATACATAAACATACTGTAGACAGTCATTATGCGCTTTTCCACAAAAATATCTCTACAAGTAGAATTATAAGATAAACCAAAAATGAAACGTATAATTCTTTTCTGCATAATAAGAACCCTTTCCACCTCAGAACTGCACCCCCAACACAGAATACCGTAAGAAATGACAGAGTTTATGCAAGCATAGTAATATTTTAAAAGTGTGGATGTGCTTACGGTCCTTCTGAGCTGAAGGATGCAGAAACTCTTTGTGGCCAGGGTTTTCAGAACACTTTCAACATGTCTTCTCCAGGATAAAGTTTCATCCATGAAAACGCCGAGAAACTTGCAATCACCATCCTGCATGATGGATTTACCATTTGAACGTACCAAAATGCTGGAATTTTGTACAACCATTTTGGGATGAAACATAATTAGTTTTGTCTTGTCAGTATTCAAAATAAGACCATTTTTGAGACACCATTCCTGCATTTTAAAGATACATTCATTTAGTTTTAAGCTGCGAGTTTCAATATCCTTAGCAGACACCACTTCAGAGGTATCATCAGCAAAAAGTGTAAGCAAGCTCTCGTCTTCCGAATCAAGACACAGATCATTTATAAAGATTATAAACAAAATGGAACCAAGAATACTGCCTTGTGGGACTCCTGTCTCACATGGTAAAAGTCGAGAAAATACATGACCCTTTCCATCTGAGACTCTAACAGTCTGGTACCTCCCAGCCAGATATGACTTCAACCACTCTAGTGCTGCACCTCTTATGCCATAATCATAAAGCTTCTGCAACAATAACTTGTGGTTAAGTCATAAAACAAACCACAAGTTTTTAGTTTGTTGTCGAAGTTATTTAGAATACGGTCATAGAGGGAAAATATAGCGTCTTGGGTAGATTTACCTTTGGTGAAGCCAAACTGCCTGGAAGTTAACAGACTGAAAGTAGCCATAAAGGATACAAGCCTAAGATAGAAAGCCTTCTCAAAGATTTTGGAAAACACGGATAGCAACGCCACTGGTCTATAGTTTTGTAAACTATCCGGGTCTCCTTTTTTATGTATTGCAACAACAACAGCCGTTTTTAGTTCCTTGGGAAAATACCCTAAAGCAAAAAAACTATTTATTAGATGCGTCAAGGGATCTAAAAGCTGTGTTGCCACTTCTCTTACCATGGAGCAAGGAATGCCATCCAAACCACAGGACTTTTTCTTTGTTGTAGACACAATAATATCAAACACTTCTTTTGGAGTAACTGGATCTAAAAAAATTGAATTAACATTCTTTTGTATGTTAGGTGGGGGAAGGTCATTTTTTGCCTTACTAGATATTATGGATTTAACAGACTCAATAAAATATTCATTTAAGGAGTCAGCCATTTTATCTGCACTCAAAGGTTCATTTTGACTGTTTAATATTTTGGGTTGGTTTATCCTTTTAGCCTTTAAATTACAATTTTGCTTTATGATATTCCAAGCCGCTTGACTTTTATTATCTGCATTATTTAATATGCTGTCAAAATAGTTTTTTTTAGCCAAAGAAATATTTGTTTCGTGTTTTTTTAATAGTTTATCATAAAACTCATGCATAAGCGGATCATTTGAAGATTTACAAGATTCTTCTATTATGGGCTATAGCGACTTCAATACTGAATATCCCGTTTTCTATTTTTTTCAATCGATCCAAACGGCCGGAATCATGGCGACCACCGTTTTTTGATCTTTTTTTCACAAAATTTTTATGGCCAAAAAATGGCACTCTAAAAAAAATTTTTTGTATTTTTTGAATATAAATAAACATAGCTACAAAATTTCATGATTATATCTTTTTTCTTTCTATATAAAAAAAATGTTAGAAAAACAATTATTTTTAAAGTTTGAAGGTAGAAAGTTATTCTTACTTTAGTATTTTGCGAATTTTACTACTCTACACATTCGCCACTATGCACTCAATATATTTTCGCGCGATATTTTCACGCACGTAATGTCTACGCGCAAGCGTAAATAGTAAGTACTGTCTACGCACATGCGTATTAGGAGTTAATGTCTGTATTGTCGATTAATGTCAAGTAATGTCAAGTAATGTCAAGTAAGGTCAAGTAATGTCAAGTAATGTCAAGTAATGTCAAGTAATGTCATGTAATGTCAAGTAATGTCACGTAATGTCAGGTAATGTCGAAGTAATGTCAGCCAAAGCGTACATGTATTGTCTAAGGTGAGACACCCCTCGCTTCTTATATGATATATGCTATTTACATTGGACAAGTGTGCCAAATTAAAAAAAAAAACAATTTAAAAAATTATCAAATTAAAAAAAAAATGTAAAAAACCGAAAATCCCCAAACAAAAAAAAAAGAAAGTTGGCACACTTATAGACCTTGATCAGCTGATCCATTAATACAGTTGGAGGTCTAACGTTTAAAACTCGACCGCTAGAACCTTAAGAAATTTTCGAAATAATGCAGTTTATGGAAAAAAACTCTTCGTGTGAAAAAATATTGATATCATTTTCGGATTAAGCATATTAATAGTAATTATATACCAAGGCAGAGAAGACATTTTTTATATCCGAGCGTATTAAATCCCAATCTGCGTAGCAGCGAGGGATTTAGGTGTGCGAGGCTATAATTGTCTTCTCTACCGTGGTTTATATATTATTTTTTTCACTACTAACGCATTTATTTTTATTATTTAACATTTTTATATCAATAATAATATAAAATGTTTGCTGGATATTAATTAACCGCGCAAAACAAGTAGCCTTTGAAATCGCCATTTCTGAAAACAAATGAATAAATTGATTTATTCACTGAAAGTTAGTATTTTGGGTTGATATTTTTAAAATGTGTGAAAACATCGGTAAGTTGTTTATTTACTGAATAATATGTTATAATATAGATAATTAGGATATACCCGCGACTTCGTCCGCGTAGGATTCGAGACACTAAAAACCATCAAGTTCACTGTTGCGGTATACTTCAAAACAATAAGGAAGTCCCGTCGCCCGTGGCCCGTAGCCGTTGGCCCGTCGCCCGTAGCCCGTCGCATCTCACCCGTCGCCCGTCGCGGCTTCATGAAACAATAAGGAAGTCCCGTCGCGGTTTCGCCTATCGTAATTCATGTCGATCGATCACGACGCGCTGATTCCAAAAATATAGGCATATAATACCGTTAGGTTAATATTTTGGAAAATATGAAATATAAAATTTTCGAAAGGAAGAAAATAATTGGTTTTTCCTATTTAAAAAAAAAAACTGACGACGAATTCGATAATTATATAGAGAAACCCTGGTTAATTATTCAGAAGAAAAAGACCAAATAAATATAGAGAGAGAGAGAGAGAGAGAGAGAGAGAGAGAGAGAGAGAGAGAGAGAGAGAGAGAGAGAGAGAGAGAGAGAGAGAGAGAGAGAGAGAGAGAGAGAGAGAGAGAGAGAGAGAGAGAGAGAGAGAGAGAGAGAGAGAGAGAGAGAGAGAGAGAGAGAGAGAGAGAGAGAACCGTATAGTAAAAAATCGACCTATATTATGATATGTCCACCGCATAATGTTTTTAAAATTTTATCCAGTTCGAAAGCTGTAAAGATTATAGAAGTTCTCATTATTTCAGGCCGAAAAAAAAATGGCCGAAACAAACGGCATTTACCACGTGACAAATATATTCAACTATGCAGCCGATTTTTTACGAGTACGGAAATCTATGCAGCTAAAATATATATGTGTGTAACGGTCAGCATTTTTATGGGAAAGTGTGCAAGCTGATTTTGTCGAATTATACCCGGAAAACATAAACCGAAAATCGGTGTTGTAAAAATAGCACAATGGGTCAGTTTGTATTGACACGTAGCCACTATTTTTCATCCTCCGACTCACATAGATAGAAGCAGCAAAGCTTGTATTCTAAAACCATGTTAATACTGTTGATAAAAAAACGCTGTTTCGTCCAATTTGGACTCTTCAGAACAGTATATTCCCATAGGCATATTCCCATAGGCATATTCCCATAGGCATAGAAAATCTATACTAACCCGGCTATGTGCATAAAATTTTCAGTAGTAGTATAATAGTGCATGTTGAATTATCGATAATTTTTTTACTGTATTAAAAAAATATGTTGCTTGGAAATTGTTTGAAAACAATTTCCTTAAGCAAAATGTTTTTTTATATACAGTAAAAAAATTATGTATAAAACATGCACGAATGGTATTTTGAAAGACTATTTCATAAACAAAATAAGGAAGTATATAATTTTACCATGTTTAATGTTGTTTTATATTTAAATTAAAAATTTAAGAACTAAACAACAATATTACTTTACAACTATAATTAAAAATTTATGCTTGAGCTAATTCCAATAAAATAGTTGTTATCACATATATTAGCATTTAAATAAAGATCATTGCTGTTTTTGTTTAAAAAGTTTAGTTTTTAAGTGAAAATAAATAAAATAACGGGTGTTTCCACCAGGAAAAAAACAATTTCCTAGGGTTTCTAATACACTTTGGCAACTCTGTACTGGTACCAGCGCAGTCATTTGATGTTTTGGTTTCCGTAATTCTTTACTGCAAATATATTTTTAATAAATAAGTGTTTAAATTAGTTTTTAGTAGCCTGTTTTTAATACCAAGATTCAATTAAATAAATTAAAATTTATGAATATCAGTGATTTAAAGCTTTTAAGATAATAATATAATAATATAATATATTATCTGAAATTAATTAGGGTTTATACCTAGGATGTTTTGGTAATAAAATAAGCATTTATATTGCTTATCAATAAAAATAAATCAACTAAAGGTAAGCTTCACAAATTAAAAACACATTTTGCAAAAATATAACATTTATTAAGATGTCAGTAACTGTCAGTTTCTTGTTTCCGTAGTAACCAAGTGATAATTGCATTGTACAAAAATTATCAGATTCATTTTGATCTGATTGGTCAAGAAACTAAAAATGCAAGGTTTTGATTGGCCTATATATTGTTTGTGAAATAGTCTGTCTAATTATCAACTGTACAATATTGCACAAAAGGTGGGATACAGTATGTGGCGCCGCCTATAGCATAACGCTGCAAGTGCACATGCATGTATACTGTCGGCTGAAAATCAATGCTGCTCACACTGACAAGCAGGATAGGTGGGATACATCACAAGAAAACTCAGTTATTACTAATAATAACTTTTAGATTGCGGACAAGAAATATTTGTTGATACACTGAACCAAAAATTGACGTGATATCAATAAAAATGAACGTCATATCAATAAAATTACATTTATTTTGCACCGATGTACGTTTTTAATTGTGACAATAAAATTTTTATTATATCAATGCTTAAAATTCGTTTTTATAATGAATTTATGCATAAAGGCAAGGAATTTTAAACATTGATACAATAAAGTGTTCATCGGTGCAAAATTATTTTCAGTGTATGTTGTCTTGTTTATGTAAATCATCCGCTTCTACTATCGGAGACGAATGAACTGCCACGTGTGTTTCAGATCTAATCGCTAAAAATATGTTTGTTTTTTATTTGACATTTCATAAGGCAAAAAAGCTAGGATTGTAAAAATGTAGAAATAAATGTTCTATCGATTAAATTTAGTTTCATTAAAATTGATCAAGTATATTTTGAAAAATTAAATTTCAATTCATTTGTCACCGATAGTACAATGAAAAAACGGATTCCTTGAACCAAGGACACGTGTCTTTGTATATGTTCAAAGCCATATTCTCTTGTTTTAAGCCTGGCATTTTCTTGAACCAAAGTCATTGTCCTTTAATGAAGAGCACGGGTTTTGGAATAAAAATCCGCGCTCTTTATTCAAGGACATTGACTTTGGTTCAAGAAAATGGAAGCCTTGAAACAAGAGAATATGGCTTTGAACATATACAAAGACACGTGTCCTTGGTTCAAGGAATTCGTTTTTTCTATTCAGGCAGTTAGAGAGTTTACACCCAGACAGACAGACAGACAGACGGACGCAAAATTTTTTTTATTCTGATTTCGACTCAGAATGGTGTAAAACGTCGAGAAAGGTGAAAAAAACGTGGTCAAAGATTTTGACTTTTCGGCGAAGTTTTCAATACATCGGGACTCTTAGTAGCACTAAGTGCCGATGTAATATAGTTTATAATTAGTAATATTATTGTTTTCGCATACAGACCTAGTTTAAGCGAAAACCTTATATTATATTTATATTATTATTGTAATAAATAAATAAATAAATGAAAATTAAATAGGTAAATAGGAATATTTCTAACAATGGGACTCGGTTTCACCCCTTATTTGTCTTCTATTTATTTCTACATAATAAAGATTCTACGCGGTATCACTGCCGATTGTTTGTTTTCCTATAAAACTCATGCCATTTTATGTATTGATCACACAATTTTACCTAAAAACTAGATGAAACGTTGCAAGCACCCTGTCAAAACATCGGCACTATTGTACACTAGAGCTATCTAGTTTGCAAATTTCAAACTAGGTGTTTTGTTTGATTTTAAATTCTGTATCTTTAAAACATTATATTATAGCAAAAAACTGTATATAACATTTTTTATAGGGCTTAAAAAGAGCTTTTATTTAAAATATAATTTTTTGAAATCGGGTTATAAATATGTGAGATATGCTAAAAAAACCTTTTACTGTTTTAAACGCCAATATCTCGAAAACAATTCATTTTAGGAAAACGTTGTTTATAACATTTTTTGACCAATTTAAAATTTTCTTTTATATAAGTGCTAAATTAACCAAATACAATAATAATTGCCTTAATTATAAACAAAAAAACGCTAAAAATAGGAGTTTTACCCTATTTTTACCCCCTTATCCCCAATCGTTTACCTCCAAAATCTAATCAGCTCTTCGGAATACGATAAGAAACAACATGCAAAAAACCGCAAGTCGATATCTCATGTAGAAATGGAGTTAGAGAGTTTACACCCAGACAGACAGACAGACAGACGGACGCAAAAATTTTTTTTACTGATTTCGACTAAAACGTCTAAAACGTCGAGAAATGATAAAAAAAAACGTGGTCAAAGAATTTGACTTTTCGGCGAAGATTTCAATACATCGGCACTCTTATTAGCACTAAGTGCCGATGTAATGAACCCTACCCGTTGGCAGAGGTATGTTTCAATTCCTATTGTTCTTTTATATATATAAAAATGACAATTATAGTTGAAAGTATTCCCATTGTGCTCTGCTATCGATTGCATTTTCAAAATAAGTGCTATTGAATATTTAGCATGCATAAAGTCAGATACAATCGTAAAATGCCCGGTTGCTTATTCGAGTACTAATATACCTAACAAGGCCACGTGTGCTTTATACCGGGTATCCCAAAATTTGCTATACAACCTATACAATATCCTTACTACAAAAGATAGCTACTTCGTACAAAAAAGGTTTTAATCTTTGGTAATGTGGGGTAACATATCAGCATTCCTATTTTTTCTCGAAGCACATTCTTTTCATACAACGTTGCATTACATTTTATTTTCCAGAAAGTTAATAGCACTGCATTATGTTGAAAATTTGGGTATAATGAATTTTCTCATTTAATAATTATATATACATGACGCAATTATTTCACTTCTGATATTTATTTTTTAATGAATCAAAACGTGTTTTAGCAATGTTTTTAGATTAAACAAAAGCATTTGATACAGTTAGTAACAAAATATTATTAAATAAATTGAAAATACATGGTTTTCGAAGTATTTCACCATTTTTTTCTGAAGCTACTTACAAGACACAGAGCAAATGGTAGAAATGACAATATTTTTAGTGACTGACAAAATACTTTATAGTGTACCTAAAGATACAGTACACTGAAACAAATTACATTGAAAAGGTGTAAAGAATACACTCTATAAATGTGTAAATTTTACACCTTTATATAAATGTACATCAACATTGATGTGACACTACACAGGTGAGCTGATTTGGACCTAGAGTGTGTATTTTAACATCCATACCTTCTGCAAGCCAGCCAATCGCGGGCGTAAAGCTAGTCACATGACTCGATTCTTCTGGCTGTCGACCATTATAATTGTTTACGTTTGTAAGAGCTTGTAATTTTGAGTTGTTAAGACTTTTTGTGTATGTTTTCTGTTTCTATTTTATATTGGTACTTTTTGTAGCGCTGATTACGAATATACGTTTTATTTTTCTGTTGCGTAGTTTTTCCATAAAACCCTATTCATAAATAGAAAAATAACAAAATGGTTATTCTATTTTTTTTAATAAATTGCAGGGTTTTAGGTAAAAAGTATATTTACGCGTTGGTGTAAACTTTACACACTGTATGTAAAAATATAATACATTTATATCAACGCTTCGAGTGTAAATTCAGATCAGCAGCAGCTGCAAGTAAATTACCCATGCACGTGGATGTAAAAATTTATCTCAGTGTATTGGGTCCACTGCTTTTTAATATATATTTAAATGATTTATTTATTATTGCTTATGGAGGTGGTGGATGATTACGTAATTTTACGTAATTTGTTTTTCAACGAAGGGTTATTTTATTATTATTATTTTTTAATAACTGAGATATTGGCAGCAAAATTTTGTGTTTGGGACACCTGGTATACACGGCCTAAATTTCCAATATCCCATAGTTCGAAAATTCAAATTACTGCCGGCGGGTAATAATATTTTATATTTTTTACTGTGCAGGAATTTTACACTTTGCGCGGAAAAATAAAAATTTAAAGGCCAAAAATTATTTGAATTTAAAATGACTGCTGCACTGTATAAAATATATGTTTGTTTTATGATCGTTATGACTAATTCGTCAGGTTTTATAATTTTTATACTGGTCGATCTTTACCATAAAACCTTATTAGGTTTATATCCAGAGGAAGGGTAATTCTTTATGCTGAAGACACATCCATAACCGTCACTGGCAGCACTGCTAAAGAGGTTAACCAAAATGTTAATATAGTTCTGGAAGAATTCAAGACCTGGTGCTTGAGAAATAAACTTGTTATTAATTATTCCAAAACGGTGTGCGTAAATTTTCATATCCGAAATCCACTCACAAATTTAAATTTCAATTTTAATACCAATATGCTTTTGTGTAGTGAGTCAGTGAAGTTTCTGGGTGTCACTCTGGATGGGAATCTAAATTGGTCAAATCATATTGATCAACTTTGCGGTAGATTGAACAAATCCTTTTATGCAATTAAATCACTAAAAAGTACTGTACCTCAAGATAGCCTCATGAGTGTATACTACGCTATGATCTATAGTGCTTTAAGTTAAAATTTTGTAGTATGGGGCCAAGCCTCTGATGTAGATCGTATTTTTAGATGCCAAACACGAGCTATACGTTTAATTTATAACTTAAAGTACAGGGAATCTTGCAAGGGTACGTTTAAATCAAATTCTCTATTTAAAAAATCTATATTTTTATTTTTTTAAATAAAATTTTAAATATTTTAATTTTAATTTATTTATTTTTTTTTGCTAAAAAATGCAAATGCGAATAAAACTCCTTACATTTTAAAAGCTAAAAATATTAAATATATGCAAAAATATAGTTTGGGTTGTCTTATTTACGTGTTCCAAAAAAGTCGATTTCTTAACTCGTTCAAAAGTTAAATCGAGGGGTTACTTTTGAATCAAGCTCATACGTAGATTCTACATATCACTGGTATGAACTTGATTCAACTTCTACATTTTAGAAGTAACAGTAACTGTTGTGCTATAGTAATAAGAAATTTTTTTCACTACTAGCTTTAGAACATACCATTATTTATCATGTTTTCAGACTGTGAAATCAATTTTCTTCACCTATAGCAATAATAATTTTTTCTCTCCTAGTAGGAGTAAATTTTATAAACAATTATTTTCTGTTACTTTAGATGTTTCAGTTCTTTGTGCAATTTTTGCTAACTAAACCCAAGAAAATAACTTTAAATAACTTTTTATTTATTAAATATAATTAATTATAATTATTGCCAATTAATACAATCAATAATTAGCTAAATATTATGAAAACAACTAAAAAAAAAACTAAATTTTTAAACGTCATTCCAAAGTATTTATTTGAGCAAATGTCATTGATCAAGGCTAGGGTAGGATCACCGGTTTTAGCCACTGCAACGGTTTTAGCCAGTCAGAGTAGTTTTTTGGGTATAGCTAAGAAATAGGAGACTTTAGATCAAAATTATCGTTTAAATCCGATTTGAATGATAAAAGTTGGGACAACAAATATGTTAAATAAGTTTTAACTGTAGCGAAACGAATACAGCGCCTATTTAAAATTTTGATTTTGAAAAAAATTTAATTTCTTATGACTTTTCTTAATAAACCGCCAGAAAAATAATTTTAAATATCTAATTCAGGTAAAATTAAATTCGTAAAACATTTATATCAAATTAAAGGAAAGTCATTAAACAGTTACTTTATTAATATTTTAATACATATTTTGCAGAATTTATTCTTAAATTTGCATGGCGATAACTGTGATACTAATATGCTTCTCTTTCTAGCTATAGCCACAGAATTGGCTAAAACTGGAACCTAAGTAGACCAGTTATAGCCAATGTCAAAAAATATCAATATGTCAAAATTACTGTACAAATAATAAAGATTTTAGCAAAAACCACATATTAGCCAATAATACATTTGTTCCGTAATTAATACGTTCACTGCCAACGGCTAGTTTTGACAGCGGAGCAATGGGTATGGGCAAGGGAAAAATAGAAAGAATTGATTAATGTTGTTAGGGGCGCCAGTTACTTTAGCTTTTACTCCTTTAGGTAAGTAACAACCTAGTGTAAATACTTAAGCTTTTCAGTTTGAGAAAATATAACCCTTAAATAAAATAAGATAATTCATTTGAGAAATTTATTATAAATAAACTTAATGAAAGCACATCAAGTAATGTATTAATATATCTAAAAAAATATGTGTAATTATATTAAGATATAATTAAAGAAATCTTAATAAAAATTACTAAATTCAGAAATCATTCGACTTAAATGTATAAAGAAAACATGAAGTTCAGCAAGCACCAAGAAATGTATGTAAACAGCAATCATTTCTTGCAGTGTATAAAAGTCATGCTTAATTTAGAAATCATTTAATCAAAAGTATGATATTTAATAATTAATAAATGAGATTAAATGTTTTAAAAAAAATAAGTACCTAAAAATGAACAAAAGCCAGAAGGGCATATAGTATTAAACAATACTATATCAGATCTGATAAAGTTTACAGTTATAAGAATATTGAAATAAAAGAATTTAAAAATATGAAATATTGCTTTCAAAAGTTTTCAGAATGAATACTTAGCTGGTTTCTGCAAAATCCATGAGGTATGAATTCCATCGTCTCCATCTGTACAAGTCTCCCCTATGCTGATGAATTCATTTCTCAAATGAAAGAAAAAAAAATATAGGCTGTCCCATCTACTTTGGAAAAATCATCTTCCAGGATAAAATGTACGATTGAAAATGTTGTCCGGGATAAAATATGCTTTTGAAAATTATGTCCAATATAAAAATTGTCTGCTAGACGGTTACATAGAATTTATCTATGCCAAAAATTACAGAACCATGTTCCAACAGAACATCACTCCATGCGGAGAACTTGTATATCAAATATACCAAAATAAACTTCAACTTAAATTAATGTAATTCCATATTAATGGTATAGAAATAGTAATTAATGGTGGTTAATGGTGCTTAATGGTGCTTAATGGTGCTTAATTAATGGTGATTAATGGTGATTAATGGTGATTAATGGTGATTAATGGTGATTAATTAATGGTGATGTCATACTAAGTCTTCGATGTCCATCGAAACGTTATAAATGCGTAATTGTAGAAAATAACAGTTACAATATCTTCCGCATTGTTTAAATATTCATTTTCACTAACTTTAAATAAAAATACATGAAGGATTACTTCGATGATTACAGAAAATAAACACTCGTTAGTATGACACCACCATTTTGTAACAAAGTTGCTTCAAGAAGAACGAAAATCGACCTTCTTAACCGGTATGAACCCTTCAGGTAAATAAAATCCTATTTCTGAACTATTAGCGACATCTATGCAAGTCATTATCAACTACAGTTTTACCGTATAGGATTCCTAATAAAGGTAACGGAAACTACACCAAAAATAATAACTAAAAAGAATATTTCCTAATAAATCCGTATTAGTGATATCTAACCTCAAAATATTACTCTAAGAAACAAATATAAACAATACTTATTGTTTATCAGCAAAACTAATAAAAATACGAACAGAATACTAAGTGTCCTGTGAACTAAGTATAAACAAAATACTGAATCTAAGTGAGCAGTTCCAGCAAACTATTTTCAACAAATTCTAGATTATCCCGAAGGAATAAGCATACGAAACTTTCCAGGAGAGACAAGCTACAGATGAAAGCCAGTGAAATCCAACCCTCAATAGACTCTGAAACATATAAAAACCAGGTAAGTCCATAGACAAATGTATTATAAAGAAATAAGTCATATGATTCTTTATTATTAAAAATCATATTCTAATTATGTTTTCTTTATGTTATTTTCAGGTAGAACTATGGAATAGAGACTTATATGGTTAGAATTCAGTTCCTGCTACAAAATAGTCCCAGATACAAAATAGTTCTGTACATACGTAACTATTTATATACAAAATAAACATAAATTATAACGTAAGTAAACGAATAGTTTAATTAACCCTTGCTATATTACAAAGTGACGATTTATATCGTTACACATGCCCCCTCCAAAAATAATAAAAATATTTAATATACAAAAAATATTTTTATACCAAACTCTATAACTATTTAACTTAAATAGCTAAAATATATACTATATTTTATTTAATAAATCAACAAATAATACAATACTTTATGTAAATCATTTGAAATACTACTTGATAATTAACAATAGCTAAGCTTGATAACTACGTGTATCATTCGCCTACTCTTATGTAGAACATAATTTTGGGACTTTATCGGTGTGTGTCATAAACAGGTAATTGTCATAATTAGGTAATTGTCATAATTAATTTTGTTTTTCTTTTTAGCTAAGTTTTATCAAGATAAAAAAATAGAAATAAGACTTGACTGTGTGCACCAGAATTCTCTTCTACAAAAAATATATTTATATATATTTTTTCTTTTACTATATACAAAAGTTTTGGGTACCCTTTAAATATTTTCAATACATTGATATTTTTTAAATATCAATCCGAATGATACTAAGAATATATTCTTATTTAATAAAAGCTAGCCAACTGAAATGTCACTATTTGATCCAAAATATTTCTTTAGATCTTTAACATGCCAGTCGCCTCTATGACCATCTGCATTTTCCAAAATATACACTAACTTTGACTTTTTCGCAACAACTTTGCAAAGTATGTACTTTGGAGCAAGTTTTGCAGCAAAACTTTTACTAGCATCTGAGAGTACTTTGTTTCGTCTCCAAACTTTTTCACCTATATCAAAATTTACTTCACGCTTGCGCAAATCATAAGTACGCTTATTACGTTCATAAGCTTCATGTAAATATTTCTTTACATCAACAAAAATCTCTTTAAGATTTCCCAAGTCTTGGCTATACGAGTCTCTGTCACAAGGTTCTAATTTAACACCATCAGTTGATGTCATTTTGCCATAATAAGTTCCTGTGATAGGTACATTCCTCCCAAAATTAAGAAATGCCGGCGTATACCCCGTAACTTCATTTACAGACGTTCGTAAAGCTAGACCTATTTTTGCTAAATCTTTACACCATTCTTGCAGTCAAAAATCGAATTTCCATTTTATCTAAATCGTCCATTTTGAATATTTATTTTTTAAAATTAACTTTAATTTACTCAAAATATTTATTTTAATAATAAAATATTTATACTGTACCACAAATTATTTTTTATTTTTTTGTGTACACTGCTCAACAAAGTTTTTGCATACTTTGGAAAATTTCCCAAATATGTCAAAAAAATACTAAATTATTATTTATCTCAATTGGACAAATTAATAATTATAAATAGTCTCCAAAACTACAAAATTAGCTAATATTTATTTATATCCTTCGCATAAATAAATACCCTATTATCCATTTATTTCTATTGAATAAACGATAATTTCTAGAAACACTGAACCCACACCAAAATTTCTCTATTCCATGTTATTCCATAAAATTCAGAAAAAACATAAAAAACACATATCTGATATATCTTATCAGATTAACTCTAATTTGACTTAATTTTCAACAAAAAATATTTTATTCAACAGTTATATGTAGTTTTTCTCAAAATGAACTTTAAGTTACACTGAAAAAAAATAAGCTTTAGATTTTTATAAAAAATACACTGAGAAAAATGGAGTAAAATTAAAAAAAAAACAAGTGTTCTATCTATCCAAATACCACGTTCTTGGGCGCCAATATTAGTGTTCCGTAATTAATACGTTCACTGCCAACGGCTCGTTTTGACAGCGGAGCAATGGGTATGGGCAAGGGAAAAATAGAAAGAATTGATTAATGTTGTTAGGGGCGCCAGTTACTTTAGCTTTTACTCCTTTAGGTAAGTAACAACCTAGTGTAAATGCTTTTCAGTTTGAGAAAATATAACCCTTAAATAAAATAAGATAATTCATTTGAGAAATTTATTATAAATAAACTTAATGAAAGCACATCAAGTTATGTATTAATATATCTAAAAAAATATGTGTAATTATATTAAGATATAATTAAAGAAATCTTAATAAAAATTACTAAATTCAGAAATCATTCGACTTAAATGTATAAAGAAAACATGAAGTTCAGCAAGCACCAAGAAATGTATGTAAACAGCAATCATTTCTTGCAGTGTATAAAAGTCATGCTTAATTTAGAAATCATTTAATCAAAAGTATGATATTTAATAATTAATAAATGAGATTAAATGTTTAAAAAAAAATAAGTACCTAAAAATGAACAAAAGCCAGAAGGGCATATAGTATTAAACAATACTATATCAGATCTGATAAAGTTTACAGTTATAAGAATATTGAAATAAAAGAATTTAAAAATATGAAATATTGCTTTCAAAAGTTTTCAGAATGAATACTTAGCTGGTTTCTGCAAAATCCATGAGGTATGAATTCCATCGTCTCCATCTGTACAAGTCTCCCCTATGCTGATGAATTCATTTCTCAAATGAAAGAAAAAAAAATATAGGCTGTCCCATCTACTTTGGAAAAATCATCTTCCAGGATAAAATGTACGATTGAAAATGTTGTCCGGGATAAAATATGCTTTTGAAAATTATGTCCAATATAAAAATTGTCTGCTAGACGGTTACATAGAATTTATCTATGCCAAAAATTACAGAACCATGTTCCAACAGAACATCACTCCATGCGGAGAACTTGTATATCAAATATACCAAAATAAACTTCAACTTAAATTAATGTAATTCCATATTAATGGTATAGAAATAGTAATTAATGGTGGTTAATGGTGCTTAATGGTGCTTAATGGTGCTTAATGGTGCTTAATTAATGGTGATTAATGGTGATTAATGGTGATTAATGGTGATTAATTAATGGTGATGTCATACTAAGTCTTCGATGTCCATCGAAACGTTATAAATGCGTAATTGTAGAAAATAACAGTTACAATATCTTCCGCATTGTTTAAATATTCATTTTCACTAACTTTAAATAAAAATACATGAAGGATTACTTCGATGATTACAGAAAATAAACACTCGTTAGTATGACACCGCCATTTTGTAACAAAGTTGCTTCAAGAAGAACGAAAATCGACCTTCTTAACCGGTATGAACCCTTCAGGTAAATAAAATCCTATTTCTGAACTATTAGCGACATCTATGCAAGTCATTATCAACTACAGTTTTACCGTATAGGATTCCTAATAAAGGTAACGGAAACTACACCAAAAATAATAACTAAAAAGAATATTTCCTAATAAATCCGTATTAGTGATATCTAACCTCAAAATATTACTCTAAGAAACAAATATAAACAATACTTATTGTTTATCAGCAAAACTAATAAAAATACGAACAGAATACTAAGTGTCCTGTGAACTAAGTATAAACAAAATACTGAATCTAAGTGAGCAGTTCCAGCAAACTATTTTCAACAAATTCTAGATTATCCCGAAGGAATAAGCATACGAAACTTTCCAGGAGAGACAAGCTACAGATGAAAGCCAGTGAAATCCAACCCTCAATAGACTCTGAAACATATAAAAACCAGGTAAGTCCATAGACAAATGTATTATAAAGAAATAAGTCATATGATTCTTTATTATTAAAAATCATATTCTAATTATGTTTTCTTTATGTTATTTTCAGGTAGAACTATGGAATAGAGACTTATATGGTTAGAATTCAGTTCCTGCTACAAAATAGTCCCAGATACAAAATAGTTCTGTACATACGTAACTATTTATATACAAAATAAACATAAATTATAACGTAAGTAAACGAATAGTTTAATTAACCCTTGCTATATTACAAAGTGACGATTTATATCGTTACACATGCCCCCTCCAAAAATAATAAAAATATTTAATATACAAAAAATATTTTTATACCAAACTCTATAACTATTTAACTTAAATAGCTAAAATATATACTATATTTTATTTAATAAATCAACAAATAATACAATACTTTATGTAAATCATTTGAAATACTACTTGATAATTAACAATAGCTAAGCTTGATAACTACGTGTATCATTCGCCTACTCTTATGTAGAACATAATTTTGGGACTTTATCGGTGTGTGTCATAAACAGGTAATTGTCATAATTAGGTAATTGTCATAATTAATTTTGTTTTTCTTTTTAGCTAAGTTTTATCAAGATAAAAAAATAGAAATAAGACTTGACTGTGTGCACCAGAATTCTCTTCTACAAAAAATATATTTATATATATTTTTTCTTTTACTATATACAAAAGTTTTGGGTACCCTTTAAATATTTTCAATACATTGATATTTTTTAAATATCAATCCGAATGATACTAAGAATATATTCTTATTTAATAAAAGCTAGCCAACTGAAATGTCACTATTTGATCCAAAATATTTCTTTAGATCTTTAACATGCCAGTCGCCTCTATGACCATCTGCATTTTCCAAAATATACACTAACTTTGACTTTTTCGCAACAACTTTGCAAAGTATGTACTTTGGAGCAAGTTTTGCAGCAAAACTTTTACTAGCATCTGAGAGTACTTTGTTTCGTCTCCAAACTTTTTCACCTATATCAAAATTTACTTCACGCTTGCGCAAATCATAAGTACGCTTATTACGTTCATAAGCTTCATGTAAATATTTCTTTACATCAACAAAAATCTCTTTAAGATTTCCCAAGTCTTGGCTATACGAGTCTCTGTCACAAGGTTCTAATTTAACACCATCAGTTGATGTCATTTTGCCATAATAAGTTCCTGTGATAGGTACATTCCTCCCAAAATTAAGAAATGCCGGCGTATACCCCGTAACTTCATTTACAGACGTTCGTAAAGCTAGACCTATTTTTGCTAAATCTTTACACCATTCTTGCAGTCAAAAATCGAATTTCCATTTTATCTAAATCGTCCATTTTGAATATTTATTTTTTAAAATTAACTTTAATTTACTCAAAATATTTATTTTAATAATAAAATATTTATACTGTACCACAAATTATTTTTTATTTTTTTGTGTACACTGCTCAACAAAGTTTTTGCATACTTTGGAAAATTTCCCAAATATGTCAAAAAAATACTAAATTATTATTTATCTCAATTGGACAAATTAATAATTATAAATAGTCTCCAAAACTACAAAATTAGCTAATATTTATTTATATCCTTCGCATAAATAAATACCCTATTATCCATTTATTTCTATTGAATAAACGATAATTTCTAGAAACACTGAACCCACACCAAAATTTCTCTATTCCATGTTATTCCATAAAATTCAGAAAAAACATAAAAAACACATATCTGATATATCTTATCAGATTAACTCTAATTTGACTTAATTTTCAACAAAAAATATTTTATTCAACAGTTATATGTAGTTTTTCTCAAAATGAACTTTAAGTTACACTGAAAAAAAATAAGCTTTAGATTTTTATAAAAAATACACTGAGAAAAATGGAGTAAAATTAAAAAAAAAAACAAGTGTTCTATCTATCCAAATACCACGTTCTTGGGCGCCAATATTAGTGTTCCGTAATTAATACGTTCACTGCCAACGGCTCGTTTTGACAGCGGAGCAATGGGTATGGGCAAGGGAAAAATAGAAAGAATTGATTAATGTTGTTAGGGGCGCCAGTTACTTTAGCTTTTACTCCTTTAGGTAAGTAACAACCTAGTGTAAATGCTTTTCAGTTTGAGAAAATATAACCCTTAAATAAAATAAGATAATTCATTTGAGAAATTTATTATAAATAAACTTAATGAAAGCACATCAAGTTATGTATTAATATATCTAAAAAAATATGTGTAATTATATTAAGATATAATTAAAGAAATCTTAATAAAAATTACTAAATTCAGAAATCATTCGACTTAAATGTATAAAGAAAACATGAAGTTCAGCAAGCACCAAGAAATGTATGTAAACAGCAATCATTTCTTGCAGTGTATAAAAGTCATGCTTAATTTAGAAATCATTTAATCAAAAGTATGATATTTAATAATTAATAAATGAGATTAAATGTTTAAAAAAAAATAAGTACCTAAAAATGAACAAAAGCCAGAAGGGCATATAGTATTAAACAATACTATATCAGATCTGATAAAGTTTACAGTTATAAGAATATTGAAATAAAAGAATTTAAAAATATGAAATATTGCTTTCAAAAGTTTTCAGAATGAATACTTAGCTGGTTTCTGCAAAATCCATGAGGTATGAATTCCATCGTCTCCATCTGTACAAGTCTCCCCTATGCTGATGAATTCATTTCTCAAATGAAAGAAAAAAAAATATAGGCTGTCCCATCTACTTTGGAAAAATCATCTTCCAGGATAAAATGTACGATTGAAAATGTTGTCCGGGATAAAATATGCTTTTGAAAATTATGTCCAATATAAAAATTGTCTGCTAGACGGTTACATAGAATTTATCTATGCCAAAAATTACAGAACCATGTTCCAACAGAACATCACTCCATGCGGAGAACTTGTATATCAAATATACCAAAATAAACTTCAACTTAAATTAATGTAATTCCATATTAATGGTATAGAAATAGTAATTAATGGTGGTTAATGGTGCTTAATGGTGCTTAATGGTGCTTAATGGTGCTTAATTAATGGTGATTAATGGTGATTAATGGTGATTAATGGTGATTAATTAATGGTGATGTCATACTAAGTCTTCGATGTCCATCGAAACGTTATAAATGCGTAATTGTAGAAAATAACAGTTACAATATCTTCCGCATTGTTTAAATATTCATTTTCACTAACTTTAAATAAAAATACATGAAGGATTACTTCGATGATTACAGAAAATAAACACTCGTTAGTATGACACCACCATTTTGTAACAAAGTTGCTTCAAGAAGAACGAAAATCGACCTTCTTAACCGGTATGAACCCTTCAGGTAAATAAAATCCTATTTCTGAACTATTAGCGACATCTATGCAAGTCATTATCAACTACAGTTTTACCGTATAGGATTCCTAATAAAGGTAACGGAAACTACACCAAAAATAATAACTAAAAAGAATATTTCCTAATAAATCCGTATTAGTGATATCTAACCTCAAAATATTACTCTAAGAAACAAATATAAACAATACTTATTGTTTATCAGCAAAACTAATAAAAATACGAACAGAATACTAAGTGTCCTGTGAACTAAGTATAAACAAAATACTGAATCTAAGTGAGCAGTTCCAGCAAACTATTTTCAACAAATTCTAGATTATCCCGAAGGAATAAGCATACGAAACTTTCCAGGAGAGACAAGCTACAGATGAAAGCCAGTGAAATCCAACCCTCAATAGACTCTGAAACATATAAAAACCAGGTAAGTCCATAGACAAATGTATTATAAAGAAATAAGTCATATGATTCTTTATTATTAAAAATCATATTCTAATTATGTTTTCTTTATGTTATTTTCAGGTAGAACTATGGAATAGAGACTTATATGGTTAGAATTCAGTTCCTGCTACAAAATAGTCCCAGATACAAAATAGTTCTGTACATACGTAACTATTTATATACAAAATAAACATAAATTATAACGTAAGTAAACGAATAGTTTAATTAACCCTTGCTATATTACAAAGTGACGATTTATATCGTTACACATTTAAATTAAAAAAGGAGGAGTATTATACAAAATATAATCAAGAACGGGCCATCAAAATGATTCAAGACTGAAGCTGAAAACTAAACATGTCACAATGTGAAATTGTAGCATACATGTAAAGTTTTTTGTAAAACTTATAGTGTCGAATATGGTATAAACTACCAGCTGGTTTAGATCCCAAAAAGACTCTAAACAAATAAATAAAAAATAAATAAAATTAATAAATATTTATAATTATCGGATAATTATCCAAGAAAAGATGTATGTAAGAAAAAATGTAATAAAAAATGAAATCATTTTAAATATTGATTAAGAAGTATATATTTTTAAAAAACTATAAATTTTAAATGTTCTAAAACTGTTACAAAAATATAAATAATTTATTTTTAACATCTTTTTAGTTTTTTTTTAATGGTGGCTATATCTGGTGAATTTTTATGGCTAAAACCGGAGCTTGGGTGTCTAAAACTAGAGAATTAGTATTATTTTGTTTGTTTTTTATTTTATAACATATCAGCTGAAGTTATATTGTTTAAACATTTATTTTATAGTAGAGATATATTGTAAGTTTCAGAAAAAACAAAACTTGCAACCTTAACATTATAATGGAACATAATAAAAAGAAATAAAAACAGAATTTTTCTTAAGGTGGCTATAACTGGGGTATCTACCCTACTTCATTTTTATGAAAATTTCAAGAAATATGATTTCTGTTAATAATTTATTTTATTATTTGAATACAAATAGTTAAATAGTGCTAGTAGTGAAAAAACTAATATATAAACTATGGTAGAGAAGACTTCTAGAGGTTTATCAGGATATATTCGAACATAAAAACAATGGAAGTTTAGTTTTCACCTTTTCCATTTCTTCCTGATTTGGTGATATAAAACAACTGTGTTATCATATCAGAAATTTTCTTCTCAACACATCCCATGTATGTCATCGCGTTATAAAAATTTATATCCTCACCAACTAATTTTAAAATTGGTCCTTTTTCGCATTTTAGTATAGTAAACATGTCCAAAATCCCATCCAAAATAGTCTGCAGCTGCTGCTTGGCCATTTTTAGAACAAATTCTTTTTCTTTTGCGTCTGTAACAGCTACGTTAAGGTCTTCTTTTAATGAAGATAGTGTTATACTACGTTCTTTAGCTCGGTCTTTAATAATTAATTTTTGTTCTTCAATTTCGTCATGAAGATTTGAAACTGTAGCATTGAATGATTCAATTTCATGGTTTAGTTCGTTTACGTAATTAAACAAAGCAAAATTTTCTTCTTCTTGCTTCAAAAATTGACTCGCAATACGTTCCACGTCAGTCTCTTTACCAAAACTTTGGATTTTCGTTAAAGTTTCTTCGTAAATTTTCAACTGGTTTTCGAGATTTTCATCTTGTTCTTCTTGCTTCAACCTTTCTTTTTCTTCGAGGTCTTTTAGGATTCTTTTTTGACCTTTTACGCACAAGAAGCTTTTTAAACGACTGTCGTGTTCAAGTTTTCTTTCTATATCTCTCATTTCTTCAATGTGTTCGATTATATCGCTTTGGGTTCTTTTCTTCAAAGCACCCAACTTGGAACCCCATTCTTCACGTTGGTCGTACGCCATGGTCCCCTGATCAATAAGTTCCATCATCAGGCGTTTACCGTTTTGGATTCCCTGAAGATGTTTCTCCCAAATTGTATTAAAATTACTACGTTCTTTGAGAAGATGATCGATTTCTTCACGTAAGGCTTTATTTTCTACTAGAATCTTACAGAATTTCTTCACTGAGTTTTCCAAACGATTTTCCAGGGTTTTGATGGATTTTTGACCTGATTTTATTCGAAATTGATATTCTTGGTCTGTTACGAGGTTTTTTGCTCGAATTTTTCTTATTCCTGTTTCGACTTTTTTAGTTTGAACGTTTACTTCGTTTAATTCGTGTTTATATTTTTCAACAGCTTGGCAATATTTATCGTAGTCTTTTAACTGTTGACCGACTTTCTTTGTGTACTCTTCGTCTCGTTTCGTGTGCGTTTTAGAAGTTGCAACTTTTAAATTTTCTTCAATCTTGGCTTTTTCTTTTTTTAGTATTTTGATTACCTAATAAATAAAAAATATTTTTATTCGATTGATTCTAAAAGCGACACTTTTTGTTCATGTTTTACGGGCGAAAAGATGAACTTTGTGGCCACAGGGCCAAAAAGTTGTTTTCGCCCGCTAATTAAAACTTGTTATTTTTAAGCTTTTTAAAAGAAGATGATTTACTTTTACTGTAATATTTATAAAGAAATATGACCTTTTGGTCACTTTTGGTCTTGAACTAACTGTTTTTTTTTTACCAGATACAGTTATTATAAGCAATTCATACAAAATAAAAATTTATTCTATAACATAACCTTAAAATATATATCAATTGATTACTGTATTCATCCACTAAAATAAATTAAAAACACCTAATTTCAATTGTAAAATCAATTTCAATATTTATAATATTCATAGAACGGTTTCAGAAGTATTATTATTTTCATAAAAGACACATTTTAACAGAAATTAATCACCAAGCTATAGCTTTTTTTTTGAAAATGAAACTGCACGCAAAACAAACGATTTAATTGTTTTTTTAACGATTTGATTGGATAGCAATTTGTCATGGATAACTAGATAAGTAATAAGACAATAAAAAGAAACATTCTTTGCAATTTAAAATTAAGCATATTTTAATAATTTATTATAATTAGTAACAATCGAATAAAAAATAATTCAATTTCGTAGGTTTATTACCCTCGGGCCGGCCCTCGGCTTCTAAAAACCTACTCAATCGAAAAATTTAACTTTTCGCCCTTGTATTATAAATAACAATTTTAATTAGACAAGTTATGATTGTAATTAGACATTAAACAATCACACCACTGGAAAACTGTGGAAGATGGAACTGGGGAGATGTCCCCTACGTGGACCCATCGGCACAGTTTTAGTAAGTGTGACTAAATGAGAACGTAAAGAAAACTAGGTAAAGCAAAACAGCTGCAGCTATTTCGTCTTACCTAGTTTACATTGGACATGTCCACAGTGTTTTAGTGGCGTGACTGCTGTTAAAATTTTACTAACTGGCACCTGCGCGGAATGCTTGGAATACAAGGTCGCCTATACAACGCACACAATATTTTACCTCTTCTCTTCCCCTTGCCTTAACTCACAGGTGCCAGTTAGTAAAATTTTAACAGTACTACACATGGAAATCACAGTTAATTTAAATACATGTATCCAACACCTTCGTAGAAACACTTGCACCATTTTAAATATGAAAAGTTAAGCTTTTTCCTCTAGTGACTAACAAATTTTTGCATAAAAGAGCACTATTTTAAATATAATAAGTATTTTCCACTAGTGACTAAAAATTGTTTCCACTCGTTTGCGTATTAAGAAAACTTAATATTTTTGTCATAATTTTTTTCTAAATTATAGATTTCTGTTTAAAATGAAATGGTGTTGGATAAAATTTAATTCTTAACTCGTGCATTAAATGCTACTTAATACACTAGTTAAGAAAATAACTATTTAAATGGCTAAAAAGCCCAAAAAATGGCAACAAATTAGGTTCATAATTAATTTGATTACCTTTCTTTGTTTTTCCAGTGTTTTCTTTGTTTCGTCTGCGTAGGCCATTCTGTCGTCTTCCATAATGCGTAGCTGGCGCTGCAGTCGACCTAGCTCCTCCTCTGCTATGGCAGTCATTTCTTTTTCTGTGGTGGAATGTGCAGTGGTCATTTTTACACGAATATAAGTTTTGAATTTGAATATAAAGTTGCGGTAAAACTAGCCCGAAGCGTCTAAGGGTAGACTGTAAACTTTGTTTGCCTGTTGTTTAGTGTAGTTACCTAGGTAGCGGTTGAATATTTGATCGAAACTTGAAAGCGTACAATGGCGATTTCTCCCGTTAGATTAGACAGGGACAAAAGTTCTACCCAAAAAGGATAGAAGACATACATACACTCCCACTTCCACCCAACCAAACAAATTCTGTATTTGTTCTTTGTTGAACAAATACAATATTTACTTGGCCGGGCAAAAAGTGTAACTACATATTATTTTTATTAAAAAAAATTACTGGCGCCATCTAAATTTTAGTAGAATTATCTTATTCTACAGATTCACATAAGCTATGTTCGTTCGTGCCGCTCAGTGCTACACTTTCGGGCCAACCAAATAAATACTGTATTTGTTGTATGAAAAATAAATACAGTATTTATTTGGTTGGCTGGAAAGTGTAGCACAAATGAGATAGAGATAGGGTAGACGTCTTTAGTTTCATAATTCTAGTTGTAGAGAGCTCCATTAACATTTAAACTGGAAAACAAAAAAGACTAGATGAAACGTTGCAAGCACCCTGTCAAAATATCGGCACTATTGTACACTAGAGCCATCTAGTTTGCAAATTTCAAACTAGGCGTTTTGTTTGATTTTAAATTCTGTATCTTTAAAACATTATATTCTAGCAAAAAACTGTATATAACATTTTTTATAGGGCTTAAAAAGAGCTTTTATTTAAAATATATTTTTTTGAAATCGGGTTATAAATATGTGAGATATGCTAAACAAACTTTTACTGCTTTAAACGCCAATATCTCGAAAACAATGCGTTTTAGAAAAACGTTTATAACATTTTTTGACCAATTTAAAATTATCTTTTATATAAGTGCTAAATTAACCAAATACAATAATAATTGCCTTAATTATAAACAAAAAACGCTAAAAATAGGAGTTTTACCCTATTTTTACCCCCTTACCCCCAATCGCTTACCCCCAAAATCTAATCAGCTCTTCGGAATACGATAAGAAACAATATGCAAAAAACCGCAGTATCTCATGTAGAAATGGAGTTAGAGAGTTTACACCCAGCCAGACAGACGGACGGACGCAAACATTTTTTTTACTGATTTCGACTCTTTCGAATGCTCTAAAACGTCGAGAAATGTAAAAAACGTGGTCAAAGATTTTGACTTTTCGGCAAAGATTTCAATACTTTGGCACTCTTAGTAGCACTAAGTGCCGATGTAAAAAATAGGAACTGGGTTTCCTTCGTTTTTTTGCTTTGGACTTTTTTTTCACAAATTCCCAAAATTATACATTTAAGTAATTAAAATTATTATTCGAAAGAACATGGAAGGTTTTTATTAAAATAAAAACTTTTCGCAAAAAAAATAAACCGACTTCTAT
>OY294044.1:49159034-49322462 GCA_958510825.1 Brachypterus glaber | reverse complement strand
ACCTGGAATAGATAAATCTTGTTGAGTTTTTGAGTTACTGTTTTTTCTAGGGCGTTTTATATTCGAAAGGTGGATTTTATCTATGGTATTAAAATGGGTTGGGTCAATTTTTGCGGTTTTTAATTTCCAGTTTATATTTTTGATTTTTTCTTTTTTGAATTTATTTTTGGTTTTTGACTGTTTTTGTTTATTTTAACGAATACTTTTTCGGGTATACTTTTGGGAATTTCTTCACGTTTTTCATTTAATTTGTTAATAATTTTTTCTTTCGTCTTTTGTGCGTCTTTGTTTATTTTTTGATATAAAATTTTGGTTTTTTCTTTATGGTTAAATATATAGTTATTCATTAATTGTTTGTTCAATTCTAAGTTAAAGGGTGAATCTGTGCCTAAGTGTCCTGTGATTATTTCTGAAGGTTTTAATTTTGTAGTGCTATGTATTGTATTATTATAGGCCAATATTGCATAATTTATTTTATCTCAATTGGCTCGCTCTTAAAAATATCTTGGTTATTAAGTAACCTTATGTGCTCGATTAGGGTGGAGTGAAATCTTTCTACTGGAGAATTTGAATCGGGGTGTTGCGAGCTTATGAAGTGGATTTTGATTTTATGGAGTTCTAGTAACTCTTTTAACACACCGCTATTAAACTCACCACCATTATCCGATACGATTTGTTCGGGGATGGAATGGTGCGTAAAATATTTTATGAGATTATTTATTACTTCTATGCTTGAAGCAGCACTTAGTTTATACGCTTGACTATATTTTGAGAAAGTGTCAATTATTGTAAGAAATTTAGATTTTTCTAGGGTGATACTGTCCATGTGTAAAATTTGGAATGGTCTAGTCGCTGTCGGTGTCAAGTTAAATTTTAATTTTAGGGGGTTTCTGTCATATTTCGTAAGTTGGCAAATTTCACAGTTATTTATGTACGTTTGAATCACACGACGTTGATTCGGAAAATAGTACGACTCTTTTATACGTTTTTCGGTTTCTTCGATTCCCCGGTGGTTCGTTTTTCCCTCGTGAAAATTTTTTATAATTTCTTTTATTTCTACCTCCCCTATTACGTCTGTAAGGTATTTTGTACACCTAATTAAATTTATTTGTCCATTTTTAAAATATGTTTGTAATACAGCACAAAATTGTTCATAGATTGGATCCTCGAAAAATACATAATACTTAATTTTTGGGGCGATATATTCTTTCATAACTTTTATTACATCTTGTTCAAAATTATTTTTTGACAATTGAACAAGCATTCTTTGTTTTGATTTATAGAGGATAACGATTGAGGGGGTTGCAGGGGCAAATTCTACTAGTGAAAGAATAATTTGGTTTTTGCCATAATTGACTGGACAAGTTACTATTGGGACACCAATAATTGGGTTTTCCGCGTTAGAGTGTACTGTATTAAGATCGGTTTCTGTAGGTTGTTCCGCTTGCTTAATATTTTCTTCCCGCTCTAAGTCGTCAAGGTCCCCTGTTTCAACAATTATAGACATATTGTCTGAGTCTTTATTCGCGGAAAAGCTGTCGTTAAACTTTTGCATATAATCTAATAAGGGTTCATTAATATTGTCTGTAATGTCAGGTTCGTCATTTGTCAACTCTTCGCAGAATTCTTCTATAAAGCTGGAAATAGCACTTTTATTATTTTCGTGATTAGTGACGTTAATTTCAACTTTTTGGGGTGGGTCAATATTGTAAATAAGTATTTTAATTTTAGAGTTTTGAAATATAATTTTAATTAAATTAAGTATGATATCCCATTTTAGGTTATCTAGGCCGGATCCAATTTTTGGCATAGCTACAGTAAAATCTTGTAGCTCTAAACATAATCTTTTGAGGCTTATCAAGGCGGAAATTATAGTAGTGTAGGTGGGTTTGTCCCTAAATATCTTTTTGGTAATTAAATAATAAATATTTCTTGTAGGAAGTTTTAAATATGCAACTTCACCTACAGGTTTGTTTTGTGCTTTTAGTGTGTTTACGCAATTAAATTTTTCCCTGAAATTACGGGCGATTCCTTTTTTCATGCTAAAACACTGGGAGACGCAATGAGCAAGAGATATATTCTCGTCACAATTAAATAGATCATTGTCGATTATTTTTACATTATTATTAATTATATTAAGGTTATTATAAATTATTTGACGAAGAGTTTCCTTTTTATAAACGGCGTCTGAAAGTTCATTTAAATTTATTTCGTACGTGGGAATAGATTCGCATATATTGTCATCGTAATCTGATACTTCCTTATCTTTGAAACTCGTACGTGACTTTATGTTATTTTGTAGAGGTGAATTACTTATAGTATTTTTATTGTAATTATTACTTAAAACTTGGGCATAAGTTAAGTCAGTGGCGTTACCGATTTTTTTTATTTGGGGGGGTTCGTTTGTGGGGTTTTGTAGTTGGTCGGGATTTTTGGGAATATCGGTTTCTGGGTTTATTACGATGCGTGACAAGGCATCTGCGTTACTATTAAGGACACCTTTTTTATAAATAATTTCATAATCATATTCTTCTAAGTACAACCGCCACCTACATAATTTGGAATTAGGTTCTTTAAGGGAGAACAACCACTGCAAGGGTTTATGGTCAGATACTATTGTAAATTTTCGGCCATAAAGGTAGGGCCTAAAGTATTTAACAGCCCAAACGATTGCTAGGAGTTCCCTTTCGATAGTACTTAGATTACATTCTGATTCGTTAAGGGTGCGACTTGCGTAAGCTACTGGCAAATCAGAGCCTATTTTCCCTTGTGACAACACCGAACCTAAAGCAAAACTAGAAGAGTCGCAAGTTAGAATGAAGGGTTGATTAAAATCTGGATACTGCAGTATGGGTTGGTTAATCAACAAATTTTTACAATGGTTAAAACATTTTACATACTCGGGGTCCTTAATATTAATTTTATGATTCTTTTTCAGACAGATAGTCATAGGTTTAGTTATTTTCGCAAAATCTTTTATGAATTTGCGGTAATAACCCAATAGTCCCAAAAAAGCCTTAATTTGTCGTGTAGTTTTAGGAATAGGATAGTTTTGAACAGCTTTAATTTTTTCAGGATTCGGTTTTACGCCCTGGGGTGTCACTATATGACCTAAAAACGCTACTTCTTTTTGCAAAAATTCGCATTTATCGACTTGTAATTTAAGATTAGCAGATCGCAATCTATCAAAAATCTCTTTGAGATTGTTTATATGTTCTTGTAAACTTGTACTAAAACAAATGATATCATCAAGAAATACGCAGCATTTTTTATTTAATATACCCCTTAACAGGTTGTCCATGACCCTCTGGAATGTGGCTGGGGCCGTTTTAAGGCCAAAGGGCATGCGCAGGAATTCATAGTGACCATTTTCTGTGCTGAAAGCAGTTTTTTGAATATCCTCCCTAGCCATTTCCAGCTGGTGATAACCACTGGCTAAATCCATTGTACTAAAGTATAAACAACGTCCCAACTTGTCCAATAAGTCCGTAATGTTCGGCAATGGGTATCGGTCATCAATAGTTTTTTCATTTAATTTACGATAGTCAACTACTATGCGCCATTTGCGTTCAGCAAAAGGGGCACTTTTCTTGGGGACCACCCAAATTGGCGAACTCCACGGGCTATAAGAGGGTCTTATGATTTTTTGTTGTAACATTTTTTTAATTTGTTTATCTACCTCTTGTTTATGGACATTTGGAAAACGATAGGACTTTGTGTACACTGGTATTTCGTCTTTAGTAACTATTTTATGTTTAATTTTATGCGTAAAAGTTAAGGGTTTTCCTTCTGAATGAAAAATATCAGAGTACTCATTTAAAAGATTTAAAATTGCTTGTTTTTCCTCTGCATTCATATGATTTATTTTAATTTTAGACAGATCAATTGGCGAGTTATCGCAATATGTATTAATATTATTAAAATTAGAAGCTGTGTGGTGTTCGTATTCGTCGAACATTTGCACAGTTATTGGGTTTATTTTAGCAGAAATGTCCCTATCTGTAGGGTTAACAATACTACAATAAGTAGAAAAATCTTTTACACTGGCTACGCTTTCTATTATTTCTAGATCACCAGCTTTCATGTGAGGAATTATTACGTCACCATTTTTAACATTTTTAATATTTATTTTAATAATTTGTTCTGTCTTGGCAGGGACGACTATGCTGTCGGCCCCACTAGATAACTCAAGGTAGTGAATTTTGATTCTGCGGGATGGTGTAATTAATACATCATTATGCAGGTCGACAATCGCGTTTAATTTCTTTAGGTTATCTAAGCCTAGTAGACAGTCAAATTGTTTATGAAAGTTGAACATATGAAATTTAAGATTAATGTTATTTTTAAACAATTTGCCACACGGGATCTTTGTACTATACTTTTCCAAGGAAGTACCGTGTGCACTAGATATTAAAAATGGGTCATGTATAATATTCCTAGAAAAAAATTTATTTGCGATGTCATGTTTAACAAACGACTTTGTGCTACCACTATCTAATAAAACTTTTAAATTTAAATCTGGGTAAATTATATAGCACAATTGACTTTTTTCGTTTGTTAAACTCATGATATCTATTTTTCCGAGGCTCAATTCTCTAAAAAAGATGAGTCATCTTGATTTTTATTTAAATTTTCCTCCGGAAACTCTACTTTCGGCGCATTATGCAAGTTGAAAACCTCTTCTATTTGAAAATTAGGCGTTCTAATTTGATTATTTGAATTATTTCTATTATTAAAATTTTGCCTAGCATGGGACATATTAGTGTTTCGCGTAGAAACACTCATTGGAGTTGGTCTCGGTAACCTTACATTAGGGTTTGGCCTAAACACATCATTTCTGGAGCTAGGCCCTGGCTGATTTTGAAAGTTTCTATTTGTGTTATTATTATTAAAACCATTTGGCCTTGGCTGGAAATTTTGTGGGTAATTTGTTAGTTGCAATTGCCTAATATTTGGCAATTGCTGCCTTCCTTGTGTAAAGTTACGATTATTATTAAAGTTTGGCTTTTGTCTAGGATTTTGGCTATAAGAATTTCTAATTATTTGGTCATTTATTTCTAATTGAAAATCGTTCGTTAGCATATTTAACGCAGAGTTCAGATCTTCTGGATTTTTGGTTCGCATTAAGGATCCTATTGGGTCTCGGAGGCCCCTCAATAAAACCCTTAAGGCGTATTTTCTTAAGTATGCGGTTAAAGTTCCGACCTCTTGTGCATTACCATGATGCACCGTTAAATATGCTATCTGAAGGTTAAGTAGCATAAGTATACTATTGTAAAAATCGAAAACTGACTGTTTGAGCCCTTGCTTTAACTCTGTCATTTCCAATTGCAAGCTGAAAACGTCGCGTTTATCGCTATATGTATTCTGGAGTGCTAATTTTAAGTCATTCCAGTTATTCAGAATGCAAGAGGATATTTTAGTTGCGGCATCGCCCTTTATTTTAGCCAAAATGCTAGACATTAGGTACTCATTCTGAAAGTCCGTCGGGTCATTAAGGTTATAAAATTTATTGACTAATTTTTCACATATATCGATGAATCTAGGGAGGAGTTCTGACTCGCCCCTAAATTCAGGGATCATGTTCAAGTAGTCGGCTTTCAGAACGTTAGCCATGTTTAAATTTAAATTATTTATTTCGGGAATGGGGTTATTTGTTTCTATTATGGTAAGTTCTAGTTCAGAGTTTGTTTCGGACTCGGAACTGGACTCAGAATCGATTAAAGTATTTTGAAAATTGAATCTGCAATCACTAAATGACATAGGTACTTACAGGCAAATGGTCGCTGCTATGATGTCCTTCATCTGTGATGTGCACTCACACTCGAAGAAAACTTTTTTTTTGTAATTTCTCTTGTTTGGAAACTACCAGGTTCTATCACCAACAAATCGTCGAAACGAATCAATTTTATGCTAAATTGATTGGTGAAAACTGCCGACTGCGCCAATTACGTTGCAACCTTGCCGTAAGAAGTTTTTAAAAAGTTATTTTAAAGTTTTTGAAGTATTTTATTGAATTACAAATTTATTAAGTAATGTTAATAGTTTACAATATAATTACAGATTGATTGAAAGAAAGTAAAAAGCTACATAGGTAAACTATGCTGACAAAACAATATACATTTTATTATATAAACAATAAGTTGCTGAGTAGCATGACTCCGGTCATGTAACTTATATACATTTAATATAATTAGGGTTTTATCATGAAACTAGGTTAATTAACTTCCTAAAACCGGCAATCAACATATTTTTCAACAAACCTCATTTCTTTTCAGTTTTTTTCATATGATACCTGTTTAATTTAAACTAGACGAGTTATAAAAACCTTTCAAATATTTTAAATTTTTAATGCGGGTTTATTTTTATTTAACACATTTTAAACGAAAAAATGTGTGGGTTCGTCTGAAATTAAAAATTTTATTCAAAAAGTGGCCTTGTTGGATTAGGGTTTGGACTTTGAACTACACATCTCAATAGAAAAGGAATAATATGTTTTACAGGTGCAAAAAAACATGCTCTCTAAGTAAATTACATATTATATATGTACATTTAATTAATTAGGGATTTATCATGAAACTAATTAACTTCCTAAAACCGGCTATCAACATATTTTTCAACAAACCTCATTTCTTTTCAGTTTTTTTCATATGATACCTGTTTAATTTAAACTAGACGAGTTATAAAAACTTTTAAAATATTTTAAATTTTTAATGCGGTTTTTTTTATTTAACACATTTTAAACGAAAAAATGTGTGGTTTCGTCCGAAATTAAAAATTTTATTCAAAAAGGGTTTTTTTTTGGATTAGGGTTTGGACTTTGAACTACAAATCTCAATAGAAAAGGAATAATATGTTTTACAGGTGCAACAAAACATGATCTCTAAGTCAATTACATATTATATATATACATTTAATATAATTAGGGTTTTATCATGAAACTAGGTTAATTAACTTCCTAAAACCGGCAATCAACATATTTTTCAACAAACCTCATTTCTTTTCAGTTTTTTTCATATGATACCTGTTTAATTTAAACTAGACGAGTTATAAAAACCTTTCAAATATTTTAAATTTTTAATGCGGGTTTATTTTTATTTAACACATTTTAAACGAAAAAATGTGTGGGTTCGTCTGAAATTAAAAATTTTATTCAAAAAGTGGCCTTGTTGGATTAGGGTTTGGACTTTGAACTACACATCTCAATAGAAAAGGAATAATATGTTTTACAGGTGCAAAAAAAACATGCTTTCTAAGTAAATTACATATTATATATGTACATTTAATATAATTAGAGATATAATTAGGGATTTATCATGAAACTAGGTTAATTAAGTTCTTAAAACCGGCTATCTACATATTTTTCAACAAACCTCATTTCTTTTCAGTTTTTTTCTTATTATACCTGTTTAATTTAAACTAGACGAGGTATAAAAACCTTTCAAATATTTTAGATTTTTAATGCGGGTTTTTTTTATTTAACACATTTTAAACGAAAAAATGTGTGTGTTCGTCCGAAATGTAAGGGACCAGATTGTCTTTACCTATTGACATTTTTGAAGACCGTTATTTGTTTTACAGGTGCAAAAAACATGCTCTCTACTACATATGTACATTTAATATAAATAGGTATGTTTCATGAAACTAGGTTAATTAGGTTCCTAAAACCGGCTATCAACATATTTTTTCAAGAAACCTCATTTGTTTTCAGTTTTTTTTATGGCGCCTGTTTAATTTAAACTAGAAGAGTTATAAAAACCTTTAAAATATTTTAGAAGTTTAATGCGGGTTTCTTTTTATTTAACACATTGTAAACGAAAAAAATGTGTGAGTTCGTCCGGAATGTAGGGGCCCAGGTGGTCTGTACCTACATCTTGACTTTTAAGCCTTAAATATTTCAATATTTAGAACTCTTCATTAGAACAAATAACATAGGAAGCATTTTACTTGTAAGCACCCCGCGTAGTATTTTGTTTTTTTTTTATGAAAATAACGATATAATCATTTGAGGACACTGATAAAAATATATGTGAGATTATTGTCAACGTTATGTTAGTTTTCCAGAACATGTTCTGTATAATTTCATAAAAAAGTTATGTGAAATAAAATTTTACGGAACACATTCTGTAAAAATTTGTGTAAAATAAAATTTTACAGGACATATTCTGTAAAAGTCACATAACTTAACTTTGGAAATATTCTTACCTACTACCTATGTTCTGTGAATAAAGCGCTCCAAAAATTACATAATATATTATGTGAAAATACATAATATATTATGTGAAACTTAAAAATTACATAATATTTTATGTGAAACTTAAAAATTACATAATATTTTATGTGAAACTTAAAAATTACATAATATTTTATGTGAAGATACATTATATATTATGTAAATTTTAAAAAAATAGCAATAAGTTATGTAAAATTTTACATAGCTTATTGTAAGCTTATGTGATTTTTATCTGTAAGCGATGACGGCATTCAAATGCTGTTGTATAATGGCTTATTGGATTATTAATATTTTTTTAAAAATCATCCTATGTAATAGTATTTTTTTTACTTAAAAAATCCTAAATTTTCGTATCATTAGCCATATTTCATAATTTCGATTGATACATTCTTAAGATATCAACAAAAAAGCCCTCTTTCTTCTAGTCCTACCCACATTTTTAGGAAAACAATTTTTTAGGTTATAGAAATTCCACATTACCAGCCGAATAGTCCGTTAAAAAATTCAGTGTCACTGGCATAGAGTTTAATGTCGGCCGAAAAAAATGTACACAGCGCGTGGCTTAATACGAAAAATAAAACCACAAAACTGAAATGGCAAAAAACAACTCGTGAAAATATGCAATGCTTCGCGAAATGTTTTAGTAAGATATGCGAATAAATAGTATATTCTATAACTAGTAAGTTTGTTAATGACGGTCCCGCGAGCGCGGAATGACTATTCCATACGTGTTGTAGACTATACTTTTTTTCGACTGCGAATATGAAACACTGTATGGCTTTAAACTGCGAACAAGGTTAAAAACCATGTTTTTTGTGACTCGACATTGTAAATGCAACAAAACACATATTTTTAAATAAAGCAATTAACGTTATTTAATAATTTTATCAAATCAGTACTTAAAAAAAATTTTTATTTAATTTTAGCACATATTTACAAATTATAATGCAAAAATTGAAGGTTATGTCAGATTGTTGTGACAGATATCAGGTTTAAATATTTAACAATAGATGGAGCAGTTTTAATTTTTTAAACTAAATTGATAAAAAACTGGTCAAATATTAAGAACTTTAAATTGCATTAAATTACTCAATATTTCATGGTAAAATTTTTGCTAATTTTGCTACAGTTTTCTTTACTTTTATAAACAAGAGATGGCACTACATGTGCTCATTCTAACACTTGATACGGAATATTTATACCGTATCTAGAGCTAGAATAGATTCATTTACTGTTTAATTTAAAACTCATTAAAGATTTTATTATTATTTATTATTATTATTATTCTGTGTTTAAAAATTGTGTGTATTTGCTTAAATTCTAAAGCAGTCGTAGAAAAAAAATGTTCTGGTTTTATATTGGAATTGTAGAGAAAATAGACGAACCTGATTACACTGTGAACTTTCCTAAGAAAGGATTGAAATGGACATTTGAATTTCCAGAAAAAAAGGACGAAGATGTCGTAACTAAAGATTGCACTTTGATTAAGCTTCCTGCTTCTTCTGTGTGGAGGTACCGAGAGAGCTTTAAAAAAACTGAGGTTTCCTATAGATCTTACCAAATATAATATTTTTTAAGTATGAGATGCTATTCATTCATATAATTATGTTTATATTCGTAAAGACGTTCTATATTTATTACTGGTACTAGTGGGTAAAGTAGATAGATAGTAGATAGATAATAATAATAATAATAATAATAATAATAATATTTATTGCATTTAAGTTTCACAATATAAATAATAAATAATTTGCAACAAATATGCTAATATGCACTAAAATTTACAAAGTAAATTTGAATGTGCGTATATAAAAAAAAAAACATAGAATACATCAAATACATAATATTAAATACTACATTTTATACATAAAACAAAATAATTATAAGTGTTTGGGGAGGTAGATTGGGTAAGTATACACTTTAAGTAATGCTGTAGAATTTATATAAACAGAGTTATAAATAAGAATACATTTATTTTTGCTTTTTTATTTATTTTTTTTTTTTTTATTTTTTTAAAGGAGTGAGTAATTTTACCGAGTTAGACATTTTTCAGATCTATAATATTATGGACGTATACTCTAGGTAAGTTAAGAATATAGTTTTTACATGTTGTTTTAAATGAATTTAGTACTAAAATATTTTTTATTTCAGGAGGAAACGAATTATAAACCCTTGGGCCCAGGTATTTGCTGCTTCTTTGACCAATAGTCTTAAATACTTTTGGAACAAGTAAGTTTTTATTATTTCTTGTAACTGTCGATCTAAATTCTTTTTTTGCAGAGTGCATATGTATACTTAAGGATAGATAATAAAGCTGCCTGCAGTCCATTCTTCTTGACAATGAGAAGATTTCATCAGACGGGTAAGTATAACTCTTTTTGTGAATAACTTTAAGTATTCTTTTTTGGGTTATTTCCAGATCTTCTAAGAAACTCCTGTATACCCCACCCCAACCTAGTATACCATACCTCAAGTGAGATTCTACTAGAGCACTATAAATCATATTGAGTTGTTGAAGATTAAGAATTTGATTTAAAATTTTAAAATAGGGAATAAAACATCTAATTTTACTATTAATTTGTTTTACATGCAAATCCCACCTGAGGTGCTGATCTATAGTGATTCCCAGGAACTTAGTAGATTTGGTATTTTTTATGGAGAAGTTATCATCTTCAGTAAAAAAAGTAAGTATATCCAACTCTGGTATACTATTTGAGTAGCATCCGAATGTCATAAATACGGTCTTGTCAAAATTTAGTGTTAAAATATTGTGGTCAAACCAGCTCTTGATAAGAACAAAGTCAGACAGGACCATACTTATGAGTTCTTCCCAGCTAGTACCCTTATATAGTACAGTGGTATCATCAGCGAAACTTATGATTTTGCCTCTAGTTTTTACTAAAAAGAGGTTATTTATGTATAATATAAATAGTAGTGGCCCCAATATAGTGCCTTGTGGTACACCAAATTCAGGTGAAAGTGGGTCACTCATGTGTTTTCCTATTTTAACAAACTGTTCTCTATCTTTTAGGTAACTTCTAATAAGTTTTAACAAGGTACCCCTTATACCTAACCGTTCCAATGTATTGATTAACTTCTCATGACAGACAGTATCAAAAGCCTTCGCAAGGTCTAAGAATATACATAAGGTAGGTATACCTTTATCTAGAGAGTCATAAAGATCATTAATTAGATTAGTTATAGCATGTTGCGTAGACTTACCCTTTTGAAAGCCGTACTGCCTGTCAGAGATAATCAAATACTTTTTAATAAAATTCTCAATTCTGTTTTTTACAAGTGTTTCAAATACCTTGGTAAAGTTGGTTATAAGGGATATAGGCCTATAATTGACAGGGTCCAGTTTGTCACCTTTTTTATAAATTGGCACTACTATTGAGGTTTTAAATGCCTTCGGACACACTCCTGAATCAAATATTTCATTCATAAGTTTCGCCAATGGATACTCTATAGAATTTGAGATATTCTTTATTATTTGACTGGAAATTTCATCAATTCCTACAGATTTCTTATTTTTAAGGTTTTTTATTACTAAACTGATTTCTTTAGGGCTGGTGGGCATTAAAAACATAGAATTAGCAATTTCTAATTTATTCTCTTTATAATTGTTAAGTTTTTTAATTTTTTTAGCTAGTTTCCCTCCCATTTTAATGTAGTGCTTATTAAAAATATTGCAGATTTTCTCCTTATCTTTGACTATATTATTTTTATGCCGTAGTTCATTAATTTTATTTTTATTTTCGCCGGTTTTAGTGTTTTTAAGTTCGTTTATCGTGTTCCACATTTGTTTGTTACTATTGCTATTTTGAATTTTATTTTTATAATAATCGCTTTTTGCTTTAGATATTATTTTGTTTAATTTATTTCTAAAGGAGTTGTAGGTAGCTTTAATATTTTGATCTTTTGTAACGTAAAACTGTTTTAAAAGATTATCCCTGTTTATTATGGAATTAATAATTCCTTGAGTAATCCAAGGCTTACGTTTAACTTTTTCTTTCCTAATTTTTTTGCAAATTGTGTTTTTAACTATATATTTTTTAACTGTATTAATAAAGTTATTTGTTGCAGTTTCTACGTCACTATTGAGAAGAGAGTCCCAGCTAATATTATTTAAATCTTGATTTAATGTTTTATAGTTAATTTGCTTAATAAAATTATTTTTACTTATTTTATGTTTTATTTTTTGACCCATTATTATTTGTACCGCCGTTGGATAATGGTCGGTTATGTTAGTACTTACGGTTATAGGTATGATGAAATCTTCCAAATTATCTTTTGTTTTTATAAATATATGGTCTAAACAGGTGCCGGATGATTTTCTTGTAATATTGTTAATAAATGACTTAAACAAATTTTCATTCATGATATTAAGGTATTCGCTTGCTGTCGAATCAGGGTTTAAAATGTCAATATTTAAGTCTCCTGTTAATAGACATATTTCATCCCTAGTTACATTATTTGCTAGATATTTATCTAGGTCAGTTATAAACTTTCTTTCATTTACAGGATTAAGTCTATAAATACCCAGCAAATTTATAACGCTATTATTAAAATTAATTTTAGCATTTATTACCTTACATTCATCTATGTACTCCAATTTATAAGTGTATTCAAGACCATCTTTCACGAACAATATCACACCGTCATTTTGATTGTAAACCCCTTCACTATAAATTATGTTATATCCATCCAGTTTTATATATTCTGCATTAACTTGCCTAGTTTCAGTCAGTAAAATACAATCAAATTTATCCGAAAACTGTTCTAAAAAAATTTCTAACTCCGGTAAATTTTTATTAACACTTCTTATGTTTAGATTAAGCAATTTAAAATTCAAAGTATTCTTATTTATTTCGAATACAGAATTGCATTCTACAGCATTTTCTACAAACTCTGTTCTTATATTATTTTCACTAAAGTCCCGAATAAAAGGATCCATTTAAGCAATATAACACAATAACTTTATACCCAATCTTATCTTCTTACAAAATTCACTCTTAGATTACAGAAATAAAATCTTAAAACTAAAATACACAAAATATTAACCTATAATTAACAAAATTAAAATAATAAAAATGTTTGTGCCACTATATGTATGTGGAGATTATGTTTTTTTATATGTACCAGGAGACCCAGCATTCACCACGGAACGTAGAACTCGAGATGCTTGTGGATTTTTGTTGTCTACTTTGTTTTTTTTGCTAGGATCAGTAAGGATTAACGATTCCTCTAAACGTCTCTTGTTAGGATTTGTATTTGCTTTTGCCTCTTTTTCTTCAGTTTGATTTACTCTCTCTACGTTGCTGTCTTTTGGTCTTATGTTCTTTCTATCTTCCTTTATGATTTCTAACTCTTTTTCCAAATTATTTTCTTGTGGGTCTTGATTTGTTACTTTTATTTCAGGTACAGTGTTCTTTAGTTGTTGATAGGTAAATTTTTCGCCGTTTATAATAAGTATGTTATCTCTTAGTTTGGTACTTAAATTTTTTTCTTTAGCAGCTTTGTAATGTTGCAAAAGTAATTTTTTTCTCGTCCCTTTCTTCCTTGGTCAAGTCACTTGATATAGAGATGTTAGTGCCTTTTAGTTTAGCAATATTTTTGAAGATGTCTTGTTTTCTTATATTTGAGACAAAATTGACCAGAAGTGGGCGGACAGTATCTCCTTTTTTACCTATTCTATAAATTTTATTTAGATCTTCTCTGTTTATGTTTATTTCTAATTTAGTTTCTAAAAAGTTTTTAAATACGTCCAGATCAGAACCGGTTTCGCTTAATCCGTAGATTATAATGTAGATAGATAGATATATTTATTATATTTAGGCTATTTTACAATAGATAGAGTCGCCAGTTGATGCTTGTATAAATATTTTAAATATATAATTATAATGTTAAACAAAACTAGTTAAAATAATATTTTTCAAATACAATATGACCGACAAACATACATACATACATATATACATACTGGCACAACACATACACACATTAAATACTATAAATTCCATATATTATTATCACTTAGGATGGACATGTACTGATTAAATTCTTCTAACGTGTAAAAACTTTCAGAAACCAAAAGGTCTTTTAACCTTCTTTTAAAATTAAAATAAAAAAATTAAAATTAAGCTGCTTGGCTGACGCCTCGCAGGTTAATTTTCTCATGGGCAATATCGGTTTACCCATGAGTGCCATACAAGGTTTTATCCAATAAATAGCTTAGAAATTCATATGTTTATTAAAAATTTTAATGACATTTACAAGAAAATAATTTGACAAGTGAAAGTTGAGTGGGTAAAATAAATAATTATCCACTCAATAAAGTAAAAGCCACGCGGGGGTTATTATTGAGTTTATCTATTTAAAATAAAGCTGGTATTTGTCTTATTATCCGTATGTATTGGATAAAAAATATTGTTTGGACTTTTTCTTCATATTTATTGAAATAAAAATATGAGGCTTTATTTCTTTTCATTTTAAATAAATATTTTGCAGAATATTTTAATTTATTTGTACAACTACATCGATTTTTCTTCTTGTCACATTACGTACCATAGGGTGTCCCAAAATATACCACTAGGTGGTACATATTGGGACGGGTGGTGTATACTGGGACATCGTCAATAAAACTCAGATAGAGCTTAAAATGATAAAAACATTTATCCAATACATACAGATAATGAGACAATTACCAGCTTTATTTTAAATGGATAAACTCAATAATAACCCCCGCGTGGCTTTTACTTTATTGAGTGGATAATTATTTATTTTACCCACTCAACTGTCACTTGTCAAATTATTTTCTTGTAAATGTCATCAAAATTTTTAATAAAAATGTGAATTTCTAAGCTATTTATTGGATAAAACCTTGTATGGCACTCATGGGTAAAGCGATATTGCCCTCTCGAAAATTAACCTGCCCTTTGCCCATGCATGGGCAATATCTTACTTTACGCACTAGTACCATAAATAACTATTATATTAATACTACTACCTATATATGTGATATTAATACACAAAAATAATAATTTTATTAAGTGGGTACAAAATTAATTTAAAAAATTATGTCCCACTATGGACCCCTTTCCCCTAATTCGAAACATATTTCATGGGTTGAAAATGGAAATTTGTAATTTTAGCAGAAGTGGGAACGTTTTTTTTTTAAACATCCACTTTTTTGTGAGGGAATAAAATTTGTAATTTTCGACCTTCTCCCCCGACCACTAAATCTACTTTGCTACGGCCTTGCGCGCTGTATATAGTATAATAAGTTTTTAGAAATACATGTGGCTCAGTTTAAACCAATTTTTTTACAGTGTACAGAAATTGATATAAAAAGTGTATGCAAGAAAGGAGGGTTTCGCATTTTGGGCTAAATCGCCTGCAACGATAAGACTTTACATGCTTATAGATACATAAAAAATAAATACTTAGCCAAAATTTCAGTCCTTTTTACATCCCGGAACATACTTTAACTAATTATTTTAATTACGAATTTTGGCATATGTATGATTTAGCAACATTGCACGAAACTTCAAGTGTCAAATGTCATCTCGTCAAAATAAAAATAACTTTGCACTACAGTGGGAAGGAAAGGGTCTGTGTTGTGTTCTCTTGACTATAAAATTAAAATATTTTGTTGTGTTTTATTAGTTTTTACGGATTTAATATGCTGTAATTCAATATGTAATTAGGCTGGACTTTTGTGACTAGTTTCTTAAGTTTTAGTACGATTATGGAGTTATTTTTGAGGTATTTATACTATAATAACAATGTAAGCAAACCAGCAGCTTCAACGATAAGTTATCGTCGATAACCCAAAGCATTAGTTCCATGACAGTGTTACCCAAGACAAGTAATTTAATGTGGCTTTCAACATGTTAAATTAGTTTATTTCCATGATATGATATAAAACTAGATTATGAAAAAGTTACACATAGACTTTTAACTTTTAATATTAAATAAAAGTATGTATTTAAAAATAAATATATTTAATTAATATTGTACAGTGTTTTTATTATACATTCTACCTAAATGTATTTATGTTGGTTTTTAGATAAACAAAAAATATTGCTTTTTTTCAATATGATAGTCACATTTATCGCAAGAATAATGCGATGTTGTCAAGTTTACGATAACAAATAATTCCTGAGTTTTTATTTTTTTTTTTTTCAAATTTTTCTTTATTAACAAATAACAAGTTTTTTATCATTTCTTTTCATCATTTTGCACTTTTTTAAACAAAAACGAATTTTTCTTATTTAGCCCAAAACTCCTATTTAAAATATATACCCTTCTTTTCTTGAGTTAATGTTTTGAAAACCATCTCCCAGCTAGTGCTGTGGAGAGTACAATAAAACCGCAAAACTGAAATGGTAAAAAAAGCTGCCAGAATAACGCGCTGAATTTACCTTTTGTTAGATTTATGGCACGGCGGAAAATGGGACAAATATTTATTATTTCGTCTATTTTCAGCGTTTTTTAAACGGTTCTACAGTAGAAGCTAGATTATCTTTGCTAATGACTAGCTACACTGTGTTGCATAGATAATGGAAAAATGTCAAGTTAAAAACAGTATCTATAACACTGCTGTACAAAAAAAGATTTTTACTGGTGGAAACACCCGGGTACCCGGGTACCAGTTATTTAAATCGACCGAAAAATCATTTTTTTTTGCATTTTCTGCTTTAGAATATCATGAAACGTCAAGAAAATGTGAAAAAAAGTGGGTGTTAAAAAAATTGTCTGTCAGTATGTAACTATAACTTTTTCCGATTTAAAAAATTCTTTCACCAAATTATCACGACCTTTTCCATTTGCGTCACATTAAATATGGTTAACATTAGCGTAGGGCAAGGGGGACAAAACGTACATCAACTATAATTTTTAGCGATATCTCACTTAATAATTATAGTAGGACAAAACATTTTACAGAAATAAAAATAATGTTTGATTTCTTATAAAAACATACGTAATAATTTTTTTCGTTGGACTATTATTTTTCGAGATATAGGCGTTTAAATTTATTTTGATATTTGTTTACATTCAATTTCACATTTATTTAATCAGCGCTTTCGGAACCTTTTTCTAAACGAAAATTACAATATTGGTTCTGTGAAAATAATAATAATAATAATAATAATAATAATAGCCTTTATTTCTTAAAGAAAAGGGCGAAGTTTAGCCTATGGCTATTCTTACACTTAACCCAATACAACAGTTTTATCATAAAATTATTAAAAAATATAAATCAATATAAAAAAAAAAAACGTAAAATTATACAACCTTTTGACTTGTATATCCATCAAATGATGGCAAAAATACCAAATAAACATTTCATTTCATTTCATTTCACAATATAAAAAAAAATCCTAAATAAAAATGTATACAAAAAAATCACTGGTAAGTATATTAATGTGAACCAAACAAACGTCTATATAGAAAAAAAATAGTGTATTTTATTATTCGGCGAGGTATTCGGGTATTTAATTATAATTTCTTTAAAAAAAAATAAAAAAATACCCAACTTATTTTGAATTTTTACAGATTTGTTATATTTTTACCTTTTTTTTTTGAAAATTTACACAAAAACTGTGCTATCACTAATTAATTTTGTAATTTTTAAATAAGGCGTATAGTGCAAGAGTGGGCCATCTCACTTTATGGAAATATCGAGATAATGGCTATTTAAATTTCTCCGATTTTTTAATCTTTGATCTAGGACGCATTATTTTATTTAAAAGTTTTCTGTTAGGGGTTTTAGACTCAACCAACATTAAGGTAATGTATGACAAACAAATTTATTTTACTTTCTTAGAGAAAAAAATTGGTGGGTCACTATTGCACTATACATTGTGTTCATTTTGGGCCACTATTGCATTACGAACGAGAGCTGACCTTCAATAACACGTTTTTTTTGAGTTGATCTAACCTCAAATTTTACTTTGAAATTTTAATTATTTTTACTTGTAAAAGAAATGTTCGTTATTTAATAACAGAATAGTCAAAATACCAATAATTATTATAATTATAATTATGCTCTGGAATAGTTAAATAAACGTTTTCTTGCTGTTCTTGGAGTAACTACCTTTAAAAATGAAGAATAACTAATGTGTAAACATTGTTCAAATACCTAAATGGATTTCAGTTCCTATAATCTCAAAGTTTAAGGTAAATTGTAATTATTTTTTATTAATAAATCAAAATGTACAAAATTGGTAACATAACGTTCCTGCATTTGTGTAGAAAATGATTTGTTTTGGGGCGAACAAATAACTTTCTCGATAAAACAAATTTTGGCTTTTTTAAGAGTCTTTCTAAAAATATCTTTATAAATTCTTGGTAATACTTGCCTTGTTAGCTTTTTTAAGAATAAAATTGACATTTTTAATGATGCAGTTGGCTTTTTCAACCCAATAATATAACCCAGCGAACACCACTATCAACCCATTAGGGAACATTCAAGTATCACGTAACGCTCTAGGGGGGGAGGGCGAATTTGTTTAAAACGTTTCGTTGCGTTTGGACGTTTTTATGACTGTCAAGATATGTTTGACTGGTACCCTATACCTGTGAGCCACTCTTGCACTAATAAAAGCGATAATTTTAATAATGCAATAGTATCGTGCCAAAAAGAAAACCCTCTGTTATGAGGGTGGTATGTAATGAAATATATATATGTCCTTATTACATTTATAAAAAAAACGCAAATGTCAAAAAAACACATATGCACGGAAAAAAAAATTATAGCTAGGAGCGCTATAACACACATACCAAGCAAATAATAATCGCTTATTATATAAATACAAGGCTTTCTCTTACAATTATGGCAGTCAGTGTAAAAATTTATATGAAATACTTTAATTGTTTAGTGAATAATAAAATATAACAAATAGTATGGCATTTATAGCTTAAATAGATTTAATTATTGTCCGTGCTAATAATTTTTATAATATAATAATATTTCTGTAAATTTATAATAGTGCCTGTAATAAATATAATCGTGTCTGTAATATATATATAATCGTTTCCAATTTATTTTTAACATTATTAGTTATTGTGTCCCTTATTATCTATAGCTTAAATCACTATAATTTGCCACTGTTACCAAATATCTTATAATGTATAGCGCAGAGCCCACTAATTTCTTTCCGTGTGGACCACTCTTGCACTATACGCCTCAAATATCAATCTTGCAATTTCAAAATGTATTTTTCTTATTTAAAATCACAAATTAGGTTTTGTAAAAGTACAACGTAATTTGACAATATTACTATGGAATGTTGTGATTTTACCGAACATATTTCGGAATTTAATATCCCACCACCCGAAATCTGGGAGTGTCGACATTCTCCGGAGAATATCCGAAAATTAAATATTGGGGGCGTTGGTTTACGTTAACGTTGGTTTGTTTTGTTTTTTTTTGTCGTTTGTTGTTGTTTTCTTTAATGTTGGTTTACGTCTCGGTTTACGTTACCTTTGGTTTTGCGCCTGTTTTCTTTTTTTAGTCTTCGGACATTCCCCGGAGAATGTAGACATTCCCCAGATTTCGGGCTTTCACAGTAACATGTATATTATATATAGATAAATATAATATAGTTCTTTTATGTTTTTACAATATAACGTATAAGTCATGAGCCTAAAGCTTAAATATTTGTTTAAAGTTGTGCTTACTTTGTAATAAAAATGTATATACGTGTTTGTTGCAAAATTTATTAAACTTAATGGGCCATCCGTTTAGTAAGTTAAGCATTTTATATATAAATATAAAATAACTTCGACTTTTGTGTTTATTAAAAGTTTATTATTTGTTTTGTTTAAAATATTATACATTATTCATTTTTTGATTTTAAAAAGACCCATTTGATGCAATTGTGTTACAACTTAAAAAATAAATAATATTTATTTTTAATTTATTAGTACAGTAACGGTGGTATTTTATTAACCTCCTTACTGTGCTGAAAACTAAAAAAAAAAATATACTTTTTATCTATGTATCTCTGTTTACAGAATTTTGTAAACAGAGATAGGTAGATAAAAAGTACCTGGACTTAAAATATAGTACCCATGGTGTATACTAAGCCATTATTGCACCAAATGAGTGAGTTTACAAGGTAAACTCACTAATGAATTTTACAAAATTTGTATCTAGTTTTTAAGGAATATATATTGTAATATTACATTTAAAAAAACTAAGAATTTCATTTTTATTATGTCGTATGCCTTTATTGATATTAAAAAAGCGTTTGAATCAATCAGTCAGTCCTCCTTGAAAAGTTTCTAAATAAAAGACAGTAGGATAAGGGTAAGAAAAAACAACACATGTTTAACATGTTAAATAACTGCAGTTACTGTAAGTAAAAATAAATTAGAAACAACAGAAACTTGTTGCTATTATACTTGATTTTTATTTATTTATAGAGACCTGTGTAGCGATTCATATTCGATGTGATGTGATATTACCACACGGTTGGACGTTTTTCACGTTTAGTTCGACTTTGGAATTAATATATTAATGATAATAATTTGTTTACTTATCATGTAAATATCGATTTAAAATCAAAAATAAAATAATCTATCGAGCGAAATGTTTTTAATCGCAAAAAAGGGACACTTTACCTCCATATTTTTTATGAAGTCCTTATAGATATAATACTGGAGATAAATTATTGTGTTCCCCAAATAAGTATATGTATAAAAAATATATTTTTTACCCTTCAAACTTAGGAGATAAGGATTTCTTATTAAGAAAAGTTTTCTTTGTTAAGGAATTTTGGTTTGCAGGCATCGTGCCCCAACATTCCTTCGGGTTTCCGTAAACAAAACACTGTACTTCCTAGTAGGTTAGTATAGGTACACGGTGTTCCATATAACCATTAATCGGAATAAATTCAGTTATGACTCACGTTGAAAATAAACACAGAAACATAGGCTTACGGAATAATTTTGCCGAATTATGAGAGAAATTTTTATAAAGCTCACTAAATCGAAACATTTGACGACTAATTTGTTACACACAACAATATTGAATATACATATTAACTATAAATATGTAAATATATCGGTGTTTTTCGAAGAAAATACAAATGTATAGATAGAATCGTCGCGGCGCCTATGCGAGCACTGGAAATTCGTCGATGACTGCATATAACTAAAACGTTAATTGCGTTATTTATATTAAAAAGTAATGTAGAGGAAGGGGCCCTAAGTTGACGAACGTAAGCTTTGAGAGTTTCTATAAAATATGATTTTCATTTTAATCACTTTTTTTATTTAGAAGGTGGTAATTTAATTAATAGCTAATATAACTATAGTTTATCTAATTTATGCATTTAGTTTTGTTTTAATTACTTATTTCCTTAAAAAAAAAAAATAAAAAAAAATTAAAAGTTATTTACAAGTTATATGGATCACTGTGTTCTATAGAAACTTTCTCGTAGGCTAATATATCTTAATAATGTAGGAGAAACTGGGCAAAAAAGACGGAGTTTTGTTGACGTTCGGCCAAACTTGTACGGTCCAACTTCTCTCTTCGCTTTAATGGCACTTTGTTGACACTTTACGGCCGGCATTTTCATATCGCATTATATTTGGTCAACTTTTTAGTCTGGGAAACAAACAAGTCATTTTGGTTGACAAACACACTAAAATTTATAGTTTTTACTTTTGAATGATCCAAGGGAAGAAAAAAGTTATGAAGATAAATATATTTATCCAATACATACAGATAATAAGACAATTACCAGCTTTATTTTAAATAGATAAACTCAATAATAACCCCCACGTGGCTTTTACTTTATTGACTGGATAATTATTTATTTTTCCCACTCAACTGTCACTTGTCAAATTATTTTCTTGTAAATGTCATTAAAATTTTTAATAAAAATATGAATTCCTAAGCTATTTATTGGATAAAACCTTGTATGGCACTCATGGGTAAACCGATATTGCCCTCTCGTACGACCTAGTATACACGAAATAAAGAAAAATGCATGTTCACATACAGAGCGGTCCAAAAGTCAACCCCCCCTCTTAACTTTTTAACGAGTTTAGATATCGACTTCAAATTTAGAACTCTTAAATAAGACAACTTAAGCTATCTTTAAGCATTTATTTGATACTTTTAGCTCTTAAAATGTGGGCAGGGGGGAATGGGGCGACATTTTTTAAATGGAAAGGTGGGTCGTGTGATACATCATTTGAAAGCTTATAAAATTCTCCATTTAACTGTATATTTTTTATTTTTTTTAAACATTTCTTTTGGGTTTAAAATAGGGTTGAAAATCGGTATTTTTGTCAAAATTTCTCTAAAAAATCCAATTTTTTTTTAAAAAATGCCTAATTTCATAATGAAAAAAGTAAATTATACTTTTCAACTAATTTTAGTTGACATAAATAAAAATTAACAAAAAAAAAACTTATAATTTTATTTTTTTAGCACAAAAAACTGAAAAATCAAAACCTTAAAAAACATGTTTAAAAAATTTAAAAATGTATAGTTATATAGAGAATTTTAAAGGCTTTAAAATGATGTATCACACGACCCCCCTTTCCATTAAAAAAAATTCTTCCCATGCCCCCCTGCCCACATTTTAAGAGATAAAAAAATATATGCTTAAAGATAGTACAAGTTGTCTTATTTAAGAGTTCTAAATTTGAAATCGATATCTCAACTCGTTCAAAAGTTAAGAGGGGGGGGATTGACTTTTGGACCGCACTGTATATACTCGTTACGATATTTTTCTATCGCACGAGTACATAGTGCATATTTGAATGAAATGACAACTATGCACACTCATTTATCCAAACGATTACACATAGCTTTCATTTTGACAAAAGTCATTTGACGTTTATAAAATTTTGCAATATCAAAATTAAACACAGGTAATTCTTTAAAATATACATTTTAAACAGTCTAGACTGTAGGTCGAGCGAAAAATGTTGTTCGAAACTCGTTTGCGACAAGTCCTTAGTGCACTCGAATTATATTTTGACTTCGCTTCGCGTCGTCAAAAAAACTTCATTCTCGTGCACTAAGGACTAAAGTCGCTTACTCGTTACGAAAACTACTATTTTCTACGACTGGTTTAGAATGTAGGCAAATACACACACTTTTTAAACATAAAATAAATCCATTCCCTACTCCCTAACATCCCTTCTCCATAACATCCCTACTCCACAACAACCCTACTCCGTCAAATCTCAAAAATATATTTGTCACTGTCAAACATGAATTTAGTTTATTAATTACTTACTTATCAGCGCATGTTAAGAGTACGTGGACAATGTGACTTTTAGTGTAATACATTTGTGATTGTTCTAGATTTAAATTTCAAGATAAACGTTTTCTAGGAAACAAATAAAATAATCTAGAAGAAGGTTCTTTGTTCCGCGAACCGCTCATTTATTATTAAGTGGCTAATAAGGTGCATATAGTGTGGAGTAGAGATGTTATGGAGTAGAGATGTTACAGAGTAGGGTTGTTGTGGAGTAGGGATGTTATGGAGAAGCGATGTTAGGGAGTAGGGAAATTGACAGTAGAGATGTTAGTCTGCCCTGCAAACCAGTGAAAATATGCTAGCAACATTTTTTTTAACAAAGTTTAGCAGTAAATCCAGATAACAATCAGTCGAGTGATGAAGAGGGGGAGAGGGAGGAAGCGAAAGAGGGAGAGGGAGAGGGAGATGATAAAATAACTACCTTGAGTTGACTTTGGGAAGATAAATAAATTATATCTTTTTTTGACGTTTGTAAGGATTAAAAAAAAATTGCTAGCATATTCATCGCTCAAAAAAAAATTCTAGCATGTTTGTCGCTGTAATGCCAATGGTGAAAATCACTTGTTTTGTTGGGTTATAATTCAAGGAATTAATTTATTGCGTAAATTAGTTTTTTAAACAAAAAACGTTGAGTATAGTATTTTTTTTTATAACGCAAGCACTTCTTTTTTACCTGTTGTTTTATATTACGCGAGAGTAAAATATAAAGATTTCATTGCAATTAAATCGGTCATTTTCAAGGGAAATCAACTCTAATTTTAAGAGAGATGATCAAGGCGTCAAGTGAAGGACGCCTTGGAGATGATCCGTTCTCATGCCTAATGATTGGTTAACCGGTGAAAACTGAATTTATCAAAAAATTGGAGATGACCCCTTTTCAAAATGACCGATTCAATTATATCACAGCCACTCCATGCAGACGGACGCTACCATTTGGACTTTATCAACAGTATTTGGCGTAAACTCAGTTATGACTCATCAACGTAAAATAAACACGGAAACATAGGCTTGCGGAATAATTTTGCTGAATTATGAGGGAAATTTTTATAAATCGAAATATTTGACGACTAATTTGTTACCCACAACAATATTAACTATACATACGTATATATATATATATATATATATATATATATATATATATATATATATATATATATATATATATCGGTGTTTTTCAATGAAAAAAACGACATTCGATTGTTATCTTTTAAGAATACGAAAGTTTTTAATTTTTATTTGTCGATTACTTACCTTACTCGTTTAAATGGAATCATTAAAAAAAATCAAGATAAAAAGAAATAAAAATGTAAATGTTTAAAACTTCGCCTCAACGCTAGAGACGACGCGGCGCTATTGCGAGTACTGGAAATTCGCCGACTACTGTTTATCAAATATTAAAAAAAAAGTCCCAAAAACCAAAACTGATATTAAAAGCTGGTATGAAAAACATAGAGTGGAGATGAGCTAAAATAAAATAATAAATACAATAATTATCTGGCATTTAGGGTTTGCAAGATATTATTTTTTAAACTTTAATGACGGACGCTACAAAAAATGGAAGTGGAATAAAATTTATTTAATCTACTTTATGTTTCGCCCGAATATTAAGGATTAAATTCAAACTTTATCATAGTATGCTTGGAATTAGTACTAGATATATTTTTTTGAATTTTATTTTATGTTTAGTTTAATATACAGTACCTATATGATAAAATTAAATGTGTGATGACAGATAGATAGATAGATAGATAGATAGATACATAGATAGATAATAGATAGATAAATTGCGTGTTCTTACAAAAAATGTTACACATGTCAGCATAAAATACAACAAAATAAATAAATAAATAAATATTTAAAAAAATTACATATAAATAAACGGAATAGTATTAAACTATCAACACTTACAATTATTATAAACATTAAAAATAATTTAGAAGATAAAGTTACAATTAAAAAATTTATCATATGAATAAAAAACTTTTTCTAAAAGAACTTTTGACTTAAGTCATTTGTTTGAAAGAGTCTTAAAGTGGTTTGGCAGTTTATCAACCATCATGACTGCCTTGTGTTCTAGACTTTGTTTACTCTTTGACAGTCTACAAAACCTTGGTACTAACATTGAAGAGTTCCTGGTATTATATGCATGTATATCTGTATGAGATTTAAAATGTTTAATTAATTTTTACATAGCATACGCACTCGAGAATATATTGACATGGAAATGTCAAAATTCTCAGACTGACAAAAGAGTTCCGGCAGTCATCACGGTAACCTAAACCATCCAATGACGGACGCTACAAAATTTCCACCAAAATTTTAATTTTCTATTTTATCTTTATGAAACAAAAACAACTACAATTTAAATCAAAAAACTAACTATTTTAATTTCGTAAAAAAGTGTTTCGATTGGATAAATTTTGATTAATTTTGTTAGGGTGCGTTCATCCTGTGTAAAATATCATTTTATTGGCCTATTAATGAAAAATAGATTAATTTTAAATTAGATATGTAAAATTTAGACCTCAATAATTATATTTCATATTAAAAGTATGGCATATAAACAGTTTTAAATTTTACACCTTGGTTTAAAATTCTATAGAATGGCTGATTAGCAGTAGTCGACGAATTTCCAGTACTCGCATAGGCGCCGTGTCGACTCTAGCGTTGAGGCGAGGTTTTAAATATTTACATTTTTATTTCTTTTTATCTTGATTTTTTGTAATGATTCCATTTAAACGAGTAAGGTGGGAAAAAAAGTTATCGACAAATAAAAATTAAAAACTTTAGTATTCTTAAACGATAAAAATTGAATGTCGTTTTTTTCTTTGAAAAACACCGATATATATATATATATATATATATATATATATATATATATACGTATGTATAGTTAATATTGTTGTGGGTAACAAATTAGTCGTCCAATGTTTCACAATTCGGGAAAATTATTCCGTAAGCCTATGTTTTTGTGTTTGGACTTTTTTTTCAACGTTGATGACTCATAACTGAGTTTACGCCGAATACTGCTGATTAGTACAAAATTAAGTGACTTAATTTAAATATAATTTTTCCTGGACTTTTTTATATTTGGTCAATTTCTCGAAATCCGACGTTTTGTTTTACAAACGTTTGTCTACAGTTCCACTCACCATGTTAATCTGTGACGGAAAAAGGGAACTTTATCACATCGTAAGCGGTCGAAATGCTAAACCATTCTATTCAATTTGTACACTTAGGGAACTTTCAAGTATTAGGTAACGCAAATTTTGATCATTTTGGATTTTTTATGTTCCTTACTGGTACAACAAAAAAAAATTAATTTAATGAATTTCCAAAACTATTTATTTAAGTACTTTGAAAAATAATATTAATAGTATATTATTTACCAAGTGAAAGAAGTTTAACATTTTTGACCTGCGTCAAATTGCGGGATGAGCGCGCTAGCGCGAAGCCCTCAAGACTCGGTCTAAAATGTTAAATCTTCACTCACGTGGAAATTATAGTATTTTTTTCACTACCAGTACAATTAATTAACTATTTATTTATTTATTTTACTAAAATTTAATGAAAAAGCTACTTTCTTTAGTTAATTTTTCTTCAAGTTCTTCCCTCTTCAATACTACTGATTTTAATGAACCGGAAAACCCCACATCTTTGATACATATTCACCTCATACAGAACACTCAGAAACTTTAACACATAATAATTTAACAGTAAAAAAGAGAAATAAATATACCAATAACATCACCTGCTCATATAAATATGTCTTGCCGAAATTGTACTATTAACTATAATTTTTACAAGTAGTTTACAAAATTACTAATTACTTTTGTTAAATTTTGTTAATAAATATGTCATTTTAAAAAATAAACAATTTTATTTTAAGGTTATATCAACAAAAGACCAAATTGCGCAAGGCTTGGAGCATTGAATATCTAATATCTAATATATGGGGGTTGTACCTCTAGTAATCTATGATCTTTGCGGTAATCTATGGGTTGTATAATGTATGGTTGAATATGATGGACCAATGATTTTCACTTTTCGAAGTGTTTTTAGTAAAAAATGTTTTATTGGTACTAATTTAGTTAATATTTTTTAATTTATCATGCAATAAATAAATTTGGAGCCTAAAGACATCTGTAAATAGCAATGTGATTTAATAATTATGTGAAACGTCAGATGCCAAAACAGCTGAATAAAAATTCATTATTAACCATGGTGCAATTTCATTATATTTAGAACCTCTGACGTCATAGGTAGAGAAATAATATTTCTACCAATGAAAAGAACAGTAATAAAGATGTGCTTTTAGGCTGGTGGTGAAGAAAATTATTTTCTTATTTTTACACTTTTTCATGTATGTGTATTTTAATCTAAGACAGAGATATATTAAAATAGTATATCACATTACGAGAAAGTCAAGAAACTCAAATAAGGAAGAAGAAAAATAATTCAAGAAATCAGAGGGTGGTATGCACATTGTTCATTTACCCTGGACATATACGAATAAAATACTTCTATAGACGAAAACAGGGACGGATTTATATATGAGAAGTTAACAATGTTAACTTAACTTAACATGCAAACCGTGCTTTGTCCACTTTTTTGGGAAACGAGTTATTGATAGATTCTTATCACTCTATGTCCAAAAGTCTACATATACTTTCGAAAAATGTAAAAGAAAATAATAGATTTTTTGAAAATTATAAACCAAAATGATCCCTTAATAAACTAATTTCGTTCAAACTGAGTTGTTTTCTTTCAAAGCATGCTTTGTCCCCTCAGTTCAGTCAAAACGTGTTTTGTCCAATTTTATTTCACATTTTTTTCATATTTCTTATGTATGCTTTTTGGAAAAGTATGTTAACTATTAATCTACAGTGTATCTGGAATCCGTACAAGCTATTAATAACAAGCAAATATTATAATTTTGTTCTAAATAAGTTTTTTGTGTTTCCCGAAAAAACTTTTGGATGTGACAAAACACGGTTTGCATGTTACCTCCTCATATGTGGCGCCTGGAGACACGGTGATCCATAATGCCCTTATAAATTAGATATACCGCGTGTTTTTTAACCTGAAACTTTCAAATATCTCGAATACTATGCATCTTACAAAAAAAATCTAGAATAAAAGTTTTTTATTTTAAAGGGGGAAAAATGACGTTTTTATTATTTACGGATATTTACGTTTTCAAGGTCAGCTTTGTTTTTTAAATTAGAAACATATATTTTTTTACTGCTATTTAATTCCCCTCAAAAAAATACAAATCTTTTGTATAAAACTTTTTTTGATCGGACTTTTAAGTTGCAGAGATAAACATCTTAACAAAATTTAAAAAATTGGATCTCCGACGGACTCCACTAGTCGATTACTATGTATTTGAAGCCGCTGAATCCGAATCCGAATCAAGTTATATGAGGGGAAGTTCCCTATTGTTTTTAAAGTAACCCCCATAAACAAAAAAGTATGGGGCTTAAACTTAAAAAAAAAAAAAAAAAAATTTTTTCGTTTTGTAAAAAAAGGAAATTTAAAAAAAAAATATTTTTTTTGTATTTTTTTTTTCAAAAAATTTTGGATGAAATTTTTTTTTTAATTTTTTTGCCGCGAAAAAAATTTTTTTGAAATCTTCGTTTTTTAAAGAAAGAATTTTTTTTAATGTTAATTTTTATTTATTTATTTTTTAAGTTGCGTTATTTGGGAAAATGCGTAGCATTACATATCTTCACAGCTTGTTTTTCAGTTTTGGCGAATCCGTCACTGTTCTGAGCACATCCGTTATTGGAAAGCAGCAGCTCGCCTAATCTCGCGCACAGTTTGTCGACGAGACAAAATAAACGAAAAAATAAATTACAATTTCGCTGGCTGTTATGCAATAAATTGTAAAAATTAATCAAGTGTGGCACAAGCGGGACTCGAGACAGAAATTAAAGAAGGAAGTCTTGCAGTTTTGCCAGCCAGTGGCCGTGACATGTAAATACGAAGAGGACACGGAGAAGAGAGACAAATACCGAATTTCGATATATAGGGTTACCGAAGGTGACTTTTTTTTTAGAATGTGCAGCGATTTGGAAAATCTGGAAAAGCAGAGAATAGTATACTTTTAAGATATTTCTACACATAGGCTTTTTTTTTTCGAAAAAGTACACACTGCAACAAATAAGTAGAATCATAGGTAAGGTAAGGACAGAAATTTTGAATTTTAAACAAAATTATAAAAATATTAATTTATTATTCCATCAATCTATTTTCTAATCATTGTACAGAGTGATATTGGTAGACTGACAGTTTCGGGCTGCTGGCCCTCTTCAGTACCAAGAGTCAAATCTGCACGCTGATTAAGAAAACGTTTTTAGACTATTCGCAAAAGGAATATAGTCATTAGGTTGATGTAGACTTGTGCACCATCTATTGCTAGACAACTACTCATACCTCTCCTTGTCTGGAGACTTTGCTACCATTTAAAGTCTCCATATTTAAATTGAATATTTCATGTTTGTGACGTACTTTTCCGGGTTAACTACGTTTTTTTTTGGAGGTCAAAAAGAACGAAAATTCAAGACCATTAAGTCCTTTTGGGTCACTTTAATTTAGTGTCCAAAAGGACATTTTGGAGAAGAAGAAGAAGAAGAAGAATAAAAGAAAACTTTCAAGAAGTAGAACCACTGATGGAACAACGCTTAGAATATGATGAATAGTGTTAAAACAAATAGAGTACGATCACAGCCTCAGATTCATTGTTCTACTCCCTGAAAGTCAAGAATAGGTGCCCTGGATGGATCAATGTATAAGCGCCACCTCGCCCCAATCATTCTTGAGTTGGGAAAATCATCCACTGTCTAGTTGGGAAAATGAGTGGCAGATGTCGGAAACTTAGTGGTAAATGTCGGTAAATTGGTAGAAAATTGGAGTAGTAAGTTTTTTCAGTTCTTAAACAAGTTGTGAATTTTGTGGATTGGAGGATGCAGATGGGAATTTTTTCAGAGGTGAGGACCTTTTTTCTTTTGTTTCTCATCAGAATTTTCGGGGGGTGAGTTGGATTTTTTTTTCATAGAAGTGAAGCCCTTTTTTAGCTATTAAAATTGGGGGGTGAAAATTTTTTCAATTGGTAAATTTCCCAATTTTTGTTGAATTGTGGCAACCCTATTTGGTGGATTGTGTATTTTATTAAACACTATAAACAACGCGAACTGCGACTTGAATTATTATCTAGAACCGTTAAGTATCTGAAGGGATGAACTAACAGTTAGGGGTGACCGGGGCTAATTGTCGCACTTTTCATTCAAATTCAGTTTTTTCCTTTATTTTTATTTAATTGACCGAATGGTAATTTTAGCTGCATGTTTCAGTAACATTATTTAAAGAAAAAACATGGAAAATTTTATAGGTTATTAGAGTTATGGTTTTTTGTGAAGTCTTGAAAATTGCTACAACGTGCCCCATCACGGGGCACGTTGTCACGGCACTTTAAGTATATTTTTTTGAAGAAATATAAAGGCATTTATAAAAATTATAATAAACTAATAAGACATGTGCCTCCCCACAAGCCGATTGTTATCTAACTTTTCACTCCAAAATTTCCAACTTTATAATTAAATAATATTTTTTTGATTTATTTATTTTTTTTAATTTAAAATAATTTAATAAACAATTTTATTTGCTATTCGACAAAGTTTCACTTTTGTAGGCAGTTTTTAATAAAAAAATGCCAAAAAGAAAATGTTATACCATGAACATATCTCCATATCATGCGACAACTAGCCCCAGTGGCCAATTTTACGTTATGTATCAAGTACTTTCTAATTAACGAATAAACACTTCTAAATGACAATATGAACAAATAATATACACCTTACTGGGCTCTTTAATTTTGACATTTTTTGGTTTATCTGGCCCCTCTTTTAATTTATTGCATTTAAGTTCACAAATGATAAATGGCACTGTTGTAACGCAGCGGTTAATCTTGGTTTGGCGCAGAAAAATATTTTTCTTTTCAAGATATAAGCACTTCGACAACTTACTCCTGCGACAACTAGCCCCGGTCACTCCTACGGTTAATGATCTAAACTTAAACAACAGAAAACCGTTACAAGAAAATTCGCTGCAAATAAACTGAATAAATATTAAAACACTCCTGCCAACAAAAGAATGCTTTCCCCTGTAAGACTACTAGATTCATTAAAACAAAAGTCTTTTTTTTTTTTCGAAAAATTAATACAAAAGAGTCCTTATTTATTTTTTTCAAAAAAGTGTTTTTTTTTTTTGGAAAAAGAAAGATAAAATAAAAGTTTTTACCACATTCCATACTATTATTATCCCATCTCGATTTTAACAAAAACAAACTCAGCCTAGAACGTTGGATACAGAACCCTTCCAAATTTAAAGTTTTTATATCAAAGCGTTCTCAAAACTATCGTGGTCACATATTTCCAGAACAGACAGAAAGACAGACCGACAGATTTTTGTGACGTAAATAATCTTTTTGGACTTTTTCTATAAAGGTTGGTCCGAAAATGAGCCCTTAGGGAGCTACGGCCCTTCGAAGAAGACATATTGTATGGGAGACAAAAAAATGTATCAATCATTTAAAACTAAGCAAAAAGTATTCTTCACCAAAACACCTAAATTTAATATTAAAGGAGTAATAGCCTTTTAAAAAGTAACGTTTTTGGTGGCACAAAATGTAACTTCCTCTTAACTGCATTTTTTTTAAACGGTTGCTCCTACAGTGTTACACTATATGACATTTTTTTTGTATTTTTACTCAAGGAATTCATAAAAAAGTCCAAAATAGACAACATAAAAAAGTTTGGGGCAAAAATGTTTTAAGCCTAATACATTTTTCAGTCCAGGGATGCCTCTGCATAAATTCAAAAAAATAAATCAACATAAACTTATTGCCCTTATTAATAGTAGTAAACATGCAAAATCTCTTCGCTCCAGCTTAAAGAGTACTAGAGTTATTAATTAAAAACCTTATTTTTATTACAATCTTAAAGGGCCGTAGCTCCCTTAGGGCTTATTTACGGACCAACCTTTATACATGTATGAACTTTTTTTGATAGAATCACCTCTTAAATTTTGGCATGCCAGTTATTGATCACCCTGTATAGATCAATCAAAATTAAGGATTATTTTTAAAACCGACCAATTACAAACGTTTGACAACGATGAAACCGAAGCTTCGCAATTTTTTTCGTTTCATAGATGGTTTAACCAATTGTTAACACTAAACTAATTCAATGATTTAAACAATGATATGAAATGTGTTAAATAATTCTGACTTTTTCACAAACAATATATAGGCCAATCAAAACTTTAGTTACTTTTAGTTTCTTGACCAATCAGATCAAAATGAATCTGATAATTTTTGCACATGTGCAATTGTCACTTGGTTACTACGGAAACAAGAAACTGACAATTACTGACACCTTAATAAATGTTATATTTTTGAAAAATATGTTTTTAATTTGTGAAGCTTACCTTTAGTTGATTTATTTTTATTGATAAGCAATATAAATGCTTATTTTATTACCAAAACATCCTAATTAATTTCAGATAATATATTATATTTTATGCACTTTCCATCTTAAAAGCTTTAAATCACTGATATTCATAAATTTTAATTTATTTAATTGAATCTTGGTATTAAAAACAGGCCACTAAAAACTAATTTAAACACTTATTTAATAAAAATATATTTGCAGTTGCAGCAATAATTATGGAAATCAAAACATCAAATGACTGCGCTGGTACCAGTACAGCGTTGCCAAAGTTTCTTAGAAACCGATAGGAAATTGTTTTTTACGGGTGGTAACACCCGTTATTTTATTTCTTTTCAGTTGAAAACTAAACTCTTTAAACAAAAACAGCAATGATCTTTATCTAAATGCTAATATATATGATAACAACTATTTTATTGGAATAATAATAATTAATAATTATGATTGATAAAATATCCCTCAAGCAAAGTTTAGATTTGGCAACATTCGTGAACAAGTGAACATCGTGTATTTAAAAAGCGTGGCAAATTTGAGATTTATATTTTTAATTATAGTTGTAAAGTAATATTGTTGTTTATTTCTTAAATTTTTAATTTAAATATGAAACAATATTAAACATTGTAAAATTATATACTTCCTTATTTTGTTTGTGAAATAGTCTTTCAAAATACTGCGGCCAATGCTTTCATGGAATACTTCGAGAAAAAAGCTATTGAGTCATTTCCATTAAAACCTAAAATTTGGCGCAGATACGTAGACGATGTCTATGCTATTTGGCCCCATGGCATGGAAAGCCTTCAAGGTTTTCTAAATCACCTCAATTCCCAACATAAATCTATACGGTTTACGATGGAAATTGAGAACAACGGATCACTTCCCTTTTTGGACGTTTTGGTTTACAAAACGGAAAATGGCTCAATAGGACACTCGGTATACAGGAAGAAAACCCACACTGACAGATACCTAAACGCATTTTCACATCACCATCCCTCTCAAAAACGCTCGGTAGTTAATTCACTTGTTCATAGGGCTTTCATGATTTCAGACAAGAATTCCCTAGACACAGAACTCCTTAAACTAACCAAAGCCTTGACCATGAACGGTTATACCAAAAAAGACATTAATAAGACCATATACAAATACAGAAATCCCAGACCCAAACAACAGGACAATAGTGACAATGACAGACAGACACAAGTTATACTTCCCTATGTAAGCGGTATCACGGATAAAATAGGTAAACTTTTGAAGAAGTCAAATATTAAGCCCATATTTCGGTCCAACCAAAAATTAGGTCAATGTTTGACTTCAACAAAAGACAAAATACCCCTGAGTTCAGAAGGCGTATATAAAATACCCTGCTCCTGTGGTACGGTTTGGACTTAAGGTGAAACTAAGAGAAAAATTTCTACAAGACTTCAAGAGCATGAGCGCAATATAAGAAAGAAACAAATTTCCTTAGTAGCCGAACATGTACATGAAACAGGTCATAAAATCAATTTGTCTGAAACAAAACAAATATTAACAGAAAACAGAAAAATGCCAAGGAAGATACGGGAATCGATAGAAATCATCAAGCATCCTAACAATATCAATCGGGACACTGGTTACCACTTACCTGCAATATGGAAGTCTTTGATAGGAAAAACCTCGTCACGGGTGAATAACCACAACTCGTCATAAATAGTGACACAAGTTGATTCGAAACTTAGTTTCAGATTAATCCCTGAAGATGTCTCTAGTAGTAAGAGACGAAACGTCGGAAAGTGAAAATCCATTAACACGGTCTAAACTCGAAAGTGAAAGTTCTTTATATCTTAATGGCCGTGAAAGCTTAAAATCTAAAATAGTCTTTCAAAATACGGGAGATTTAGCTCAGTGGTCAATGGCATCGATATAGCCTGACACTGATCTAATGATCGTGAGTTCAAACCTCACTGGCGCCGATTGCCTTTTTCAGTTAATTAATAATTGAAATTTGGCGAAGGCGTACTCCCTAGATATATTGGTTCGAAAGTCAATTAAAGCCGGTGGTTCCCTCTACTACTAGCCCACACAAGTCCTGGACTTAGGGGATGCTTAATTAAGTAGAATAGTACGAGGTTAAAAACAAACATAAAACGTACCATTCGTGCATGTTAAATTATACATATATATTTTTTTTAGAATTTGTTTAAACCCATACTTTTCCATTTTTCTTAAATAATGCAAACAATTTATAAGCTTATTTTGTTACTTTTCACATTAAATATTAAATTTTAACAGTAATTTATCTTGAAAACCACAAATCAACTTTTGACAGAAGCAGTGAAATTTTCAGAAAATTTTATTATGACCTCATTAAATAATTTAGCTCTAAAGTAATTTTTGTCGTTTATTTTTCGTTAAAATCTCTCGACCTTCGAAAAAATATACTGAGAAAAATTATTTTATGGGACCATAATAAAATTATCGAAAATTAACTCTTGTGATGTTATTGTTGAAAAGTTTTAATTTTACAATGTCATTTAAAGTTCTGGTACCGATAGCCAATAATTAAATTATCCGTACCGAAACCGCACCGTGATTTATGTTTCCAAATTGATGAGCAGTACTCGGCCAATTTCCAGTGCTCGCATAGGCGCCGCGTCGACTCTAGCGTTGAGGCGAGGTTTTAAATATTTACATTTTTATTTCTTTTTATCTTGATTTTTTTTAATGATTCCATTTAAACGAGTAAGGTGGGAAAAAAGTTATCGATAAATAAAAATTAAAAACTTTCGGATTCTTACAAGATAAAAATCGAATGTCGGTTTGTTCTTTGAAAAACAGCGATATATACAGAGCGGTCCAAAAGTCACCCCCCCCCTCTTAACTTTTGAACCAGTTGAGATATCGACTTCAAATTTGGAACTTTTAAATAAGACAACTTAAACTATCTTTTAGCATATATTTAATACTTTCAGCTCTTAAAATATGGGCAGGGGGGCACATTTTTTTAAATGGAAAGGGGTGTCGTGTAATACATCATTTTAAAGCTTATAAAATTCTCCATTTAACTCCATATTTTTAAATTAAAAACAAAAAATTTGGTTTTAAAATGGGGTTGAAAATGAGTATTAATGTCAAAATTTCTCTAAAAAAAACAAATAATTTTTTAAAAATGCCTAATTTCATCATAAAAAAATGTTAATTATACTTTTAAACTAATTTTAGTTTATATAAATAAAAATTTATAAAAAAAATCTTAAAAAATCGAATGTTTTAGCACAAAAAATTGAAAAATCAAAACCTTAAAAAACATTTTTTAAAAATTTAAAAAAGTTAGTTTAAATAGAGAATTTTATAAACTTTAAAATGATGTATCACACGAACCCCTTTCCATTTAAAAAAATGTGCCCCCATGCCCCCCTGCCCACATTTTAAGAGCTGAAAGTATTAAATATATGCTAAAAGATAGTTTAAGTTGTCTTATTTAAAAGTTCCAAATTTGAAGTCGATATCTCAACTGGTTCAAAAGTTAAAATGGGGGGGGGGGTGACTTTTGGACCTCACTGTATATATACATATGTATAGTTAAAATGTATAGTCAATATTGTTGTGTGTAACAAATTAGTCGTCAAATGTTTTAATTTAGTGACCTTTATAAAAATATCCCTCATAATTCGGCAAAATTATTCCGTAAGCCTATGTTTCTGTGTTTATTTTTAACGTTGATGAGTCATAACTGAGTTTACGCCGATTACTATTGATGAGAAAGTTTAAAATTTAAGTTTATACTTTAAAAATTTGGCCTATATTATCCTCTGACTCTTATTATCCCGAAGTACCCTATAATCTCCTTAATATAAATTCAACATACATTTTTCTTTCAGTCTAATTAATTTCGGCTGGGACCGTTCTGCCCTGCTAAGACAAGTTGTCCTATCTGCAAAAATTAACTTTTTGAGATAATCACACCATTGTATTGCTTTACACTAGTCACATGTGTCTACTAAAAAGAAATGTACTATCTAAAACCCAAATCCTAAAAATTAGCCTAAGATGTTTGTCCTATGTGAAAAATTTTCAATGTTTTCTAAATAAAATTGTCCTAACTAGTCTTTACTGGACGAATAAGTCATGACTAGGAATAACTTTACAGATATTAGTAATTTCATTGGACTTTTTAGATCATTTTGTCTTTCAAAAAGTGCAAACAAAAACAATAAAACTGGCCATATCTCAAAACATCTAATTTGCAGATAGGACAACTTGTCTTAGTAGGGCAGCGTTGTCAAGCCACGGATACGTACCTGGCATTCTAATGTAGATAAATTGTATATTGTCCTTTAAAAGGACCTGTATATAATTTCAAAGTTAAAAAAATACCAAAAAATAAACGTTCCTTTGGAAAAGTGGTGTCAAGTAGATAAAAGTTATATCCGGTCGGCTTTGAAATTAGTCTCCAGTTACGTGGCGTCCCGCTCCCTCCCCCAGACGCACAGACACGCGATAAATTAAACATAATGGTCCAGGGAGGCCGTGTACATAACGTCGTGACGTCAGCGCGCCGTGCGATGAATCCTGGATTCTGGATGACTCCCGATTGCACAAAGGTAAATTTTACAAAATACTTGACCAAAATGTGATAACGAATTTTTTTGTATAGAATAAGCATATTCTGCTAAACAAAGACTCAAAAAATCATGCAGATTTAAGTAAAACTATTTCAAAGAAATATTTTGAATAATTATTGAATTTAAAGTAAATCATTTGACTATTCATATATTAGATATACGTAAAAATCGAGGTATAAATGAATAGTATACCTATAGCGTATTGCAAAGTGTTTTGTTTGCATCAACTTTACAATAAAATACAAAATTTCTAATTATTGTGGTTGTGAGGCAATATTGCCTTTCAAATCACTGCGAACAAAGAGATCTATTGAGAGTCCCCTTCAAAATTTAGTTAACATCAAACTTTAGGCTTCCGAAGAAGCCATAAAGTTTTTTTGGAGCTAGTTAAGATATATCTCCAGGGCTTAGGTATACCTGTTCAAGATATAGTTGGCTAATTCTCACGAGAACCTGCATTATCTTGCTCAAACTAAAATTTAAAAAAAGTACACCTTTTTCAGTTTGGAGTCGTTACCAACATTATAAAGGAATTATTATACTCAATGTAGCAAACGGTTTAGCTTGATTTATTATTTTTTTTTTGCTAAAAACGGTAAAAATTGAAAACCATTCTCTTGATTTTTCTGTTGGCTTCTTTTTTGCCGTTGGAGTAGGTTTTTTAACTTTTTCCATCTTCGGCGTGTTGGATACTATGAGAACTATGAAAAAAAGTTGCTAAATTCTGATTGCTACACCAAAAATTCACTTAGGTTAACTTTTTTCACTCACGTTAATAAATACGTTAACGTAAGTGAGATTAACGAAGGTGAGATATTATTTAAAATTTTCCGCCCAAACCGGCAAATAGTTATGGCTTCCACATATGTTCTGGACTAATTTAGCCTCACAAATAAGCAAGGGCGCAGACAGTTCTGAATAATATTCAAATACATTTTGTTACATGGTTTTTCTGTTCACAAAAGTGAGACGTTATGCTTAAACCCACGGAATATTTGCTAGTTATAAACCAAAATATCGCAAACAACACGCATGAAGTACTTGATATGCTAACAAACGAAACAAACTGATTCGGAAACACGCCATCCTTAAAGAGGTTGACGGTCCACGCGACACCAACCGCATTTATTTCTAATTCAAAATCACTAACGTAAGTGAGCTTTTTTATTAGTACATGTACGAATTGAGCACAGGAAGCAAAACAGGTTTTTGGTCATCATTAATGGCCTTAATGCTTTTGAGTCAAAAGTTTTGACTTTATATACTGGAAAATAAATATTTTAAGTCTTAATTTTGAACTAAATGGTCGTAACCAAAACATGTTAACTCAACATTTTTAGGGGAGACATTAATAAAGTGTAGGATGTCACGTACTGTTAATGGAAACAGAAATACCATTTTCTATGTACTCATCAGACGGCATTCTAAATAGTGGCAAGAAATAGGGAGTTTATTAAAGGTAATAACGAATTCGTTGCATTTGGACATGAAAATGCAGACCCTTAGAATTACCCAGTAGCCTTTGGCGAACAATGTTTTCGCAGAAGCAGAGAATGTGCTAAAACTTTTTGTTGCTTCTGAATATAGACGACAGGTTTTGATTTCAACTTGCCCATTAATTTAGACTTCCCACGATATAGTAGCAGGAATGTTTTTTAGGTTACTATTATTATTATTGGAAATTTAGCCGAGAAGGTTAGCGCGCAGGTTCTATATAAAGACAAATCCCTATAAACTGGTTTCAGTTAAAGACGGTGCTTCCCTCTACTAGTTACTAGTTCACACAAGTTCTGGACTTAGGGGATGCTTAATTAAGTAGACTAGTACGAGGTTAAACAAACATGTAACTTGTATGTAAAAATAATATGTAAACATAATATGTTTATAATATATTATATTTATTTATTAGCCAACATATTATAAAGTCATGGAGTGTTCCAAATAACCGTTAAGCCTATGCTATTGTTTGACACACGGACGTGTGGCTATGGAAAATATGTGAGGAATGTGTGTGCTTCTAACTTGCACGCACGCACGATTATGACGTAAAGAAGAGAGCTCGCTGTCCGTTCGGTGATACTCCCTCTTGCATCGGAGCTTTCTAACCGTGTGGATGACTATAGGGACTTCCTATTAATTACATCGGCACTTAGTTCTACTAAGAGTGCTTGCAACTGTTCAGCTGGTTTAAGTATAAAACATTAATCCAAACTAATTAGTTTTTTTTTTCAATTTTTACAAATTCCTGAGCGAATTCTACGTGTTTTCCATACTCTCTCGCTTCTTTTTAAGTAACTGCGGATAATTTTTTTGTTTATAACTAATTTTCTTGAATCCATTAAAAATTGTACCTATAGAAAAATGCTAATAAAAATATTGACATGATTATTGTTTTTTTGTATATTTTCCGTTATCAAAATATTTTATTTTTTGGTAAAAAATGGCACTTTCAAACTTAAACTTTAATGATGCAGAACTGCAATAATGATGGAAACTGAAAAATAATAAAGTCACATTTTCTATTTTAGATTTTAAGCTTTCACGGCCATTAAGATATAAAGAACTTTCACTTTCGGGTTTAGACCGTGTTAATGGATTTTCACTTTCCGACGTTTCGTCTCTTACTACTAGAGACATCTTCAGGGATTAATCTGAAACTGATTCGAAGTTTGCCAAATAGAGTGGCATCTCGTTTGATTTCCTTCCCGTAGAGGCATCCTATTTTAGATTTTAAGCTTTCACGGCCATTAAGATATAAAGAACTTTCACTTTCGGGTTTAGACCGTGTTAATGGATTTTCACTTTCCGACGTTTCGTCTCTTACTACTAGAGACATCTTCAGGGATTAATCTGAAACTGAGTTTCAGATTAATCCCTGAAGATGTCTCTAGTAGTAAGAGACGAAACGTCGGAAAGTGAAAATCCATTAACTGAGTTTCAGATTAATCCCTGAAGATGTCTCTAGTAGTAAGAGACGAAACGTCGGAAAGTGAAAATCCATTAACACGGTCTAAACCCGAAAGTGAAAGTTCTTTATATCACAGTTTCAGATTAATCCCTGAAGATGTCTCTAGTAGTAAGAGACGAAACGTCGGAAAGTGAAAATCCATTAACACGGTCTAAACCCGAAAGTGAAAGTTCTTTATATCACATTTTCTATTTATCCATTATGGACATTACTTTTGTTATATCTACAAATTCGTTTTGTTGGGTTTTGACCATCTTTTCCGGATAATTTTCCTGTGTGCGATGCCAAACAGGAGTTTCTGGATAGCACGTAAACTGCACGCCTCGCTCCTCGGAGTTTCGGTTAAACATTAACCTGCCATCAGGACTGTATAGTTTATTTGGAATGGTCGAAATTGGAAATATTTATTTTTGACCATGACCATTGTATTACTTTTATTATTATTATTATTATTATTTTTTTTTTATTCATATTTTTCAGTGAGATGATTTTAAAGACAAAAAATGTTGACATAAGGGAAATATGTCTAAATGCAGACTATATTATTTAGTTGACCTGTAAAAATTTTCTTAGAGAGTACATTCATAAAGAACTCCAACATACAGCATTAAAACTAAGTAAAAGCTTTCTCAGCTTCTTATAATTATTTTTTAAATTCGACAACATTAAAAAGTGAATATTTTTACAAAGAAATTTGATATATAAGTCCTTTTAAAGGAATAAAATGACTTATATTATAAGTTATAAAAATATAACTAAAATACAGGAGTAAAACTAATTAATAGCTCTCTTAGCTGATTATATGGTCAGTCTAAGGCCAAAGTGAACTAAGCGCCACTTTTTCAAAAAATTTGGTTTTTATTGCAGACCGTAGGATATCAAAATCTGCACCAGGGGCTATCAATAGTAAAAAAAAAATTGGCACTTAGTTCACTTTGGCTTTAGACCGACCTTATTTATTTTACAAATTAATCGATAATAAAATAATTCTTTTTAAAGGGCAATGTTTTGTTATTTAACGAAATTTAATACTAAATTATTCTTTTAAATGAAAAAATAGATCAGTTGACCTATAAAAAGTTATTAAGAGTACATTAATCAAAAAACTCTTAAATACAGTATTAAAACTAAGTAAAACCTTTCTTAACTTTTTATAATTATTTTGTAAATTTAACAACATAGTGAAGTGAATATTTTTTCAAAGAAATTTGATATTTAAATATACTTTCAAAGGAATAAATTTACCTATAAAAATTTTATGTACAAGGACGGCTAAAATGCAGAAGTAAAACCAATTAAAAACTTTCTCAGACTATTATATTTATTATACAAATTAAACGATAATAAAATAACTCTTTTTAAAGGGCAGTTTATTGTTATTTAAAAAAAATTAATACGTAATGTCCTCGCTCCTCGGAGTTTCGGTTAAACATTAACCTGCCATCAGGACTGTATAGTTTATTTGGAATGGTCGAAATTAGAAATATTTATTTTTGACCATGACCATTGTATTACTTTTTTTTATTATTATTATTATTATTATTATTTTTATTCATATTTTTCAGTGAGATGATTTTAAAGCTTTTCTTTCTATAACGATTTTTTTCTAAGCTGTAACAGAATTCTGAAAATTTTAAGACATATTTTTGGAACATTTGTTTTTGTTTTGAAGCTAATCATCAGGAAGATAAGGTTGAAATAATTTTATAGCTACTCCTCTTATGCAGGTTTTTTCTCTAATACAGAATTTTGTAAACACCTTATCAAATGCGTTGAATAAGCCCAAAAATTATATTAATTTTAATCATATTAAATTATAAACATTTTTTAATGTTTATGTTATTAACAGTGTTAAGTAATAATTTAGTTAATATATTCTATTAATTGTACTTATAAGGTAAATTTGGCTATAAATTTTAAAGGTTTCAAAATAGTATTATTTAAACTGAAAATACAAAAGAACACTTTGCTACAGTCCACAGCCTGGTAATAATTTTTATAATTAACTAACCTAATTTTGTAAAAATAGTAAAATAAAAATTACTTTAAATTTTATGTATATATTTATGAATAATGGTAGACATATTTTGTTGGCTATTATCATCTAAAGTAATTTTTCAGTTCTAGTTTTGCGAGTTTATTGCATTTTATCGAAAACCCATGTTATAATGTCAAAAGTTGAAAATAAGCTTTACAAAATGATCATGATCATCATCATCTTTCAGTAAGATTCTAATAATTTTAAAGCTTCCTTTATGGTAATTTTTTTCTAACTTCTGCAAAAACAAATCAAATACTTTGTCCAAAAAGTCCAAAAATTACAGTAATTTTTAAAAATTTTAAATTTGAAACATTTGTTTGTGTGTTTTGTTGCGTTATTATTTAGTTTCTACTTATATTTAGAAGTAAATAGTTACAAAATAAATAAAGCTTAAAAAATTTAAATTAACGTTCCTTTTGGTTTTGATAAAGGTTTAAAGGTTTACGTTCCAAATTTGTAATACTTCACTAAAAATACAAAAGGAGTAAGTCCGCTACCTGGTAATTATTTTCGTTATAAACTAAACTAATTTTATAAAATAATAAAATAAAAATTACTTTAAAATTTATCTATATATTTATAGATAGTGGTAGACATATTTTGTTATTATCATTAAAAGTAGTTTTTCAGTTCTAGTTTTGAGATTTTATTGCCTTTTATCGAAAACCCATATTTATGTAATCATGTCAAATGTTGAACATAAACTATGCACAATGATCATTATCATTATTATCATATCACCATCATCATCTTTAAATAAAATTCTAATAATTTAAAAGCTTTGTTTATGCTATTTTCTTTTAACCTCCGCAACAGAATACTATGGTCCACCAAATCGAATGCTTTGGCTTTTCCAAAAATTATAGTAATTTTTATAAATATTAAATTTAAAACATTTCTTTTTGTTTTTTTTTTTTTAATTTTAAAGGTTTCTTTTGGTTTTATTAAAAACTTAAGTTCAAAAATAGTATTATTTTAACGGAAAACAAAAAGAACACTTCGCGACAAGTCAGTCCACAGCCTGGTAATTATTTCAAATGTTGAAAATAAACTATACACAATGATCATTATCATTATTATCATCATCGTTAAATAAAATTCTAATAATTTAAAAGCTTTGTTTATGCTATTTTCTTTTAACCACTGCAACAGAATACTATGGTCGGCCGAATCGAATGCTTTGGCTAAGTCCAAAAATTATACTAATTTACAAATATTAAATTTAAAACATTTCTTTTTTTTAATTTTAAAGGTTCCTTTTGGTTTTAATAAAGACTTAAGCTTAAAAATAGTACTTTTTAAACGAAAAACAAAAAGAACACTTCTCAACAAGTCAGTCCACAGCCTGGTATGCTTTGGCTTTTCCAAAAATTATAGTAATTTTTATAAATATTAAATTTAAAACATTTCTTTTTGTTTTTTTTTTAATTCTAAAGGTTTCTTTTGGTTTTATTAAAAACTTAAGTTCAAAAATAGTATTATTTTAACGGAAAACAAAACGAACACTTCGCGACAAGTCAGTCCACAGCCTGGTAATTATTTCAAATGTTGAAAATAAACTATACACAATGATCATTATCATTATTATCATCATCGTTAAATAAAATTCTAATAATTTAAAAGCTTTGTTTATGCTATTTTCTTTTAACCACTGCAACAGAATACTATGGTCGGCCGAATCGAATGCTTTGGCTAAGTCCAAAAATTATACTAATTTACAAATATTAAATTTAAAACATTTCTTTTTTTTTAATTTTAAAGGTTCCTTTTGGTTTTAATAAAGACTTAAGCTTAAAAATAGTACTATTTAAACGAAAAACAAAAAGAACACTTCGCAACAAGTCAGTCCACAGCCTGGTAATTATTTCAAATGTTGAAAATAAACTATACACAACGATCATTATCATTATTATAATCATCATCTTTAAAAATGCTTTGGCTAAGTCCAAAATTACAGTAATTCTTATAAATATTAATTTTAAACATTTCTTTTTGTTTTTTTAATTTTAAAGGTTTCTTTATTATTGGTTTTAAAAAAGACTTAAGTTCAAAAATAGTATTATTTAAACGGAAAATACAAAAAGAACACTTTGCGACAAGCCAGTCCACAGCCTGGTAATTATTTTTATTTAATTCGTTTCATAAAATAATAAAATAAAAATTACTTTCAAATTTATGGATAATGGTAGACATATTTTGTTGACTATTATCATTTAAAGTAGTTTTTCAGTTCTAGTTTTGCGATTTTATTGCCTTTTATCGAAAACCCATATTTATGTAATAATGTCAAAAGTTGAAAATAAACTTTATATTAACTCTAGCGGTGGATTTTGCCCGACTTGTCGTAAATAATTTGCGGTCTAGACTATTGTTTATGGATCATAAAATCGGTTTGTTTTAGAGAAATCGCATCCAGGGATATATCATTGACGTGATATCTACACGATTTGACACCAGTATTGACAAATCCGGATTTATTGCTGTTTTATATTGGAATCTCAGCGAAACTAACAAAAACAACCGTCAACTTCTGTTATGCATGCCTGTTTCTGTAATATGGTTATGGCCCGAAGATAAGGACCTAGATTACAGGGGTTTGCATCTAAAGCTTATATCTAAACTTTTCACTGAAAAAGGTTGATTGAAATTTACAGGAATATATTTTTATATTTTTAAAGAAGAGTTGGAGAAAAAATAAAGTTCGATTAGGGTTTTCGCCCTTGACGATATTGACCATTTTTGAAGTATATTTTAAAAGAATAAAAAGTTATCGCTAACAACTTATTAAAGAGTACGTTTTTAAGAAAATCCAAAACAGCATTTTAAACAAATACAAACTTTCACAGCATCTTATTATATAAATTATAAGATATTAAAAGGTTTAAATTATTTTTCAAAGAAATTTCATATTTAAATATTTTTATAAATTGACCTATAAAAAAAATATTTACAAGGGCAGCTAAAATACAGCAGTAAAACTAATTTAAAGCTACCTATTTGTTATAAAAAGTAAACAATAGTAAAAGTTTGATACTTTTTCAAACGAATAAAATTTATTTGTTATATTTAATATTGTATTGTATTTATTGTTTATTGTTATTTTGGGACCTAATATAGCAAAGGTATTTTATACCACAGACAGTTAAATATTACAAAAAATTTGGAAGGTGCATCCAATAAAAGCCATTCCTTTCATTAAAAATGAATCCTACAGTTGATTTCAACAAAACTGGAAAAGTGGGGTTAAGTAAAATTTCATGTTTTCCATGAAATTTAGTTGTGTGAATGTGGATTATTTAAATGGGGTTATGCCTGTTTGAAAAATAAGGTTAGTTTAACTATGTCAAAAATCATATGTTATTTCATTTGTGTTTAGTAACATTTTTTGACTTTGACATTGATGTGGCAATAACAATATTGACACTAAATTTATTAACAAGTAAACAAATATTTGTCAAATGAAAGATAGTTCACAATGTATTTTTTTTAACCCCACTTTTCCAGTTTTGTTGAAATGAACTGTACTATTCTATGTTTTATACCACCATTCTACACCATGCCAGTCAATGTCAAATTATTCATGTAAGATTAAACATTTCTTTATTCTGGTGTGAACCGTGGAAATCCCATCCTCGGACTTTTTTTCCATTTCTACACATTTTTCTTATTTTTTCAAGCTTTAAACCTCCAAAACACGACAAAAAATGTTGACATAAGGGAAATCTGTCTAAATGCAGACTATATTATTTAGTTGACCTGTAAAAATTTTCATAGAGAGTACATTCATAAAGAACTCCAACATACAGCATTAAAACTAAGTAAAAGCTTTCTCAGCTTCTTATAATTATTTTTTAAATTCAACAACATTAAAAATTGAATATTTTTACAAAGAAATTTGAAATATAAGTCCTTTTAAAGGAATAAAATGACTTATATTATAAGTTATAAAAATATAACTAAAATACAGGAGTAAAACTAATTAATAGCTTTCTTAGCTTATTATATGGTCAGTCTAAAGACAAGTAAACTAAGCGCCACTTTTTCAAAAAATTTGGTTTTTATTGCAGACCGTAGGATATCAAAATCTGCACCATGGACTACCATAGTAAAAAAAATTGGCACTTAGTTCACTTTGGCTTTAGACCAACCTTATTTATTTTACAAATTAATCGATAATAAAATAATTCTTTTTAAAGGACAATGTATTGTTATTTAAAGAAGTTTAATACTAAATTATTCTTTTAAATGAAAAAATATCAGTTGACTTATAAAAAGTTATTAAGAGTACATTAATCAAAAAACTCTTAAATACAGTATTAAAACTAAGTAAAACCTTTCTTAACTTTTTATAATTATTTTGTAAATTTAACAACATTAAAAAGTGAATATTTTTTCAAAGAAATTTGATATTTAAATATACTTTCAAAGGAATAAATTTACCTATAAAAATTTTATGTACAAGGACGGCTAAAATGCAGAAGTAAAACCAATTAAAAACTTTCTCAGACTATTATATTTATTATACAAATTAAACGACAATAAAATAACTCTTTTTGAAGGGCAGTTTATTGTTATTTAAAAAAATTTAATACCTAAATGTCCTTGTACACAAAAAATTATTCAGTTGACCTATAAAAAAGTTATTATACAGTTAATTTATATATAAAAAAAAACTCTAAAATACAGAATTAAAACTAAGTAAAACCTTTCTCAGCTTCTTATTTTATAAATTCAACAACATTAAAAAATAAATATTTTTTCAAAAAAAAAATATATTTAAATATAATATATTATATATAATATAAATAAATTGACCTATAAAATTGTTATTTACAAGGACAGCTAAAATTAATTAAAAGCTTTCTTAGCTTGTTATATTTATTATACAAATTAAACGATGATAAAATGACTCTTTTTAACAGACAATGTGTTGTTATTTAAAGAAGTTTAATACATATAATACTTTATTTATAAATATCCTTTTAAACGAAAAAATATTCGATTGACTTTTTAAAATAAAAAAGTTATTAAAGAGTACGTTAATAAATATCTCTAAAATACAGCATTAAAACTAAGTAAAGGCTTTCTTAGTTTCTTATTTTTATTTTAGAAATTAAAATACATTAAAAGGTAATTTTTTTAAATAAATTTTATCTTAACAGTAAAACTTTAAAAGCTATTTATTTTAGAATGAAAACTTAAATAATAATTATAATTATTAAAAACTATTTATTAATAAAGTTGACCTTTTTAAAAGCAATGTATTTTTATTTCTTTAGTCTAATACTTATTTTTTTAAACGAATAAATATTCAGTTAACCTGTAAAAAAGTTAATAGAGAGTACATTTATAAAGAACTTTAAAATACAGCATTAAAACTAAGTAAGAGCTTTCTCAGCTTCTTATAATTATTTTATAAATTCAACAACATTAAAAAGTGAATATTTTTTTAAAGAAATTTGATTTAAATATCCTTTCAAAGGAATAAATTGACTTATAAAAATGTTATACACGGTGTATTTGAAATAGCGTCGGAAATTTTAACAGATGATTCTACTTCATAAAATATGACAAAAAGTTCCTATAAACATATGTCTAAAAATGCGTCATAAGGGAGCTACGCCCCTTTGAAATTGGCTAAAAAATCGGTTTTTATTTAATAACTCAGGAACCCTTTAAAATATATCAACGAGGTTTTGCAACTAATCCTATCCAGGCCCGTTTGTGTGTGTTATTTTCATGTACTTATTTCAACCAGGGGTGTGCGAAACGGGGGGGGGGGCTTATCAGTTTTTTTTTCTGTGTAACTTTTTTGCAATTTTATTTTTGAAATAAGATTCCTCAGGTCAAAATACATAAAAAAGGTACTCTTGTTGTAATACTGTAGGATTAACCGTTTTCGAGAAAAGTTCATTTGAAGGTGAAATTTCACGGTTCGAGGACGAAAAATTAAATACTAAAATGTTGAAAACCAAAATTTTAATGAGGCAGGGCAAATGTACATTAAAAACTAAGAAAAAAACCTCATATACAGGTACTTCCAAAAATCAATCCTAATGGAGCTATGGTCTCCTAAATATGCACCATTTTTAAAGGGCTATGGTAGCTTTAAAAGCGTTTTTTCGACCTACATGTATGGAAACTTTTTTTCTTAGTTTTTGATGTAGAATAACATTGCATCATTAAAATTTTGGTTTTCGACATTTTAGTATTTAATTTTTCGTCCTCGAACCGTGAAATTTCACCTTCAAATGAACTTTTCTCGAAAACGGTTAATCCTACAGTATTACAACAATAGTACCTTTTTTATGTATTTTGACCTGAGGAATCATATTTCAAAAATAAAATTGCAAAAAAGTTACACAGAAAAAAGTTTGGACTTTTTTTCCTACGCTATTTCAAATACACCCTGTATACAAGGATATCTAAAATACAGCAGTAAAACTAATTAAAATCTGTTAATTATACAAATTAAACGATGAAATAAATAAATCTTTTAAAAGGACTATGTATTGTTATTTAAAGAAGTTTAATACTGAATTATCCTTATATTTATTTATTTATTTATTTATTTATTTATACTCATGCATGGAGCTTTATTTAAAGGTATTTTAACATTAATAGTGTTACAATTATACTATAAAGCTTCTTCAGATTTCATTCTTCAATTTCTTGATAGACGGCAATTATATGACATTAAATGTCAAAGTTCAAATTCCATTCCTACATTTTCAAAAAAATCTTCTAAATTTAGGTAGATACTTTCAAATCTCTATTTGCAAATATGCACTAATATTTCCTTTCTCCATTGCAATGCAAATTTTATTTATTTTCCAATCCCAAACCACAAAAAATATTAATTAATTAGGACTAAAAATAACGAAAAAATATTCAGTTGACCTATAAATAGTTATTTATATACCAAGGGACAAAACTGGCTGTTTTAGTCTCGCTGCATTAGTGTTTCCTGAGCGTAGCGAGCGAGGGAAACAGCAATGCAAGGGACTAAAACAGCCAAGTTTAGTCCTGAAGTATATACACTATTTTTTGCAGGACCAAACATAATTTAGGTAGGTAGATAAAATTAAAATTAAAAACCACGCGTCTAAAATCGGTTGTTTTATTTTCGTGATTTAATCAAGATGCCTGTAAATTGTGAAAAGTCAGTTTCATGGCTATCAATTGTTTTTTTATATGGTTGACACAAACGTCAAAAAATGGACGAAGATGATTAAATTTAAGTTATGTATAAATTGTTATAACGTTGTTAATTTCAAATGTTTTCTTTGTTAAAATCAAATAAATTGGTTTGAATCGCTAATTTATTACAAAAGTATAATATTTTAATATTATCAGGGTTGCCGTGATTTTTATTCCCTAGGGAGAAAACGGCAAGTTTAGTCCCGAAAATGAAAGCGTAAAATTAGGTTTTAGTCTTGGTCGTGCAAAAAATATATTAAAGATTATTATTATTTATTAAGCAAAATATTACAAAGTCATGGCGAGTCCCAAATAAGCTTTAAGCTTGTGCTAGGGACATTTATAAACTATAAAATGCAGCATTAAAACTTAGTAAAAGCTTTTTCAGCTGCTAATTTTTATTATACAAATTTCAAAAGAATAAATTGACCTATAAAAAAGTTATTTACAAGGACAACTAAAATACAGCACTAAAACTAATTAAAAGCTTTCTCAGCTTCTTATATTTATTATACAAATTAAACGATAATAAAAGTAATGTTCAAAGTTTTGTAAACCTGCAAAAGTATCTGCAAGATTGTACTCTGGAAGCCACAAAGTATTCCGCGGGATCGTTTTCACTTTGACTCCTCATTGTTGCATATAAATGCATTGTGCTGAAAAGTTAAAATAGTCCTTTTTGAGTCGGAAAATAGCACATTGTTTTACTAGGAGGCAAAGTCGAATTTCTTTCATTGACGCACGAGCGGAGCGAGTACGGCAACTACAAATTAGAGCACTGAATAGGCAGGTTTGTTAGGGTATGTAGGTAGTTTACACACTACACAAAAAAGAGTACTGACATACACAAAAGCTCAGAATATGGCAGATAAAAGTGCGTTAGCAAGAGGGGAATTTAAAGGAAATAATTTTCAATTTTAATTTTTGTTCTATTTCTCATAAAGTTTTGACCTCAACAGAAAATGATTTATGACAGCTTGCATTAATTAATAATACAAATACATGGGAGTAATTATATTTAAATATTTAAATCACAAGTTGTAATTTACAACTACAAAAATGTCGATTTACAGTCGGTCAAGTAAGAGCGTGTCGCCTATAACGTGTAGTCGGTAGGAGAGAGCCCTACTTTTTCTTTTTCGAGGATATAGTTTACTTCCTGACGAACAATGCTTTGTACAGAGACTTTTTTTGAAGCTTATTTTTGGTGAACTAAAACGTTTTAAAACATGAGTGCTGCGTACCCGTCACGGTTTGAGGCTGTCTTCCTCTATTCGCATCCGAAAGGTCCTAAAATGACGCCTACAGCGGCTGCGAAGTATATGGGTAAGTCGGGGACATTCGTTAACAAGTGAGTGAGATGACACTCAGAAACGAAAAATTTTGACGACCTACTAGATCGTGGCTCAACAGGAAAAGTGTCGGCTAAGCACGAAATAGTTATTTGCGCTCCTAGTAGAGGTAAGTGAATTTTTCTGTGTGACGTCGTATTTTGTGGACTGAAGTGGAGCTGAGGTCCATAAACACGACCGAAGACATAAAAAAGCTTACCTACGAGTAGCGCATTGTGTTTTCTCACCACCAAGGAGGAAAAATCCTATTTTATTAATAATATTTTTGACATTAGAGTAGACGTCGCGAGACTCGAAAAATTTGGAGGTCTTTGCCGTAGGAATATGTGGAAAATCTCGTCAAATTATGCCCCCACGATACCACGTGATCACTGACGCCAATGAGCACTGGGCGAGTTCCTAAATTATTTGCATTGACTGTGAATTGATGTAAAAAAATAGTATAAATAAATTCTTAAATAAACAATGTGACATGCTCTTACTTGACCGACTGTATATTAAAAAACCCGTTTGTCTGTACTGAGTATCGAACCCGGGACCTTCAGCACAAGAGACCAAGACTCTGACCGCGGTCAACCGTTAACATTTTTTATAAAAATATTAAAAATTTCCTAGAAAGAATTAAAAACAAGTTGTGAAGATATGTAATGATATGCATTTTATTATACAGAGCGGTCCAAAAGTCACCCCCCCCCCCCTCTTAACTTTTGAACGAGTTTAGATATCGACTTCAAATTTAGAACTTATTTAAAGACAACTTAAACTATCTTTAAGCATATATTTGATACTTTTAGCTCTTAAAATGTGGGCAGGGGGGCATGGGGCGACATTTTTTTAAATGGAAAGGTGGGTCGTATGATACATCATTTTAAAGCTTATAAAATTCTCCATTTAACTGTATATTTTTTATTTTTTTTTTAAACATTTTTTTTGGGTTTAAAATAGGGTTGAAAATGGGTATTTTTGTCAAAATTTCTCTAAAAAATCCAAACAATTTTTTAAAAATGCCTAATTTCAAAATGAAAAAAAGTAAATTATACTTTTCAACTAATTTTAGTTGACATAAATAAAAATTAACAAAAAAAAAACTTAAAAATTTATTTTTTTAGCACAAAAAACTGAAAAATCATAACCTTAAATAACATGTTAAAAAAATTAAAAATATATGGTTATATAGAGAATTTTAAAGGCCTTAAAATGATGTATCACACGACCCCCCTTTCCATTAAAAAAAAATTCCCCCGCCCCCTGCCCACATTTTAAGAGATAAAAGTATCAAATATATGCTTAAAGATAGTTTAAGTTGTCTTATTTAAGAGTTCTAAATTTGAAATCGATATCTCAACTCGTTCAAAAATTAAGAGGGGGGGGGGGTGACTTTTGGACCGCACTGTATACAGCGGATGGTATGCCATTTTTCCTAATACGATTAAAAACGCATTTATTTAAAAAAAAATATTTTAATTACTATTTCGAGAGAAAAAAAAGTCTACACTACTACATGTGGAATTATTTGGCGAAACAGCTACCAAGTTTTACTCAAGACTCAATTTTAAACAGTGTAGAAGCGGGTTTTTATTATAAAATTATCAAATCTATAAATCTTGGTCCAATATTCGTCCCCCGCACCAACGGCTATTAAATTTCGAGTCCAGAGCGTCATTTTACCGATATCATATGGCGGAAGGTCGCATTTCCGGGGACCGGATCGACAATTTACCTCTACACGATCGGGAACCGATTTCGGGCGTGGTCTAGTGGGCCGTTTGTCACCAGCGTCGCCTAGACTCTTTGCATTAAGTGTGTAGAAAAATACACACAGGAAAATATTTCAGGGTTCCCACCAACCCTGGAAAACCTTGAAAACCTGGAAAACGCATGGAATTTGGATCCCCACCTGGAATACCTGAAATTTAACATGTTTTCTTTTAAAAACCTGTTTTTTACCTGGAATTTTGTAATAGCACCGGGAATTTAACATACGAAAATATAATTTGTTCAAGAAAAATTTAAACACTAGGCACAAAAATTAAAGGATATAAAAAAACATCCTAAATTTTAGAGTACGTAATGATAAAAAAGCAAATTGAATCTTTTGAATTTTTATCATTCACCTTTTTTGAGTAATCATAAAAAAATCAGCGGTAAAACAAATTTCCAAATTTTTGCTTGCCCTTCAAAAAGTCCACGGTCTTCAATATTTTTACTTTGGGATTTTGCCTGAAAGCCCTTTTAGCTTGATTCTTCTTCTTTTATTTGAGCGCTAAAAAAGTTCTGTACGATTTTTTTATGCTGAGTTATCGGCGTTTAAAGCAAAAATGACTGAGTTTTAAATTTGATAATTATTCGGGAACTAATGATCGTACAGAAAACTGGTTCTGAAAACTACAAAGTATCCTCTATAACGCCTGTGGCGTTAAACTTTATTAGCAATTGGTGTGATACATATTACAATGGATTTTGAGGTATTTGGAAAATGCAAAAAGATTTCTAAACATTTTCGCCTGCGGCGTTAAGCATAATAAGTTATGTTTTAAGATTTTTCACCTACTTATGTGAAGTTTTACAAAATTAATTAGCTTAATTACCCAAAATGTTTTGCTTTTGTTTAAAAATAATACTAAATATTATATACTAAAACTAGTTTACTATACCTGGAATATTAATCATTTTTACCTGGAAAACCTGAAAAATACCTGGAATTTGAATGTCAATGTTTGATGGGAACCCTGTATTTAAGCATTTACGGGTTAAAATAGTAAATTAAAAAAAGTTGGCAAAGTGCATTGAAGGGGGATAATGCATGATAACACTGCTCAACAACAACTCAAAAATTTGCGACTCCATTTTAGTTGCTTCTGGCTATATTTGTTGCGCTAATTCCGGAACTTCTTTTCGTTTTTCTCGATCAGCTCGCTTTTTTGAGATATAACGCACAGTGGTTTTTTTTTGCTTATAGTTGTAGCAAAAAAAAGTTTCAAATAATTTTTTGTTTGCCGTGGATTGGTTCTCTATTAATAGGGCTCTAAGCTAAAAAAAGCGGATTTTAAACGTCTTTATTCTTTTGTTTTTTGTATGCTTCTAAGTTCAAAAAATTACATTTTTTTTTTGTTTTTTCGCTATATTTTAACGAATTTTTATATAAATACTAAAGATATGGCTCTGATTCTCATAGGTAACTAACTATGTGTGAATGATTGAATCCAGTAACGGAGATTTTACGGGGAGTTATTGAAAGTTATTTAATGTTATTTTATTGTTTTAAAGCAAGGAGAAAAAGTATATTTTTTTACTTTTTGTTTTGTGTTTTTCATAATTGTGTTGCTCTCCAAAAAATAAATAAAATATTTCAAAATTTTTGTTTTTTTTTTTTCGATAACCCCTGGTAAAATCTCCGTCACTGGATCAAATCAACAACTTTTTTTATTTTTATAAACCGCAAATTTGTGTTAGTATTGCATATAAAAATTAGAGTCGTATCTTTAGTATTTTTATAAATATTTTATCAATATACATAAATATTGAAAAAATGCGAAAAAAACTAATTTTTTGAATTTAGAAGCCCAATTAAAACAAATGAATAAAGATATTTTAAAAACGTTTTTTTTAGCTTAGAGCCCCACTAATATAGAATCAATCCACGGCAAAACAAAAATAATTAGACCTAAATTATTTTTTGTTACTACAACCATAGGCAAAAAAAACACTGCGCTATCTATCAAAAAAACGAGCTGATCGAGAAAAACGGAAAAAGGTTTCGAAAGAAGCGCATTAAATATAGCCAGACGCAACTAAAACCTCCCCGGCAAATAAAAAAAAATCTTTTTTTTGTAAAGCAGTGTTATTGTTAACGGTGTAGCTCCGCTGAAAATGGATTAATTTTAAAAGTTACTGCGTACAATTTTTTTTCCAAAATGATCAAAATTTGCGTTACGTAATACTTGAACGTCCCCTATCGGAAGTTTAAAAAAAAAATCAGAAGTGATAAATGTATTTTTTTAAATTCGTCTAAATCTACAATGAAGGGTATGTCTAAGAAATCCATTCATGTTTTTTTGCGACAGTCATGGCAGGTTGCAAATATCCATGTTTAAACAATTTCATGCGCGTCGTAAATTAACAAATCGCTAGCACGAAAACGATTGAGATTTAAAAAAAGGCTGCAAAATGTTTTTTGTAGAGAATTTTATGCCCGACAAATTTTATAATAGGTCCTTTTTGCATAACTGCAAATCTGACAAAGATATTCGCGAAAAACCACATATGTGCCGACTAATTGCAAAATAAAAAATTAAGCTCGCGTCGCACACATGGGGACTTTTCACCCAATGTTCATACTGACAAGGCGAAGGCGTACACAAAAATTTAGCCAGATGGGAATTTTTCCGTAACTAAATCCTCTCTCTCTCTCTCTCTCTCTCTCTCTCTCTCTCCTCTCTCTCTCTCTCTCTCTCTCTCTCTATTTATTTGGCCTTTTTCTTCCGAATAATTAACCAGGCTTTCTCTATATAATCATGAGGTTTTCAGTGCGCAAGTACTAATCGGATATGTATCCTGACTTGCGGACTGATAAATTACTACTGTAGTAATTTCCAAGCTAATATTAAAAGTTATCATTCAAAACACACACAAAAATTCTTCAAACATCCATTATTATTAACTTAAAATTCAACAGTTTACACGATTAATAACCATAAATATATGGTTCACTTTAACTTGTACATAATACATTAATATAAAAATACTCTAGGCATATCATAGAAGATGGCAAAACAAAAATACACAAGGCACATCATAAAAGATGGCGAATTCGCTGCACTGGAATGTGCCAAGAAGGCTATATCCGTCCCTTTCAAAGGCCACGCTGTAACTGGTAACTAAATCCTAATATTACTGGACTATGTAGGTCAAGGTTCAATAATACCAATCTTGTATTCTGTGTAATATGAAAACTGAAATTTTTGGTTTTTAAAGGATCACCCTTCATAAACCAATCATCCTCGAGTTTATATTTGCCTCCTGAGTCCTGGGGCCGTTTCCGGCTGTCGAATATCAATTTTCAATTTAACTGTTAACCGAAATCGAACTTCGAGGCGTCCCTTGGAGGATATTAGATAAAAGTATGTTCTCGACCTGGAAAAAGAAATGTTTATCTGACGTTTTAATATTTAGAGTTAATAATATTATTCTATATTATACCGTTGATTTATTAGGGGCTGTCCATATATTACGTAACGCGCCTAGGGGGGGGGTCAGAGAAATTGTTACAGTTTGTGACAGGGGGGAGGGGGGTCTAGGTAAACGTTACGTAACGGAATTTAATAAATTTAATATTTCCTAAGCTTGGCAGATGTATTTTTATTTCAACATAAATTACTATTTAGTGGCCCATAATTCCCTTTTCCACACAAAAATTGACGAAACTATGCATATTTCAATAATATTGTAATCAGTAAAAAAACTGTTGACATTGATATTAAAAAAAAAATCTTACGGCCCTGTTCTTGCGTGATCTTGCCGATGAATCATCGGCGATGATACATTTTCGCGCGGAATGTGTACTCACAGAACACGAATGTGTGTACTATTTTGTGTACCTGTGCATAAACAATATACGTGTTATATGTGACACTCAGTTTAAAAAGAGGTACCTAGTATTTTTTCCCTGTGTGATATTGTTTATAAATATTTCTTTAAAGTTTGAGTGATTTTTTCGTGTAAATTTTTTTTAAGGTTATGTTATACTATATTTTAGGTTCATTTTTGTTTTGTCGAGAAAAACGAATCAATAGTGAGAATACAGTTAAATTTATTGCGAAACAAAATTTTTATATTGTGACGCGTTACACAGGGGGGAGGGGGAGGGGATCAATTTTTTTGAAAAATTGCGTTACGTAATATATGGACAGCCCCTTATTATACTATTTACAGCGCCTGCGTTAGGATAGTATAACACGGTACTTTCCAAAATTTTCAAAAATCGTCCTAGACAAAAAAATCTTGTATATAAATTTTGTGCATGATAACTCAAGAACAAATAATCGTAGGAAAAATCAAATTCTATGAGGGGAAGATCCGTATTATTTTTAAAGTAATCCCCCAAAAAACAAAACAGTTAAGGGGGTGAAACTTTTTAAAAAATAGAAAAAAGCTGAAAGAAAACTCCGATTAACGTATTTTTTCTAGGAAAGGATCAATTCTACCAATTTTGAAAGTAATCCCCGAAAAACAAAAAAAATATGGAGGGTTAAATGAAAAAACTATTTAAAAAAAAAATAAAAAAAATCCTTTTTTGCAAATAGAAACAAATTAAAAAAAAATACATAATTTTTTTTTGATTTTTTTTTTAAATTTTAGTTTTTCGCTAAAAAAAATAAAAAAAATTGTTAAACATTTTTTTTAGTTTTTTTTTTTAATTAAAAAAAAAGTCAAAAATTAAATAAGACTCTTTTAAATAATATTATTATGACTCATAATTTATGAGTCGGCGCCTATGTGTGTCTTTAATATATGGTTTTACCTATGTATTCAGTATTCATTTATAACTTTAGTTATATACTAATTTTTATAACTATATTTTTATAAACATTGTTTAAAATTTTCGTTGCTACTCCTTTTTATACTAGTTGGTCTAGGACACGAGGTTTATTTAAATAGCGATAATAAAAAACTTGACAGCATCGGCTCGTTGGTCTAGGGGTATGATTTCCGCTTAGGGTGCGGGAGGTCCCGGGTTCAAATCCCGGACGAGCCCAGTTACTTTTTTTATTTTTTTTTCAATAAAAATATTCTAAAAATTGTACGGTCTCACCGTACTGACAATTTGCAAGAATGTGCACAAGTTTTGATTGTGCAAGAATGTGCACAAGTTTTGAGATTTTGTTTGTTATTTCATTTATTTTCAGTTTGCATATATGTTCGGTGCGCCTTCGCCAAAATGAACAAAATTTGGCTAATAAGCTTACGTAGAGCTAACGGGAGGAACGTATTCCGCTATCTGAGCATGCACTAGAAGAAATCAACATAAGAAAGTAAACCAACGACCCCCATAAAAAAAAACTCCAAAGCAACCAAAAAACCAACGTAAACGAACGTTAACGTAAACCAACGCTTTCCTATAAAAAAAACACCCTACCAGCACAGAACCAAGCGCATGCGTAGATCGTGGAATACGTTCCTCCCGTTAGCCTCTCGAAAATTAATCTGCTTGTCTGACGCCTCGCAGGTTAATTTTCTCATAGGCAATATCTTACTTTACCCACTAGTACCATAAATAACTATTTTTCGGAATTCATATACCTACTGTAGGTAACAAAGGACAAATACCTAGTATCTGAAAAACTTTATTTTCGACATAACTTTTTTTCTCCCAAGATTGCTACAAAGTAAAAAGCGCTCCGTATAATCTAGCTACTTATATACGGAAAAAATGGTGAACAAATGGAGTATCCCTATCTAGTTAAAGACAGCGCTAGATAGACCACCTAAAATACTTACAATAAAAACTTTGCCTAAAAAAGATAAGGTAAATAAAAAAAAATGTGCTGCGGATTCCTAAAAAACTGGAAAAAGTTGTGCATCGGCCGGGAATCGAACCCGGGCCGCCCGCGTGGCAGGCGAGCATTCTACCACTGAACCACCGATGCTTACATATTTAAATTTATAACATAGTTTCAAACGTATTATTTTCTTAATATATTTTGTTCCAGTTCATTGCTAGCTTCAGTTATTCGTATTCGGATAATGACAAATTTTTATAGCTTAATATTTTGGTCGAAAACAATTAAGAATTTTGGAAATTTTAAAGTTAGACTCGAGTGCAATAAATTTTTGCCTGTTTTTATTACAGTTTGGTTTTAATAATTTTCGACTAATTTTTTCTGCAAACATAGGAATATATCTAATATATCTTACGTCATTTAAAGGTATTCGTTATTTCAAAAACTAGAGCAAAAAAACAACTCTCCTAAAAGGGAACAAAGTTGTAATAAGCGATGTAACTGCTAATACGAAAATTTTCCGATAATAAATAATTTGTAACAATTTCGGCCGAATACGATAAATTACGAATTTTAAAACGTAAAAATCAAGATCTAGGCAAAATATAATTATTTCAAATTTCAATTTCAAATATTTTGTTCCAGATCATTGCTAGCTCCAGCTATTCGTATTCGGATAATGACAAATTTTTATAGCTTAATATTTTGTTCGAAAACAATTAAGAATTTTGGAAATTTTAAAGCTAGACTCCAATACATTTTTACCTGTTTTTTTTATTAAGGTACCTTTTCACGGAGCAATTTATACGCAAGTTTGGTGCTATGCAAGTTTGCTGCCTATATTAGTAAAAAGAAATCGATTTAGTAACTTTTTTCCAGTTTGGTACCACGAAAATAACTATAAATCTATCATGAAAATCGTCGAAAAATAGAACTTGTTCTAATAATTTGATGGCTCGAAAATAGCATCAAATTTGCCTGAAGGCATGCGCAGTGACTGAATATTTCTTGCAACAAAATTGCACAGCGCCAAACTTGCGTACAAATTGCTCCGTGAAAAGGCGCCTTTACAGTTTGATTTTAACAATTTTCGACTATTTTTTTCTGCAAACATAGGAATATATCTAATATATCTTACGTCATTTAAGGGTATTCGTTATTTCAAAAACTAGAGCAACAAAAGAACTCTCTCATAAAAGGGAACAATGTTTTAATCAGCGATGTAACTGCTAATACGAAAATTTTCCGATAATAAATAATAGATTTGTAACAATTTCGGCCGGATACGAAAAATTACGAATTTAAAAACGTAAAAATCAAGATCTGGGCGAAATCTAATTATTTCAAATATCAATTTCAAATATTTTGTTCCAGTTTATTGCTAGCTTCAGCTATTCGTATTCGGATAATGACAAATTTTTATAGCTTAATATTTTGGTCGAAAACAATTATTAAGAATTTTGGAAATTTTAAAGCTAGACTCCAATACACTTTTACCTGTTTTTTATTAAGGCACCTTTTCACGGAGCAATTTATACGCAAGTTTGGTGCTATACAAGTTTGCTGCCAGATATAAGGACAATTACACATTCATTTGACTTTTCACGGAGCAAGTTATACGCAAGTTTGACGCTATATATTGCAAGTTAAACAATGCTGCCAACCAGACAATTTTGACGTGTCTCTGCATTTGTTGACAAAAACATAACCTATCATTTGCTTTTTTAAGGAAGCTTTTAAGTTAGACAGACCGGTCTATTATTAAAAATAATTATTAACATGTCCAGTTGCTACTATATTAGTAAAAAGAAATCGATTTAGTATGCGCATGCGTGACTGATTCATTCTTGCAACAAAATTGAATAGCACCAAACAAATTGCTCCGTGAAAAGGCGCCTTTACAGTTTGGTTTTAACAATTTTCGACTATTTTTTTCTGCAAACATAGGAATATATCTAATACATCTTACGTCATTTAAAGGTATTCGTTATTTCAAAAACTAGAGCAATCAAACAACTCTCTTCTAAAAGGGAACAAAGTTGTAATAAGCGATGTAACTGCTAAGACGAAAATTTTCCGATAATAAATAATAGATTTGTAACAATTTCGGCCGGATACGATAAATTACGAATTTAAAAACGTAAAAATCAAGATCTGGGCGAAATCTAATTATTTCAATATTTCAATTTCAAATATAAATTTGTTCCAGTCCATTGCTAGCTTCAGTTATTCGTATTCGGATAATGAAAAATGTCTATATAAATCAGTGCGAGATGTTCCTTCTAGAGATTGTATTAAACGTTTAAGTAAAATCCTTGGATTTTTTTTACCTTTTACAATCTATTTTTATCATTTCTATACTCTCCTCAACACTAGCTGGAAAAGTGATGTACAATAGTTTTTAAATTTCTAAAATGAACAAAAAATTGCCCTAGAATAACTAAAATTAAAAGCATGAGGCGCTCAGTCAGACAATAGTTATTTGGAGATAGGAAACTAGGATTTAGCCCATGAAAAAATTAACCGACGAGGCTGGAGTGGGTTAATTTTAGAGATGGCAATATTAGTTTACTCACGAGTGATTTACAAAATTTTATTTAATAAATAGTTTAGAAATTCATATTTTTATTAAAAATTTGAATGACATTTACAAGAAAACAATTTAACGAGGGACAATTAAATAGGTAAAATAAATAATTCTCCAATCTGTAAAGTAAAAAACTACGTGTGGGTTATTATTGAGTTTCTTCATTTAACATAAAGTTAGTAATTAGCTTATTAGCTGTATGTATTGGATAAATAATATTATAAAAAACCCAGACCCAGATTTCATAATCCTAAAGGCGCCTTTTCACGGAGCAATTTGTACGCAAGTTTGATGCTATGCAAGTTTGCTGCCAGATATAGCATGAGGATAATTGCACATTCATTTACCTTTTTACGGAGCAAGTTGTACGCAAGTTTGACGCTATACATTGCAAGTTAAACAGTGCTGCCAATCTGACAATTTTGACGTGCCTCTGCGTTTGTTGACAAAAACATAACCTAGCATTTGCCTTTTTAAGGACATTTTTTAGTTAAACAGACCGGCCTATTATTAATAATAACAATTATTAAGATGTGCAGTTGCTACTATATTATTAAAAAGAAATCGATTTGGTAACTTTTTTCCAGGTTGGTACTACGAAATTAACTATAAATCTTGTGTGAAAATCGTCGAAAAATAGAACTTGTTCTAATAATTTGATGGCTCGAAAATATCATCAAAGTTGGCCGAAGGCATGCTCAGTGACTGAATCGTTTATACTTTTTGCAACAAAATTGCATAGCACCAAACTTGCGTACAAATTGCTCCGTGAAAAGGCACCTTAACATCGAGAGATGGTCCACTCTACACTTACTTCGAGTACTTCGGAGTACTTTTCATTGTAATAAAAGAAAATTTCGAAAGTACTACGAGCACTTCGAATGAAAGTGAACACCTACTTCGAATAAGTAAATCACCCCCCGCCTCAAATACTCTGATTTCAGAAAACATTTCTGAACCTTCAGTTATAAAAAAAAGACTGATACCTAGGTTGGTAAATAATTACAAACGCAGGGAGATTGTACTTTTTTCTGGTAGTTAATACTTTAAGTTATCACCATTTTAACCTGAAACTTTTATACTATGCATTTTAGAAAAAAAATGTATGAAAAAAGTTGTTTATTTTAATGGAGGAAACAAAATGGCTTATTTATTTTTTACGGATATTTGCGTCATTTCAAGGTCAACTTTGTTTTTTTTTTAATAGATACATAGATACATATATTTTTTTACTGCTATTTAATTCTCCTCAGAAAAAAAAATATTTTTTAAAAAACTTTGTATGTAACTATGTATTTTGAGCCGCTGAATCCGAATATGAGGTGGAAATTTGAAAGTTAGCTCCCATTTTCAAAATAACCTCAAAAAACACATATTATTGCGAAAAGTATTCTTTTGAGGGTATGTTGAAAATGGAAGCTAACTTTCAAATGCCGACTTCAGATTTGGATTCAGCGGCTCAAAATACATAGGAATTGACTAGTTGAGTCCGTCGGGGATCCAACTTTTTAAATCGTTACCAACAAAAAGTCCAAACCAAATAACAATTTTTACCATTTTTTTTGTCTCCACTCTTGTTTTTAACAGAAAACTTCACATTAAGGCACTCTGAAAAGGAGCGGTTGTATGCAGCTGTTCATGCCGCGTTTTGATAAGCTGCGCATGCGCAGACCGTTTTTCAATATATTCTTTTAAATAAAAAACATTTTTTTACAACAAAAAAAAACACCAAACAGACGCCAAACCAACGTTAACGTAAACCAAGGCCCCCTCATTAAAAAAAAGACCAAACAAAAAAAAAAAACTAACTCCGGCACGGACAGCTTCAATTGGGCGGTTCTCTCTGAAAGTTGAAAGTTGAAACGACTGTGAAATCTTAATTTTGAAAAAAATGGTGTTAGCCACTTTTCGAACATAGCCATCGATATTAAGACTTTCCCTGGGGGACATTAACAAAATGGCCTGGTGCTCTAAAAAACTAAATTCTACCTCATTCCTAAAATTATTTAGTACATTATGTTTTTCGGGAATACAAATCGTTTAGAGACAAAAACAGGGCAAGTGGAAATCGTTGAGAAATGATGATGACGTCATTAATTTTGCAACACTGACCGCCTTTATATGGTTTAGCAAAAAGCGAATAGAGTCACTCTATCTAGCCACGTCAAAATAACAGTTGAAAGCTACGTACAGTTACATTCAGAAAAAGCGGGAATCGACATTTCGTTACACCAGTACTTTTTGGTTTGTTGTATCTCTATTTTCGGACATTTTGAGATTTTTACATATTTGTTAATCTACAAGCAAGTACTTTAGTGTCCAACAAACATGTCATCAATATATGCTTTAGTTTCTAAAATAAATTGTCGTATCTGCACAAAATCTTTAAAATTTCAATATTGTTTTGTCGGAACTCCATTTTTGAAAGAAGAAGAAGCATTTAATCAAACATATTATCTGAAATAAAAAAAATTATAATTTTACTATTATAGGTTAACTGAACAAAAATTTTTACCTGAAACTAACTTCTTACATCGGTTAGGTATTTTGCTTACAAAAAAAAACTTTGGTCAAATGTCAACCTAATATCATTTTGTTCAAATTAATAATTACTTTTAATTAAAACAGTAGTTAAAATCGCAGCTGCGAAGGCAAAAAAACATAGTGTTTTTGAATGTACCGATCTTTTCGAATAATTTAAGAACTATTAAACCGATATAAAAAAATAAAAGCGTAATAAGTTAAGAATTGACAGTTTATAAAAAAATATATATAACATGGCTTACCTCGAATTAATATCCATAAATATTATAAATGTACGCAAAATTCAAGGATACCTGTCAAAATCTCGGAAAGCGGCAAAAAATGTACAAAATATAAGCACGCCACTCAATTCATTGTAGCTCACTGAATGTTTAAATATGATTAGCCTAACTCTGCCACACACCCTTGCCCGATAAAAGCTCCATGCCGTTACAATGCTTTTTTGGTACCGCACTGGGTATTTTGTGTGTGTGTGTGTCTGTGTTATTATTATGATAACAGAACAGTTAAACAAAATACTGTATATAAAAATACGCATGAAAAAGAAGTAAATTTTAAGTTTAGTTTAAGTATATTGTCTCCAAATAAAACCACAAATAGTTATGGTCTGTTTCATCAATCAAGAGAGTAAATTAAAAATCGCACAGTGAATATTTTTAAAACAGATTCGAATATTGGATGTGCGAATATACTGCGTAGTTTATTTTATAAAACATAACTATATTCTATACACAAACATATACTATTCAAACCTGTTGTAAAAATATTTACTGTGAGATTTTTAATTTACTCTCTTGCTTGATGAAACAGACCATAGTAAATTAAAATATATAAAAAATTCTAATCATTATTTAAAGTATTTTAAAGCTTGTCGAACCGAATTTTCAGTAAACTTTCCATGACCTATCTGGCTCATCTGGTACCAAATAGAAATTGCTCCATTAACTCCCGTCATGTCTCCGCCAGTCAAGTAATATAAAATCCTCAGCAAAGTTTTGGGGTCTTTCAATGCCTTCTGCATAATTTCTGCTATATCAAGTTTAACCTAGAAATAAAAATAAAAAAAATATTATACACTCTCTTAACTTTTGAACGAGTTTAAATATCGACTTTAAATTTGGTACTTTTAAATCAACAAGACTAGACAAGACTTTTTGCATAATATTTTAAAGTCTTAAAATGTGGGCAGGGGGGCGTGGGGGGGATTTTTTTTAATGGTTAAATGATCATTTTAAAGCATATAACATTCTCTCTCCTACTGTATATTTTTTAGTTTTTTTCAAGGTTTTGATTTTTTAATTTTTTTTGCTAAAAAATCGATTATTTAAGTTTTTTTTTTTGTTTATTTTTATCAATTAAAATTAGTTTAAAGTATAATTTACATTTTTGCATCATTTTTCAAAAATTGTTCGATTTTTTTAAAGAAATTTTGACTCATTTTTAACCCTTTTTTAATCCCCCAAAAAAGTGTTTAACAGGAACCCCCTTTCTAGTTAAAAAAATTGTCCGCTACCATGACCCTCGCCCACATTGTAAAAGCTAAAAATATAAAATGTACGCAAAAAGAAAGTTGTTTTAGTTATGAGTTGAAAATTTGAAGTCGATATCAAAAAAGTTGTGGACCGCGCTGTATGTGTACAGGGTGTTCCAGAACTCACAGAATTAGAATTAGAGGTGATTCTACAAACAAAAATATGAAAAAAAGTTCCTATAAAGGTTGGTCCGGAAACGAGCTCTAAGGGAGCTACGGCCCTACTAAAGGTGCATCTACCACAGTAACGAATTTTTTCCACGTGGCTTAACATTGTTAAAGGTAATCATTTTATGTAATTTTTATTTGCTAATTTTGACCCTAACCCTACATTATTAAAAATTTTATTGACGCAAATTTTAATTCCTATTTTTGAGGCTCAGAACGTAAAAAAATCTCTTTAATTGCAATTTTCTACGGTTTTACACTAAGCGTACCTTTTTTATATATTTTTAACTAAAGAATCGTATTTTATTGAGAAAATATCAAAAAAAGTACAGATAAAAAAGTTTGGGGCAAAAAAGTGACATCGTCCCCCCATTTTGCACGTACCTGGTTAAAATTAACAAATAAAAATTACATTAAATAATAGCCTAAATTGAAAGTTTTTGCCCGATTTGTATAATTTAGTTTTGATTTTTGGGGAATAGGGCTTTGGATCTGACTAAAATTGTTATCTAATTTGCTGTGACGTTTCGACGATGGATTTTTGTTGTTTTCGAACAGAGAATTAAAGCCAAAGATTAGTCATTGTCACTAACAATAAACACTCACATAAACAAAACATTATTTAAACAAATAAATAACATCTAGTTTGAAAATTCATTCATGGTTCTGAACGTCTGAACTTCTTATAGTGAAGTGGTTTATTATAAAATAATTAAAAAAGGCTTATAATCGACTTCACGTTAATTTTATTATTGAAAACAATTAGTGTGACCGCGGTTTCGCTATAATAGATATAGCATCTACGGACTTAAATACATATAATGGGACATCTTTAACATTCTGGTCATAAATAACACTAAGGACATTACACAATTAATAAATTAGGTTACAGATATGCATTTTCAGTGGCATGAATTAGGTTATTAATTGTGTAATGTCCTTAGTGTTATTTATGACCAGAATTTTAAAGATGTCCCATTATATGTATTTAAGTCCGATGCTATATCTATTATAGCGAAACCGCGGTCACACTAATTGTTTTCAATAATAAAATTAACGTGAAGTCGATTATAAGCCTTTTTTAATTATTTTAAAATAAATAACAGTTAAAAATAAAATCAAGACAGTGTACTTTACTATACGCAGCAAAATAATAGCCTGTATCAATGTTAAGGCATGTGCAAAAATTTATTCCTATTGTTTATAGGGTTAAAGAGATATTAAATAAAAAAATCTTTTTTTAGATGCATCCTTAGGAGGGCCGTAGCTCCCTTAGGGCTCGTTTCCGGACCAACCTTTATGGGAACTTTTTTTCATATTTTTTTATGTAGAATCACCTTTAATTTTTTTTTCCGTGAGTTCTGGTACACCCTGTGTATCTTACAATTTTCATTTGCTTAAGTATATTGTAAAACATATTGGCTGCATCTTTTTGCTGCAGAATTTGACTCATATCCAGTTTCCATTCTTCCAAACATGGTACTCCAGTATTGTTTGATAATTGCGACAGTCCATAAATTATCGAAAATAAATTTCTGTTATCTGTTGAAACGTGCCAACCTAAACAATAATATTTTTATTACAAGTTTAGTAATTAAGGTGGGTAAGCCAATTATTGCCATGTTCCTAATATTGCCACCCCCTCTTAAACTTGTTAGTTCGTCCTCTGTGTCATAGATGACACTGCCAGTATATCTGTTATATCGAAAAGATGCCTGTAAATATGATGTATCTGTATCCAGTTGGTAATGGTGTACACAAAAACGCAGTTCGTGTTTCGTGCTCTTCTACTATAAAAACTGGTAAAATTGTGCTGACTGTCACAAGCTGGGTAGCATCGATTACTGCAGGGCAAAAACATGCACTTTCTTGGCCCATATTGCGTTTCACTTAATAAAGAAGCGAAATAGTATATTCTATAACTAGTATGGAATAGACAATATTCCGCGCGAGCGGAAAGTTTGTCATACGAGCCGGCAGGCGAGTATGACAGTCCCGGGAGCGCGGAATGACTATTCCATACGTGTTATAGACTATACTTCTTCTTCGACTGCAAATATGAAAACTGTATGGCTTTAAACTGCGGACAAGGTAAAAACAATGTTTTTTGTGACTCGACATTGTAAATGCAACAAAACAGATATTTTTAAATAAAGCAATTAATGTTATTTAATAATTTTATCAAATCAGTACTTAAAAAAGATTTTTATTTAATTTTAGCACATATTTACAAATTATAATGCAAAAATTGAAGGTTATGTCAGATTGTTGTGACAGATATCAGGTTTAAATATTTAAAAATAGATGGAGCAGTTTTAATTTTTTGAACTAAATTGATAAAAAAACTGGTGAAATATTACGAAAAACTAATAAACTTTATGTAATTTTAACGCAAATCTTTAAATTGCATTAAATTATTCAATATTTCATGGTAAAGTTTATATATTTTTGCTAATTTTGCTACAGTTTTCTTGACTTTTATAAACAAGAGATGGCACTACATGTGCTCATTCTAACACTTGATACGGAATATTCATACCGTATCTAGAGCTAGAATGGATGCATTCTGTGTTTGAAAAGTGTGTGTATTTGCTTACATTCTAAAGCAGTTGTAGAAAAAGGTATTTTTTAAGATTGTTCTAAGTTCAGTCATCGGCGAATTTCCAGTGCTCGCATAGGCGCCGCGTCGATTCTAGCGTTGACGCGAGGTTTTAAATATTTACATTTTTATTTTCTTCGAAAAACACCGATATATATACATATTTATAGTTAATATGTATAGTCAATATTGTTGTGTGTAACAAATTAGTCGTCAAATGTTTCGATTTAGTGACCTTTATAAAAATTTCCCTCATAATTCGGCAAAATTATTCCGTAAGCCTATGTTTCTGTGTTTATTTTCAACGTTGATGAGTCATAACTGAGTTTATTCCGATCACTGCTAATATTGCGATGCGAAGTAGTTGACAACACAACAAATAAAAAAAGTCCAAACCGCAATAAAAAAAGTAACGAAGATAAAAGAGATTTCTGAATCTTGGTGCTGCTTTTATTCGAAGAGAATCTCAGTCCGATATGAGATTGTAATCAAGACGTACATGCGTGGAGCTTACTAAAAACGACAAATTGTTATTTAAGTGCCCAAATTATACCTAAAAACAGCTAAAATTGTTATTGTGCCACAAAATTTTTTTATTTGTTAATTTTTTGTAAGTTTGTTCTTTACTATTATTGCCAGTAGGTACTCTGGCTATATTAGGGACGTGGGTTCCTAATATTGTCAGTACGCAATCTTTCTTAAAAAGCAATAATATTGTTTTGGAAGCTCCTGCAGTTTGTTTATTTTTTACCCATTAGAATAAAGATAAGTTTATGTTTAATGTAGTAAAGTTTGAGGTGATTAAAAATAAAATTGAATGCAGTAAAAAATAAAATGTCTTAACATAGCAATAATTGACTTGGCTCACCCACCTCTATACTTAACAATACCAGAAATATCTATAATATCTGTATTGTTATAGTTCACAGCATGAAAGAAAGTCTCCGACGGAAGAGGGAGGAATCATTCGCGCTCTCTTCTTTCCGTCAAGAGCGTTATAAGGCGTGCGTGCCTACAACGGGCCTCCCACTTGCACACACATTCCAAACATACTTCCCGCAGCCAAAGATCCGTGCGTCAAACTATATATTTTTAGTTTAGTTTAGTTTGAAATATAACATCTTCGCGAGCATCTTCGGTTCCTAGGTATAACTAGTGATACCAAGGGTAATATACACGGTGTTTTCTACTTTATAAAAAAAAACATAACCTTTTTTTGAAAATGTGTCATGTTCTTTTCATTTTAATAGGGTTTGAATTTACCATTTTCTTTAATTATAAGTGATTTTGGATCAATTGTAATAAAAAAAAGTTACCGGTAAAAGACAGATTTTTTACATTACTGTAGAAATAACCATATAAAGTTTTTTGCTTAGTTTATAATGTACATTTACCCTGCATTATTGAAATTTTCAATATTTTAGTATTTAATTTTTCGTCTTTGAAACGTGAAATTTTACCTTCAAATGAATTTTTCTCAAAAACGTTAAATTCTACTTGCAACAAGAGTACCTTTTTATGTATTTTGACCTGAGGAATTATGTTCCAGTAATAAAATTACAAAAAAGTTACACAGAAAAAAGTTTAGGAAAAAAACTGAGAGGGCCCTCCCGTTTCGCGCACCCCTGGTTAAAATAATGAGAGGCATGGTTAGTTGGTTAGCGCGTCGACATGACAAGCCCGCTAGCGTGAGTTCGATTCTCACAGGCGCCGATTTGCTTTTTTCAGTTAATTAATATTTGAAATTTGGCGAAGGCGATAGTGAAACGGACACTTCCTATAAACTGGTTCCAGTAATAAAATAACAAAAAAGTTACACAGAAAAAAGTTTCTGATGTAGGATTACCCCTTAAAATTATTGATCCTATTTCAAATACACCGAAGAGGATATAATTATAATAAAATAAATAATAAATAAAACTCACCTGGAAGCCATAATGCTTCAAAGTCCTGTTTAGTCCAGAGGTTATTGAGGAAGTCATAGTAAACACGCAAATCCACTCCAAACTTCTTAAAAACTCTGGTCAAACCAAGATTTTCAAATAAAATACTTAAATCTTTGGAGTGGGAGGTTTGGTGCGCTTGAATTTTCTGACAATGGTGTGAATTTTTATTTTTATTAAATTCATTGTTTATATATTCGGCATAGATTATATAATCCTTTCTACCTCCATTTAGGACAAATTTTTCATCATATTTGCATTGGTATATAAATTCTTTATTTTGCGTGATAACGAAAAATATTTGTTTTTTTATGTCGAATAAGATGGAGTTTCTCGTTTCAAAATTAAATAAATTTCCTACTCTGTTAAAGGTCCGTAAGATTAAAGTTTTTGTCCACACTAGAATATCTAAAACAAGCCGTGAAGATATGTAATGCTACGCATTTCATTATATACTATTTACAGTAAATGGTATATTGCATTTTCCAAAATACAAAATTAAAAAAAAACATCGAAACTTTCAACATTTTTTTTTTAATTTTCTTTTGCAAAAAACGAAAAGTTTTTGGATTTTTTTTTTAATTAAAAAAAATCAGTAAAAACCAAAAAAAAAATCAAAAGACAACTCTTTTTATTTTTTTAACTTTTTTATTGCGAAAAACGAAAAGTTAAAAAAAGGAAAGCTGTCTCACACCAGTCTTTGGACTGAAGAGACAAAAAGGCAAAATGTGTTTTTAAATTACACTTACCTTCTTCCACAACATCGACTGCGTCTTTTTCAACAACCGGAGAATAATTAGCTTCTGTAAAAAAAATAGTATATTATATACCAAGGTAGAAAAGTAAGTTATTATAGGCGAGGGTCCATAATATCCTTCAAAGCTGCGCTACTCGGGATATAATAGACCTGAAACTATAATATTCTAATGATAAAAACTACTTAAAATTGAAAGTTATTATAAAATAAATAAAAATCAAGCATCTTGGTTTAGGCTATATGAGCACCATTTTAAAAAACAAAAGATATAAATTTTAAATAATTTAAATCAAATTTCATTCTAGTTGATGTTTTGCAATACCGGGTTTCCCACGAGGTTTTAGACGGGCTATATCTCCCTTATTTAACCCTAAAGATAAAAATAAAAAATATAATAATTGATAATAATCTTCCAGTTTGAGTTCTGACGAGTAGGAACCCTAATAAATTGACATTAAATGTCATATGTGAAATTTATTGTTACTTTATTCAGGGACCCTACTAAAGACTCTTCAGGAGGGTCTTCAGTAAAAAGTTTATTAACTTACCTGAAGTGTTTAGATACCCTAAAATAACATAGGAGACACAAAAAAACTAACAAATTTATTCTCATTTTAACTTAATTTTGTATTTCTTCACACCAGTCTACTGTAAAATATTAATTGTACCCTAGAATCGAAAAGCAGTCATTTTATATTATTTATTATTACTTTTTATCGTATTTGTTATTAATTAATAATAAAGATTTTGTTAAATATAATGTAATCGAAAAGCTGTGAAAAAAAATATTATTTATTTATTTTTTACTAGGGTGGACCTTATTTTTTACCGACCATAAAATCAAACATTTTTTTATTGCATTTTTGGGTTTAGAATGTCGACAAACGTCGAGAAAATGTGTAAAAAGTGGGTGTAAAAAAATATTCAAGACTTTTATTAAAGTTTAACCCCCCATAACCTTTTTGTTTTTGGGGTAATTACAAAATTGGTAGAATTGATCCTTATAATAACAGTAATTTTTCCTAAAAAAGTTACGTTAACCGGAATATTTTCGTTTTTTTTTAAAGTTTAACCCCCATAACTTTTTTTTGTGGGGATTACTTTCCAAACGAAAACGTTACAGAGGGGGTGTGGATGTAAGTAAAAATGTTACATAACACTTAAAAAATTATAAACTCATAAAATGTTTATTGGATCACCTTTTTAACAATGATCTAGGCCTAAAGAGACGGATTCCTTGTAAATTTGATTGCACATGCCGTGGTTAACAGTTTACTAAATCCTTTAAACAAAAACAAATTAGACATGGAAAACCAAGCCAATGACCGGTTTTCGGTTAACCGGTTGCGGAAATTACATCAGCCCGGTTTTGGGTTAAAACACGGAATCGAAAAAGTCACCCCTCGTAACATGGGAGGTGGGGGTCAAGAATTACCAAATTTTGCGTTACGTAATACTTGAACGTTCCCTAATTAATTAATTTACAATATTTGCCATTTTCATTTTTATCCAATTGCAAAATTACGTTAATTAATCCAACAGAAATTGTAAGATATGTCTTTGAAATTTAGGTAAAATCAACTGACAGTTATCATTTGTTTATAAAATTATCTCCTACTAGGAGAGAAAAAATGATTATTGCTCCAGGTGCAGATAATTAATTTCTCGGTTAAAAACTTGTAGTGAAAAATAGTAATTATATACCAAGGTAGAGAAGACATTTTTTATAGCCGAGAGTAGACAAAATTGCTTTTTAGTGCATTTTCATGAAAACTGGTATCTGGGATTTTTTGAGGTTGCTGAAACATAATATATTATTAAAAAATTAAGATTCAAAATGAAGGATCTAATATGATAGTTATTTGAAGTGGTTGTAATTATAGGTTACAGGACCAAAATAAATGCTTTTTTAACGTAAAATCGCCAAGATTTCGAGCACCTAAACGGTTGCTCTTCTTCAGGGCTACAACAAGGTTTATTAATTAGAACATACATTAATACATAAAAAAAATGAATAAAATAAATTTGGAGGTTATGTTACCTTAATTACTTCATTCAGCATATTGTCAACATAAAAATAATATTAGGCATAGTATACGCCTTACGTAAAACATTAAACCATATAAAATAACAATACAATGTAAAAAACTAATAACAATGACTTCTGACAAACGAAATTTCGACATAAATTAAAATATAATCTACAAAATTAAATGCAATGACTGCGAAAAATTCTATGTTGGACAGACTAAACAATATGCAAAAACACGCTATGCCCAACATAGGAATGACTGTCAGTTAAAACATGCAATTAAAGTGGAAAAAACTGCACTGGCATTACATCACTTTAGATATGGTCATAACTTCAATTTTAGCAATATAATTATTTGTGATAAGGAGCCGAATCGGTACAGGAGAAATATAAGTGAGATGATATTTATAAAACTTAACAAAAACGTAAATTTGAGAACCGATACAATGAACTTGAGTTCAAGCTACAATGGTCTGATTGCAAAATATGGTAGGTTGGCCCGGAGTTAGCGGTAAGGCTACTCTTGGTGGCCAAAGGCATAATTCGTGGTTTGGCCATTGAGAGTGCACGTTGGCCATATCCAGTTAAATCTAAATTTATATATTTTTGTCAGTGTATGTTTTACGATTTAGTTCCTTAAATTAAGAGTCTAGAAATAGTGATGTAATGTAATTTTGAATTATATTAGAGATTTAGTTTGTACCGTAATTAATACGTTCACTGCCAACGGCTAGTTTTGACAGCGGAGCAATGGGTATGGGCAAGGGAAAAAATAGAAAGAATTGATTAATGTTGTTAGGGGCGCCAGTTACTTTAGCTTTTACTCCTTTAGGTAAGTAACAACCTAGTGTAAATACTTAAGCTTTTCAGTTTGAGAAAATATAACCTCTAAATAAAATAAGATAATTCATTTGAGAAATTTATTATAAATAAACTTAATGAAAGCACATCAAGTAATGTATTAATATATATAAAAAATATGTGTAATTATATTAAGATATAATTAAAGAAATCTTAATAAAAATTACTAAATTCAGAAATCATTGACTTAAATGTATAAAGAAAACATGAAGTTCAGCAAGCACCAAGAAATGTATGTAAACAACAATCATTTCTTGCAGTGTATAAAAGTCATGCTTAAATTAGAAATCATTTAATCAAAAGTATGATATTTAATAATTAATAAATGAGATTAAATGTTTTAAAAAAAATAAGTACCTAAAAATGAACAAAAGCCAGAAGGGCATATAGTATTAATCAATACTATATCAGATCTGATAAAGTTTACAGTTATAAGAATATTGAAATAAAAGAATTTAAAAATATGAAATATTGCTTTCAAAAGTTTTCAGAATGAGTACTTAGCTGGTTTCTGCAAAATCCATGAGGTATGAATTCCATCGTCTCCATCTGTGCGAGTCTCCCCTATGCTGATGAATTCATTTCTCAAATGAAAGAAGAAAAAAATAAGCTGTCCCATCTACTTTGGAAAAATTATCTTCCAGGATAAAATGTACGATTGAAAATGTTGTCCGGGATTAAATATGCTTTTGAAAATTATGTCCAATATAAAATTGTCTGCTAGACGGTCATATAGAATTTATCTATGCCGAAAAATACAGAACCATGTTCCAACAGAACATCACTCCATGCGGAGAACTTGTATATCAAATATACCAAAATAAACTTCAACTTAAATTAATGTAATTCCTATAACGCAAAAGCGGCTTAGCGTGCCAAACGTATACCACAGGGTGATATTTTGATAATTAAAGCCAAGTTATGTAAATATTATTCTGATGGTAAAATAATATTCACAGAACTGTTGGAAAGTTGGTTACACTTGCACAACTAGCTCAGCAGAGAGATTCTTACTTTTGGGGTTGTCATATGTGGGATTTTTTATATATAATTAATTTTGGACTTAAAACTATATTTATCAAAATAAGTAAAGTTTAGGAAAAATGTTTATATCATATGAAAGTTTGGGTTATATTAAAACAAATTAAATTTAGATTGACATATGAGTTTATATTAAATAAATTGAATATTTTCGTAAGATTACAAAAATTGACAGTTAAATGTTTCTTTAAAAATGTTCATGAGTAATGATTATGCAAAATTTAAATTGTGACAAAATATGGGTATTTTATGAAAAATGGCAAATCTTCATAAAACACAGATACTTAAATTAATAATAATAAAAATGTTTACGACCTGAATTATAATCCTTGGATCCAATTCTGAGATTTTCCGATGATAAACCATGAACTGACGGAGCAAAATTTGTCAACCAGTGTACGCTTAAATATGACAAAATTCCATAAATATTCTCCAATTCTGGTTTCCAGCTTCAAAACATGCAATATTACGTATTCATCTGCTTTTGACGGCAAAGGATGATTAAAATATATACGGATTTCCAAAAAGATTATGATTTCCTTGTCTTGATAAACTAGATGATTTCTCGCTAAATTTGATGTATATTTCTTGAAAATATATTTACTACTCATCAAAGGATGTATTAAAAATAGTTATTTCCATTAAAAAACGTTGGATGAATGATATTTGTTTGTAAAAATTAAAGAAAAGTATTTCCTTTTTTTACGACGCCATTTTGAAATACATGTGGTTGCGGTGAAATTTCAAAAAGTAGTACATTAAAAATGCTGATACTAAGAATACTAAAAAGTATAAAACTAATAAAAACCGAATAAAACTGAATAAAACTTTAAAAACCGGCCTGAAAAAGAATAAAACATTCTTTTACTATATTTTCAATTAAAACAATTAAAATTCAATTACCTTAAGGTTGTATATCGGCCATCAGTAATTTAACCCCAAACACACGTGCGTTGAGATATGTTTAAAATTTGACTGAGAGAAAACGCAGTACGAATTTTAGCTTGTAGCGCACGCATGACGTCACTCCTTTAAAGAGGGCGCTTAAAAATATAAATCTCAAATTCCAACAATTATACGTTATTTTGTTATTATAATTGAACCAATATGTTTCCAATTATAAAACAAACATGTACAATTAATAAAATACAATTAATAATTGGTTTCTTAATTAATTTCAGTTATTAACAAAATAGCAAGCCCTGTAAATATCGGTAAATGTAGTAAACTAGTAGAACTTCGATTTTAGTCAAAACGAAAATACCTAGATGGCAGTTATTTCTATTTTCATAAAATACAATTAATTAATTACCAAAAGTATCTAATAATTATAAATTAACGAAAATACTCGACAAACTGTAAGAATTTCATAATAATTGTAATCACAACTTTAATTAAACAAAAATATTTCATACGATACAAAAGATTTCCTGAATTACCGACATTAGGATTTTGACAATCAACCAAAACATTGAATATTTTATTGAATGAAATTTTAAAGTATTTTTACATGAAAATGATGTGTTTATCAAAGAAAACAACGTACTAGTCCAATAAAATGAGTTCAAAAGGAATTACTTAAAATGTATACAAAATTGTGCAAATTTTTGAGGTTATAAAAAACAAAACATTTCTGAAAAATGTTAATTTTACTAAGGAAAAGTGATTCAAACATTATAATAAGGTAAGCTTTTATTAATAAACGGATAATTAACTGTTCTTTCATATTAATAAGCCATGTCAACAAATAAATTCAACATAAATCATATTTAACATATGTCGGATAGACTAAGTTATACGACAAATTAAAAAAAACAAAGTAACAGTCCCACAGCACTGTTACACGTCAGTTGAACGTGAAAAAAAAAACAATAAAAAAAAATGACTGAAACCCATATAGATCATAGTAATCTAAAAATATTTTTTTTTCTTTTGTTTTACATTCTCTTAGATCAAATTATCTAAAAGAATATAAGATTCTTTTCATTCTTTTAAGTTATGCCAGGATTATAATATGGCTTTAACGATTTTACGTGCCAATTACCCAAATTCTTATTATTCTCATCCACCAAATTATATACTAACGGTGACAATTTTTTCTTAACCACACATTTAATAAATTTAGGGGCTAATTTAGCATTAAATCCTTTACTACTATCGGACAAAATTTTATTTTCTTTATAGACTATGTCTCCTTCATTAAAAGATAAAGGTCTTCTACGTAAATTATAATGAATTTTATATTTATCATAAGCAGAATTTAATTTTAATTTAACTTTCTTATACAAATCAGATAATTTCTCAAGTTCCTTAGCATAATAAGTAGGTTCAGAAGTTAATAATTGATCATCAGTTATAGTACCATAAAAATCACCACTTATTGGAACAACTCTACCAAAGGTAAGAAAATTAGGGGTGTATCCTGAAGATTCATGCTGAGCAGATCTAATAGCATACGCAATTTTATGTATATTTTCATCCCAATTATTTTGACTACCTTTTAATAAGGACCTAATAGCTGTTACAATAGTTCTGTTAGTTCGTTCACAAAAATTAGTACTTGGAGAGTACAAACTGGAATACCAAATCTTGACATTGTATTTTGACATAAAATCTTTAAATAACTTGCTAACAAAATAAGAAGCATTGTCAGTAATTAAAATTTGAGGAGCACCAAAAATAAGAAATATATTATTTTCTAAATATTTCATAATACCCTGAGAAGTTACGTTTCGCATGGTATGTACAAAAACTGACTTTGTGAACCAATCACAAACAACTAAAACATATTTCATACCTGATTTAGAAGTCGGATAATTACCTAAAATATCAATTGAAATCATTTGAAAAGGATAATCTATGTTTTTACATTTTCCCATTAGACCTGGTGTCTTTTTCGGTGAGGATTTACAAGTGTTACATATTTCACAACTTGCAACATAATTTTTAATAAAACGACGCATTTTTGGAAAGTAATAACGTTCGGTAACTTTACAAAAAGTTTTGAAAAATCCTAAATGTCCTGCATAAGGTGAATCATGACATTGTTTTAAAATTTCTGTTCTATTTTCTATAGGTACTACAATTTTCCAATTTGACAAGTTTGTATTGATATCTAATTTATTTTCTACAAATTTTAATAAAACATCACCTTCTACTTTAAAAAGAGGGTAATTTTCTGGATTTGAATTTACATTTGATAACATTTTTGAATACCACGAATTTTGAACATTTAAAGATAATATTTCTGAGTTACTTAATGGATTTCTACTAAGAAAATCAGCTAAATTATTCAATTTACCAGGGATGTGGTGTATTTCATAATCGTAAGATGAAAGTTTAATTGACCATCGTGCTAAACGACCGCGTAAATCTTTTAAATTTGACAACCATTTCAATGAAGCATGATCAGTATAAATGTGTATTTTAGTTCCTTCACAGTATCCTCTGAATTTTTCTAACGAAAATAAAATTGAAAGTAATTCACGCTCAATTACAGTATAATTAGCTTCGCAACTAGTTAAAGTTCTACTGGCATAAGCAATAGGATGCATTTTATTATCAAATTGTTGACATAATGCTCCGCTAATTCCGAGATTACTAGCATCGGAAAAATTACAAAAAGATTTTGTGAAATCCGGGGAAGCTAAAATAGGGGCACTAATTAAATTTTGCTTTAATTGTTCAAAACACTTTTCGGCTTCTATAGTCCAAAGTATTTTTTGATTTTTTGTTTTACCTTTTGTAAGAGAAGTAATAGGCGCAGAATAATCGGAAAAGTTACTAATAAAACGTCGATACCATGAGAGCATTGCAACAAAACTCCGTATACCTGTGACAGTTTCTGGTTTTTTAATATTTAAAATAGCTTGAACTTTAGAATCATCTACACGCAAACCCTTTGAATCTACGATATATCCCAAATAAGCTAGACTTGATCTACAAAATTTACTTTTAGGAAAATTAATGGTTAATCCAGCCTTTTTTAACCTTTCGAAAACTTCTTTTAAAACTTTAACATGAAGTTCAAAAGTTGGGGTAGCAATAATTATATCATCAATATAACAAAATACGTATGGCTTTAAAGATTCATCGAAAATTTTATCCATTAATCTTTGTTGAACTTTCGGACTAATTTTTAAACCTTGAGGCATTACTAAAAATTCGAATAAACCACGATTAGGTACAGTAAAAGCACTTTTCTCACGAGAATCTGGATCTAAATTAATTTGGAAAAAAGCTGAACGCAAATCTAATGAAGATAAAAAACAAGCATCTCTTAATTGATTTAATATTTGATCAATATATGGAAGTGGATAAGCATCATCTTTTATAAGTTTATTTAAACGTCTAAAATCTACGACTGTTCTAAATTCACCGTTTTTCTTTTTTACTAATAACATATTTGAATTCCAAGCGGATGAACTAGGTTGTATAACTTTTAATTTTAATAATTTGTCTACTTCCTGATTCATGTGAACCTGCATAGCCGGAGACAATGGATAATTACGTTCTTTAAAAGGAGGTGCATCTCCAGTATCTATTTTGACAGATATGAGATCGGTTTTACCTAATTGTTCTGTATCTAAAGTTTTATAAAGATCAATGATTGAATTTATTTCTGATTTTTGACTAACATTTAAAGAATCATATTCTGAAATAACGTTAATTGAATTTAAATTTGTTTCTTTGTGAAGCATACTATAAGAATTGGTTTTAAAATCACATTTAAGACCTATTATTTTACAAAAATCCATACCAAGATAAATTGAATGATTAACAGAAGGAACGACTATTGCCTTTACATTTTTTATAGAATCTCCAATATTTATGGGTAAATTTAAATATCCTAGAACTTTTTGATTACTACCATCAGCAGTTGTAACACTTAAATGAGTATCTAAAGGTTGTATTAAATTATACAAAAAAGGAAGTTTTTCTAAACAAGAGCCACCTACGATTGTAGCATTTGCACCTGTATCTAAAAGAGAATTTATTGTATGTCCATAAACTTCAATAGGAATAAATGATCTGTTATCATGAAGTTCTTTAACAAATTGAGCTGATAAAACTTTACTATTTTTACTAAAATTATTTTGATTGGTATCAGAAGTTAAACTAACATTATTATTATTTTTGAAATTTAAATTACTATTATTATTTTGAATAATATTTGAACTAGAAGTATTTAACAGAAAATCTTTAACTAACTTTAGCCAACGTTTAAACTCTAATTTTTCGGCTTTTTTGAAAACAGAAGCACTACTGCCGATTATAGAACTCCCTCTGACTCGTTTTTTTGACCTCAAGGCTTTATGATTGTTAGGGCAATTATCACTAATTACATTTTGGTAACCGCACTTGAAACAAAAACGCTTCCTAGGTTTTCTACATTCTTGAAATCTATGTCCTAACATTTGACAGTTCCAACAGACACCACGACTTTGCAGTTCTTCTATAGAAATAGCTTCTAAATTAAGTTCTGATTGATCCAAAGCTTTATCAATATTTTCTGGAGAATTATCTTCAAAAGTTAATAATTCATTATTTTCATTATTTGTATTTATATTTAATTCATGAATTTTATTTTTTGTAAATGATTTTTTATAAGATAAATCTGGATTTATAGCTGTACTATTAAATACTGGATTTTGAAATTTACGTGAAATTTGTCTAGCATCTTCTAAACGCTTTGCATAAACTTTTAATTGATCTAAATTTTGAATATCAAACATTGCTAATTGTACTTGGTAAAATGGTTGAAAATTCCGCATTATAATATGTAACTTTTGAGAAATAGAGGGGGGATTAATTAAACGGGCAAAATAATTTTCCATACAGGAAATATAGACAATAATTTTTTCATCAGAACCCTGAGTTCGACTTCTTATTTCTTCCCATAACATAAGTTCATAATCTACTGGTAAAAAATCTGTTTTCAATCTTTGAACTAACTCATCCCAGTTTGATACTTGATTTCTGATTGCTCTATAATATATTAACCCTTGATCTTTAAATAATTCTATGGCACTTCTAAATAAAATATCTTTACTAACGTTTCTACTAAAACAAAGTTCTTCGATCCTTTCTAGAAATAAATTTAAATTACTAGATTGGCCATCAAAATAAACATTCCATTTAGAAATTTGAAAATTATTATATGGTAAAGAACTGGAGGAATATAAATTAGTACTTAGACTATTCGGAACAAAACTAGATTGAATAGGAACACTAGGCATTTGTCTATTCGAAAATTGACTATTACTAGAAAAAGGTTGATTACTAAAATTCTGATTAAAATTTTGATTATTTAAATTCTGATTAAAATTCTGATTATTAAAATTCTGATTATTTAACTGATGTGTTGGTTGATTAGAAATTATTGGTATATAATTTTGTGAATTGTGATTATTTGAACTAAAACCATTGTGATTATTTACTGGATTCGGATTTACTTGTATATTAGTACTATGATGCGCATTTATTTGATTATTGTGATCTATATGACTATTGTGATCAGTATAATTTACATGACTACTTAAATGTTGATCTATTTGCGAAACAACTGGACTATTAACAAAATTTGGACTATTTGGTTGACTAACAAATTGAATTGAAGGTTGATTTTGGTTACTTAAAGTTGGAGAATTATTTACTAAAGGTGAATTATTTGCAGTTCGATTAACCTCTTGAGTATTTTGATTTACTAAAGGTTCTTGAATTGAAATTTGATTTGAATCGTTAAGAATTTGTAATGTTCGAGTTAAAATAGTTACGTCATGATTATGCGTTGCTGTGCTATCTGGGTTTTCAAAGAATTCTACTAAATCTCGAAAAACTTGACCCGTAGTTTTTTGTAATAAAATCGGAAATAATTGACTTTAAGATTTCTATAGCCTCATTCTTTTTAAGAATGTGATCAGGAGTGTGAACAACTAATCTTTTTACTCTAAAAGTTAAATGTATGAGTTTAGTTTCTACTTTCTTAAAATTTAAACGTGTATCTCTATAAGTTTCTATATATTCTTTCAATAAGATTAATTTTTCGAAAATTACATCAAATTCAGGATCGATCAATAAAGTGGAAGGCATACCTATAATCCGATTCTCAGATTTTTCAGCATCTAGATAGACTCGTAGCATTGCACATTTCTTAGCATTGGTGATATCAGTACGCTGACCTCGTATGAACAGTTCATAGTCTATTTCATCAGAAAATAGCAGATCTGGCTCCATTTCTTACTAAAAATACAGAATACAAATTGAATTAATAAAAGTAATATAATTAAAGTGATATATTTTTTTGAGTAATCCTGGTTGAAAGAAAATGCAAAAATCTTTAAAGATTTATAATATAAAAAAACCCAAGACTTTAACTCAAAGTTAAATGTCTTCTCACTTTTTCCCACAAAAAATTAAGAAAAAAAAATTAAACTGAAAAATGTGAAAAGTTTTTAAATTTTAAAATCTCTATGTGAACCTAAAAAAATTTAATGTAGCAAAAATATTTTTCTTTATTTTTTTTCTTCTGCACGAAAACAAAGGTTTTCGACGCCTCTTCTGCAAAGCAGATCCTGGGCAACAGGATAACAAAAAATTTTATTCTGAAAGCTTTATTTTTTTTTTTTTTTTAACTTATGCACGAAAACAAAGTTTCGACGCCTCTTCTGCAAAGCAGATCCTGGGCAACAGGATAACAAAAAATTTTATTCCTTTTCTCAAAAAGAAAAAGAAAACCCAAACAAAAATATTTTTTTTCAACAACCAAAATTGCTAAAAAAAAACAAATAAACCTAAGCTAAAGTTTACGTATAAACTTTTGTGTAGGAATGATCAGTTCCAAAAAATACAAACACAAATTATTTTAAGGAATAATCCAAAAAATAACTACAGGACAACGTTAATTATCAAAAAAGTTTTACTGTTTCTTGGGATTAGGAGTGATCAAACCTAAAAACCAAAAAAACAGGCATCAAATTTCAACTATATCTCAAACACACAAAAAAACAATGTGTGTGAATCTAAACAAATATACTAGATTGCTCAAATTAAACAGCACTTGTATAAAATTACTGATTTTTCACGCAAAAAAAGTGACCTTTTGTCAAAGTTAATCTAACATTATCTTACACCGTGCTCAAATACACTGGCACCGAATGCAAAAAAAACCGTAGTATGTGCACACTAAAAATATCTCCCTGATTATTTTCCCCGTATAACATCAGTATACAGCCAGAAAAAAACCAAAAGCAGGCACCAATTACCACAAAAAATTAGGCTTTTAACTTGACAAAATTAAAATCAGAAATATTACACAAATCTAAACATAAAAAAATGATCAGATTCTGTTTTTAGGTTAAATATATATTTTTTCAAATATATCCCACTTTCATACGTTTATTTTTCCTAACAAAATTAAAAAAAGATAGAATTTTGAGCGCCAGAAAAATAAAGTTCACAAAAAAAATATTTTTCATAAAAATTTGCAAGTTTACAAAATTTTACAAAAAACACCAAAAAAAAATCCAAAATTAATAAATGACAATATTTGACAAAACTATCAAAAATATCAAAAAAAAGGAGGGGTTCACCCAAAAACTTCAAATGACAATTTATGACAGCTGTGGCAAATTATGACAAACGGCGAAAAAATGACAAAATTATGACAAAAAAAAATGACACTTGTCAATTGTAAAACGTACACAATTATGACAAAAAAATGACAAAATTAAAACAAGGGCGAGAAGAAAAATGACAAAATTAAAACGGGGGCGCCAATTGTATAACGTGACAAAAATATGACGTTGGGGGCCAATTGTATAACGCAACACAATTGAAGTGACAAAAATATGACGTTGGGGGCCAATTGTATAACGCAAAAGCGGCTTAGCGTGCCAAACGTATACCACAGGGTGATATTTTGATAATTAAAGCCAAGTTATGTAAATATTATTCTGATGGTAAAATAATATTCACAGAACTGTTGGAAAGTTGGTTACACTTGCACAACTAGCTCAGCAGAGAGATTCTTACTTTTGGGGTTGTCATATGTGGGATTTTTTATATATAATTAATTTTGGACTTAAAACTATATTTATCAAAATAAGTAAAGTTTAGGAAAAATGTTTATATCATATGAAAGTTTGGGTTATATTAAAACAAATTAAATTTAGATTGACATATGAGTTTATATTAAATAAATTGAATATTTTCGTAAGATTACAAAAATTGACAGTTAAATGTTTCTTTAAAAATGTTCATGAGTAATGATTATGCAAAATTTAAATTGTGACAAAATATGGGTATTTTATGAAAAATGGCAAATCTTCATAAAACACAGATACTTAAATTAATAATAATAAAAATGTTTACGACCTGAATTATAATCCTTGGATCCAATTCTGAGATTTTCCGATGATAAACCATGAACTGACGGAGCAAAATTTGTCAACCAGTGTACGCTTAAATATGACAAAATTCCATAAATATTCTCCAATTCTGGTTTCCAGCTTCAAAACATGCAATATTACGTATTCATCTGCTTTTGACGGCAAAGGATGATTAAAATATATACGGATTTCCAAAAAGATTATGATTTCCTTGTCTTGATAAACTAGATGATTTCTCGCTAAATTTGATGTATATTTCTTGAAAATATATTTACTACTCATCAAAGGATGTATTAAAAATAGTTATTTCCATTAAAAAACGTTGGATGAATGATATTTGTTTGTAAAAATTAAAGAAAAGTATTTCCTTTTTTTACGACGCCATTTTGAAATACATGTGGTTGCGGTGAAATTTCAAAAAGTAGTACATTAAAAATGCTGATACTAAGAATACTAAAAAGTATAAAACTAATAAAAACCGAATAAAACTGAATAAAACTTTAAAAACCGGCCTGAAAAAGAATAAAACATTCTTTTACTATATTTTCAATTAAAACAATTAAAATTCAATTACCTTAAGGTTGTATATCGGCCATCAGTAATTTAACCCCAAACACACGTGCGTTGAGATATGTTTAAAATTTGACTGAGAGAAAACGCAGTACGAATTTTAGCTTGTAGCGCACGCATGACGTCACTCCTTTAAAGAGGGCGCTTAAAAATATAAATCTCAAATTCCAACAATTATACGTTATTTTGTTATTATAATTGAACCAATATGTTTCCAATTATAAAACAAACATGTACAATTAATAAAATACAATTAATAATTGGTTTCTTAATTAATTTCAGTTATTAACAAAATAGCAAGCCCTGTAAATATCGGTAAATGTAGTAAACTAGTAGAACTTCGATTTTAGTCAAAACGAAAATACCTAGATGGCAGTTATTTCTATTTTCATAAAATACAATTAATTAATTACCAAAAGTATCTAATAATTATAAATTAACGAAAATACTCGACAAACTGTAAGAATTTCATAATAATTGTAATCACAACTTTAATTAAACAAAAATATTTCATACGATACAAAAGATTTCCTGAATTACCGACATTAGGATTTTGACAATCAACCAAAACATTGAATATTTTATTGAATGAAATTTTAAAGTATTTTTACATGAAAATGATGTGTTTATCAAAGAAAACAACGTACTAGTCCAATAAAATGAGTTCAAAAGGAATTACTTAAAATGTATACAAAATTGTGCAAATTTTTGAGGTTATAAAAAACAAAACATTTCTGAAAAATGTTAATTTTACTAAGGAAAAGTGATTCAAACATTATAATAAGGTAAGCTTTTATTAATAAACGGATAATTAACTGTTCTTTCATATTAATAAGCCATGTCAACAAATAAATTCAACATAAATCATATTTAACATATGTCGGATAGACTAAGTTATACGACAAATTAAAAAAAACAAAGTAACAGTCCCACAGCACTGTTACATTCCATATTAATGGTATAGAAATGGTGAGTAATTAATGGTAATTAATTAATGTAGTAATAATGGTGCTTTATGGTGCTTAATTAATGGTAATAATAATGGTGCTAAAACAATAATTATATGTCAGAAATATTCTAAGAAACAGAAAAACTTAACTTACGTCTCATTCTAAGTCTTCGATGTCCATCGAAACGTTATGAATGCATAATTGTAGAAAATATCAGTTATAATATCTTCCGCATTGTTTAAATATTCATTTTCACTAACTTTAAATAAAAATACATGAAGGATTACTTCGATGATTACAGAAAATAAACACTCGTCAAAATGAGACCACCATTGTACCGAGTTCATCAAGAAAAGCGAAAATCGACCTTATCAACCGGTATGAACCCTTCAGGTGAATAAAATCCTATTTCTGAACTATTAGCGACATCTATGCAAGTCATTATCAACTACAGTTTTACCGTATAGGATTCCTAATAAAGGTAACTGAAACGACACCAAAAATAATAACTAATTAAAAGAATGTTTCCTAATAAATCTGTATTAGTGATATCTAACCTCAAAATATTACTCTAAGAAACAAATATAAACAATACTTATTGTTTATCAGCAAAACTAATAAAAATACGAACAGAATACTAAGTGTCCTGTGAACTAAGTATAAACAAAATACTGAATCTAAGTGAGCAGTTCCAGCAAACTATTTTCAACAAATTCTGGATTATCCCGAAGAAATAAACATACGAAATTTTCCAGGAGAAACAAGCTACAGATGAAAGCCAGTGAAATCCAACCCTCAATAGACTCTGAAACATATAAAAACCAGGTAAGTCCATAGACAAATGCACTATAGAGAAATAAGTCATATGATTCTTTATTATTAAAAATCATATTCTAATTATGTTTTCTTTATGTTATTTTCAGGTAGAACTATGGAATAGAGACCTATATGGTTAGAATTCAGTTCCTGCTACAAAATAGTCCCAGATACAAAATAGTTCTGTACGTACGTAACTATTTATATACAAAATAAACATAAATTATAACGTAAGTAAACGAATAGTTTAATTAACCCTTGCTATATTACAAAGTGACGATTTATGTCGTTACACATGCCCCCTCCAAAAATAATAAAAATATTTAATATACAAAAAATATTTTTATACCAAACTCTATAACTATTTAACTTAAATAGCTAAAATATATACTATATTTTATTTAATAAAACAACAAAAAAACACAATACTTTATGTAAATCATTTGAAATACTACTTGATAATTAACAATAGCTAAGCTTGATAACTACGTGTATCATCCGCCTACTCTTATGTAGAACATAATTTTGGGACTTTATCGGTGTGTGTCATAAACAGGTAATTGTCATAATCAGGTAATTGTCATAATCAGGTAATTGTCATAATTAATTTTGTTTTTCTTTTTAGCTAAGTTTTATCAAGATAAAAAAATAGAAATAAGACTTGACTGTGTACACCAGAATTCTCTTCTACAAAAAATATATTTATATATTTTTTTTACTACTATATACAAAAGTTTTGGGTACCCTTTAAATATTTTCAATACATTGATATTTTTTTTAAATATCATTCCGAATGATACTAAGAAAATATTCTTATTTAATCAAATCTAGCCAACTGAAATGTCACTATTCGATCCAAAATATTTCTTTAGATCTTTAACATGCCAGTCGCCTCTATGACCATCTGCATTTTCCAAAATATACACTAACTTTGACTTTTTCGCAACAACTTTGCAAAGTATGTACTTTGGAGCAAGTTTTGCAGCAAAACTTTTACTAGCATCTGAGAGTACTTTGTTTCGTCTCCAAACTTTTTCACCTATATCAAAATTTACTTCACGCTTGCGCAAATCATAAGTACGCTTATTACGTTCATAAGCTTCATGTAAATATTTCTTTACATCAACAAAAATCTCTTTAAGATTTCCCAAGTCTTGGCTATACGAGTCTCTGTCACAAGGTTCTAATTTAACACCATCAGTTGATGTCATTTTGCCATAATAAGTTCCTGTGATAGGTACATTCCTCCCAAAATTAAGAAATGCCGGCGTATACCCCGTAACTTCATTTACAGACGTTCGTAAAGCTAGACCTATTTTTGCTAAATTTTTACCATTTTTGCAGTCAAAAATCGAATTTCCTTTTTATCTAAATCGTCCATTTTGAATATTTATTTTTCAAAATTTAAATTCAATTTACTCAAAATATTTATTGTATAATAAAATATTTATACTGTACCACAAATTATTTTTTTTTTGTGTACACTGCTCAACAAAGTTTTTGCATACTTTGGAAAATTTCCCAAATATGTCAAAAAAATACTAAATTATTATTTATCTCAATTGGACAAATTAATAATTATAAATAGTCTCCAAAACTACAAAATTAGCTAATATTTATTCATATCCTTCGCATAAATAAATACCCTATTATCCATTTATTTCTATTGAATAAAAGATAATTTCTAGAAAAACTGAACCCACGCCAAAATTTCTCTATTCCATGTTATTCCATAAAATTCAGAATAAACATAAAAAACACATATCTGATATATCTTATCAGATTAACTCTAATTTGACTTAATTTTCAACAAAAAATATTTTATTCAACAGTTATATGTAGTTTTTCTCAAAATGAACTTTAAGTTACACTGAAAAAAAAATAAGCTTTAGATTTTACAAAAAATACACTGAGAAAAATGGAGTAAAATTAAAAAAACAAGTGTTCTATCTATCCAAATACCACGTTCTTGGGCGCCAATATTAGTGTACCGTAATTAATACGTTCACTGCCAACGGCTAGTTTTGACAGCGGAGCAATGGGTATGGGCAAGGGAAAAAATAGAAAGAATTGATTAATGTTGTTAGGGGCGCCAGTTACTTTAGCTTTTACTCCTTTAGGTAAGTAACAACCTAGTGTAAATACTTAAGCTTTTCAGTTTGAGAAAATATAACCTCTAAATAAAATAAGATAATTCATTTGAGAAATTTATTATAAATAAACTTAATGAAAGCACATCAAGTAATGTATTAATATATATAAAAAATATGTGTAATTATATTAAGATATAATTAAAGAAATCTTAATAAAAATTACTAAATTCAGAAATCATTGACTTAAATGTATAAAGAAAACATGAAGTTCAGCAAGCACCAAGAAATGTATGTAAACAACAATCATTTCTTGCAGTGTATAAAAGTCATGCTTAAATTAGAAATCATTTAATCAAAAGTATGATATTTAATAATTAATAAATGAGATTAAATGTTTTAAAAAAAATAAGTACCTAAAAATGAACAAAAGCCAGAAGGGCATATAGTATTAATCAATACTATATCAGATCTGATAAAGTTTACAGTTATAAGAATATTGAAATAAAAGAATTTAAAAATATGAAATATTGCTTTCAAAAGTTTTCAGAATGAGTACTTAGCTGGTTTCTGCAAAATCCATGAGGTATGAATTCCATCGTCTCCATCTGTGCGAGTCTCCCCTATGCTGATGAATTCATTTCTCAAATGAAAGAAGAAAAAAATAAGCTGTCCCATCTACTTTGGAAAAATTATCTTCCAGGATAAAATGTACGATTGAAAATGTTGTCCGGGATTAAATATGCTTTTGAAAATTATGTCCAATATAAAATTGTCTGCTAGACGGTCATATAGAATTTATCTATGCCGAAAAATACAGAACCATGTTCCAACAGAACATCACTCCATGCGGAGAACTTGTATATCAAATATACCAAAATAAACTTCAACTTAAATTAATGTAATTCCATATTAATGGTATAGAAATGGTGAGTAATTAATGGTAATTAATTAATGTAGTAATAATGGTGCTTTATGGTGCTTAATTAATGGTAATAATAATGGTGCTAAAACAATAATTATATGTCAGAAATATTCTAAGAAACAGAAAAACTTAACTTACGTCTCATTCTAAGTCTTCGATGTCCATCGAAACGTTATGAATGCATAATTGTAGAAAATATCAGTTATAATATCTTCCGCATTGTTTAAATATTCATTTTCACTAACTTTAAATAAAAATACATGAAGGATTACTTCGATGATTACAGAAAATAAACACTCGTCAAAATGAGACCACCATTGTACCGAGTTCATCAAGAAAAGCGAAAATCGACCTTATCAACCGGTATGAACCCTTCAGGTGAATAAAATCCTATTTCTGAACTATTAGCGACATCTATGCAAGTCATTATCAACTACAGTTTTACCGTATAGGATTCCTAATAAAGGTAACTGAAACGACACCAAAAATAATAACTAATTAAAAGAATGTTTCCTAATAAATCTGTATTAGTGATATCTAACCTCAAAATATTACTCTAAGAAACAAATATAAACAATACTTATTGTTTATCAGCAAAACTAATAAAAATACGAACAGAATACTAAGTGTCCTGTGAACTAAGTATAAACAAAATACTGAATCTAAGTGAGCAGTTCCAGCAAACTATTTTCAACAAATTCTGGATTATCCCGAAGAAATAAACATACGAAATTTTCCAGGAGAAACAAGCTACAGATGAAAGCCAGTGAAATCCAACCCTCAATAGACTCTGAAACATATAAAAACCAGGTAAGTCCATAGACAAATGCACTATAGAGAAATAAGTCATATGATTCTTTATTATTAAAAATCATATTCTAATTATGTTTTCTTTATGTTATTTTCAGGTAGAACTATGGAATAGAGACCTATATGGTTAGAATTCAGTTCCTGCTACAAAATAGTCCCAGATACAAAATAGTTCTGTACGTACGTAACTATTTATATACAAAATAAACATAAATTATAACGTAAGTAAACGAATAGTTTAATTAACCCTTGCTATATTACAAAGTGACGATTTATGTCGTTACAAGTTATTAATCAACATGTAAAGATAATATTAATAGTCGATTTTTGTGGCAGTGTCGGTTAACTAGTATGTATCTCTTTCTCTGTTTAGTTTATGAGTTGAGAGAGAAAGAGATACATATTCCCTAACATAGTAACCGCTACTCCACAAAAAGTCGACTAATTAGTGTTGAAAATAAGTAGACATATTGTCCCGCAAAAATAGTTCAAATCAATAGTTTGCATGTTTTATTTTAATTTATGTCGAAATTTCGTTTGTCAGAAGTCATTGTTAATAGTTTTTTACATTGTATTGTTATTTTATATGGTTTAATGTTTTACGTAAGGCGTATACTATGCCTAATATTATTTTTATTGACAATATGCTGAATGAAGTAATTAAGGTAACATAACCTCCAAATTTATTTTGTTCATTTTTTTTTTATGTATTAATGTATGTTCTAATTAATAAACCTTGATGTAGCCCTGAAGAAGAGCGACCGTTTAGGTGCTCGTAACGTTGGCGATTTTACGTTAAAAAAGCATTTATTTTGGTCCTATAACCTATAATTACAACCACTTCAAATAATTTGATTAAGGACATATAAAAAATGAAAAATAATATGATAATTTTTTATATGAATCAAACCTTTTCCAAAAATACCTTTATAGCAAATTTTAACAAAATCGGATATTTAACACGTTAAGCGCCACCATGCAAAAATTTTTCTGTCGTTTTGGGTCACCAAGTAAAGTTTAGGCAAGAAACTGTATATAGGATACATGCGGCCCGATTGGAAAGAGCCGCCTGTATCTGTTTGAATACAAATGGCGTTTAACGTGTTAAAAAAAGGACCACTCAAATCAAATCACAAATAAAGATAAATTTTAGTATTAAAAACTTTTAGGTGATTTATAAATATTCTATGAAATAAACTAAGCAATTTATAAATATAACACCATTTAAAAGAACAAATTAAATCAAAATATCGAAAAATGGGTGTAATTTTTTAAATATTAGTTTAATTTGTACTTTTAAATGGTATTATATTTATAACCTGCTTAATTTATTTCACAGATTGTTTATAAATTAAAAATTTAACTAGAAATATAAAAAAATTAACTGTAGGGGTGACCGGGGCTAGTTGTCGCAGGGGTAAGTTGTCGAAGTGCTTATATCTTAAAAAGTAAAATATTTTTCTGAGCCAAACCAAGATTAACCGCTGCGTTACAACAGTGCCATTTATCATTTGTAAACTTAAATGCAATAAATTAAAAGAACATCCAGATGAACCAAAAAATGTAAAAATTAAAGAGCCCAGTAATTTTTTTGTGGTAAATATTTTTTCTTATTGTTACTGATTTAAAGCATTAAGATAAGATAATTTTATGTATAATAATAGTTTAAGGTGTATATTATTTGTTGATATTGTCATTTAGGAGTGTTTATTCGTTAATTAGAAAGTACTTGATACATAACGTAAAATTGACCACTGGGGCTAGTTGTCGCATTTGGTTTGGGGCTAGTTGTCGCATGATCTGGAGATATGTTCATGGTATAACATTTCCTTTTTGGCATTTTTTTATTCAAAACTGTCTAAAAAAAGTGAAACTTTGTCGAATAGCAAATAAATTCGTTTATTAAATTATAATAAATTAAAAAAAAATCAAAAAATATTATTTAATTATAAAGTTGGAAATTTTGGCACAAAAGTAAAAAGTTAGATAACAATCAGCTTGTGGAGAGGCACATGTCTTATTAGTTATTTATAATTTTTATAAATGCCTTTATATTTCTTCAAAAAAATATACTCGAAGTGCCGCGACAATGTGCCCCGTGATGGGGCACGTTGTCGCAATTTTCAAGACTTCACAAAAAAAAAAATAACTCTAATACCCTATAAATTTTTCCATGTTTTTTCTTTAAATAATGTTACTGAAACATGCAGCTAAAATTACCATTAGGTCAATTAAAAAAAATACAAAAATAAAGGAAAAAACTGATTTTGAATGAAAAGTGCGACAATTAGCCCCGGTCACCCCTACACACATACCCTCGGCTAGTTACGAGATTAACTAAAAAAAAAATGGATCATGGATCCTCGTAGTTCAAGGTCTGTATATCATAGAACCATTAGCAGTTAAATACCAGCAGCTCGTATTTGGTAGATAATGTTAAAAGTTCATCTGCAGACTTCCTCACCATTATGAACCAAGTTTCTAATTAACCAAAAGCGATTCTTATAGTATATTTTACAAGGATTCTGAATCTGATTGCAAACTTTACCAGTATCTTTTCGTTTTAGAGAAAAAAGCAGAAAAAAAAACGTTTAAATCCGTTTTAGGGTAAATTCGAACATGTGTAAAAAAGTTATTAGTGTAGTATATTTCACTTACAATTATGGTAATTTTTCATCTTTACTGTACTCTACTTTGAAGTTTTTTAGTATCATAATTTAATTTTCTGTACGATCATTAGTTCCTTTTCAAAATTACCTAAAAATTTAGGATGTTTTTTAATATCCATTAATTTTTGCTCCTAGTAACATGAGTAAATAATACTGTAACATTAGTAAATTATAATAATGTTACAGTATTGTTAACTAATAATGTATTGAATTGTCTAGCTCCGTAATGTTATTTAATACGATAACGGACTTTGGGTGTATCTTCACGGCTTCTTAATTTGCACTTGATAAAAGATATTCCTAAAACATATCGCCGTGCGATGCACACAGGTAGAAGGCACATTGCATATACAATATCTTACACTTAATTTTTTTAGGGCTGTATTTTTAAAATTTTAAAATATAGTACAAATATGGGGTATTAAATCATAGGAAGGTATTATCTCCATGTCCGGACGCGTCAGGTAAAAAAATTTAAATTTTTGGAAAAATTACAGATTTAATTTCTTTTGTATATTTTTAGGTTTAAAACAATAAAATAAACCTAAACAATTGAAAACTACCAAAATATTCAAATTTTTCAATTTTTTTTAATACGTTTTTTTTTTTGTTTTAGTTTTTTAGCCTAATTTGAGGTTGAAAAAAAAACTTTTTCGGTCAAATATGTAATTGTTTATACTGAATTTGAATCTGAATAAAAAACACCCCCATTCCATTTAAAAATTTTAAGTTTCACCCTCTCCCGCCTAAGGGTGTCGATGAAAAAAAAATCTGATTTAATAAAAAGGTATCCCCCTTGATATTGAAGCTTAGTACCAAATTTCAAAAACCTATCTTATACGGTTTCTGAGATATCGATTTTTAACCGTTTAAATGGCCCACCAAGTATGCAGTGTGCCACTTAAATTAATTTTTTTACGCCAGGCCGCAAACATTTTCAAAAAAATGTATTCAAATCATTTAGAGGACACTATAAAGTTTATAAATATTCAACATTCGACGCTTCATGAGTTTTTTCCGTTTTTTTTTTTGGTATTTTTTACCTGTGTGCGATGGTGGGTAAATTCAGGAAACAACCCTCCCCGGCTTATCGTGCTCGGACTTTTAAGAATCCACCAAACTCGTTCAAAATTCCACCACGAGCTCCCGAAATACAGCTAGGAAGTCTACTGTTAGCAAAATAAAATGCAATTTTTTCGCCCTTTTACATTTTTACGATATTTCTGTATAAGCAAACAATTTTCAGATGCTATACATCGAAAGCACGTTTAGAATTTGAAAAAGTCTTTAATTTTATTATTAGATTAAAGTTTAATTCTTGAATCGATGGCTAAGTACAATACTGCCCTGCTAAGACAAGTTGTCCTATCTGCAAAAAATCACTTTTTAAGATAAGCGCACCATTGTACAATTGTATTTCCCCATGTGCCTGCTAAAAAGAAATGCCCTATCTAAAACCCAAATTCTAAAAATTTGCCTAACATTTTCTTCTAAATAAACTGATCTTATATAGCGTTATTAGATAGATATGATAGATAGATAGATAGATATTTATTGCGTTAAGATACAAAGTATTTACACTCGTCAAATTATTAATACAAAATACAATATTTAAAACAAAAATACAATACGAAATAGAACAATATTTAAAAGCTAAAAAAAAAATAATGAACCAAGTGAGAGCAATCCTTTAGAAGTCATGCTCAACAACGAGGTTTGGATTGAATAAAACGCCTATTTGATCAAATATGACTTAGTTTTGTTTCTAAATAAATTGTTTGAAGGGGCTTTAACACTGAAAGGAAGTTTATTAAATAGTTTTAGCGCAATAAAGTCGAGACTTTGTTGATTACGCGTTAGCCTACAAAACCTAGTAACTAGATTGGTGCGATTTCTGGTAGCATAAGAGTGAACATCACTATAAGAAACAATTTTATCAATGTTAATCTTGACATATATTAAACAATCAAAAATATATTAAAGGACATGCGGCAGTCATCACGATATTCCAATTTGTCAAGTATTCTAATGGCTAGGCGCTGTAAACCAAATACCCTATGACAGTTGGACGCTGAACCCCAGGCAAGTATAGCGTAACTCATAATAGAGTGGCACAGGGAAAAATAAACTGTTTTTAAAATTTTAAAGGAAACACAATCACCCAACATTCTTAAAAGAAAGATATTACTACCTAAACGTTTGCAGACATAGTTGATATGGTCGTTCCAAAGCAGTTTAGAATCGATATAGACTCCCAAAAATTTTGCACAATCGACCATGTTTGGCAGTGTAATATTTTCACAGTTCCTTAATGATAGTACCATTGTTTGAGTTTTAGAGTCATTAAGTTTTAGAGAGTTTACTGTAAACCAAAGTTCAGCTTTTGATTGGACGAATAAGTCCTAACTTTACAGATAGTACATATGATCTTAGTTATTTGATTTTAGTAAACTAAATACTAGTAACGATATCCAGAAGGTGGTAAGGGTAGGCAAAAAAGGAACTAACGCCAGGCCTCTAAAAGTAATTTTCTCCAATAAAGAAGCTCCAAAAGAAGTTTTGAAGAACAGGAAAAATCTTGTAGGTCAATATAAAGTAAGCTCTGATCAAACTAAGATGCAGCAAGAATATTATAAATCCCTTAAAATTGAACTCAACAACAGAATAGCCAATGGTGAACAAAACCTAGTTATTAAATATAAAAATGGTACACCGCAAATAGTTCAATTGGACATTTCTAATAAGGCTGATAAAAAAACCAAAACTAGCCCCATTACTTTGCTATTATCAAAATGTTGGTGGTCTCAAGACCAAAATATTAGAATTTAGCCGCGCCGTATTAACCTCAAACTATGATATAATAATAATAGCTGAGAGTGGATTATCCAGTGAAATATTTGATAATGAATTTCAACTTAAAAACTATGATATCTTTAGGTCCGATAGAACATTAAATACAAGTCATAAAAGTCGTGGTGGTGGTATATTAATACTAGTAAAAAAAATCTGGTGTGCTCAATTAATTAACACAACCTTTAATAAAATTGAACAATGTTACGTTAGGCTCACATTTAAAAATAAAATTTGTGTTGTTGGAGGTGTCTATATTCCACCATCTTCTTCTGTAGAAAAGTATGAAGAGTATTGTTCTGCAGTCGAATACATTGCACTACTATACCCGGATGCATCTATCTCTGCTTTTGGTGATTTTAATCTTCCAACAGCGGCTCATGTCGATTGTGAGGAAACTATAGTGGAGTCGTCTACGTTTTTAAATATGGAACAAGTTAATACTATTCCAAACAATCGAGGGGTATTTTTAGATCTGTTATTTACAAATGACTCTGAAATTTATACATCTCTTGCTTATGATCTTTTATTACCTAATTCATTTCATCACATTGCTTATAACTTTAATCTTTCTGTTGGTTGCGAAAATATTACTAATTCTCTTACCTACTCCGAATTATTTTATGACTTTAAAAACGCAGACTATATTGCTCTTAATAACTTTATTTCTTCTATTGATTGGGAAAAATTATTTAATAATTCAGACTGCAACGTTGCAACTAAGGAATTTTATGAAATTTTAAATATTGGTATATCTCTTTTTGTTCCCCAGAAAAAGTTTATTAAAACCAATTTTCCAAAATGGTTTAATAAAGGGCTTCAAAGTTTAATAATTCAAAAAAAGGGTGCACACAAAAGATATAAGGAAACAGGTTTAGTTGCAGATTATGAAGTCTTTTCGCAACTAAGGGCAAGATGTAGGAAACTGGCAGAAGATTCTTACAGTACATACTTGAATAGGGTGGATAACGATTTAAAATTTAATCCTACTAACTTTTGGTCTTTTGTTAATAATAAAAAACAGAACAATGGCATACCTAATGTTATAAGGCTTGAAGATAGAAGTGCTAATAATGCTCATGACATCGCAAATCTCTTTGCAGAATATTTTTCCTCTGTCTATCAGGCTCATAATATTACCGCAAACAATGTTGTAGAAAATTCTTCGGCTTCAAGTATTTCCCTTAGAAAAATCACTATATTGGATATATTTAACAAAATTGAAAAAATTCCTGCAAAATATTCAGCTGGCCCTGACGGGGTACCTAATGTACTTCTTAAAGAATGTAACTGCACTGTTTCGTCACCCTTAAGTATTCTTTTTAATTTATCACTTGATTCCGGTATTTTTCCAGATATCTGGAAAACAAGCTTTATTGTACCTATTTTTAAAAGTGGCGAGAGGTGTAATATTAAAAACTATAGAGGTGTTTCCATCCAATCTTCCATACCTAAACTACTGGACAGTTTGGTGTGTGACCAACTAACCTGGCAATGCAAGCCTAGGCTATCTACTCGTCAACATGGATTTTTTTCTGGACGCTCCACTGTAACGAATCTTGCCATTTACAGAGAAAAAATTCTATATGCCTTAGAGAAGGGTTGGCAGCTAGACTCGATTTACACGGATTTCTCTAAGGCATTTGACACAGTAGATATTAACATGCTCTTGCTTAGGCTTGCTATGTTTGGTTTTGATGGAAAGTTAATAAAATGGTTTTGCAGTTTTCTAATGGATCGGAAACAGTACGTTCACATACTTGGGGTTTTATCATTTGTCATAGAAGTACTATCAGGTGTACCTCAGGGTTCACATTGCGCCCCACTGTTCTTTAATATATTTATTAACAACATGGTTCAGTGTCTGGAGTCTAGCGAGGGTTTAATATTTGCTGACGATTTTAAATTTTTCAAAATTATAAAAACTTATGAAGATTGGTTAAGCTTGCAGAGAGATGTTGATAATATTTTTAATTGGTCCACAGCTAACAATCTGAGGTTAAATATAGAAAAGTGCTGTTTCATAAGTTTTTTCAGAGGTCTTAAAAAGTTTAATTCCTTCTATACCATCAATGGTGAGCCATTAAAATATGTCAAATCCGTTAAAGACTTGGGTATCACTTTCAGTGAAAATTTAAATTTCTCAGAACATATAATTAATATTTCTCTGAAAACAAACAAACTACTAGGCTTTGTAACACGAAACTGTTTACAATTTTCTACAAATACTATAATTACGTTATACAAATCTCTGGTCAGATCGAATCTAGAATATTGTACCCTCATTTGGTCTCCTTACACAAGATAAAAAACTGTTTGTTAAAATTCAACATAAGTTTTTGCGTATAATTGCCTATAAAATGAATTTTAGAACTATTGGTCATGACTACTGTTTAATTCAAAGGATCACTGGTCTGGAGTCACTCGATTCTAGGAGGAATATAGCTAATGCCTGTTTTGTTTTTAAATTGATAAACGGATTAGTTGATTGTCCTGATTTGCTAAGCATAATTAATTTTTTAGTACCTGTTAGAAATACAAGGGGTGTACAAAATACATTTTTTATTGCGCATCACAGTACAAATTATGCGGCACTAACACCACTAAACTTAACTTTAAAGTTTATAAATCAATCGAAAGTTGATCCATTTTTAGGAAATTTAAAAAAATTTAAATCCTCTATTCGCTCTATTGAAGATCATTAATAATTCATTTCACCATTTGTTTTTATATTTATATTTTACTTTTAGTTAGTATTCTTAATTATTAGCTTATATATTTTTTGTTATACTTTACTGTAATGGGGCTTTCCCGTAAATAAATAAATAAATAAATAAATAAATAAATTTGGGATCAAAGTATCCCCAGTTTACGGTACCAGAATTACCAATAAAATAATAATTTCCCAATAAACAAAAGAGTTTTCTATTTGTCGAAAAACATTGTTTCTTTGTGAAACATCACAAATTTATTCGCAATAAACCTCCTCGCACGAGCACAAAGAAACAGAAGTAGCAGTTTAATTTAACGATAGCTTTTTCAAGCTTCGCACAGTGGTCCCAGAAAAACAAAAGTGGCAAAGGTCTGCTTTTTTGCATAGGGCCATTTTTTGCACCGCTGATTATGAAAAAAGTAGTAAAAAAAATTGTGGCATTGGGAAATTCAAGTATTACGTAACGCTCCTAGGGGGGGGGGTCATTTTGGAGTGTCACTCCCATGTGCAGTGCACAGTGGTCCCAGAAAAAAAAGTGACAAAATTCTGCTTTTTTACATAGGGCCTTTTTTTGCACCGCTGATTATGAAAAAAATAGTAAAAATAAAAAAAATTGCGACATTAGGGTGGTTCAAAATTTTTGAAAAATGTCCGGTTTAGCTAAAATTTGGCATAAAGGCTTCTTTTGGTAATACTAATACGAAACAACACCCAAAAACCTAAAATTCAAAATGGCGGAATAAATATGGCCGATTTCTTTTTAAAATTTTGCCAAACGAAAATAAGACACAAAACAAACAAAATTTGAGAGATTCAACCCAATCTTTTATGGATTATTTTCCTTATATAAACTACTAATTACTGTAAAAATTTCATGATTTTCTACTGGCTCGTTTTTTTTTAATTTAGTTTTAGAAAAAAATATTAAAAAATTGCCAAAATATGAGTAATTTTTCTATTCTATTCATTTATTAAACAAAATTACCTTAAAATAATTACAGATTTACGAAGAAAAAATATTTAGTCCCATACATAATCTATTTGAATATTTAAAAAAGAAAAATCGTTATGGAAAAAAAAAAACATTCAAATTGGTCCCAGAAAAAAAGTGACAAAAGTCAGTTTTTTTGCATAGGGCTATTTTTTGCACCGCTGAATACGAAAAAAATAATGACAAATCTAAAAAAAAAATCGCGTCATTAGGATGGTTCAAATATTTTTCAAAAGTCCGATTTAGCTGAAATTTGGTATTAAGGTTTCCTTTGGCAATCTAAATGCGGGTTAATACCCAAAAACTTAAAATTAAAAATTTCGGAATAAAAATGGCCGATTTATTTTTTAAATTTTGCCAAAATTAAAAATATGGCATAAAACAAACAAAAATTGAGGGATTCAGCCTGTAATGGATTATTTTTCTCTCATGGATTATTTTTGTAAGCCTTGTGCGCCAGATAAAGACATTTTTCGCAGTGCTCGTCTTACACTTATTTTATTAGCAGGAACATCCGCGGAAGTGATAAAATTCCGGCAAACCATGCAATTCAAAATATCATGAAAGTTTATCAAGTACTAACAAGTAAGATTTTATAAATTTATAAAATAAGTACTATGTTAAATGCTTCATAACTTTACTTGAATAATATTTAGAATATAACACTGTGTTAAATAAAAAATCTACTTTTTGTAGTTTTGGTTTCTTTTTCAGTACTTAGTTAATAGATATAACCGCCCATAAGAATTTTTTTACAATCCAAAATTAGCTTTAACCAATAAGAAATAGAAAATCCTAAGATTGACCGTTATGACGTGTTAGAAGTCCGAAATTATATAGATAGAATACATTTTTCCGTATCTAATTGGTCAATCCTAGGTTTAACACGTCAATCCTAGGATTAACCAAACTTCTAGCTTTTACTGTAACATATATGAGGAAAATAACAGATTGGGTTGAATCTCTCAATTATTGTTTGTTTCGTACCTTATTTTCGTTAATTTTAGGAAAAATTTTAAAAATAAATCGGCCATATTTATTCCGCAGTTTGGAAGTTTTTTGGTATTGGTCCATATAAATAGTACCAAAAGAAGCCTTTATGCAAAATTTCAGCTAAATCGGACATTTTTTAAAAATTTTGGACCACCCTAATGTCGCAATTTTTTTTCAATTTTTTCACTATTTTTTTCGTAATCAGCGGTGCAAAAAATGGCCCTATGCAAAAAAGCAGACTTTTGTCACTTTTTTTTGGGACCAATTTAAATGTTTCCTATTCATTTTCCATTCTTAAATATTCAAAATAAATTATAATTTATTATATATATTTATTATAATTATAATTATGTATGGGACTAAATTACTCATATTTTGCCAATTTTTTAATATTTTTTCAAAATTAAATAAAAAAAATGAACCAGTAGAAAATCATGCAATTAGTAGTATATATAAGGAAAATAATCCGTAACACATTGGGTTTAATCTCTCAATTTTTGTTTGTTTTGTGCCTTACTTTCGTTAATTTTGGCAAAATTTAAAAATAAATCTGCCATATTTTAGATTTTAAGCTTTCACGGCCATTAAGATATAAAGAACTTTCACTTTCGGGTTTAGACCGTGTTAATGGATTTTCACTTTCCGACGTTTCGTCTCTTACTACTAGAGACATCTTCATGTTGAACCACCCTAATGTCGCAACTTTTTTTTTAATTTTTTCACTATTTTTTTTCGTAATCAGCGGTGCAAAAAATGGCCCTATACAAAAAATCAGACTTTTGTCACTTTTTTTCCGGGACCACTGTGCTTCGGTCCCCTTAACAATACTGATACTAGACAACATAACTATAAATAAATTTATTCATAAGTACAGAACACTTGATAGGAGTGGCTGTTATGGAAAACAGTAGTAGCTCAAAAAACAGTGGCGGCGCATTTTTTTATCGAACTTATCGACTAGTTTTGACCAAATTTAAAAGTTATGTGATACATTCTAGCTTAAATTTTTTTAAATCGGATGTTCATTGATCAGTTGCCAGGTCTTTCTTTATTAGAAATTTAGAAAACTAAATATAACTCTAACAGTTAAATTTAATAACTTTATGGGGTTTTCAGATATGTTAATACTTTCTGAAAGATAACCTCATTGCTTGATTTAGTCTAAGTGACTTTTAAAAAGTAGTATTGTCCAGAGAAATGAAGTAATAAATGTAGAATTATGTAATCTTGTTTTTGCTTTTTAAAGAATAGGGCTTTCAATCTGACTAAAGTTAATTTTTCTAATTTACTGTCACGTTTCGACGATGGATTTTCGTTGTTTTTAAACAGAGAATTCAAACCAAATGTAAGCCATCGTCTGCATTAAAAATAAACAACACAAACAAAACATTATTTTAATTAATAACTAAATTGTTAAAAATAAATAAAAACAGTGTATTATTGTATACGCAGAAACAAGAGTACTTTTTTTTAGCGACTTATGAAGTGTAGTGTATGCATCACCTACTTGCATCTCATGACAGAAGGAGCCAGCTTTAAACTTAATTAACCTATAGTGCATTTAAAACGACTTTTAGGCAAAGTGGTAAGCACTCGAAACGCTTTTTTCGTCGAACAGTTTAAAAAATCTGGAAGGCTTCAAATCTCGCTCGTATACATTTTCGCCATCTTGCAGTTTTTGGTCATTAAGTTAGACGATAAATCTCGTTAAAACTGCGAAGGGTCACGTGGTCCATTAGTAACGGAAGTTACAGAGTAAACAGGGTATTTATAATTAGGTGCTAGATAAAATCTATTTACGCTACGCCATTGGGTTCAGTACTAAGAGGACTGTTAAACTCTGGCCCGAAAATTTATTCGCCTAATTTACATTTGTGCCAGTGTGTAAGCCCTCAGATTTCATTATTATTTTGGCAACTGCTCTTGCCGTGAACCACAGAACAGACAAATCCCGATATTTACTTTACTCTTAAATAATTTAAAGTTCCCATTAAAGTTGTAAAGTTACACGGTTCGACTGTAAACTTTGTAATGCAATAATATGTTATCTCACATTGTGAGATGACAGTTAGTTGTTCGACTTTTTGCTTAATATATTTTAAACGTTGTGACTAAAATACTTAAGGGACAAAATTCAGTAATGGGAGAAAATATGTCTCTAGCTCCAAAAAAACTTAAATATGGACTTTTTGTGCAATTTAGTTGATGAAATGTCTTCAATATTTACTGGTTTGGATACTCAGTTACTAATAGCTTCGATAAATATCGTCTGTTTTGAAAATCTGATATATTAACCTAAAAAACGTAACAACGTCCCTTGTCTCCCGCAACCTTTTTTGACATACAATCCATATTTGTATGTAGATTACCTTAATTGAACTTTGCAAAATATTTTTTAGTTACTCTAAGAACTGTTAACTTACGTCATAAGACTTATTTACTTGGAAAATCTTATACTGGTTTGAATAAAAAAAATAATAACATGTATCCCAATTTAAATCGAGCGCTTCTTATATTAGTAAAATCCGACTGCTAGAATGCCGATCGTGGTACGTTAAAATTATTAGTAGAAGATCAGTACCAAGTATTTTCATTACCTGTTAAGAGCGGTAAGTACTTCTAATTGTAAATATGCATTTAATAAATTTAGTTTAAGCGATGTTATTTTAATGCGTACTTTTTTAATGAACAACGCCGGTCCCTAATATTATCTTAATTGTTTTTAATTATATCTTAGACTAAACATTTTAGATTTGTACAATAACATATACAATAGCTAACCTCAAATTTGCAGGAACTGATCTCAAAGACCTTGATCCAAATCGCACTAATTGTGTCTAAACGCAACGACGGTCCCTTGTAACGACGGTCTCCACGAAAAGGAACCGTTGTTGCTAACATAGGGAACATCGTTACATATTTGAAAAATTATGCAAATATTTACTCTGTTAACATTGTTTTTTCTAAAACTCTTGCAGAGTATAGAAATAAATATATTCCAAACTCAAAAAAAAACAATATAATGCCTAAAATTAGGCTTAGAGAAAGCCAATTGGATGAAAAGTGGAGTGAGAAATATAAAAAATATTATATTAAAAACATTAATTTTATTTTTAAATTGAGAAAATTTGGTCCCTTTGCTAAGAACAACGGTCCCTATACAAAAATAACGACGGTCCCTATAAATAATAACGACGGTCCCTCTAAGAATAATAAAATTGTTGCTAATCAACTGTATATACAACCCTCTTGGATTTCATCTTTTATTACAATATGAAGAATAACTATGAAAATTTTTTCTTTTTTTAATATATATTTTTTAATTTATAATTATTAAACCAATTTATAACATTATTAAATTTTATCCCTTAAGTGTGAATATATTGATCACTAATAAATAACTTGTTCATGTATCACAAAATGTACAAAACCTGAAATATTTTACTCAGGTTAAGATATTAACTAAAATTAAAAACACTGTACAAATAAAAAATACGAATACCGACAAAAAAATAATATTCCTTATGCAAATGAATATAGGTGCAAAATTTTTTGATTTTGGGCAATTTTTTTATTTTTCAGGGTTTAGAGTAAACGTAGGGGAAATGGGAAGAATACCTCGGAGAAGGCAAAAGATTAATATATTGTTTTTCTTTTTTGCAGGTATGTTAAACTGAATTTAAAAGAAAACTGTGGAGTACTTGTAAGTATATAATTTATTAAATATAACACTAGCAAACTATTATTTTTAGTCTTTTTTTTTTTTTTTTATTCAAAAACAATAAAAATAGTTATTTATGGTACTAGTGGGTAAAGTAAGATATTGCCCATGAGAAAATTAACCTGCGAGGCGTCAGCCAAGGAGGTTAATTTTCGAGAGGGCAATATCGGTTTACCCATGAGTGCCATACAAGGTTTTATCCAATAAATAGCTTAGGAATTCATATTTTATTAAAAATTTTAATGACATTTACACGAAAACAATTTGACAAGTGACAGTTGAGTGGGTAAAATAAATAATTATCCACTCAATAAAGTAAAAGTCACGCGGGGGTTATTATTGAGTTTATCTATTTAAAATAAAGCTGGTAATTGTCTTATTATCTGTATGTATTGGATAAACGAGTTTATTTCTGGTCTCATTTTTTAGGTACCTATCTAATAGTTTGAAATTTAAATAACTCTTGTTAAAACCTGAGTTAACCATCACAAAATATTTGTACGCGGTTTTCCGTGATTTTTGTACTAGTGGGTACATTAAGATATTGCCCATGAGTGCCATACAAGGTTTTATCCAATAAATAGCTTAGGAATTCAAATTTTTATTAAAAATTTTAATGACATTTACAAGAAAATAATTTGACAAGTGACAGTTGAGTGGGTAAAATAAATAATTATCCACTAAATAAAGTAAAAGCCACGCGGGGGTTATTATTGAGTTTATCTATTTAAAATAAAGCTGGTAATTGTCTTATTATCTGTATATATTGGATAAACGAGTTTATTTCTGGTCTCATTTTTTAGGTACCTATCTAATAGTTTAAAATATAAATAACTCTTGTTAAAACGAGAGTTAAACCACCACAAAATATTTTTACGCGGTTTTCCGTGATTTTTGTATGTTTTTTTTATTATTTCCGGCAATATTTTTAAGCTTTTCGAGGAGATTTTTTAGTTTTCTGCGAAGTCCTATAAATCTTGTCCAAAATTATCGAGATTTCTTTTGCGAATTTTAACATTTTTTAAAAACTTTAAAAAATGTATATAATTTATTAAATATAACACTAGCTAACTATTATTTTTAGTCTTATTCAAAAACAATAAAAATAGTTTATGGTACTAGTGGGTACATTAAGATATTGCCCACGAGTGCCATACAAGGTTTTATCCAATAAATAACTTAGGAATTCATATTTTTATTAAAATTTTTAATGACATTTACAAGAAAAAAATTTGACAAATGACAGTTGAGTGGGTAAAATAAATAATTATCCACTCAATAAAGTAAAAGCCACGCGGGGGTTATTATTGAGTTTATCTATTTAAAATAAAGCTGGTAATTGTCTTATTATCTGTATGTATTGGATAAACGAGTTTATTTCTGGTCTCATTTTTTAGGTACCTATCTAATAGTTTGAAATTTAAATAACTCTTGTTAAAACGAGAGTTAACCATCACAAAATATTTGTACGCGGTTTCCGTGGTTTTTGTATGTTTTTTTTATTATTTCCGGCAATATTTTTAAGCTTTTCGAGAAGATTTTTTAGTTTTCTGCAAAGTCCTAGAAATCTTGTCTAAAATTATCCAGATTTCTTTTGCGAATTTTAACATTTTTGAAAAACTTTAAAAAATGTATATAATTTATTAAATATAACACTAGCTAACTATTATTTTTAGTCTTATTCAAAAACAATAAAAATAGTTTATGGTACTAGTGGGTACATTAAGATATTCCCCATGAGTGCCATACAAGGTTTTATCCAATAAATAGCTTAGGAATTCATATTTTTATTAAAATTTTTAATGACATTTACAAGAAAAAAATTTGACAAATGACAGTTGAGTGGGTAAAATAAATAATTATCCACTCAATAAAGTAAAAGCCACGCGGGGGTTATTATTGAGTTTATCTATTTAAAATAAAGCTGGTAATTGTCTTATTATCTATGTATTGGATAAACGAGTTTATTTCTGGTCTCATTTTTTAGGTACCTATCTAATAGTTTGAAATTTAAATAACTCTTGTTAAAACGAGAGTTAACCATCACAAAATATTTGTACGCGGTTTTCCGTGGTTTTTGTATGTTTTTTTATTATTTCCGGCAATATTTTTAAGCTTTTCGAGGAGATTTTCTAGTTTTCTGCAAAGTCCTAGAAATCTTGTCTAAAATTATCCAGATTTCTTTTGCGAATTTTAAGATTTTTGAAAAACTTTAAAGAATGTGTAATGTGTGACTATAGAATAAGAATAATAAGAATAAGAATAATTTATTGTGCTACAAAAAAACTTACACACGTCAATAAAATACAAAATGTAATAAATAAGTACAAAAATACAAATTTACATAAAATTATAGAATATTTTGCGAATATTTAGGATTTTTTAAAGATTTTTGAAAGATTTCCAAAAATTTATACTTAGGACTTTCCATATTGATGAACCGTAACTTAACCAGGATGTTTTCATAGGTGTCTTCAAAATATATCCTTCCACATTTCTACGTGCTGAAACCAAATTTAACTTTTTTTAAATTTTTAATTCATTTTTGACTATTTTTTAGTTATATTACTATTAATTCGAAAAAAATTTATTGCTTTTTTTTACGTTTCTCGACGTTTTATATCCAACAAATATTATTCCGTAAAAAAAATCTGCCTGTCTGTCTGTCTCTCTGTCCGGAATATTTCTAACCACGATAACTTAAGAACGCTTCGAGCTAAAGACTTCAAATTTGGACCATAGGTTGATTATCCAAAGTTCTAAGCTGGGATTGTTTTTGGTAAAAATTGGACTGTGGTAAGGGGGTAAAATTGGGTAAAATGGGGTAAAAACATTTTTTTTCAATTTATTTTTCGTTTTACAAAAAAATAAAACTTTTCTGAATTTTTTTTTTTTGAAAAACGAAAAAAAATTTTTTTTTGATTTTTTTATTTTTATCTTTTATTATTTTAATGAACCCAGGACTATACTGCCATACTACGCTAGAAAGCAGTAACTCCATTTGTCGCCTAGCGACGTTTTGACGTCAACTCTGATGTAATATTTTGAAAACGCTGCTATGCGACAAATGGAGTTACTGCTTTCTAGCTTAGTAGGGCAGTATAGGGGAAAGTATTATTTTGTTGGCAGCAGTATTTTTTGTTATTCATTTTTGGACTTTTTTATATACACGGTGTATTTGAAATACCGTCGGAAATTTTAACAGATCATAAAATATGACAAAAAGTTCCTATAAACATATGTCTAAAAATGCGTCATAAGGGAGCTACGCCCCTTTGAAAGTGGCTAAAAAAATCGGTTTTTATGTAATAACTCAGGAACCCTTTGAGATATATCAACGAGGTTTTGCACGTCAACTAATCCTATCCAGGCCCATATTTCAACCAGGGGTGTGCGAAACAGGGGAGGCTTATCAGTTTTTTGTCCCAAACTTTTTTCTGTGTAACTTTTTTGCAATTTTATTTTTGAAATATGATTCCTCAGATCAAAATACATAAAAAAGGTACTCCTGTTGTAATACTTTAGGATTAACCGTTTTCGAGAAAAGTTCATTTACGGTGAAATTTCACGGTTCGAGGACGAAGTCTAAACGAAAAATTAAATACTAAAATGCTGAAAACCAAAATTTTAATGATGCAGGGCGAATGTACATTAAAAACTAAAAAAAAAACTCATATACAGGTACTTCCAAAAATCAATCCTAATGGAGCTATGGTCTCCTTTTTTGCAATTTTATTTTTGAAATATGATTCCTCAGATCAAAATACATAAAAAAGGTACTCCTGTTGTAATACTTTCCAAAAATCAATCCTAATGGAGTTATGGTCTCCTAAATATGCACCATTTTTAAAGGTCTCCTAAATATGCACCATTTTTAAAGGGCTATGGTAGCTTTAAAAGCGTTTTTTCGACCTACATGTATGGAAACTTTTTTTCTTAGTTTTTGATGTAGAATAACATTGCATCATTAAAATTTTGGTTTTCGACATTTTAGTATTTAATTTTCATATATTAAAAATAAAATTGCAAAAAAGTTTGGGACAAAAAACTGATAAGGCCCCCCCGTTTCGCACACCCCTGGTTTAAATAAGTACGTGAAAATGACATACAAAGATGGGCCTTATTAGGAAAAGCAAAACCTCGTTAACATATCTCAAAGGGTTCCTGAGTTATTAAATAAAAACCGATTTTTTTAGCCAATTTCAAAGGGACGTAGCTCCCTTATGACGCATTTTTAGACATATGTTTATAGGAACTTTTTGTCATATTTTATCATGTAGAATCACCTGTTAAAATTTCCTACGCTATTTCAAATACACCCTGTATAATTTTTAATTTGTATAATATAAACTATAGGGAAAAGTATTGTTTTGTTACCAAACGTTTTTTTACAGGCTTCTCTAATTTTAGAAAGATAATTACAGAAAACAACAAATTTTCCGGAAGCGTTTTAAAGAGACGACAATAATTACTCGAAATTTTTGCCTAATAGCAAAAATATTTTCATAATTTCATTCACAAAGTATAAATTTTAAACAAGTAGGGGAGAAGGGAACAAATTAATATTTGGGCAACTAGAGAAATGTATTGTACTTCTTCTTCTCATATTGGAGTTGATTTAAATAAACCATAGAAAAAATGTTATCTCTCCAAAATATAAATTTATTGTCTATTAAACAAACATTACAGCGACAATTGTTTCGACTTTTTTAACATAAAGTCATTTTCGAGCTACAAATAATGAAAATTAGGTTGAAAATGGTACAATTCCTTTTAGAAAAACTTACTTTTTAAATTTATAAACAAAATAACTTGAGTACACATTAAGGTCAGTATGACATTTCTAATAATGTGTACTCAAGTTATTTTGTTTATAAATTTAAAAAGTAAGTTTTTCTAAAAGGAATTGTACCATTTTCAACCTAATTTTTCATTATTTGTAGCTTGAAAATGACTTTATGTTAAAAAAGTCGAAACAATTGTCGCTGTAATGTTTGTTTAATAGACAATAAATTTATATTTTGGAGAGATAACATTTTTTCTATGGTTTATTTAAGTTTATTATTGATATAAAAATGTTAAATAATAAGAATAATTGCGCTAGTAGTGAAAAGAATAATATATACCGGGTGTTTTTTTTTAACCTGAAACTTTCAAATATATCGAATACTATGCATTTTAGGAAAAAAAAATATGTCGGGCATAATTTGTTTATTTTAATGGTGGAAACAAAATGGCGTATTTATTTTTTACGGATATTTACGTTTTCAAGGTCATTTGAAGGTCAACTTTGTTTTTTAAATACAAACATAATATATTATATATATTATATTTTTTTACTGTTATTTAATTCCTCTCAAAAAAATAAAAATCTTTTGTAAAAAACTTTTTTTGATCGGACTTTTAGTTGCAGATTAACACAGCCATACAAAATTAAAAAAGTTGCATCTCCGACGGACTTGACTAGTCAACTCCTATGTATTTTGAGCCGCTGAATCTGAATCTGAGATCGAAATTTAAAAGTTAGCTCTCATTTTTACCTAACCTCAAAAACATATCATATCATTGCGAAAAGTATGTTTTTGAGGTTATGTTGAAAATGCGAGCTAACTTTCAAATTCCGACCTCAGATTCGGATTCAGCGGCTCAAAATACGGAGAAATTGACTAGTCAAGTTCGTCGAAGATGCAACTTTTTTAATTTTGTGTGGCTGTGTTATCTCTGCAACTAAAAGTCCGATCAAAAAAAGTTTTTTATAAAAGATTTTTATTTTTTTGAGGGGAATTAAATAACAGTAAAAAAATATATGTTTGTACTTAAAAAAACAAAGTTGACCTTGAAATGACCTTGAAAACGTAAATATCCGTAAAAAATTAATACGCCATTTTGTTTCCACCATTAAAATAAACAAATTTTGTCCGATATATTTTTTTTCTAAAATGCATATTATTTGAGATATTTGAAAGTTTCAGGTTAAAAAAAACACCCGGTATACCACGGTAGAGATGACTATTATAGCCTCGCACTCGGCACTCGCACTCGGCACTCGCACTCGGCACTCGCACTCGGCACTCGCACTCGGCACTCGCACTCGGCACTCGCACTCGGCACTCGCACTCGGCTATAAAAAATTTCTTCTCTACCTTGGTATATAACTACTATTATATAGCTATTTTTCCAAAAAGTGTTAATTTTTAACAGTTTTAAGTATTATACTTGCCTCCATCTCCCCTATAGGGCTAGATATAATATATCAAATATGAAATCTAATTTAAAAGTTTTTCTATTACGTTGCCTGTATAATTTAGAAGTTACGGTGAGACTATTTCCAACAAAATACTATGAAAGCGACTAAAAAAAAATATTTCTATTTAAGTATTAATTTAAATATAAGCTTTGACATAAGTTTATGAATATATGGAACAGGCCCACAAAAAAAGTCGATTGCCCTTAACCAGAGTACTTTTGTGCGCTGAAAACGAATTTGGCAATAAAAAAGCTCGCTGACCGAGTCGCTGACCCACAAAAATAAAAAATACTGGTGGCAACCAAAATAATACTTTCCCCTATAGGCCTAGGTTTATTAAAATTGAAAACGAAAAAAATAAAAAAAATAAAAAAAAAAAAAAATAAATCGAAAAACGAAAAATAAATAAAAAAAATGTTTAAAAAAAAATTTTTTTTACCCCATTTTACCCCCAATCCGATTTTTACCAAAAACAATTCCAACCTAGAACTTTAGATAATCAACCTATGGTCCAAATTTGAAGTCTTTAGCCCGAAGTGTTCTTGAGTTATCGTGGTCACAAATTTCCCGGACACACGGACCGACAGTCCGACCGACAGACAGAATTTTTTTTTGACGGAAATCATATTTTTTGCATATAAAACGTCCAGAAACGTAAAATAAAGCAATAAATTTTTTTCGAAATTGTTTTATTAACGCAATAATAAGTAATATTGGATTACCTAATTTTAGATCTTCAAAGTTCTTTAGCACCTAAACTAAAGGAAAACAAAAATTATCGATCGATCGGTTGGTCGATCTGTCCGGGAAATCTCGTCGGCACGATAACTTAAGAACGCTTTAAGCTAGAGACTTGAAATTTTGGCATACAGGTATGTTACCAAAAGTTATCGCTCGGGATTGTTTTTAGTAAACATTGGGGTGGGGCAAGGGGGTAAATGGGGGAAAACACAAATTACACAAAAATTTGAAAATTGCTATAGGGTTTTTGAGGTTGTTGAAATAGAATCTAATAATAAACATTTTTTAACTTCACCTCCGTGTGAGGGGTAAATATTTTTAAATGTTTTCAATATTTTCGTCAAAATTGATATATAGGGGGTTTCGGGGTCGACGAAACTAAATCTAATAATAATTTTTTTCCAACTTCACCCCCGGGGGTGGGAGGTGATTATGTTTAAATGTTTACAATATTTTCATGAACATTGGTATATTCGGGTTTTTGATATCGCTAAAACTGAATCTTCTAATATTTTTTATCTAAATGCTCCCCCTGACGAGCGGTGGGTAATTTTTGTGAAAATTGGTACATTGGGGTTTTTGATAATGCTAAAAGTGAATCTGACAAGAAATTTTTGAGGAAAATGCCAGGAAGAAGCTTTAAAAAAAAAATAAGTTATAGCCAAATAAACAAAATTATATGTTAAATTAAACTGTCTTACGTATAAAATACCTATTTGTTAGGTCCCCGTATAACAATAAATCTATCTAATATATTATATTACGCACCGAGTATGCGAACCTAGGTTTTGTGCACTGAAATGATTTGCGTCGAGGTGCGTATACTATTTTTCCTACGACCTAACACTTAAACATAAAAAAAAAACGCAAAAATTATCTTAAAATTAGTTTGTCAATTTGAAGGTTATGTTTTACTAATTTTCTGACAGCAGATATGTAAAATCAGCGGATTTACACTTCCCAACCGTTGTCATAGGCAACGGGTGGGAAATAGACACTAACTACTAGTTTTTTTACTGGGCAGTGTATTTATATATTTCTGGAGCACCGTAATAGTCCAGTGTTACAACCACATTTCTGTGTTTGTATTTATTTTTAATTTGGGTTTTATTATACATAATTTCATTTAATTTCTTTACTTAGTTATAATTCAAAAATAATATTTTGTTTTAAATTAATTGTATTTTTGTAAGTAACGCGCTGAAAACCTCCTAGCTTTTCTGCGCGAGTTCGGGTAGGTTGCCTTCCGCACCAGTAGAAATTTGACGCTCGAGAACGATCGATGCGTGTCAATAAAAATATACTCGAATCAGCTGACGAATATACCACGCGCCGGGCATTTCGTTAGAATTTACCATATTTTACGGCTGCAAACTATAGAAATAAGTTCCATATACACATATGTATTTAAATGATTAGTAGTGTATACCTACACTGGTCAAACTAACTTTAATTCGCGTACATCAGTTTCCAATTATGTGGTGTCTCCTGTGAAGAAATGGCGGTCATGACCTGTCGTGCTGAATGCTGTAATTAAGGTAAGATTACCATATATATTATTGGAACTGTCGTTTTGTCTTTAATATTCTTTTCAATCATTAATACCTATTCGCAGTCCACTTAATTAATATCATAAAGGCGATGTTACGGAGGCAATCCCATATCACCGAATGGGACCTTTCGACGTCACACAACATGGCCCTTTCGAACCGGATTTAAGCTAGCAGAACCATTATAACATGGTCCGTTTTGAACCGGAATTTTGGCACTAGTATAACTATTTAACATAGCTTCATAGCTTTTAAATTCATTTAACTAGATTTTGCTAATTTTACAGTGTGTGTGTGGTAACGTTCTTTTGCAGTTGTAAAATTACATATTTGTTATAAATAACAATATCATATTTGGATTTAGCATTCGAAGATAGCTTATTTATTAACATTAAAATTATTCGTTATAAATAAATATATCATATTTGAGTGTTGCATTCGAAGATAGCTTATTTATTAACATTAAAATTATTCGTTATAAATAACAATATCATATTTGAGTGTTGCATTCGGAGATAGCTTATTTATTAACAAAAAAATCTCGCGTAAAATCTTATTTTGAATAAAAATTATTTTCAAATAGGGTAATTCGCTTTAAAAATATATTTTGGATTTTTCGGTTGAAAAATTAAAAACCGATAAAATCGTAAACTTTGTGCTCTATAAAAAAGGCAAAAAATTATCAGCTGTATCCAAGCGTTTTTTTCCTTTTTCTTTGGACACAATCAAAACCGCAATTATTATTTTATTTTGCAAAAATACAGTTTATTGTTAAAATAAAAATAAAAATATTATTTAACTTTGCCTTTTGAAAATTATTATTTTAAAACTGGTGATTTATTTGGGCGTAGAAAGATTCTTAAAAATATTTCTGTGCTTTGAAAAAATAAATTAAAATTTATCCATATAATTAAATACATTCGATAGAACTTATTTGCGAGCAAGATATTATAATTAAAATACCTATCTAGTAGTAATAGATTTAAAATTTACCTATTGCTAGTAAAGTTACATTAGGGTGGAAACAAAATTACTTTTATATTTTGATTTTTTTTCCTTCTAATTTGATATATTTTTTGCGCGCAAAAATAAGATACCTTGTCCAAATTCTAGTTTTACTATTATACAGGGAGTTCTTATAATTAGGAACTTTTGTAAAACTTATTTTTTTATATTGGATATCTAGGTATTTTTTTCTTGTACTTTTCGAATGTATACAGGGTTATGCAAGTGGGAAATCTTGAGCTGTATCTTTAGTGTATACCAGGTTAAAAAATAGAAGAAAACACTTAAAAATATAATTTTAATTTTTATTTTATTTTCTTTTTTATTTTTTGAAAATACTATCGGTACATAAAAAATTGTAATTTTCAAAGAATAGGTTAAAAATAAATTTAGCCCATTTCAAAATGTTTTCATACAGGAGAATTGAACTTAGATTATAATCTGAATTTTTTTAATATTCTGCCAAATATATGCATACAGGGTAACCTAAAGCTTAATTGTAATTTTGAATTTTGCCTTTTTGAGTATCCAGTCCATATATACAGGGTCTTAAATTGTACTTTTGAGTTTTTGTTTTTTGTTTTTTTTATATTCTGTCAGAATATATACAGGGTGACTTAAAAATTAAATTGTAATTTTTTGAATTTGGTTTTTTGGAAAACTCTGTGCAAATATACAGGGTAACTCATAGTTTGGATTATAATTTGGAATTTTGAATTTTGTTGAAAATATTTACAGGGTGATTCATTACTGAGGTATAAGTTATATTTTAGCCATTATATCTGGAGGTTTTCTTCTACAATAAATTCAATTTAAGAAATAAAATTTGAGAAAAAAATTGTGTAATTTTCCTAAAATTATTCAGTTTATATTTTTTTTATAATTTTTATTTTTTTCTTTAACCTTTCAATAAATAAATTTTATAAGCCATGGATCTAAACGAATATTGTATTATGGACAACCGTAGGCAGTTGCAATATGATAGGCTAAAGCGAGTTCAAAAGGCAGCAGTGGCCGCTCAAAAAGATATCACAAAACAGCAACATTTTAAAATTTGTTATCAACAGCTGGATGTGACTTATAAGCAATGGCATAAGCTGGCTGATGACATACTCGCTTTCGTCATATCAGATCCTGGACGTACGGATGCTATCCGAAAAACGGATATAGCTAAAGAAAAGGAAGCTGCTACGGTGATTGATGAAATGTTTTGGCAGATCCAAGGTATTTATGTACAATTATTTGGAAGTTCTTCAAATGCTACGACTTCAAATGTCAAGCTTCAAAAGTTGAATTTAAAACCTTTTAGCGGAAAATTTCCAGACTGGCAAACTTTTATAGATTTGTATGATTCTGCTATACATACAAATCCCCAACTCTCAGACATTGAAAAATTTTCTCATTTACATTTATTATTAACTCCGGAACCACTTAGCATTATTAAGTGTGTTCAATTATCGGGAAGTAACTACTCTGTAGCTTATAATCAGCTGCGTCAGAGGTATGACAATAAACGATTATTGGCTAATACGCACTGGCAGGCAATATGTCAACTGCCAAACATCTCTGACACATCATCAGCCTTGATTATTTTCCTGAATACTCTTGTCGAAAATTTAGCGGCACTCGGGGCCTTGGGTCTTCCAACAAACGAGTGGAGCTTTATTCTTGTAGATATGGTGTTCAAACGTATTCCAAAAAATCTTTGTGCTAAGTTTGAGGAACAAAATAAAAAGAATGGTTTTCCCACATTTGACGAATTAAAACTGTTTTTGACAGCACATGCTAAGGCTTTAGAAACTGTTGAGGCTTTATCTTCTAAAAAAGCACCAATCAACAATGTTCAAAAGCCAGTATCAAAACATGTTAAGTTAGATTCATATAATAATATTTCTTTTGTGACAAATACTGATATTTTATCTTGCCCTGTTTGCAAGTCAAATCATCATGTTTCTCAGTGTAGGTCGTTTTTATCAGAAGCTCCAAAAAAGAGATATGAAATTGCTAAACAGCATAGGTTATGTGTCAATTGTCTTAGCCATTCACACAACTTTAAGTTTTGCAATTCTACTCATTTATGCAAAATATGTAAAAAGCGACATCATTCCACTTTACATTTTGACAAGCCAAATAACAAGGCAGTTAAAGTAAATTTATCACATTCTGGTAAAAATAACGTAACCCCTCCCTTATCGGTCCAAACGGCCGGTACATCGGGACAAAACTACGTAGAAAATAATGACTCTAGCGTCGAGTCTAATGATCCTAACGTTTTTACATCCATAACGATAGTACCAGCGCCAATTTTATTGGCTACTGCTATGGTACACGTAAAGGATGGTCGTGGGCACTATCAATTAATACGTGCTTTAATTGATAATGGCTCTACTTGTTCATTTATAACAGAAAGATGTTTGAATCGGCTAGGATTACACCGTTCGTCTTTTCATAAGACCATAACGGGCATTAATCCTAATTCTCCGGTAACATCCAAGGGCATTACTCAATGCGTAATAAAGCCCACTCAAGCTAAGAATCCTATTCTTAATATTGATGCAGTTGTGCTGCCGAATCTTCCTGAACGGTTGCCGGCATGCGCACTCGATACTACCCAATGGCATCACATACGCCAGCTAAATTTAGCAGATCCCGAATTTAATAAAGTAAAAGCCGTGGAGCTTTTACTGGGGGCGGAGGTGTTTGCTCAGATTTTGCTCAGCAATAAAGTAGCAGGGGATCTGAGTCAACCGGTAGCCATTGAGACAGTTTTCGGATATATACTAATGGGAAAAATATCCTATCCCTCCCCGACAAATTTTGCACTTGTCACATCCATGGAAACCTTTGATCTAAAGTCCTTTTGGGAATTAGAGCAGGTACCTCAACAGGAAAAATTAACTCCTGAGGAAAAATGGTGTGAACAACAATATACAGAATCATGTACACGAACAAACGATGGACGTTACATGGTTGCCCTACCATTCAAAAAAATGGAACCTACGTTTATGGGTGATTCTCGCACAAACGCACTTAAGCGTTTTTTCTCTTTAGAAAAACGATGCTTGCAAGATGAATCCGTAAAAATATCATATTCTAAAATTATTCAGGAATATTTAGATTCTGGGCACATGGAAGAAGCACCTCCATGTGAGGCCACTGCACCGCATTATACGGTTCCGCACTTTGCGGTACTAAGGCCGGATAGTAGTACTACCCAGGTACGCATAGTTTTTGATTGCAGTGCTAAAACATCAGAGGGCTACTCCCTTAATGATTTATTATGTCCAGGACCTAAATTACAAACTGATATAATTTCCCTTTTATTAAGATTTCGCCTTCATACTATTGTTATAATGGCAGACATAAAACAAATGTTTAGGCAAATTCTTATGGATCCGAAGCACCGAAATTATCAACGATTGCTTTGGAGATTTCATCCCCAACAACCAGTAAAAGAATACCGACTTACAACGGTAGCTTTTGGTAATACTTCCTCTCCCTTTCTAGCATTACGCACTATTAAACAGTTAGTAACAGATGAGGGTAAAGATTTTCCTATGGCATCAAAAGCTCTAGAAGAAGATACCTTTGTTGATGACATTATCTCAGGGGCTGACAACCTAGAGCTAGCACAGGTGCTTTGTCTTCAGCTAACTGAACTTTTACAAAAAGGAAAGTTTGAATTGAGGAAGTGGGCGAGCAATTCTCCAAATTTATTGAAAGTTATCCCTGTCGATCATCGACAGCATATATCATTTGATTCTGAAGAAGATTCATATCTTAAAATTTTGGGACTTCAATGGACTCCACATACAGATTTTTTCTCTTTTCGGGTGAAGGCTTTAGAGTCTACACCAACTAAGCGTTCTATCCTATCGGATATTGCGCGTATTTGGGATCCACTTGGATATCTCAGTCCAATAACCTTTGTAGCCAAGCATTTAATACAGCATTTATGGTCACTAGGTTGTGATTGGGACCAGCCACTTCCCAATGAAGTGGTAACAAAGTGGTTACAATTTAAATCTGAATTGCACATGTTAGCAGATTTAAAAATTTCCCGTTTTCTTGATATAAAAAACGCCAGTGGTTTAGAATTGCATGGCTTTTGTGACAGTTCTGAGAAGGGCTATTGTGCTATAATTTTCTTTCGAAAACCTCTGCCAGATGGAAAGTTTGAAGTTTCCTTAATCTGTGCAAAGTCAAAAGTTGCTACTTTAAAGAAATTATCAATACCCCGCTTGGAATTGTGCGCTGCTGTTTTATTAAGTAATTTAATAAAGTTTGTTCGCAACACTTATAAAAACAGCATTACTTTTCATAAAACATATGCTTGGTCAGATTCCATGGTAGCCTTATCATGGATTAAGGCTCCGCCCCATCGTTGGAAAACATTCGTCGCAAATCGCGTTAGCCACATCCAAGATTTGGTACCACCAGATTGTTGGTATCATGTTAAGTCTGCGGACAACGTGGCTGACCATGGTTCACGTGGGCTTTTTCCCAGCGAGCTTATGCAGTGTACCCAATGGTGGGCGGGACCAGAATTCTTGTCTACCTCCCTGGATCTTGATACGGATAGTTTTACACCCGTTACGTCTCCAGATGAGGCCAAGATTATATCCCTAGTTTTAATAGAGACTGATCAATTTATTGATACCCTATTAAACAAATATTCTAGATTATCACGTCTAATACGTGTTGTCTCATATATTTTTCGTTTTGGTTTCAATTTACGTAATCCTAATCAAAAGGTTACTACTACTTTAGTTGCAAATGATTTACAAGTGTCCTTAATGACTTTGGTTAAAATTGTTCAACACCAATATTTTAAGGAAGATATTGTACGTATCGAGCAACAAAAGCCGGTTAATAAAACTTTACGTAAATTAAATCCTTTCATAGACCCACAAGGAGTTTTACGAGTAGGCGGTAGGCTAAAAAATGCACATCTGCCGTTTGAAAGTAAACATCCCGCATTATTACCTCGTACTCATCGATTGACTTACCTGATTATCGAGGATATGCATGTTAGGCATATGCATCCTGGGATTCAAACCTTACAGTTTTTATTGAATCAACAGTTTTGGATATTATCCGCCAAGCGGGCCATAAAATCTGTTGTTTCAAAGTGTCACAAGTGCTTTAGGGTTAAGCCCAACACTATCCAACCTAGGATGGGTGACCTACCGAGCTTTAGGATAAGTCAGTTGAAAGCTTTCCAAAGCTGTGGCGTGGACTATTGTGGTCCATTCAATATAAGCATGGGACGAGTACGTGGTGCAAAAACTTACAAAGCTTGGATTTGTGTGTTCGTGTGCTCGACCACAAAAGCTATACACTTAGAGTTGGTGTCCTCACTTTCTTCTGAGTCCTTTTTGGCTGCTCTTCGTCGTTTCATTTCTAGACGTGGACGCTGTAATCACATTTTCTCTGATCAAGGTACAAATTTTGTTGGTGCCGCGCGCCAATTAGATGAGTTGATGCAGCATGCCACTGAAACTGAATCGATAAAGTGGTCATTTAATCCCCCTTCAGCCCCACATTTTGGTGGTCTGTTTGAATCTGGTGTTAAGTCGGTAAAAACTCATTTTTATAGAGTAGTTGGTTTACAACGACTGACATATGAGGAATTCTCAACCTTCTTAGTTCAAATAGAAGCCTTATTGAACTCGAGACCTCTTTGTCCAGTTAGCTCTGACCCAAATGATTTATCGGTCTTAACTCCCGGACATTTTCTTACCCTGAAATCACTCTCTGCCCCGCCAGAGCCTGATCTACAAGACTTGCCTCTTAATCGTCTAAATAGGTGGCAGCTCATTCAACGTATGCATCAGGCCTACTGGGCCAGGTATCATTCCGAATATTTATGTACTTTACAGCAAAGAGTTAAATGGAATGAACCCTCTAAACCGATAGAACTTGGTTCTATGGTGCTGATAAAGAACGATTTACAGCCCCCTCTTCGTTGGTCGATAGGTCGTGTAATAGAGTTATTTCCCGGTGCTGATGGTGTGATCCGAGTAGTAAATGTCCGTACAGCTCAAGGTGTCCTAAAGAGGCCCTTAGTAAAATTATGTATATTACCTATGTGTTGTTAAAACACTCTAATTTTGTGTGTTTTGGTGGGCGGTAATGTTACAACCACATTTCTGTGTTTGTATTTATTTTTAATTTGGGTTTTATTATACATAATTTCATTTAATTTCTTTACTTAGTTATAATTCAAAAATAATATTTTGTTTTAAATTAATTGTATTTTTGTAAGTAACGCGCTGAAAACCTCCTAGCTTTTCTGCGCGAGTTCGGGTAGGTTGCCTTCCGCACCAGTAGAAATTTGACGCTCGAGAACGATCGATGCATGTCAATAAAAATATACTCAAATCAGCTGACGAATATACCACGCGCCGGGCATTTTGTTAGAATTTACCATATTTTACGGCTGCAAACTATAGAAATAAGTTCCATATACACATATGTATTTAAATAATTAGTAGTGTATACCTACACTGGTCAAACAAACTTTAATTCGCGTACATCAGTTTCCAATTATGTGGTGTCTCCTGTGAAGAAATGGCGGTCATGACCTGTCGTGCTGAATGCTGTAATTAAGGTAAGATTACCATATATATTATTGGAACTGTCGTTTTGTCTTTAATATTCTTTTCAATCATTAATACCTATTCGCAGTCCACTTAATTAATATCATAAAGGCGATGTTACGGAGGCAATCCCATATCACCGAATGGGACCTTTCGACGTCACACAACATCCAGTCAAATAATAAATATAAATTGCAATAAATGTACACGGCTGATATTTTAAAGGGTAGTAGTGGATGTTAACAGAACATTCCTGTTAGTTTTTCACCGGGTGTCCGCTATCTTGAATTTTACGGATGAGTTACTTAATATGTATCTTACTATAAAAATGCATATAATAAATATTGTTAAGGAGGAAATTTCCAACAATTTTTGTTTGAATCATTCTTTTTAATATATTAATAACATTCGAGTTAATTCAAAAAAAGCTATGTTGGAGGTGAAATTGGTCTTTTCCATTTTTCAACCAAATTATTCATCGGATGATAAAAGCAAACTTGTAACTCTTGAAGTTTGTTTTTTATTATAAATTTTCATAGGTACTTCGGTACCGTTACAGAGAGCGCAACCTAACTTTCAGCGCCCACTGTAACCGTAATAAAATACTTATGAAAATGCATAATATATAAAACTTATAGAGAATTTCAAGAGCTACAAGTTTGCTTATAACCTTTTATCCTCCGACAAATAATTTGGCTGAAAAATCGAAAAAAAAAAAAACAATTTCACCCCAACATAGTAATTTTTGATTATTTATAACTCGATTGTTATTAATATATTAAAAAAATGATCCAAACCAATATTGGTGTATTTTTTTTCCTAACAAGATTGGTTATATGAATTTTTATCGTAAAATGCATATTTAGCGAGATAACAGCACTCACCCCTAGTATTCAAGATAGCGGACACCCAAATCACCAGGTGAAAAACTAACAGAAGTGTTCTGTTACTATCCACAACTACCCTTTAAAATATCAGCCCGTGTACACTGTAAATGCAAATATGGTAATTTTACAGCAAATAAAGTAGGTCATGTTGCCAGCAAAGAAAGTGGTAAATTTAAATCAGTACTGTAAATTCACAGTTATTTGTAAAAATGTGAATTTTTACCTGTGATTTCACAGTAATTTAAGCATCGAATTTAATGTGTATTTCAAGCAGTATTACGGGCTCTTGTAATTTTCGGGAAAAAGTGCCGGCTTTTTGGACCACATGCATGAATTTTAATGCAAAATTATTGTACCGACAGGAAAAGAGCTGAGATTTTACTAAACCCAGTAGTATTGAGGTTAATTTAATAAATATTGTAAATTCACATTCTGACATTGTAAATTTGCTTTAATTATTACAGTTAAAACTACTGTAATATTGACGGACAAATTTAGAGGGTACATTTATTGCAATTTAACACAGGAATTTCTCGTTATTTGACTGGACCATAAGCAAAACTGTACCTAAAATATGAACGCACAAGTAGGTCAAGCGCACAACTTCTGGAAAGCCTTTCCTATTTAAACTATGAATTTTCCGATTGGATATTTTCCCAATTAAAAGTTTTGAAGTCCACTGAATTCCGTTTCGTCCAGATGTCGCGAGCGATCACACGTTTAAAGGCATAATTTGCCACGCCGCAATTAATTTAGTAGTTTTGGAAACGACAAATGGAGTCTTTAAAATCAAAATTAGAATGGTTATTCTGCCCTATCTGCAAAAATTCACTTTCCGAGATAAGCACACTATTGTATTGCTTGTTGTTATAAGCCTCATGTACCTACTAAAAAGAAATGTCCTATCTAAAACCCAATTCCTAAAAATTAGCCTAATATGTTTCTCCTAAGTGGAAATTTTTTAATGTTTTCTAAATAAAGTTGTTTTATTTATTATTTATTTATTTATTTATTTTACGGGACTTCCCCATTACAGAAATAATTACATATTATTAATTATAACAAAAGAAATACTAAGCTTAAAGATAGCTAAAAATATACTTAAATATAAATGCACATGTATACCAAACTAGAAATTTTATACTAAACTACTGCAGTGTAACTAAAAGTGAACTTTTAAAGTTTTGAAAATTAAATCTAAACAAGTCAATATCAAAGTTGTTTATATAAACCAAAGCTTTATTAAACGGCGTATTTAAAAGATAGTTTGTATGATAAATATTTAATTGGAAAGTACGACTTTGCCTAATACCGGGTCTTGGGACCGAAAATTTTAACAAATTAAGTAAATCTGGACAATCAATTAATCCGTGTACTATTTTATATATAAAACACACATGGGAAAATGTTCTTCTAGATTCCAGTGTTTTCAGATTTAACAGATTTTGAATTGCGTTATAATCGTGGTTCCTAATAGTAAAGTTTACCTTGAAAGCTAAGTTTCTGAGAATTCTATGCTGTACCCCTTCCAAAAGTTTGATATCAATTTGGTAGTATGGAGCCCAAATAATAGATGAATACTCCAAGTTAGACCGCACAAGAGATTTATATACTGTAAGAATAGTTGATGGATTAAATGAAGTTAAATTTCGCACAATAAAACCCAAGATTTTATTTGATTTTGAGGTGATTGTTTTTATGTGCTCAGAGAAATTGCAACTTTCATTAAATGTTATACCTAGATCCTTAACCGATGATACGTAGCTTAAGGGCGAGTTATTTAAATTATAAAAAGAATTACATTTTTTTGTACCTGTAAAAAAACTGATATAGCAACATTTACCAATGTTAAGCTCTAGTTTATTTTTTATCGACCAGTTAAATATTATGTCCAAGTCATACTGCAATAGTAACATATCCTCCCTAGATTTAACTTCGCGAAAAACTTTTAAATCGTCAGCAAACATTAAATATTCACTAAAAAGAATGTCATCACCTATGTCATTAACAAATATTAAAAATATCAGAGGGGCGCAATGAGATCCTTGAGGAACACCAGATGTTACTTCGATTATACCTGATAGGACACCTCCAAATTTCACACTTTGGGTTCTGTTCATTATGAAACTAACAATCCATTTTATAGTTTTAAGAGAGAATCCAAACTTAAAGAGCTTTTCAATTAATAAGGTATGATCAACTCTGTCGAAAGCTTTAGAAAAATCCGTGTAAATCGAATCGAGTTGAGAATACTTGGATAAGTTGTTTAGTATTTTGGATTTATAAAGAAGTAAGTTTGACGATGTTGAACGCGCAGAGAAGAAACCATGTTGCTGGTGTATAATAAAAGGTTGGCAGGCCCATGTTAGCTGGTCACAGATAAGACTATCAAAAAGTTTTGAAATATTCGATTGAATTGATACCCCTCGATAATTTTTAATATTGTTGCGGTCTCCCGATTTAAATATTGGGACAATAAAACTGTGTTTCCAGATTACAGGAAATGTGCCTTCATTAATAGATCTATTAAATATAATAGATAACGGTTCCGAGATGGTGCAAACACAGTTTTTTAAGAAAAAGTTAGGAATACCGTCAGGTCCAGAAGAAAATTTATTGGGTAATTTATTAATTTTTTTAAAAACGTCCATCACAGTTATATCTCTTATTGAAATATTACGAGATCCACTCACTACTGGTACATCAAAGTGCGGAAGGACGTTACCCCTGCTGTAAACTGTGGCAAAATATTCTGCAAATAAATTTGCAATATCTTCAGCATTGGATGCTGTAGAGTTATCTAGAGACATAACATTGGGAATTGAATTTGTTTGCTTTTTATCATTAATAAACTGCCAAAAGCTTTTAGGATTTGAATTAAAGTTAAACTCCATTTTTCTTAAGTAATTTCCATAACAAACTTTTGAAAGGTTTTTACATGTAGCTCTTAAATTGGAAAATACTTCAAAATCAAGTGGACTTTGACTGATCTGGTAGTTTTTATGTGCGGATTTTTTTTGTGTGACTAAACGGCGTAAATCTGAATTAAACCATTTGGGAAAAGTATTTTTTACATAACGTTTTGTTGGAACATAAAGAGAAACACCGGTATATAAAATTTCATAAAACAAATTTGTTGCCTCTTCCGCATTTAAGTTTTTCAACATCTCGGGCCAGTCAAAATTCGAAAGATAATCGTTAAGATAGATATAGTTTGAATTTCTAAAATCAAGATAAAATTCTTTATAATTTAGGGCGGCATTTTTTTCTTTTCCAACAAAAATATTAAAAGCGTAAGCAATATGATGATTTGAATAATTTAGTAATAGATCAATAGCTTCAGTAACGTTAGTTTTTAGTAAATTTGAAAACAATAGATCTAGAAAAACGTTTCGGTTGTTTGGTATATTATTAACTTGAGACATGTTTAAAAAATTATAGCACTCAGCTAACGTAGTGGCAGAAGTAGAGTTCGAGTCAACAAAAATTATATTTTCTCGTTTGCTCCATTGGGCATCTGGAATATTGAAATCGCCAGAAACTGCTATCTTGGAGTCCGGATTATACAAGACAATATCTTCAATTGATCTACAGTGATCCTCGTACAAATTTAAAGGCGAAGCAGGAGGAATATAAACACCACCAACTATATAGAGTTCGTTGCTAATTTTAAATTTTATGTACAACTGTTCCACAGTTGTAAGGTTTGTTTCAATAATTTGGGCACGTAAATTTTTCTTTGTCAAAATTAACACACCTCCACCTCTTGATTTGTTACTAGTATTTAAATTTCTGTCGCTTCTAAAACAGTCATATGATGAGACTAAAAATTCATTGTCATGTACATCAGCGCACAATCCAGACTCAGTAATTATTATTATATCATAATTGGATACTGCTACTGCTCTGCTAAAATCGGCTAGTTTAGTTTTCATGCCACCTACGTTTTGGTAATAACACCGTAATGGGTAATCTATTAGTTTTCCTGGTTATTGAATCTTACATTACTATTTTGACCATCTTTTTCTACAATTTTTGGTATGCCTTTTACAAATTTTAGAGTTAAGTTCGTTTCACCATCCTGTATTCTGTGATTTAATTCGTATTTTACTTTTTTAAAGTAATTCTGCTGAGCTATAGTTTGATCAGGGCTAATAATATACTTATCAGTTTTGTTTTTACTTCTAAGGACTTGATTAGCGATATCAGAATTCTTAAAAATAACTTTAATAGGTCTTGGTTTGGCATTACTTTTACCAACCCTTAAAACCTTACTAATTAAAGTATTATCCAAGTTATTTACTTTTGCGCTTAAAATGTTATGGACTTTTCGTTTGTCATAATCAATTTTTTCTTGTAGCGACGTAGAGTTGCTTTCTTCAACTTTGTATAACATTATGTTTTTAGCCCTAGCTTGTCTATCTATAGATTCTGAAATCACATCTTCCATATTTAAAGAAGGTTTATTAACGTTATTAGACTCCAGAGTAACAACCTTCTTATTTAAATGTGCCACTTCTGATTTTAAATCTTCAATTTGGGTTTGTAGATGCTTAAAATTTTTTATTATTGCCGGGACCTTTTTAAATTGGGATTTGCAATCAATGCAAAAGAAAAGCAGAAGTTTTTTGTTTATTAAATCAGAACTATTAACCTCTAAAGGACTTAAGCCAGAACATCCTTCATTTAAATGCATGACAGCGTGACAACAATCGCATGAAATATACTTATCAGCCCTACTAATTTTAACATTACATGTTATACATTCGGACATTTTTATACCAAGATATTTTCAACAGTGTATTTGAAAATATCGTAATTATCTCTGTGCGAAATGTTGCACTATCCCCGTAGCAGCGTATCGACTGAAACAATTGATTGATAGCTTCTTGTGTGTAGTTGTCGCAGTAGGTGGGCGGTACTAAGTACTTGTCGAAAACAACTTTGACCTTTATTGACTATCAAATTTCTGCATATAAATTAAGGATGCAATCTCAATGCAGCAATATAAAATGAAAACTGGCTTACCAGATAATATAGAAATGATCAGCAAAAGTTGCTGATTACGTTGGTACACTTTTATTATATTAATGTGCACCAAAAACTTTATAAAACTTGAAATTTAAAACGGGCAGTTAAACTGAACTTATCTTCTAATGAAAGCTATGAATCGATTGTTGTCCTAACTAGTCTTTACAAGACGAATAGGTCAGGACTAGGACTAACTTTACAGATCTGAATAATTTGATTGGACTTTTTAGATAATTTTGTCCTAATATTCTTAGATAGAACAAATGCTTTTAGTATGACTATTTCACAAACAATATATAAATCAAAACCTTGCATTTTTAGTTTCTTGACCAATCAGATCAAAATTAATCTGATAATTTTTGCACAATGCAATTATCACTTGGCTACTATGGAAACAAGAAACTGACAGTTACTGACATCTTAATAAATGTTCTATTTTGCCAAAATGTGTTTTTAATTTTTGAAGCTTACCTTTAGTTGATTTATTTTTATTGATAAGCAATATAAATGCTTATTTTATTACCAAAACATCCTAGGTATAAACCCTAATTAATTTTAGATAATATATTATATTTTATGCACTTTCCATCTTAAAAGCTTTAAATCACTGATATTCATAAATTTTAATTAAAGAACTTTCACTTTCGGGTTTAGACCGTGTTAATGGATTTTCACTTTCCGACGTTTCGTCTCTTACTACTAGAGACATCTTCAGGGATTAATCTGAAACTAAGTTTCGAATCAACTTGTGTCACTATTTATGACGAGTTGTGGTTATTCACCCGTGACGAGGTTTTTCCTATCAAAGACTTCCATATTGCAGGTAAGTGGTAACCAGTGTCCCGATTGATATTGTTAGGATGCTTGATGATTTCTATCGATTCCCGTATCTTCCTTGGCATTTTTCTGTTTTCTGTTAATATTTGTCTTGTTTCAGACAAATTGATTTTATGACCTGTTTCATGTACATGTTCGGCTACTGCCGATAAGGAAATTTGTTTCTTTCTTATATTGCGCTCATGCTCTTGAAGTCTTGTAGAAATTTTTCTTCTAGTTTCACCTATGTAAACCGTACCACAGGAGCAGGGTATTTTATATACGCCTTCTGAACTCAGGGGTATTTTGTCTTTTGTTGAAGTCAAACATTGACCTAATTTTTGGTTGGACCGAAATATAGGCTTAATATTTGACTTCTTCAAAAGTTTACCTATTTTATCCGTGATACCGCTTACATAGGGAAGTATAACTTGTGTCTGTCTGTCATTGTCACTATTGTCCTGTTGTTTGGGTCTGGGATTTCTGTATTTGTATATGGTCTTATTAATGTCTTTTTTGGTATAACCGTTCATGGTCAAGGCTTTGGTTAGTTTAAGGAGTTCTGTGTCTAGGGAATTCTTGTCTGAAATCATGAAAGCCCTATGAACAAGTGAATACAAGTGAGTACATGAAACAGGTCATAAAATCAATTTGTCTGAAACAAAACAAATATTAACAGAAAACAGAAAAATGCCAAGGAAGATACGGGAATCGATAGAAATCATCAAGCATCCTAACAATATCAATCGGGACACTGGTTACCACTTACCTGCAATATGAAGGCCTTTAATAGGAAAAACCTCGTCACGGGTGAATAACCACAACTCGTCATAAATAGTGACACAAGTTGATTCGAAACTTAGTTTCAGATTAATCCCTGAAGATGTCTCTAGTAGTAAGAGACGAAACGTCGGAAAGTGAAAATCCATTAACACGGTCTAAACCCGAAAGTGAAAGTTCTTTATATCTTAATGGCCGTGAAAGCTTAAAATCTAAAATTTTAATTAATTTAATTGAATCTTAGTATTAAAAACAGGCACTAAAAACTAATTTAAACATTTATTTATTAAAAATATATTTACAGTAAAGAATTACGGAAATCAAAACATCAAATGATAGGAACGCTTATGTGCAGCTCTTTATGCCGCGTTTTGATAAACTGCGCATGCGCTGACCGTTTTTCAATATGTTATTTTAAAATTAACTTTTTAATCAGGGGTGTAGATAATGGATGCCTCTTAATTTATTTGTAAAACTGTATGTTTATTGGTTGCATACTACAGTAAAAATTTCAAGTCAATAAGTTAAACCGTTCCTGAGTTATGAAGTAAATAATAATCTAAAAATGCCCCTTAAACGTACTCTAGCTCCCTTAAAAATCCATTTAACACAAACCTTCCTAAAAACTTTTTTTTTGCTTTTTGACGTAAAATCTGATATATCATAAATAATTTTTAAATCTCATTTTTTTTTTCTCAAAAACGCATCGAAAGATTTTTTAAATTTGTCTTAAAAATATGCCAAAGCTCTAAATAACTAAATTATAAAAAAAATCTTGGGTTATATGAAAATTGAGCTAAAAATTGTTTTTTCACCACCAGCCTAAAACCACATCTTTATTACTGTTTTTTTCATTGGTAGAAATATTATTTCTCTACCTATGACGCCAGAGGTTCTAAAAATAATGAAACTGCACCATGGTTAATAATGAATTTTTATTCAGCTGTTTTGGCATCTGACGTTTCACTTAATTATTAAATCACATTGCTATTTACAAGTGTCTTTAGGCACCAAATTTATTTATTGCATGATAATATATATTAACTAAATTAGTACCTATAAATTTCTTTTTACAAAAAACACTTCGAAAAGTGGTCCATCATATTCAACCATAATAATACAAATTTTAACATGGACCATTGTGCCCACAATGTTGATGCCTCTTTTTTCTTGCTTTCTTGCTTAAAATACACAAGTAACACATTTTCAGTACATTTTGTAACTCCTTGGGATGTACACCATTGCTTAAAATTTGAATATGCTTTAGCATACAAATCTTTTGATTTTTGAGGCACAGTTTTCGCTCGTCCCCTTATTTCTGGGGAGTACCAGAATCATCACTTTGCATTTCACTTTCCATTTTTATATATTTTATTACACTTAACACGGAAACACTTTCTAACTTAATAATTTTAGCAGATCAGCAGAAAATTTCTGCCAGAAATGTTATTCATTTGTTTTTTTAATGGCCGCGAACGTCCAGCGTGATATTTTAAATTTATAGGCTTTTTGATTAAATTTTAGTAAAATAAATAAATAAATAGCTACTTAGTTGTACTGGTAGTGAAAAAAATACTATATTTTCCACGTGAGTGAAGATTTAACATTTTAGACCGCGTCAAAAATGTTAAACTTCTCTCACTTGGTAAATAATATACTATTCCAGATCACTGTGGAGGGTTATTATAATCCACCTGTTAACTCTAATTTGTCATATTCTGCAGATTTCCAGGGTTTGTTCCTGGAGGCCTCAATTAATTTAGCAGTTTTGGAAGCGACACATCGGCGGTGGCCGTCCGTGCCGGCGGTTTCTCAACTCCAGACGCGCGTCGGACCGGTCAATCCGCCTCAACTGTTTAACACTATTGCAGCGCCGTCTCTAATTAATTAACATAGACGGCTGTGGCTTCGGGGTCTAGGGAACACGACCTGGTGGATCCAATAGAATGGAAAATACGCTTTATTGGACATATTGAGTTTCAATAATTAAACGTGTTATGACGCTGAAATGTCGTGATTTAGTCCAGAACAAGGGTGCTCGCGGATCAAAAAACGCCAAAGAAGCACGAAAAATTTATGAAATTTCATAACAAGGAAGTAACACGTAAACAATTTCTTTTTGTACCACGAGAAGGAATTATTCGACTTGTATAAAAAGTTAGTGCATGGATTCCATATTTGAGAATCGCTTAAAACCTCCTAATTTAAAGAATTATACAAGTTAAGAGAACACTTATTTATTTTATTATTTCTGGTGTCCATTAGAGTCCATTAAAGATGTCATGACACACCTAATTAAAAAAATTAGAACAAAATTCAAATAAAATTTGACATTCAAAATGTCACTTATGTGGTATCAATGTTTTCAGAAAAGTGTGCACATTCCAATAATGTAAGGCATTTATATTTCGCACTTAAAATGTGAAAGTTGGCAGCACTTCTGGTAAAACCGGAAGTATCAAAATGTCGTTTTATATGTCAAAAGTTGAGGTTCCTTAAGTCCATTATAGGTATCAAATTTGAAAATTTTATTTTTACGAATACAGAAGTTAAGGGGGACATTGGACTTTTGTCGTCCGGTATAGATTATTAAAAAAGTTGTGTTTATAAGGTTATTACATCGGCACTTAGTGCTACTAAGTCTGCCCATGTATTGAAATCTTCGCCGAAAAGTCAAAATCTTTGACCACATTTTTTCACATTTCTCGACGTCTTAGACCATTCTGAGTCGAAATCAGTAAAAAAAAATTTTGTGTCCGTCTCTGTCGGTCTGTCTGCCTGGGTGTAAACTCTCTAACTCAATTTCTACATGAGATATCGAGTTGCGGTTTATTGCATATTGTTTCTTATCGTATTCTGAAGAGCTGATTAGATTTTGGGGGTAAACGATTGGGGGTAAGGAGGTAAAAATAGGGTAAAACTCCTATTTTTAGCGTTTTTTGTTTATAATTAAGGCAATTATTATTGTATTTGTTTAATTTAGCACTTATATAAAAGATAATTTTAAATTGGTCAAAAAATGTTATAAACAACGTTTTCCAAAAACGCATTGTTTTCGAGATATTGGCGTTTAAAGCAGTAAAAGTTTTTTTTAGCATATCTCACATATTTATATATATTTATATATAACCCGATTTCAAAAAATTATATTTTTAATAAAAGCTCTTTAAAAAATGTTATATACAGTTTTTTGCTAGAATATAATGTTTTAAAGATACAGAATTTAAAATCAAACAAAACACCTAGTTTGAAATTTGCAAACTAGATGGCTCTAGGGTACAATAGTGCCGATGTTTTGACAGGTTTCTTGCAACGTTTTATTTATCAATATCGTATTGCCAGTTCTTTCTGGTCCCATCAAATAAGATGCAATATAATGAAAAATACGCTTTAATGGACATATTAAATATGGTAGGATGGGGGATTAGCCAAGAGGTACAAGCGACATATTTAACGAAATGTTGTTTGGCAAGGTAATAGGCTTTTTAGGCTTTGTGCAACATATTCACATGCCAAAATGTCGTTAAAAATTTCACTTGGACCCCTTGGCTTCTCACTCTCACTCACTCTCTATGACGTTGGCATGTCGTGATTTACGGTGGCAAGCCCAAAAGGTCAACCATTCCTATTTTTTTTAGACCACGAGATGAACTTCTATGTTTATTCTTAAATAATCTGGTCTAGAAATTGAGTTAGGCCTTATACAGAAAGTCCTAGAAAAGGTCAGACAAGTAGTTCTTGTAGATTTGAACTCAGTGTGATGGAAAACGTCGAGAAAAGTCTTTCCATTTTATATTTTACTCAAGTATTATTTCCAAATATTTTAGATACTGTTTCTTAAATTTTTGGACAATTGCATTGTTAATTTTTCCTGCAGTTTTCATTGTGAATATTTATGTTAGTTTGTGTTGACAACGATTTTCTAAGGGAGTGACCTTTTTTTATCTATTTTAGTAATTTGTCTGTTAAAATTAATAGTCTCCATGTCTAAAACTAATATTTAAAGAAACCGTCAAGCATACTTGCATGATGGTAAAAGAAAATGTAGAAAATAATTTGCATTTACTTAGAAACTACATATAAAGTTATAAAATAAGTTGTTAGGATATGATGCTTTGTATTCCACGGCACGCTCTTCACATTGAATATTATACAGGGTGTCCCAAAAGTAGACGATCAAACGAAAGGGGTGGTGAAGGAGGTCATTTCGAATCAAAATAACCTTGTATGTTGTTATCCAATTGTTGATGATTTCAAAGTTATTTCAGGTTTTGTATTTTTCTTAAAATCGCCAAAAATATGACTTCTTTGGTAATTATTTTTTTATGTATGATACTTAAACGTGTACCCTTCCAAAAAAAAATAATTTTCTTGAAATGTGTTAGCTCCTGTCTCAGTTAAAAAAATATTTTCTGAGCACTATTGGTTCACAGCAAAATGTTGATTTTTATAGCGTGAGAGAAAAAAGAGGTGTTACAGAAAGTTGACCATCTATCAGAAAAAGTTGTTTATTTAATGTATTTTCTAACAAGGTATAATACACAGGATTGTTTTTAAACAATTTTGTTAATCTCCAGTTTTTTGTCAACTAGGTCGTGTTTGAGGAAAATTGATGTGGTGTCCATTTTCCGACTTAAATTGAAAATTTGTCAAAAAATTTACCATTAATAGTTTCTCTTTGCTAAAAATACTGAACATTTTTTTTATTATTTTTATTTTAGTGAGCGAACTTGGCGATTTTAAGGAAAAATACAAAACCTGAAGTAACTTTTAAACCATCAACAACTGGATAACAACATATATGGTTATTTCGATTGGAAATGACCTCCTCCACCACCCCCTTTCGTTTGATCGTCTACTTTTTGGACACCCTGTATTACCTTCTTTCTCATAAACCTTAAAATTTTAAAATATTCTGTCGTTTTCTGCCAAAAATTTGGCACCCATTTCGGGACAGTTAAATTCGGTTTTATAAACATTGTTTTTCGCGCGCTTCAGTTCTCCACTCTTCCAACTTCTTTAGTTAAAACAAAAATAAAAAAAAAATTTAATCGACTTCTGTCTCTAAAAAGTAAAAAATAAAAAATAAGTCGGTGCCAATTTCACCATTCCCTATATTAAATACTAAAAATTATTTTTTTTTTGTTAAATTTTTTCCTGTGAAATTAGCGCCGACTTATTTTTTTACCTTTTAGAGTCATAGAAGTCTGTTCATTTGTTTTGTTAAAAGTTTTTATTTTTTACTTTTCAGAGACACAGAGCTTGCAAATGTGTAACGTCATCTAAGCTAAATTGTAGTTGTCCTTCCATCTCAGGGACCGTTCAAGTACTACGTAACGCAAATTTTGATCATTTTGGCCCCTCCTTTTTTGGAAGTCGGTTAATAATTGTCATAGAGCGCGGCAGAGAGGTGGGGGAGTACAAGATTGTGATTGTGACTATGACTGTGAACCGGCTTAAAAGTTCACCTGTTGAAATATTTAATTTTCTCTCACTTATTATTTAAATGGGATAACTTTTGCACTTTGCCGGTGTCCATATTTATACAAGATTATCATTCACTTCGTAAATTTTTATTTGTAGCGCAAGGAAAAGTAGCTTTTAATTAAAAATTACTATGCCCATTAAACATGAAATAATAGGAAAAGAAAACCATCGTATAGTATATTCAACTTCAAGGTGCAGTAGAAGTAAATAAAAGAATCGCTAGGCAGCTGGCGAGTGGTTTTATTGGTTAAAACATTCGAATGTTGCGTTGTCACGTGCGTTTGTTTACACTTAGGGGCTGTCCATATATTACGTAACACAATTAAAAAAAAAATTGACCCCCTCCCTCCCCCCTGTGTAACAAACTGTCACATTTACCAACACCCCCCCCTCCCCCCTGTGTAACGCGTAACAATATAAAAATTTGTATTTTTTTTCTAACATATCTTGATACAGAATTCCGCATAATGCAAGACGGTAAAAAGACAGTGTAAAAATTATACATATTTATTATAATAATACATATAGCACTTAATGTACTTAAACGAAAAAATCACTCAAACTTTAAAAAAATATTCATAATCAATATCACACAGGGAAAAAATACTAGGTACTTTTTATACTGAGTGTCACATATAATACGTATATTGTTTATGCACAGGTACACAAAACAGTACACACATTGGTGTTCTGTGAGTACACATTCCGCGCGAAAATGTATGTATGATTCATCAGCAAGATCACGCAAGAACAGGGCCGTAGGATTTTTTTTTTAATATCAATGTCAAGAGTTTTTTTACTGATTACAATATTATTTAAATATGCATAGTTTCGTCAATTTTTGTGTGAAAAGGGGAATTATGGGTCAGTAGATAGTAATTTATGTTGAAATAAAAATACATCTGCCAAGCTTAGGAAATAAACATTAAATTTATTAAATACCGTTACGTAACGTTTACCTAGACCCCCCCCCTCCCCCCTGTCACAAACTGTAACAATTTCTCTGACCCCCTCCCCCCCCTAGGCGCGTTACGTAATATATGGACAGCCCCTTACTTTATTTTGAAATTGAATATATTATAGAGTACCATTCTGTGCGGTTGGGTTCAATAGTTATGGCAGATAGGAAAAAAATAGTATCCTTTGAAATATTAAAAAATAAAAAAAAATCAAAAAAAAATTGTTTAAAAAATTAAAAAATATATAGCTCAATAGAGAATTTTATTTGCTTTAAAATTATGTATAACACGACCCCCTTTCCATTAAAAAAACTCCCCCCATGCCCCCTGCCCACATTTTAAGAGCTGAAAGTATTAAATATATGCTAAAATATAGTTGAAGTTGTCTTACTTAAAAGTTCTAAATTTGAACTCGATATCTCAACTCGTTAAAAAGTTAAGAGGGGGGGGGGGGTGACTTTTGGACCGCACTGTATATTATGAAATTGGCTACAGGCATGGTTGGATGGACAGCTGTCCTCAAAGCAGTGTTGGGAATGATGGTGATAAGGATGATTTTCCTCGGTAGACTCTTCTCAGGGATTATTTTAACGTGCAGTTGGATACAAAACGTGCAGTCGGAAAGGAAGGTATCGCATTTTGGGCTAAATCGCCTGCAACGATAAGACTTTACATGCTTATAGATACATAAAAAATAAATACTTAGCCAAAATTTCAGCCCTTTTTACATCCCGGAACATACTTTAATTAATTATTTTAATTAAGAATTTTGACATATGTCAATGTACGATTTGGCAACATTGCACGAAACTTTAAGTGTCAAATGTCATCTCGTCAAAATAAAAATAACTTTGCACATTAACTACTACAGTGCGCCAAAAGAAAGAGCCTGTGTTGTGTTCACTGTTCTTGACTATAATATTAAAATATTTTGTTGGTTTTATTAGTTTTTTTATTAACAAATAACACCGTTTTTTATCATTTCTTTTCATCATTTTGCAATTTTTTAAACAAAACATATTGTTCTTATTTAAAACAAATATTAAATATAATAAATTTTATTAAAAATACTAAAAAATAATATTAAAAAAAAAACAAATATTGATATAAATAAAACAAATGTCTCGCTGTCTTATACTTTTTCAAATTAACAGCATTTGAGCTTGAAAAAAAATTCAAAAAAAATGCCTGCGGCCCATTTTCTTGTGTGTTTCAGATTTTAACGATTTAAAAAACAACTAAAAATTTAATTTTAACATAAAAAAATGTTTTTGCTTCTCCGCATTTTTGTAGCCTTTTACCTCAGTTCAAAAAACTCCTGTGACGCTTTTTTGTAGGTTTCTGTTTGTTAATTGCTCATCAAAAATCTACTCAGATTTTTTTTTCTTTTGTATCATTTAACATTAAAAGGCTTAAAAAAATTTCTTGCGACGCATATAATTTTTTCACAAACGAAAGAAATAGTTATTTTCTTAACTAGTGTATTAAGTAGTATTTTATCCACGCAAAAAATATCAGCCCACGAGGCCGCCAGGTCCAGTGGGCTGATATTCTTAAGTGGATAAAATCACTTAATACACGAGTTGAGAATTTAATTTTATCCAACACCTTTTATTTTTAAATAAAAATCTATAATTTTGCGAAAAATTATGTCAAAAATATTAAGATTAAGTTTTCTTAATACTAAAATAATAGGTAGCCATGGCCTAAATATGCCTATTAAAAATAAACAATTGCTAGTTTTACATTTCTTACAAACGTCAAAATGGACGCGGTGATGAGTTTTAATAAAAACAGTATTTTATTCAAAAACTAAAAAATAATTTGGGGTTTTCTTTAATTTTTATGGTTTAGTTAACGTGCTTCTATTTATAGAATAGTTATAATACTTAATTAATAGGGTATGTAACTAATTTTGGGTGAGATCAAAAGCTGTACGTAAAAGAGTGGGTGAAAATTTTTTAAGTCACTAGTGGAAAAAAACTCACTTTTGACATTTAAAATAGTGCTCAAAACAAGTGTTTCTGTAAAGGTGTTGAATAAAATATATTTTGAATCAAGAAATTCTTGATCCTTACTCATATTGGAGTTGATTTAAATAAACCATAGAAAAAATTGTTATCTCTCCAAAATATAAATTTATTGTCTATTAAACAAACACTACAGCGACAATTGTTTCGACTTTTTTAACATGAAGTCATTTTCAAGCTACAAATAATAAAAAATTAGGTTGAAAATGGTACAATTCCTTTTAGAAAAACTTACTTTTTAAATTTATAAGTAAATTAACTTGAGTACACATTATTAGAAATGTCATACTGACCTTAACAATATTATTTTTATAAAATCTTAAAAATTAAACAAAAAGAAAACTACAATAAGTTAAAATAAAATAAATTAATGAAATCTAAAATTTAAAATTGTATAAAAATCTGGGACATCTATCATAAAGTAATCCAAACTATATTTGAAACAGACTAAAGGAATTATCTTTAAACTGCAAAAAAGTAGTTGAACATAAAAAAGGAAAAAGATTAATTTATATTCAACTTGGTAATTGGAATAAAACTGGAGAGGTGGCAGCAAATTCATACCTAAAACTCAAAAACAAACCAAAAAGGGACAAATTTTTTTTTTTGGAAAAATTATTAAACAAAAATATTTATTCCAAAGATTAATGCTCTGTAAGGGGACAGGCAACAATCTCCGGTCTAACATTTAAAACATTATTGTAAACATAAATATTCAAAAAATCTATTTGTTCATTAACTAACCTATCCCTATGAAACTTTTTGTTGTACAAAATGGCAAATTGTTCTAGCAGATCTGTAACTCTATCGTTCCTAGAAATATGCAAAACACAACACATGGTTGGCAAAGTTGGACTTATAGTTCAGACCTGCTAGATCAATACTAACACTACGTGCAAATAATATTGATCTAGCAGGTCTGAACTATAAGTCCAACTTTGCCAACCATGTGTTGTGCAACAACCATGACTATGAAAATGAAGTAAGTGTTTTGCATATTTCTAGGAACGATAGAGTTACAGATCTGCTAGAACAATTCGCCATTTTGTACAACAAAAAGTTTCATAGGGATAGGTTAGTTAATGAACAAATAGATTTTTTGAATATTTATGTTTACAATATTGTTTTAAATGTTAGACCGGAGATTGTTGCCTGTCCCCTTACAGAGCATTAATCTTTGGAATAAATATTTTTGTTTAATAATTTTTCCAAAAAAAAAAATTTGTCCCTTTTTGGTTTGTTTTTGAGTTTTAGGTATGAATTTGCTGCCACTTCTCCAATTTTATTCCAATTACCAAGTTGAATATAAATTAATCTTTTTCCTTTTTGCAGTTTAAAGATAATTCCTTTAGTCTGTTTCAAATATAGTTTGGATTACTTTATGATAGATGTCCCAGATTTTTATTCAATTTTAAATTTTAGATTTCATTAATTTATTTTATTTTAACTTATTGTAGTTTTCTTTTTGTTTAATTTTTAAGATTTTATAAAAATAATATTGTTAAGGTCAGTATGACATTTCTAATAATGTGTACTCAAGTTAATTTGTTTATAAATTTAAAAAGTAAGTTTTTCTAAAAGGAATTGTACCATTTTCAACCTAATTTTTTATTATTTGTAGCTTGAAAATGACTTCATGTTAAAAAAGTCGAAACAATTGTCGCTGTAATGTTTGTTTAATAGACAATAAATTTATATTTTGGAGAGATAACGATTTTTTCTATGGTTTATATTTTGAATCATTTGCAATTTTGGTGAATGCGCCTCATTTTTTGTTAATTTGTGCAGTGGGAAAAAAAACTTAAAATAAACCCTGACTCTTCAGCTTGAGATCCGATAAGAGTGCAATAAGTCGTATCCTAACAATAGGTATGTACAGCCATTGTAAATACGAATCTGCCTGAAAAGTTTTCCCGACTTTTCCTGTTTTAATTAGCATGCCATCGATGGCAGAGACTTAATTGTACGAGTAAACGCTTTTTACCGACCGGGCACCGGGTCTTTGCCGTACCATCCGCGTGTCTATTTCTATGCCTTCTATTAATTATGGCGACGACGTCGAAAACGAAAGAAACGATCAGAACTGGAATCGTAAGAAGTCTAGTAAAAATAGTCTCGTACACTGACAAAACCTGTCAGTTTAAATGTGATAGTATAGTATATTCTATAACTAGTATAATAATAATAATAATAATAATAATTTTTTATTACAGCACAATGGCCATATACTACAAAATAATAAAATGATTAAAAATAAAATAAAGCAAAACAAAATAATTATAACTTATAAATAAATAAAATGATTAGGTCACTTGTAAGAAACAAAGGCGTCGCCAAGTGGCGATTTGTGCAGAAACCCAAAAGCAGTCCGAAGATACAAACGCTTTTAGGAAAACATTAGGACTGGAGAGTAGCCGCTTCACAAAAGAGGCGAGCAACTTGCGTCTCAGAGCATCCAGGGTATCTATTCGGGCAGAGGCAAACATTTCCGAGGCACTACTATAGCGCGGTAGTCTATGGATAATGCGATATGCATCATTATAGCATACGCGAAGAGTTCGCCACGAGGCCACCGTATGATCAAGCCAAATTTCACCACAGTATGCGTTAGAACAAAATGTCCTGAAAAGAGAGTTCTTAACCTCGGCAGAGCACTTAGAGAATTTTCTAGCTAATATGTTTGCGCGGGCACACAGGTTTTTCTTGTGACGCTGAATGTCAGAGTTGTCACTTAGCATATCATTGATAACGTGACCTAGGTATTTGATTTCGAACACGCGTTCAACAACAGAGTTATTTAAATAAACAGGAGGAACACAGAGGTCTCTATAATTTGTGGACTTAAACACTAAAACTTTACTCTTATTACTATTGTATTTAAGAGAACGTGATTTGGCAAAGTCTTCACATATTTTTATAAGCATACGTAGACCTTGAAGTGAGGGGCAAAGAAGGACCATATCATCGGCGTAGCTGATGCAGTTGACTTTTAGGCCACCAAGAAAGCATCCAGCAGGGGCTTTAGCCAGGAGAGTATGAAGGTCGTCAATGTAGGCATTGAAGGCATCAGGAGCAATTAAACTTCCTTGTCGTACACCGTTGCGTAGACTGAAGTCAGATGAAGTGGCAGATCCCCAGCGAACACATGCCGTGGCTTTGGAGTTCCAACTTTGTAAGAAGCGGCAAACATAACTAGGTACTTTCCGACTTATTAAGGCTCTGATTAACTTCACATGATGAACCCTATCAAAGGCTTTACTTAAATCCAGGAATATTGCATACACAGGAGTTTTCTTCTTAAGGTGGTAGCTAACTGTTTCTTTAAATAAAAAAATTGCATCTACAGCTCCCATAGATCTTTTAAAACCGAACTGGTTGTCACTGGTTTGGAAAAAGGGCCTACATCTATTGAGTATGATTAGTTCAAGTACTTTAGAAAACGTAGTAGAAATAGCAATAGGCCGGTAATTAGCCGAAGAAGAATAGACAATATTCCGCGCGAGCGGAAAGTTTGTCATACGAGCCGGCAGGCGAGTAGGACGGTCCCGCGAGCTTGGAATGACTATTCCATACGTGTTGTAGACTATACTTTTTCTTCGACTGCAAATATGAAACACTGTGTGGCTTTAAACTGCGGACAAGGTTAAAAACAATGTTTTGTTGTAACTCGACATTGCAAATGCAACAAAACACATATTTTTAAATAAAGCAATTAACAATTTTATCAAATCAGTACTTAAAACAGATTTTTATTTAATTTTAGCAAATATTTACAAATTATAATTCAAATTGAAGGTTATGTCAGATTGTTGTGACAGATATCAGGTTTAAATATTTAACAATAGATGGAGCAGTTTTAATTTTTTGAACTAAATTGATAAAAAACTGGTCAAATATCAAGAAAAACTAATAAACTTTATGTAATTTTAACGCAAAACTTTAAATTGCATTAAATTATTCAATATTTCATGGTAAGATACATATATTTTATCTAATTTTGATACAGTTTTCTTTACTTTTATAAACAAGAGATGGCACTACATGTGCTCATTCTAACACTTGATATGGAATATTCATACCGTATCTAGAGCTGGAATGGATTCGTTCTGTGTTTGAAAAGTGTGTGTATTTGCTTACATTCTAAAGCAGTCGTAGAGAAAATAAATATAACTTTTTTACATACATAGCGACATTTTTAACGAAATTTTGTTAGGCATGGGAATATGTTCTTTAGGCTTAGTACAACTAAGAATATTTCGTTAAAAATGTCGCTTGGTTCCATTTCGATAAACGGTATCCACATATCGATGGTCTAGCATACAAAGGTGCTAAGTACATAAGGTTTCCCTATATACTAAGCACCTTTGTATGCTGGACCATCGATATTCCATACCCTAAAATAAAACAAAAACTTTAATTTTTTGGTATTTTTTTCTGTTGTTAATATAATATTTTGGTACGCATAATAGGTTATTTTGTTGCCCATATACAGAAAATTTATTTTTTCCACAAGGAAAACAAAATTACGGTATACATATGACTCATGATGATATCCGCGCCGATTCAGGCAGGCCTGAGGGCTGAGGTCACGGATTTGGCTAATTAATTTTTTATGTGTAGCCCACCGATTTTAGAGAAAAACCTCCACGGGATTTCTTTCAAAAACGCCCCGTTTTAAAAATATGATTTTTTATTTTTTTTTTAAATTTTTTAAATTTCTCGAAAATGTGATATTGACTAGCAAAACAAATTAAGGCCACTTTTTTCTCGCCCTTCTAAAAAAACAAAACACTGTCGATATTAAATTAATGCGATTTAACGGAAAAAAATATGATTTATGGGAATAGGTTCTTTAGGCTTAGTACAACCTATTCCCGTGCCTAAGAAAATTTCGTTAAAAATGTCGCTTGGTTCCTTTTCGATAAGCGGTATCCACATATTCTTAACCGTAAAATGAAACGAAAACTATAATTTTTTGGTATTTTTTTCTTAAAATGAATAAACATTCAGTCTGTAATATAATATTAAGGTACGCAGCGAAACTGATCAAAGATTGATTACGATTTTGTAGCGTCACATATAGATCATTCACGAAGATAATAAACAGTAAAGGTCCCAATATGCTACCTTGTGGGATCCCAACCTCAGTATTTTTTATATCTGACAAATATTTAATAGCATTTTCAAATATTTGTACCTGTTGTGTTCTGTCGGATAAATAGGATTTTAGCCACTGCAGAGGAGGGCCTCTCACTCCATATCTTTCAAGAAAAGTTCGAATAAAATTTCATATTTTAGACAGATCCAAAAGAATTGCTAAAATAACTTGTTTATTTTCAAAACCATCCAGAATACGTTGTAAGAAGCAATGCACCGCAGTTTCCACCGATCTACCCTTTAGACACCCATGTTGTGTGTTTTTAAACAGACCATATTTATTAAAAAAACCTATAATTTTCTTGGTAACAACCATCTCAAAGAGCTTAGAAAAAGAGGATAATAAACTAACATATTATACATCGTTAAAAAATAATCTTCCGAATAACACATGATTCTTCGAATTATCGGGAAAAATTCACAGTTTTCATTCAAATTTGCTGTCAAAGGAAATAATTACTCCAGGGGTGATGCCCCGGTTGCAATTATTTCCAGACAGCAAATTTTCATGAAAACAGCGAATTTTACCCTCATAATTCTCACCCTCTTATGTAATTATATATGAAAACCGCTCTAACGATATTGATCAAATTTTTTACATTAATGGCAACTTACAAACAACAAGCCATTACTGTTTTAGTTTTGAATTTTGGCGAATGCGCCTTAAAATTTACATTTTGGGTTACTTTTTCATAATGAATTAACAACAAAATAATCGAAATCGTAAAAAAAAATCGCGATAAAGTAAGTGCGGTGCAACCGTATCATTTTCAGTTTATTTAAATTTATTTAGACAAGTATTTATAACACAGGCCCACAAAATAAAAAAGTGGTCTGTGCTGGGGTTGAGACCCACCTACTCTTATGTATTTTGGGATGCTGAACACGAATCTCTCATAAAAAAAGACACTTCATGGGCTCATTTCTTTGCTACACTGAAAAAACTGTCTAAAATGGTAAAAATCTCATATTATTTCAGTGTAACAAAAAAATGAGCCATTGAAGCGCATTTTTTATGACAGATTCTTGTTCACCATCTCAAAATACATAAGAATAGGTGGGTCTTAACCCCAGCACAGACCACACTTTTTTTTTGTGGCCCCAGACAGTTTTTCCAGTGTAGAAAAAAAATGAGCCTATGAAGTGCCTTTTTTTATGACAGATTTGTATTCAGCATCCCAAAATACATAAGAATAGGTGGGCCTCAACCCCGGCACAGACGACTATTTTTTTTTGTGGGCCCATAATGTTTTTCCAGTGTAGAAAAAAAATGAGTCTATGAAGTGCATTTTTTATGACAGATTTGTGTTCAGCATCTCAAAATACATAAGAATAAGTGGATCTCAACCCCAGCACAGACCACTTTTTTTTTGTGGGCCCAGACAGTTTTTTCAGTGTAGATACAAAATAAGCCCATGAAGTGCTTTTTTTATGGCAGATTCGTGTTCAGCATCCCAAAATATATAAGAATCCGTCTTAACCACAGCACAGACCACTTTTTTTGTGGGTCCAGACAGTTTTTTCAGTGTAGAAACAAAATATACAGACGAACTGCCTTTTTATGACAGATTCGTATTCAGCATCCCAAAATAAATAAGAATAGTTAGGTCTCAACCCCAGCACAGCCCACTTTTTTTCTTTTGTGGGCCTGTGTAATTATACTCGAAAACTCGATTTTTTGAAAACAATGCATACATACGAGCATTTTTTACTCCGTATAAACGGTTCTACATAATACATTAAAAAATTATTTACTTTATGATATAGTACCGTATAGGGTCTTTTGACACCCTGTCTAAATAAATAACCTCTAAATTCTTTAGCATTATTACCCCAATTTTATACCATTATTACCTTTATTCAAGGTTCAAAGGCACGCGTAAAAAAATGATGTCTATTGAAAACTGCCCTTTTTGCGTTTTAACCTATATTTTGCTACCATACTCTTCGCACACACTAAAAAAAAATCTGGATTTATTTCTGGATCCACTATTTTTCTGGATGCTGCAACCAGAAATGTTGTAAGATACTAAACCCTATATTGCACATAATTTTATTTTGCAACAAAAAAATATGTCTTTTGATTTTCATAATTTATAAAAAAAATCTTGTTTTTTTTTCTTTTACTTCAAAACATTCTGCACATAAAGAACAAAAACGAACTATGAAAATAGCTTAATCTAAATGTATTAAATTAAATATATATGACTCGGCAAGTTAAAAATAGATTTTTTGGTAGCTCATTGTCATAGTTTTTGGAGCATCTAGCACCCAAAGGAACCGGATTCGGAGTCTAGCAATTTGAAAATAGCTTAATCTGAATGTACTTTAAGACATATAAAATACACGGTGTATTTGAAATAGGGTCGGAAATTTTAATTGATGATTCTACATCATAAAATATGACAAAAAGTTCCTATAAACATTTGTCTAAAAATGCGTCATAAGGGAGCTACGCCCCTTTGAAAGTGGCTAAAAAAATCGGTTTTTATTTAATAACTCGGGAACCCTTTGAGATATATCAACGAGGTTTTGTACGTTAACTAATCCTACCAAGGCCCGTTTTTATGTGTTATTTTCATGTACTTATTTCAACCAGGGGTGTGCGAAACGGGGAGGGCTTATGAGTTTTTTGTCCCAAACTTTTTTCTGTGTAACTTTTTTGCAATTTTATTTTTAAAATATGATTCCCCAGGTCAAAATACATAAAAAAGGTATTCTTGTTGTAATACTGTAGGATTAACCGTTTTCGAGAAAAATTCATTTGAAGGTGAAATTCTACGGTTCGAGGACGAAAAATTAAATACTAAAATGTTGAAAACCAAAATTTTAATGATGCAATGTTATTCTACATCAAAAACTAAGAAAAAAACCTCATATACAGGTACTTACAAAAATCAATCCTAACGGAGCTATGGTCTCCTAAATATGCACCATTTTTAAAGCGCTATGGTAGCTTTAAAATCGTTTTTTCGACCTACATGTATGGAAACTTTTTTTCTTAGTTCTTGATGTAGAATAAGATTGCATCATCAAAATTTTGGTTTTCAACATTTTAGTATTTAATTTTTCGTTCTCGAACCGTGGAATTTCACCTTCAAATGAATTTTTCTCGAAAACGGTTAATCCTACAGTATTACAACAAGAGTACCTTTTTTATGTATTTTGACCTGAGGAATCATATTTCAAAAATAAAATTGCAAAAAAGTTACACAGAAAAAAGTTTGGGACAAAAAACTGATAAGCCCCCCCCCCGTTTCGCACACCCCTGGTTGAAATAAGTACATGAAAATAACACATAAAAACGGGCCTTGGTAGGATTAGTTGACGTGCAAAACCTCGTTGATATATCTCAAAGGGTTCCTGAGTTATTAAATAAAAACCGATTTTTTTAGCCACTTTCAGAGGGGCGTAGCTCCCTTATGACGCATTTTTAGACATATGTTTATAGGAACTTTTTGTCATATTTTATGATGTAGAATCATCAGTTAAAATTTCCGACCCTATTTCAAATACACCGTGTATAGCCGGGAGCAAATAATGAAATAAAAATAGTCACCAGCTCTCCGACTATAATGCCCAGTGTTCTCAAATAGGAAAAAGGTGCAGTAAGTATTTAACTATTGGTCCGGTTGCCCAAACCAAACCGTTTTTGTTTCCAGTGCTAAAGACAAAAATGTTACCTTAAAATTTTATTTTATTACATTCGAGTTTGTAGAAGGCGTTTTTTGAGCTGTTTTTAATAAGACGATGTGCTGTGATGTCATAGTACTAACTTGCCCCGGGCGAAAATTTTCTTGGGGGCTAATTTTATGAAACGGCAAAGTTTGTAATTATTTTTTGAATAACAAATTGAAACCGTGGGGACTCTAGTTCGAATCCAGACTGAGACCTGACTTGTTTTCTACTTTTCTCTACTGTCCGATATGCCACTAATATTCAATTTTTTAATTAGTATTGAAGATGGTTTTTTTTTGAAATTTTTTTCATATTTTTCAAAGGGTTTTTAATATACCCTCAAATTTCTGTACGAGAGTTCTGGAACGGACTGTATATTGCAAATTTAAAGTTTATATCTCATTTCGTTCAAAATTTACGGGTTGTATCATTTAAAAGAAATATAATAAATAACCCTGTATATCATTTGAGTTCAATAATCCCCACCAATGAGTATACTCTGAAAGGGTAGCATCACATATCCCTACGACTCTTAAGCACCCTTATAGAAAATATAGCCCTACTTAGTTTTTTTGCCTAGCTCTTCAAACTGGGTATTCCAAACTAAATTTTCGTCTAGGCAAAGTCCTAAGAATTTGGTATTTTCTATATAACCCTGTATACCATTTGAGTCCAATAATTCCCATCAATGAGTATACTCATGTGTAGCATCACATATCTCTACGACTCTCAAGCACCCTTATCGAAAACATAGCCCTACTTAGTTTTTTGTCTAGCACTTCAAACTGGGTATTCCAACTTAAATTTTCGTCTAGGCAAAATCCTAAGAATTTGGTATTTTCTATAGAACCCTGTATACCATTTGAGTTCAATAATTCCTATCAATGAGTATACTCTAAAATCTGTAGCATCACATATCTCTACGACTCGTGTTGTCAGGCTTTCCCTTTGACAAAACGCTTTTCAGAAACTTTTGTGAAAAACACCTAGCTTTAGATGTGTTTATCCCTTTAACTAGAATACATTTTATGCTTTGATAAAAAAATCGTCGAAAAATGCGTGATAAAGTAAGCCCAACAGCTTAAAAATTAGCATACGCTCATAAAATAACAGTTTATTATTAGGCTGGTGCTATTTTACTTTTTCTTTTATCTTATATGGGGAAACCTTGTTTAGTAAATAAAATCAGCAACATTTTATTACATTTTTATGTGTTTTATAAATTTAAAAAACAGTTACAAAGATAATGTATGATCCGAAAAAGTTTTCCATTATATTTTTATATTTTTGAAAGATTACACAGCCACACAATTTTTTTTTTAATATCCACTAGACTAGACTAGATCATTATTAAATTTTTGGGGTCGCTGACCTCAGAATTGCTCCATCAGATCAAAATTTTTTTCTACCCATAAAACCATCTGAACTTAAGGAATTGTCTCACACTTTTTTAAGTGTAGAAAAAAATTGTGATCTGTTGGAGCAATTCTGAGGACAGATTCGGTTTCAGCGACCCCGAAAATATAAAAATGCGCTGGTCTAGTCCCTAGCACTTAATTTTTTTTTAATTTTTTTTTTGGTTGGCTATGCATTTTATGTGCCAGAGACTAGACCAACTCATTTTTATATTTTCGGGGTCGCTGAAATCGAATCTGAGATCAGAATTGCCGCATCACGTCACAGTTTTTTTCTACACTTAAAAACATCTGAATTTAAGGAATTTTTGCATCGTTTTTTTTGAGTGTACAAAAAAATTGTGATCTGATTGAGCAATTTTAGGGTCTACTCCAGGGGTGTTGGGAGTCCTAGTCTTCCTATTCTTAGCTACTATTTTTTATGGGAGAAAACACTTGTTATTAAAATCAAGCGAAAAATCATTGTTCATGTTTTACGGGCGAACTTTGTGGCCCTAGGGCCAAAAAGTTTTTTTCGCCCGCTAACTAAAACTTGTTATTTCTAAGCTTTTTAAAAGAATATGCTTTATCTTTACTGTAACATTTATGAAGAAATTTGACCTTTTGGTCATTTCTGGTCTTGAACTAACTTTTCTTTTTGACCAGATAAGGTTATTATAATCATTTCATACAAAATAAAATTTCTTCTATAATATAACCTCAAAATATATGTTAACTGATTAATCTGTATTCATCCACTAAAATAAATTTAAAACACAAAATTTCAATTGTAAAATCAATTTCAATATTTATAATATTCATAGAACGGTTTTAAAAGTATTATTATTTTTATAATAGACTCATTTTAACAGAAATTAATCACCAAGCTATAGCTTTTTTAATTTAAAAATAAAACCGCACGCAAAAGAAACGTTTCAATTGTTTTTTTAGCTATTTGACTGGATAGCAATTTTTCATGGATAACTAGATAAGTAAAAGACAGTTAAAAGAAATATTTTAATTTAAAAGTATATTTAAATAATTTATTATAATTAGTAATAATCGAAATAAAAAATATTGTATAGTACACGGGCAAAAAGTTAAATTTCGATTCGCCACCATTAAGTTACTAAGTTACATTAGCGCAAAAATTACACCAAAGGTCAACCAACAGAATAGTGTTTAGATGAAAAAAGCCCAAAACATAAAAAATGTAATAAAATTTCGTTTGGGCCAGCTTATTTAGAACAAAGAATAGTAATAAGAGAGTCCGGCAGATAAAAACAAGCAGTGAAGATATGACATATGTAATGCTTCGCATTCTTTAGTATACTCTTTACAGTGGATAGTTATATTGCGTTTTCTATCGATATACATACTTTCCAAAATATGATTTCTTTGAACTCGTGAACGCAATTTATTTTATATGGATACTTTTTTTTGTTAAAGAATGGATTTTTTTTAATTAGTATGAATAATTCCACTATTACAATAATATTTTCTAAAAATTTGGAGTTTATCGGTCTTTTTTTTTCAAATATCCGTCTGTCTGTACGTCTGTCTGTCCGTCTGTCTGCCTGTCCGTCCGTCCGATGTCACGATTTTTGTGAACACGATATCTCAAAAATGTATAATCCGATCGACTTGAAGTTTTTAGGAAAAATCAAGTTCTGCGAGGGGAAGATCCCTATTGTCTTTGAAAGTAATCCCCCCAAAATCGAAAAAAGCTGAAAGAAAATTCCGATTGACGTATTTTTGTAGGAAAAATTACTTTCATTATAAGGATCAATTCTACCAAAACAAAATAAAAAAAAAATAAAAATTTAGAATTTTTCTTTTTATTTTTTTTTTTAATTTTTTTTTTTGAAAAACTTTTTTTTTATTTTTTTTTTCGCAAAAAGAATATTTTATAAAGAAATTGAAAAATAAAAAAAAAACTTTATGAAAACTTTTTTTTTGATTTTTTTTTCAATAATTTTTAGTTTTTCAAAAAATATCTTTTTTTTTTAATGTAATTTTTTTTGCAAATTATTGCAAATCCAATATACCATTTATTGTGAATATATATGTTTATATATATATATATATATATATATATATATATATGTTTGTTTTTAACCTCGTACTATTCTACTTAATTAAGCATCCCCTAAGTCGAGGACTTGTGTGGGCTAGTAGTATAGGGAACCACCGGCTTTAATTGACTAATAATAATAAAATGCGTAGCATTACATTTCTTCACGGCTTGTTTTTTTTTTAATTTTTGAAATGTTCAGCCTTTGAACTTTTGAAAGGAAGGATTTAGTTTCAAAAACAATAAGGTTCGTTCTTTCGTTTATATAACTTAACTTTTTTTCAAAATTTAATCTTTTTGTATAATGTTTTTAAGTATAGTGTTTTATTATTCAAAAAGTGGCGGGTCTATAACTTAAATGTTATTTCTTATATTTTTTAATTCTTTTAATTAAAGTATTTTTTTTTTCTGAAAATTTAAATTACATTAAAATTTTTAGTTTATGGTTTTGTTTCAAAAATAAGGTTCTTCTTATTTTCCCTGAAAATTTTAAACGATCGGATATTTCTTTCTTAAGAACTCATTTCAGTTATCGTCTCGGTTATCGTAAACGTAACATGCAGAAAAACGGACAGAAGGACGGATCTTTTCAAAAATGTTCACAATTGTATAAAAAGTATATGTATATACCTACTTAATATTTTTCAGTCTGCGCTTGTTTTTAACGGTTTTGGAATTTGAAAAACTACCGTATGATACTCTTCTTGTCCTAGGACTGTGGAGAGTACAGTAAAGAAAAACTGCAAACAGGACCATTCTAATGCGCACACGAAAAAACTACGTGTCATTATTCTTCTCAGGACGGTCGCCTGAAAATGCCACGCAGTTTTTTATATTAGAACCTTGCATATATAGAACATATGTTACCCCTGGCAACAGGTCGACCTTAAATGTAAATAAAACTAACGCTTTAAAAAAAAGCTTGCTCAGTTTTTAATTTTCACTTTTTTCTTTCGTTTTTTTTTATACTGGGTGATTTTTTAAATGACTTTTATTTAAATTCATAAATATGTGCTTCTTTAAGCAAATTTTTATCTTAGCTAAAACCTTGACTTCAATTTTTTCAGAAATATTCTTTACATAGATTTTTTAATTGAGATCCACTATTTAGATTTTAGTACCATTGTATAAACAAAAGGACTGTGATATACAGTGTGTCCCCGGATCGACTTGACAATACCACAAAATGACCTTTTTTTTCGAATTAAGAAAAACTGCTTTGGGATTTTGCCCTACTTGCTTAAAAACTAATAATAAAATAAAATTCTGAAAAATTATAGGTGGCGCCAGATATCAGTGAAAAAGTAAAAAAAAAATAAAAAATAATATTATTAAAATTATTAAAATTTGAGATGCGGCTCTTATTTTTGATTATAAATATATTTTTTAAAAAAACTTTTTTTTTGTATCTGTTACGGAAAGGTAAGTTACCTAAAAACTTTTTACTTTTTTACTGATACCTGGCGCCACCTACAATTTTTAAAATTTTTTTTTTTCAATAAAAATTAGTTTTAGTAAAAAGTAAGCAGGGCAAAGTCCCAAATCAGTTTTTTGCTTATTAAAAAAAAATGGTATTGTCACTGTATAAGAAAACGTAAGAAAACGAGCTTTAGGAAAAATACATAAAATATACATTTCAAAATTTGGCGAAGGCGCCATAAACAGTTTATTTTTTAAATATTCTTAAAGTCTGGCACACGAATCTAAAATCGTGAAAAAAATGATTAGATATTTAGTCTGGCAACCTCTTATTTTCGATTGGAAATTTTTGTTAAATTCTTAAACATGGTAGTATTTTTAACCTTTTCTAAAGAAAAAACTGATTTTGTATGTCCATTTGTCCGTCCAGAGTCCAAGTGCCTTAATTTAACGTTTTCTGTCCAGAAAAAGTGAAAAATCATGTTTTTAGCCTTTTCCGTATATACCCAGTTTCTCTTCCAGTTATAAATGTCTAAAATATATTTTATTCACAAGCATACAGAAAAATGTTCTTTATATGCATTATAAAAAAAATGAACATTATTATTTACTATTTTTTAAATATTTTTAATAAATGTATTTACCTATTTTTAACCGACTTCCAAAAAAGGAGTCACAACGCACTAAGGGTAAATGTTGGTAAATGTGACAGTTTGTTACACAGAGGGGAGGGGGGGTCAATTTTTTTTGAAAAATTGCGTTATGTAATATATGGACAGCCCCTAATAGTGTTTAACAAGATTATCTTCAGTATTTCATTTAAAATAAGGTTGGTTGGACTCTTGGGCGTTGAAATAAAAATATTACTTTTATTTTTTACAAATTAATCTTTAAGATAATGACTGTTAGCGTCTTGTGCCGAGATGGATGTCCAACTATAATTTAGCTTAGATTACGTTACAAATCTACAAGTTCTGTGTCTCTAAAAAGTAAACAATAAAAAATACTTAATCGGTGCCAATTTCACAGATAACAATAATAAAACAATAAAAAAATAATTGTTAGTATCTAATTTAGGGAATGGCGAAATTGGCACCGATTTAGGTATTTTTTATTTTTTACTTTTTAGAGACATAGAAGTCAGTTCATTTTTTTTTGCGAAAAGTTTTTATACATTAATATCAAGTTTTATTTTAAATGTACGTTGTGAGAGAATTCCATATAATTAAAAGACCTATTAGTTACATGCGATTGACATTAAGAAATAGTCGCCCGATGAAGTTATTCGGTAACAATCTTTCCGTGTTTATTAAAGAATAAAATAACATTTGCATAACGTAATAACGTGTAGGGGAAATCAGGTAAGGTTGCTACAGGGTAAAGCGTGACCGCAAAAAAAAAAGAGTTTTTTAGCCTCTTTTTCAAACATCTGCAACTTTGGAATTGATAAAATGTAACGCATAAGTGCTTAAAGTTTTTGTCTGGTGCAAAAAGCAAGATTTATTGTTCTAGAAGCTAAACATCCCCTTAAACAAAGGGTTTACTAGGGGTACTTGAATTGAATTTTATACCAAACTTTCTCACATTTTATTAAACATAACTGACTTGATCCCCTCTTTGTGGGGGTGGATTTTCATCAAATTTATGTAATTTTTGTTTTATATTACAGAAAAATGTGTTTTTTAAGGCCTTTCTTTAAATAAATATTTTTTTGTAGAAAAATGTGGAATAACTATTGTGACATAATAGCTATAATTTTACAAAATGATTTCGTAGAAATAACAAATTCGTCAATTAATAAAGACGCAGTTTAAGTCTATATATTTTTTTTGACTATCTTTTCATATTTTTAATGGAAAATACCGGGTGTCCCAACTCTATTTACCCAGCGATTTTCTCAAAAACAAAAAGAGATAATCGAGTTCTGCGAAAACCATCTTAAATTAGACAACTTAAACTATCTTTTAGCATTTATTTAATAGTTTCAGCTCTCAAAATGTGGCCAGGGGGCACGGGGGGTCATGTGATACATTATTTTAGAGCAAATAAAATTCTCTATTGGACTGATTATTTTTTATTTTTTTAAACATTTTTTTTTAATTTTTTTGATTCTTTAATTTTTTGTGCTAAAAAAAAGTTTTTTTTTTATAAATTTTTATTTGTGTCAATTAAAATTAGTTTAAAAGTATAATTTACGTTTTTTCATCATGAAATTAGTAACTTTTAAAAAATTGTTTGATTTTTTTATAATAATTTTGACAAAAATACCCATTTTCAACCCTATTTTAAACCCAAAAAAAATGTTTACATCATTTTAAGAAAACTACCTTAATGAAACAAAATATGTCCAAACAAATATTTGTTGTTGGATTAGGATATTATTTTGTGTATAATAGAAAACTGTAACATCTTACCCCGGTTTCCCCTACTAATTAGCCATTATTTACTTCCATTAGCCTTTTTTCTGCAGGAAAGAAAATCTATTATTTTCCCTGTATTACAAAATGCAAACGTATTCCCATATTTACATACCTTGAGGACATACTATGCCTATTTTTAAATTGTGGAATAAGAATTTTTGTTTCTTGTTTAATTTTACAAAAAATACATGCACGTTAAAATAAAAATATTATGGTTTGTTTGTCTGTTACACTAAAAAAAAAAGATCTTATTGGGAGGATTGGTGTAGTGGACTACCGCGTCGTACTTGACGAGTTTAGTACACAAATAGCATGAGTTCGATTCTCAATGGCGCTTAACTAATAATTGAAATTTGGTGAAGGCGTAAGTGAAGCGGACACTCCCTATAAATTGGTTCGAAAGTCAATTAAAGCCGGTGGTTCCCTCTACTACTAGCCCACACAAGTCCTGGACTTAGGGGATGCTTAATTAAGTAGAATAGTACACTGAAAAAAATGACGTTCTTGGCTCAAAGTAGTCAACATTCTTGGCAGTTATTCTTTTAAATTAAAAGATGTGTATCTTCAAACAAAAGTATCTTGTCCCGAGAAAAGTGTCGCTTTTGAAATATTTTTAAAATTCTTTTGGACCTGTCGCATTTGAGGCAAAAGCCATTTATCTTGTTTTAAGATTGTTAAAAATTAAATAATTTTAAATGCTTTGGCCCAAGAATTTTTCTTTTGAGACAACGCCACTTGCATTTCACACAAAATCAAAGAATTTTAAGTTGAAGAATTAGAAAGATCTTGGCAAGTGAATTATATATTCATGTTAAGAGAAGGCGCTTTTGGATATATCCAAGAGTGCGAAGCATTTGGCCTAATTTCATATGTCATTATCGCAAAGGATCCTTTTTTTCATTGTACAAGGTTAAAAAAAAATACCCAACAACTGATCTTCTGGTTGCTGCAACTAAAAATCTGGTACACTGATAATTCGTTGTCATATTAAATACTAAACGTTTTGCCTATTTGGAACCCCAGGCAACATTTGTTATTAATTACAAGAGGTTACAGTAAAACATAACAGAACAAAATTATTTTTTACTGCAACAACTTGTAATAAATTGTTTCGTCTTTCGAAAAAATCCAATTAGGGATCTATTTCTGATGTCACAAGGTACCCATAAAACATAATTCACCCAAATCCGTGACCATAGTGCAGTCACCGTTGCCTGAGTCTACGTGGAATAGGCCATAGGATATTAACTTCCGATTTCCTATCCATTTGTAACTGAATATTACGTTTACTTTTTGCAGTGTATAATATTACTCTCTAATTTAACCCCCAATTTTTACAGTGAGCATCTCTTAAGTAACTCCAAGTAGAACTTAGTATCTTCTTCACGTATACTTTCAATGATTAATTCATCGCAATAATTGGTTTTCAATTATCGGTCCATCAAAAACAAGTCACACCTTAACCGACCGCGAAAAAAGGAAATAAAGCGGGCTGAGGCCGTCGGCAAACCGAACGGAGCAATTTTTATGCTTACGTGTCCCAACTGCGAAAGCGGGTCCCATCGGTAACGTTAGGGCTTTCCTGCGGGATGATCGGGATCTCCGCCCCACTGTTGGTCCCCGGCTAACCGATACACAAAGGCATATTGGACACTTCGAACAAGACAAAAAAAGTTTTCTATTTTGCGACTCTTATAAGCTCATAATCACACGTATTTTGTGTATTCTTATAAGAGGTCTGTACTTTATTTTTCTTTTGGGTTGGCTACAGACAAAAGCCTATCGCTTGACATTTTCCGTGCAAATGTCACCGTCGCTTTAAAGTTTAGTTTTCTACAAAATTTTTGTGTTTAGGTTATTTTTACCATGTTGAAATTGTGGCTTGGTTACTTGCAGTGAAAAAGAGAAGACATGACTATAAAATATATCTGAATATCATTTGTTCTTGGAATTTCAAACATGGCGAAATTTGTATGTAAGTTTTTTAAAATTTTAGAGTAAAATAGAAAAAATTGTATAAAGCACTCGTTTCATAACACGTTCTTAGCGCACTATTACTTTAGAAAACTCGCCGCTAGCCCCCCATTTAAACGAGAAGAATACAATTCTAAAAAATAAATATACCTTTTGGTTTTTTCGTTTGTTGGTGTTTTTGATGCTACCCAAACAGCACAGTACGTCTTAAAGATGTACATTTTATGACATATTTACGTACGTACGTCATATGACCAACAAAAGATGTACTATGTACGTAAATTTCCATACGTACATTTTATTGGTACATTTTACGTACATATAACGTACCTGCTGGACAATTTAGTGTATAAAAAATTCATTGATTTTTTGATAGAACCTTATTACTTTTAAAATGATATTACTACGGTACCTATATTATATTACATATTAATTTATTGTAGGTTATTGTAACTTTTTTTTGCAGAAAATTTCAAATTGTATGTATAATCATTCTAAGCACACAAAATTTCCCGGACAGAACGACCAATCGACTGAAAACGTCATAAAACGCAAAAATACGCAACAAAATTTTTTAAACTTTTTTTCACGAATACAGTTGAACAAGGCTATCCCGAAATATTTAAATTTTTAAAATAAGAAACCAATTAGGAAAACCTTTCAAAAAAAAAAAATAACTTAATAAAGTTTTTGCATATTTTTAAAGTTAAACATGAAAAAAAACAAGTATTTTAGTACCAACATAAATTTCTAGATTGAACAAAATTTAGGGTCACTTCATCTTAGTCTTACTTTGTTCTTTTGTTTTCTTTCGTTAGTTTTCGGTTTTTGGACTTGGAAGAAAAAAACGAAAACAAAAGCAAAAAAAGACCAAGTACAGATAAAGTCCTGGATTTAGGGGATGCTTAATTAAGTAGAATAGTATGAGGTTAAACAAACAAACAAACTCCCTATAAAAACTGGTTCGAAAGTCAGTATAAGCCGATGGTTCCCTCTACTACTAGCCTACACAAGTCCTGGACTTAGGGGATGCTTAATTAAGTAGAATAGTACGAGGTTAAACAAACATGTATATATGTATATATAACAGTGATTGGCTTTATGTGCCGCCATATATCTTGTAAGCCAATCACGGCATCGCATTCTTATTTTTTATGTTCTTATGCAAGCTTTTGGATGGGCCTTAAAATAACAGGACTTATGTGCGGTTCTGTTTGTTTTTACAATTTAAAGAAATTTTACAATTCCAACTCGAATGTAGTCGCGTATTTCTGTAGATAGTTAAGGCTAATAGAAAATTACGGTTCGTACAATAATTGGCCTTAGGTACTTGGGGAATGATTTAAAATTCTGCAAATAGAAAACTCGGAAAATTGAGTGGGCTGCTGATAGGACTAGCGTTTGAAATTAACGAAATTTTGCAATGCAGCAACGTTTAACACCTTATAATCGCACTAATTCTTTGGAGGCTCTAAATTGAAGAAGGTTTGGTATTTAATAATTATTAAATACCAAATAAAATTAATTATTAAATACCAATTTTTTTTTAATATCCAGAGACTAAACCAATAGGTTTTTATATTTTTGGGTCGCTGAAACCGAATCTGACCTCAAAATGGCTCCATCAGATCACAATTTTTTTGTACACTCAAAAAAACGGTGCGAAAACATCAAGCTTTCTATTGGTCTACATAAAACCTTCTTTCTTTTTAATTTGTTATTTTTCCAACGCTTCTCGAATCTGACCTCAGAAATGCTCCATCAGATCACAATTTTTTTGTACACTCAAAAAAACAGTGCGAAAACATCAAGCTTTCTATTGGTCTACATAAAACCTTCTTTCTTTTTAATTTGTTATTTTTCCAACGCTTCTCGAATCTGACCTCAGAAATGCTCCATCAAATCACAATTTTTTTCTACCCATAAAAACATCTGAATGTAAGTAGTTTTAGCACCCTTTTTTTAAGTGTAAAAAAAAATTGTGACCTGATGGAGCAATTCTGATCTCAGATTCGATTTCAGCGACCCCAAAAATATAAAAATGAGTTGGTCTAGTCTCTGGCAGATAATAGCATAGCGGTTTGGTTAACCGGTTGTTTAACCAAAAAAAAAAAAAATAAGTGCGAGGGACTAGAACAACGCATTTTTATATTTTCGGGGTCGCTGAAACCAAATCTGACCTCAGAATTGCTCCAACAGGTCACAACTTTTTTCTACACTTAAAAAAGGGTGCGAAAATTCCTTACATTCAGATGTTTTTATGGGTAGAAAAAAATTGTGATTTGATGGAGCATTTCTGAGGTCAGATTCGAGAAGCGTTGGAAAAATAACAAATTAAAACGAAAGAAGGTTTTATGTAGACCAATAGAAAGTTTGATGTTTTTTTTTTTACAAAGAGTAAAAAGAGTATGATACCTCAAATAGTTTAATTTAAAGGGGATAATGTTTTTCCCAAAATTTCCATGATTTTCGTTCAAAAATGCCACTATGCCAAATTAAAAAAAAAATCGGAGACTATGAGCGACCCGACATGATTGACTTTTATTTATATAATAAAATCGATAAAGTGTCTGTCTATATGTTTATCTGTCTTCCGGAAGTTTTTTCATAATTTTCGAACAGCTTAAAATCTAAAAAATAGTATATTCTATAACTAGTATGGAATAGACAATGACTATTCCATACGTGTTGTAGACTATACTTTTTCTTCGTCTGCAAATATGAAACACTTTATGGCTTTAAACTGCGGACAAGGTTAAAAACAATGTTTTTTGTGACTCGACATTGTAAATGCAACAAAACACATATTTTTAAATAAAGCAATTAATGTTATTTAATAATTTTATCAAATCAATACTTAAAAAAGATTTTTATTTAATTTTAGCACATATTTACAAATTATAATGCAAAAATTGAAGGTTGTGTCAGATTGTTGTGACAGATATCAGGTTTAAATATTTAACAATAGATGGATCAGTTTTAATTTTTTAAACTAAATTGATAAAAAACTGGTCAAATATTAAGAAAAACTAATAAACTTTATGTAATTTTAATGCAAAACTTTAAATTGCATTAAATTATTCAATTTTCATGGTAAAATATATATTTTTTTGCAAAATTTTGCTACAGTTTTCTTTAATTTTATAAACAAGAGATGGCACTACATGTACTCATTCTAACACTTGATACGGAATATTCATACCGTATCTAGAGCTAGAATGGATTCGTTCTGTGTTTGAAAAGTGTGTGTATTTACTTACATTCTAAAGCAGTCGTAGAAAAAAGAACATTTCGTATGTGCGCAAATATTCTCTATATTATTGGTTATTTAAACAGAAATTCTTGTACAGAATAGTTTGTATACCTATTGAATTTTAAACTTTTCACTAAATTTAAATAGGTTGTAAAACGTCGATCGTAGTCGATAAAGAAAAACAGTTTCGAAATTGACTTTCCATGGAAAAGTATATACAATGACCGCTTAACAGGAAAACAAGATAGGAAACAAATTTAAAAGTTTTGGAAAATATTTTCCCAAGGCAAATAACGCGTAGTTCTTGATCGGTAAATTATTAAACTTTATCAAAGTAGAGATAAAAAATAATACAGGGTCGGGTTTAGTTTTAACTTACCAAAATCGCCAAAAAATGTCCTAGACAAAAAATTCTTGGATACAAATGTGTTTAATGGAAAAAATAAGAAAATAAAAATGTCCGTCCGTCCGATGTCACGTTTTTTTTACACGATAACTCAAGAACGAATTATCGGATCGACTCTAATTTTTTAGGAAAAATAAATTCTATAAAAATAATTCCCATAAAGACAAGTTATTAGGGGTTAAACTTAAAAAAAAAAAAACTTAAAACTGTCTTTCTCAAAAAAAAAAGTTTCAATTTTTTTTCGATTTTCGAAAAAAATATTTTTTCTGAATATTTTTTTAAATTTTTATTTTTTGGTTTAAAAAAAAAGAAATAAAAAAATTGTTTGAAAAAACTTCTGTGAATCATTCAATATCACGGCTTGTTTATTTTATATTTTCGTAATAATAAAAAATTAATAAATTCTATTTAAAAAATTATCTGTTGTGGGTTCAAAATTTTTAATTAAAGGATTTTTTTAGCGATCACAAAAACCTCTTATTTCCAGTTTAGATAAAAATTTTGTAAAATTTTTAATTAATAATTAAAAAGTGTCCTCATTCGGACTTTTTTGGCCTCTTTCTACTTAAGTGGAAAGTGCTATGAGGTTATTTCAGCAAATATAAAATACAGATTATTATTAGCTTGCTTAAGGCGTTTATAAGATCGATTCACCGACAGACAATTTTTTGCTCGAAATTGATTTATATCGACATAAAACGTTCTAAAAGGAAAAACTAGGCAAAGAAATTTTTTGAAATTTTTTGCTGGAATACAAGGCTTTTCCAAAATTTTGAAAACATTAAGTTGGGAAAGCAGTACCTCGGACAAAAACTGAAAGTGTACCAGTCGAAGTACACTTTCGGTGTTGCAATAAACTGTCAAGATAGTCAGTTTATAATGCAATAAAATATAGGGACTTAATGTAACGAAGAAACGAATTCCCTTGTAACGTAAGCAACATACAGTGCGTGCATTAAGTCTGGAATCACCCGATTAACTTTTTAGTTACAAGTAAAACACAAAAACCCTCGGATAGGTCGATTTTTATTTTTAATTTTGCAAATTATGGTGTAATAAAAGTTATTAAAATTTGCACCCCCTTGCACCCTCACCCCCCAACTTTTTTTTTCAAATATCAACCTACCCCTTGTGACACTTCGTTGGAAAGGTAATTTAATAAGCTTTCCAACGGTGTATAATAAAGCCTAATTTGGTAAAGGGCTAATGATAAAATGCACAATTTAGTTTATTATAAAGACATGTAAAGTATAACTTTAGTTCACTATAAATGTTCAAATTGATGTCCTTCAGCTCTTTGATAGTGGACAGTAAAAAAACGGAATTAAAATCGATTAAATAGTAAACATAAAATTGGTCAATAAAAAGAAAAAAAATTGCATTTTTCAACAGGGTATAAAATATTACAATAAGTTTAAAACAACCTTATTTAGATTCTCAGGAAGGTGCCAAGTAGGAAATAGGGCAACAGTTACCATATTATGCGTAATATTTCACACAAACAATGTTTAAATAAAACATGCGTTTTTTCATAGACCCTTTAACAAATTAGGCTTTATCATACACTGTTGGAAAGCTTATTAAATTACCTTTCCAATGATGTATCACAAGGGGTAGGTTGCTATTTGAAAAAAAAAGTTGGGGGGTGAGGGTGCAAGGGGGTGCCAATTTTGATAACTTTTTTTAGACCAAAATTTGCAGAATTAAAAATATAAATCGACCTGTCCGAGGATTTTTGTATTTTACTTGTAACTAAAAAGTTATTCGGGTGATTCCAGACTTAATGCACGCACTGTATATTTCATCTTTTAATACATAAATCAGCAATTGTTAAAGACTTAAAACATTTTAACCTGATTTCTTAAACATTTTCAAATGCACATTTAGTTTTATAAAGATTTTATATTCTGGAATTTACATTTTACATTAACATTTTACATTTTTGTTTAACCTCGTACTATTCTACTTAATTAAGCATCCCCTAAGTCCAGGACTTGTGTGGGCTAGTAGTAGAGGGAACCACTGGCTTTAATTGACTTTCGAATCTATTTATAGGGAGTGTCCGCTTCACTTACGCCTTCGCCAGATTTCAATTTCAACTGAAAAAGTCAAATCGGCGCCGGTGAGAATCGAACTCGCTATTTTGGGTAGTAAACTCGTCAAGTACGACGCGGTAGTCCACTACACCAATCCTCCCATAAATAGAATAGAACAGATATTTAAAGATACATGTACTTTGAGTCAAAATCAATGTCACAAAATTTAACGTAAGCAAAATAAAATAAAATCATAAATGTATCACAAATTAAACTTATTATATTAATTACAAATATATGTTTGGTTACTTTTTTATTTACTAAAAATAAATATTGTATTTAAATGTTATGTCTTTTAATATAATTATAGTAAAAGTTTCTTATTTTAAAATTTTCTAATTTTTATTAATTAATTTAATTTAATTTAATTAATAACTAGCATACAAATTTATATATTTATGTCAAACAGGAAATATGATTTTCATTTAACTTTAGTTTTCTTGGTTTTATATTTAATACAATATAGTGAATATTATATTACATAGCTGTTTAATGGGTTGCCTATATGCTTGTTCTAAATGAAGGCAAACCTGACAGTTTAGATTTATGTGGTTTGGACTGCCATATACGATAGTAAAATTGTAATGTTTTACATTTCAGAAGAAAAATAGTGTGTATTTTGATGTTTTTTATAAAATGTAAGGTAACTAAATCAAAATTAAGTAATTTTTATAATATCTGGACAGTAATGGTCAAAATAGTTACGTTATAACTATAGTTTCTATTTGACATGAAAACAGAAATATTTGGATTAAAAAACATAAAATATATCAAAAAAGGCTGTGGTGAAAGGTGGAAAATGGACTCGAAAATAGCTTATAAAACAAGGTGAATAAAATTCATAGAATCTACGAGGTAAATATCTAAATAAAACTAGGCAACCCTCCATACATAAATATCAAACTAGGGTGATATGAAAATATCAAACTAGTGTGATATAAGGCATTTTCTAAAGAACAAAAGAGTGTGCTAAATGTCAATTTCATAGAGGATCGTAGGAAAATAAATTTATACATTTAAAAGTTAAAATAGACGTAAGATGTAACGTAAGCAATGCTGGAATTACCCCATGGTTCTTTGCATGCCTTTTTCTAAAGTGGTTTTTTCCACCCAGTTCTGCTGCTACTGCTATTAACGGCTCCTGTTTATTTACTAAATTAATATGAGATTATTTTACTGCATATGCAAACAAAATATATGAAAATTCAGCCTTGTCCTAAATGAAGGCAAACCTGACAGTTTAGATTTCTGTGGTTATGCTGCCATATACGACAGTAAAATTGTAATGTTTTACATATCAGAAGAAAAATAGTGTGTATTTTAATGTTTTTTATAAAATGTAAGGTAACTAAATCAAAATTAAGTAATTTTTATAAAATCTGGACAGTAATGGTCAAAATAGTAAGGTTATAAATATAGTTTCTATTTGACATGAAAAACAGAAATATTTGGATTAAAAAACATAAAATATATCAAAAAAGGCTGTGGTGAAAGGTGGAAAATGGCCTGGAAAATAGCTTATAAAACCAGGTGAATAAAATTCGTAGAATCTACGAGGTAAATATCTAAATAAAATTAGGCAAACCTACATACATAAATATCAAACTAGGGTGATATGAAAATATCAAACTAGTGTGATATAAGGCATTTTCTAAAGAACAAAAGAGTGTGCTGAATTTCAATTTAAAAGAGGATCGTAAGATAAGAAATTTAAACATTTAAAAGTTAAAATAGCTGGAATTACCCCATGGTTTTTTTGCATGCCTTTTTCTAAAGTGTTTTTTTCCACCCAGTTCTGCTCCTACTGCTATCAACGGCTCCTGTTTATTTACTAAATTAATATGAGATTATTTTACTGCATATGCAAACAGAATATATGAGAATTCAGCCATGTGCAAATATTTGTTTGTGGAATCTCTATATTTATTTTCCAAAGTTATAACGCACCATCAGAGAATTGTTTGCGTAGCGTAAAGAGAATAGAGGAGGGGCCCTTCTACCTGTACTGATCCATTTTACCCGATTAATTTACTACTCCTATCATATCAGACTTAAAAAAACAGTAGTTATGGAAAATTCCCATCTGTCTAAATTTTTGTGTAGGCCTTCGCTTTGTCATTATCAGTACCCGGCGTATTTCCAGTTACAGTCCAGTCTTTAGGTCAATAAAAGAGGCTTTACCTGGAAATAATTCATGGAGTTTGGATTTTCGGTTTATTGGGTAGGATTTAAGGCCGTTTAATAAAAAATTTTTGCGACGTTGATTGGATTTGGAACTATCATTTTTTAACCTATTTTTCACAAAAAACGATTTTTTCAAAATATCTCAAGATCGGTGCATCTTAGGACAAAAAACGTTCTAGACGAAAATAAAGAGGACCAAATTTCTAACATTTTTTGTCCTACGTATTTTTTTGTACGACAATTTGAAACTTTTGAAATATACTATTTATGATATATATTGGGTCTAGAAGTGTTTTTTCCCCTGATTTCATATCCGTTTTCAGAAATTTTCTATCACGTCACAGTTTTGATATACAGGGCGTTTTATAATAAAAAAGGCATTTTTTTAAATGTCGGGGGATTTTACATTTATAAATATTTTTTTTTCAAATTTGGTACACTTGTTAAAAATTTGTGTGCTTTTCGAATATTTTAAAAAAATTTTAAATATCGATTGTCATTTGTTTTTTATAATAAAAAGAAAAAGTTTTTTCGTTGCCAAAATTTCAAAAGATGGAATTTTTCGATGTAACTATGAAAAAACACTCTGTATTTATCTGGCTTCATTTCGATTTCAATTTTTTTTTGAAGGACCTTCTGGAAGCGACGCAATATTAATTTTAAGTCCGTTATGTTAGCTATTTTAACAGCAATTTGCATAGTTCAAGAACAATAAGTAGGCTTTGGACCAGAATTTGACATTTTTACGTCAATGTTCTATTTACTTCTTAAGATACAGTTTATTTATGTTTAAAAGTTAACCTTATTTATTTTTATCATTTATTTGTTTATTAATAAAATATATTTTATTACATCGGCACTTAGTGCTACTAAGAGTGCCGATGTATTGAAATCTTCGCCGAAAAGTCAAAATCTTTGACCACGTTTTTTTCACATTACTCGACGTTTTAGACCATTCTGAGTCGAAAGTCTGTCTGCTGCCTGCCTGCCTG